>CM019042.1:33798587-33914783 GCA_009664405.1 Drosophila bifasciata
AGTCAATCGGCTCCGAGACCGGGTCCCCGTAGTGAACCGCAGGAAAGGTTCGCAAAATACTCAACCACGGGGGATGAATTCAAGTCCGAGCTTGAGTTTAAAGTCGACCAACATGGCTTGATAAGAGCTTGTGACCAGAAAACTTCATCCAGTTGCCTAAGTTCTCCTTTAATCCGCTCCAATTTCGCTACTAATGCTTCATTAACTTTTTTATTTCGTCCAAGCCACCTACATCCAGACAAGGCTCGTCCCGATCCCGCACGTTCCCGTTCAACCTGCAAACCGGATCGCACATTTTCACGAGGTAAAAAAGATGTGTGCGGGCGTATCTCCATTGTGGTGGCGTAGATTTAGCTGTCGTCTGTAGAAACGCAGTCTCGTGCTCCTCAAGTCCTCCTCCAGGGGCTCTCTGGCCTGACGCCGGCCGTGTCTGCTATCGCCGCTTTCTCCTTCCTACGCCGTCGTCGTCACTGTCGCTTCCTCGTCGTGGCCGGGCGTTCCCGCTGGCTTCGTGGTCACTATGATCTTCTTATTTTTTTGTTTGTCATAAATTTTTTTCCCAAATTTGGTTAAAACACATGCGTGGCGCTCGAACTTTTCCGGGGAAACTCCTTCTTCTTCCTTCTTCTCGGTCTCATTTCCTCCATCCTCCTCGGCAACACTGCTCCAGCCTCCCAGGATCCACAACAGAGGCCGCTATCTCCTCCTTTTCTCCAGCTCTGTCAACTATCGTGTTAATCCCCAAGCCGTCCATAACACCACACTACCGTTTACAGGGCTTACCGTCGAAACGGGAGTGCAAATCCAAGGCGGCTTCTGGATTTTAAAAGCCCAAACGTAGGCCATCGCCCAAGCCCTGAGATCGCGAGGCTCCTGTTCCACCGACTGAGATGACAGGGCTACTGTTTGATGTCTTTCGCGTGGAACACTCCTATCCGTGTCCCTTGTAGCGTCTCCAATTCGTAAAGGCTGTTTCCGACGCTCTTGACCACCCTGCACTTCGTATATTTTTGAGCCGAACTTGGCATTGACGTTGTTTTGAAATTGCTCAACATGAAATTACGCAGCTATGCTTCTTGGCCAGGTAAGTATTGAATCTCTCTTGCCCTCGATCATACTGCTTCTTCGATCTCCCGTAGGCCTCATGCGAGTTCTTTCGGACCTCTTCGCGGATGATCTCCTGTTGATCGTGCCTCGCCACCAGTGATACTTGTGCATCATTCAACGCTCCAAGTCTCCGCGCCAACTTATAGTCTCGCCCGCTGGTGAACATATGCTGTCGAATAATACGAAGTACGGTGACGTCCGATACTCCCCGTATGTATGGCGCTCCTGGCTGCACACTGTATCTCTGGCAGCTTCTCGTTCCACGTGTGTGTGGTCTTCGCTGACATACGTGCGGATCGCTGCGAGGACCGTTTGGTTTACCCGCTCTGCAGCATTGGCCTGGGGTGCATAATTCCCCGATCTCATGTGTGTAATGCTTCTTTACTTACAGGGTGGGTGAACTCGGCTGACACAAACTGTTTGCCATTATCGGTGTGTATTGTTTCCGGCACGCCAAACTGCGCGAATATATCTTCTCGTAGGAATCGGATAACGGCTGCCGAAGTGGCCTTCGACATTGCCTTCAGCCAAACATATCTTGACATGTGGTCGAGGACTATCAAGATGACCACATGGCCGCTCCTCGTCCTAGGATATGGACCCAAAAAATCTCCTGATCTGCTTGACATTTCTCGGCATCGGTATCTGCACGATCGCCTGCACCTTCTCCGGATCGGTCCTCAGTGCGCCGTCGCCCACGATGTATCCCAGGTAAATTCAGATACTTATAGCAGAACTTCGACTTATTCTTTCCTATTGTCAGGTTTGCAGTCTCCCAGGCACTTTGCCACTTCCTCCAGCAGCTTCACATGCTCTTCAAACGTCTGGGAAATTACCAACAGGTCGTCCAGTAATACAAATACATGGCTCGGAGTCGCTGTGGAATTACCGGTCCATCAACCGGACACAACCGCTGGGACGCGTTGCACAAAGCCGAACGGCATCGCTTTGAACTGGTAGAGTGGTCTCCTGGTACCGTAAATGCTGTATACGTCTACTCTCCGGCTCCAAATCTATTTGCCAAAACGCATGCTTCAGGTCGATGCTGCTGATGAAGACGGTTTCCTCTACGCGGCTCAGGATCGACTCGATACTTTGTAATGGGTAAGAATACCGACTGCCCCCGCTAAAGAGAGTGCCAACGAGGACGAGACCAAGAAGGACGTATGATTGGTGTTTTTTTGTATGGTTCTTCAGTCAATTTTTTTTTTTTGTTAAATCCGTCCCCTGGGTATCGGGTCGAAAACACCCTGACCTACCCGAGAGCTAGCTGGGATCGATATACCAGGGCGGATCATAACAATATACAAAAATATATAATATATATTCACTAATGCCTGCTAAAAAAGAAATCTAATCTGCTATCTCCCCTAACACTAACTAAAATTCCACTATGATAACTATAAACTGTCTCGAAGGTGCGCGCGGTGGCTCTGCTATCGGAAATGTTTGAAAACGCCCAGTCGATATGCGTATCACCAAGTAGTCGTGGACGAGTCCAAACCTAACAAACACCTAAAATTCCTTTCTGAAAGGAATTCATAAATTTCCCTACAGCAACCAGCAAGAGAATGAAGGCACATATTAAAATCACCTAACACTATAGAACTCCTACCTAAAAAAGGATTCCGCTGAACTAAGTTCTCAAATTCCTGTTTGAACTTTGGCAGCGGATAACTGGGGGTCCTGTAGATAACAATAAAACCGACAGATTGGTATTTAAACAATGCATACTCGAACACTGGAGATGCTAAGTTTCCGGAGACAGCATAAAATCAATCAAATCGATACATAGAAATAGCTTCTGCAGCTACAGCCGGAAACTGTTTGTGGTCTATAGTAACCTGCTCGTTTTGGTGGTATTGAAAACTCTTAGTAGTTTTCTGAACTGGTGTCCATGAAGATTCAGTACTAAAACGATCTAGAAGTTAATTTCTAACGAATATAAGAATGCCTCTTTTCGGTCTGGCAATCTAACCGTACTGCTGTGGAAAAGCCAGGAATATTATAAGCTTCATTTGAGTAAGTGGAAGCCTCAACGAAGCACAACAATATAGAAGATTTAAGCATTAGCTCATCAGAACAAACATCGCTAATATGGCAGTGTATTTTTTCCGTATTATGGAAGAAGATATTAAGATCGGACGGATTGAGTAAACAATCGAAGTGGGTGTGAAGTAACTTGGCGGAACGCAAGTTCTCCATCTCTCGCGACAGGACAGTTCGGTTTGGCCTTCGGGGGATGAAGGGCCCAACGATATAAAAGTCCATTCGCACTGGTGGCCCTACTACAAGCTACATACAGTGCTTCTCTTTTGCATACTGGAGGAGGTGTGGACGACAACTTTGCTGTATGTAGCTCCCTGACTCTAATGAATACATAGAAATAGCTTCTGCAGCTACAGCCGGAAACTGTTTGTGGTCTATAGTAACCTGCTCGTTTTGGTGGTATTGAAAACTCTTAGTAGTTTTCTGAACTGGTGTCCATGAAGATTCGGTACTATGCCTACGCTTCGACCGCGCGTTAACTCCCTACGCTCTCTTCGAGAAAATGTATCCAAAGAAGTTCTGGGGTATTGGATGAGCTGAGATCTATCTGCATTAAGACACCAGTGGCTCCGTTAACAAGGCCGTCTGATGTATCTACATTCACTGTCATCATATATTTAGCCGTGGTTTTGAGAACTAATAAAGTACACAAAACTTGTGTATTCGAAGTTTTAAAACTCTTGACAGACTCTCGAGATATTTACTCTAATGTCTGGCCTAAGATGTTCGGTTCTGATGCAGTTTAATGCTGTGGATGTATGTTCTAAAGCAAATATTTTCAAGGCCCTTCACGATCACCTACTGGACATACCTGCCTTAGATCGCCGAACATGATAACAGAAATGCCACCAAAAGGACTTTCGTGCCTTGAAAATATTTGCTTTAGGCGCTTATCCAAATATGAAAACATTTTTCACCGACCATAGAAATCTTGTCAATTAATAGAAGTTTAAGATCAATAAATCTTGATCGCAAGGCATTTAAAAGGTCTGGACCCAACTGTTTAAAAGCATGGTTGGATTGATTGAGGGGCAATAAAAACATTGCGTGAAGTGTGGCACCTTCAATACCAAATGCAGCTTTTCCTGTGGGAGTTCACACACACAGTAGTACTTTAAGATTATTTGGGTTAGATCCTGGGCTACGATTAAGCTCCTGGGAAATAGTCTGAAAAATTGTAGATATGGTTATACTTTTGCCGACACCTGCGCCGCCACCTACAAAGTCATAAAAGAGTTGCTTAGTTTTCACACTGGGCAGAGCATGGGTGAAATAGGTCTTCTGCTTAAAATTATGCGATCTTACCATATTGGCTAAATTACTAAGGGAAACAAACGAAGGAAGTTTAATTAGACGAATACTCCTATCTGGATCCGCTGCCTGGTCATTTAAGTTCAGAACATTAATCTGAGAACTTATTTCAGGAATCGCTAAAGCCCTGAATTCCTCATCTGCCTGTTCACCTACATTCCTGGTGATCCCTATAAACATCCTCACAGTTTCTGCCTACTAGCTCTACCTCTTCATCTCTCCACGGATAAAACAGCATCACTAGTGCTCTAAAATAATTAGACCTATCTGTGTTTACGTTAAACATCGTATATTTTAAAATCGAAGGCTTGGTCCGTTCCCTAACAAAACCACTACCATCGCGGAGAGCGAAATACACTTCTACTAGGACCTCATTTTCTTCGTTCACTTCATCATCGCTATTTTGACCAGTTCTTTTTCGGCTTTAAGAAAATTCGTAATTTTCTGCAAAATCGGCTAAACACAGGCCCTCAAGAAAATCTGGTCTTTGTTCATACCGCTCCAGCAATCCCTTCACGAATATATCAGTGGAGTCCTGATTCATATTTTGGAGGATGCTTGTGGATTTGAGCATTCGAACTCGTTGCTCTGGAGGGAAACATATTTGTTGCTAGTTCCGGGCATCGGAATGCCTAGACAACAATAAACGGCTTCCTGAGCAGATATCTCAGTGCCAGAAATGAATTTGTGACCAATGTGCTGTAGCTCTTGCCTGATCGTATAATTGAACTTCGCTTATCGCCTGGCGCATAAGCTTTGAAATACCCCTCTGGGATTTATTTATATAATTAATTATATAGCTACAGCACGCATGAGGGTCCAAAATGTACTGGATATCCGTATTGGCCCTTTGAATTGAAATAATGTGTTTATTATAAGCATTAATGCTGATTTCAGCAAATGACCCCTTTAGAAAAATTCTTGGTTTCTTCAAACCCGAACATATGGCATAATTGTAGTCCTCGTAATTGAGGCTCACTTGTTCGTGAGAAAGAATATTCTCAAATATGCTCAAGTGATCAATCATTTCATTTCAGGTTCGTGAGAAAGAATATTCTCAAATATGCTCAAGTGATCAATCATTTCAGGGGATTGATCAGAATTGATAAGGTCTTGAATTTTCTTATAATTTCCTTGGTGGAATGCAAGGTTTGGAGTTTCCTCCGGCAGTGGACTTAATATCTCCGTTTGGGGATTGGAGGGTATGGAATACCGAATCTACACACTTTTTCCACTTTTGTTCACTGTCTTAAGACAGGACCTGTAAGTGTGTTTGTGCTTTTGGTATTTAACATACGGAGCTAACTCTGAGTCTGTGATATCTACTGTAATATGTTTATTAATGAAGGCTATAACTGTTGAAATTGACTCAGTACTTGATAAGTCCACTGCTGGGGAATCTTTCAGCCAAAACATGCCGTGAATATGGGGAGAACCTCTCTGTTGGAAATCAACACGCCAATAGAACTTGATGACGAAGTTTTCTCCGAAAATGTCCTCCGGATTCCTTATTACTTTCAAAACCTCGCGATACCTATAATCGAAGTACGTAGCACAAGTAACCGGATCGCCCTAATAAGACGCGCCTTTTTCTCGTGCACTAAACCTATTGCCTCGTCTTCGCTAATTATCACCCTATCTACGTTTTTTTTAGCAAAACAAGCAACTCTGGCCATCGCGTCAGCAGCAGACAGAGTGATAAAAAAAAGTCGGCAGGTCGAATTGTCGAATCATGGCCATAACCTTCTTCTTCTCGTCCTCCCAATGAGCCGGAGACGAGCGAATATCGCGAAGAACCCTATATCCCTCATCGTGGTTAATAAGACCCCTATGAAATCCGTTACTGCACAGGGAAGTGCTCTGCTTACGTAAGCAGAGCAGGTACCGCACGTGTGGTGCCAAAACCATTGAAGGGTGTCCCACCAAAGCGGCAAAGTTTTTGTCTCTCGGCTTGCCCCCTGATCTTACATCTAATGATGTAACTGCTTTTATACAAAGCAAGTAAAAGTCGAAGGCCTAAAGGTGGAGAAGTTTAATTTCGCTTATGCCAGGGAGATAGCTTCTTTTAAGATAAGCGTCTCCCCATCTCATTTTCGACACCATTTGCTCTGCCAATTTTTGGCCGGAGCACTTGGTTTTGAAAGAGTATAAGGCTTAGAAGAAGAATAGGCCCCCCATAGCTCTCCCCGGCAGTCAGACCAGTGCTCCATCCTCATCTTCCCGCTCTACTTCCACCCATCCAAAAAACTAGTTTCCTCTCTTTTTTAATTACTTACCAGAATGCTAGAGGCTTACGTACTAAGCTCAGCACTTTCTATCTTGAAAGTTTCACATTTTGTCCCATATTATTGTGTTAACTGAAACCTGGTTAAAGCCGGACATCCTTAGTTCCGAAGTTTTGGCGAATCGGTACACAATATTTAGAAATGACCGTTTGTCTCGACGTGGAGGAGGGGTCCTCATCGCAGTGGACTCTAACTTCACGTCGGAACATTTCATATTCCAGGTTCAACAAGACCTGGAATTCCTGTGCATAAAACTGATTCTTCCGCCTTTTCTATTTTCATTACCTGCTCGTACATTCCACCGTCTTCGGATATCTCTATATACGAGCAGCACCTGTCCGCTTTAAAAACTGTTTCTTCCTCGCTATCAGATAAAGACCACATGATAGTTCTGGGGATTTCAATTTGCCAGGCACTGTTTGGTCTTCGGTAAACGAGTCGAATAACCTTGTGCCCATATCACGACATGACTTTATTGACGGCTTGCAAGACCTGTCCCTGTCTCAAGTCAACCATGTGAAAAATTCCTTGGGTCGATTGCTCGATCTCTGCTTCGTCTCGGATCCGACCATAGCGTTGTTAACCCGAGCCCTTCCGGTCACTATACCTGAAGACTCCTACCATCTTACTTTCGAAGTATCGGTCGATATTGGACCTTCTGTATTGGATCGATCAGATAAACTTTCTAAACGTGTCCGCTGCTTTCGTAAGGCCGAGTTTACGAAGCTTAATAGCCTGATTAGGGATTTTTATTGGTCCGCTCTGTACTTGTGCACTGACGTTATGAAAGGCACAAACATTTTCTATAATGTACTTGACACACTCTTTGATTCCTGTGTCCCATATTTTTGTCCGATTAGATCTGGGAAGCCCCTTGGTTTACCAAAGAGCTATCCAGTCTAAAAACATAAAATCAAGACTTTATAAAAAATTTCAAAGTTGGCTCTCCTTCTTCTCTCTCTCGCTATGTAATAGCTCGGTCAAATTTCACCATTGTAAACGCTCAATGCTACAAAATTACCTAGCTCGATGCAGGATGCGCTTTTCTCAGGACCTAAACAGTTTTACAGCTTCGTAAACAGCAAGCGTAAAACGTCCGCACATCCATCCTCGCTATCATTTCATAATTCGTCGGCAAACAATGATCAGGCCATTTCCGATCTTTTTGCACAATTTTTCAAACAACCTATTCCCATGAAAGCTACTCTGGTCAGCCGTATCCATACAGTTTACCAAGATCGAACGGCATTTTCAGCCCTACGTTAAATGAAAGCTCACTGCTTCAGGATCTTCGACTAGTTAAGCCAGTGTTCTCACCGGGTCCTGACGGAGTCCCCGCCTGTGTACTCAGGTACTGCGCCGACGCTCTGTGTGGACCCCTGCTTAAACTATTCACCTATCCCTTAACTCCTCCTGTTTCCCCCCGATCTGGAAGGAATCGTTTATTATTCCTCTCCATAAGAAAGGTAGTAAGTCTGACGCAATGAATTACAGAGGTATATCAAAGTTATCCGCTATTCCAAAAATTTTTGAGAAAATTTTAACCCCGCACTTTGTAAAACATCTCTGCAAATCACTTATATCTCCAACTCAACACGGATTTATAAGGCGACGATCAACCACTACAAATTTACTAGAGTTTACCTCTTTTATTATTAAAGGCTTCCATGGTAACATGAAGACGGATGTCATTTTTACACCGATTTCAGTAAAGCATTCGACTCTGTAAACCATTCCCTTTTAGCACAAAAACTTGACATTTTAGGGTTTCCGCCCAATTTTTTGAAATGGATTTCAAGCTACCTTTGCTCTAGGTCTCAAAGAGTCCTCTTCAAAATCCTTGTCTTCACTTGTTCAGGTTACTTCTGGAGTACCACAGGGCAGCCATCTTGGCCCCCTACTTTTCACACTCTTCATTAATGACCTGCCTTCAGTATTAACAAACTCTCGAGTACTCATGTATGCGGATGACGTTAAACTCTGTGTCCAGTATAAGGACATTTCATTTCACTCTCGCTTGCAATCCGATCTCAACAACTTTCAGTCATGGTGTTGTGCAAATATGTTTACACCTGAATGCCTCGAAATGTAAAGTAATGACATTTCATCGCTCCAGCCCCTTGTTGGCTTTTACACCCTCTGCGGTGGTTCTCGTGAGAGAATTACATTGGTTGATGATCTTGGTGTTAAACTAGACCCCAAGTTAAAATTTTCTGAACATATTTCTACCATGGTAAATAAAGCCATGGGAGTGCTTTTGGGTTTATAAAGAGGTGGTCAAAGGAATTTGACGACCCTATATAACGAAGACTCTCTATATTTCACTTGTTCGTCCGATTTTTAGAGTACGGCTCGTGTGTATGGTGCCCTCAGTACACAAAGTACACCAAGACCGTATAGAATCAGTCCAGAAAAACTTTTTACTTTTTGCTCTGCGTGGCCTCAACTGGGATGAAGGTGTGAGACTGCCTTCTTACTCTTGCAGATTGCTCTTGATAGACCTTCCATCCTTACTTAATCGTAGAAAAATGCTTGGTGTGATTTTCATGCACAACTTGATCAGGGGTGACATCGACAGCCCTGACTTGTTGAGCCGCATAAACTTCACGATTCCTATTAGATCCTCTAGAAATTTTATTCCTTTGTACCTTCCACTGTGTAGATCGAATTATTCCTTGCATGAACCGTTTCGGATCTTATGCTCGGATTATAATTCGTTCTACCATATAATATCCACCACTAAGTCACTTCCTCTACTTAAATCACTAATACTAACATACCTTGAACGTAATTAGTAATATTCTTTTGTAACTTTGCATGTTTAGCGTTGTGTTTAGCCCTCGAATATTAGTCTAACACCTATCTTTCCTGCATGTTCGCGATCGGTTTCGGTACTCGTGTCGCGCGTCATGCGACAGCGCCCCTCGGTCGGTTGGGCGGGAGAAGGGCTGCGTATCTGCCTGGGATCCGCGCGTAACAGGCTACGGCTTGGTGTCGCATGGGCCACTTGATGGTGCAGTCAATGCACATCAACGTCCTAAAGTATATGATGAGGAGTCATTGGTGAAGGTGGGCCTCAGAAAAACACTGGCGGATCCTGCAGAAAGCCCCCCTCCACTCCATTGTAAGGCAGCATGATTTGTCCTCCTGCTTCAGCCCAGGGTTGAGCTTCATTCAGGAGCCCTAGATCCTCGGAAGCAGGGTACGGTCTGACGACTCAAGACTATACTCGCGCTCGCAAGATAAGCTTACGTCTAATTTACTCCTCTCTTGGGCCCTGCGACCTCTATCCTGCGCTCTTTCTCCACGGAGACTCCTACGTATGCGCTGTCGCCCCTCTGTATTCTGTTCCTGCTCATTTGTCCTATAGTCCAAGTTCCGTCTCCGTGTGGACCGACGCACAGTATCGGCCGCTTGCTCCTCACTTCTAAACTCAGGGTTTGTCAGTCTAAATATTTGCTCTACTGTATTTTGTGCCTGTTTCCTTGTCCTATAATCCGAGTCCAGTCTCCGTGTGGACCGACGCACAGTATCGGCCGCTTGCTCCTCACTTTTAAACTCTGGGTTTGTCCGTCTAACTATGTGCTCTACCGTATTTTGTGCCTGTTCTATTGTCCTATAGTCCGAGTCCCGTCTCCGTGTGGACCGACGCGCAGTATTTGCCGCTTGCTCCTCATGTTTAGTCTGTTCGTCCATTCTTCTAACTACATGTCCTACTGTATCTTGCGCTTGCTCTCTATCCCTATAGTCTACGTCCTGTCTTCGTGTGGACCGACGCACAGTATCGGCCGCTTGCTCCTCACTTTTAAACTCTGGGCTTGTCCGTCTAACTGTATGTTGAACAGTATTCTGTGCCTGCTCTGTTGCCCTATACCTTTGGCTACGTCTCCGTCTGGACCGACCGAGTGTCGGCCACTTGGCCCTGTCCTGTATTTAACTGGTCTACGCTTGTTTCTACAGGTTGATCCCGAGTCCGTGTGGATCGACGAACAGCCCCTTCTTGTCTCGTCGTGTGTCCCACTATATCCTCTTCTATAAAGTCGTCTGCCGGCTCTCCCGGCGCTACAGCTAAAACCTGCCTATCATGTACCTGCCCTTGGACCTCAATCTCTTGTTGCTGGTTCCTATCAGAAACTGAATTCTCAACATTTTCTAAATTTTCCCCATTTTCTAACTGTTCTCTATTTGATCTGTTTCTCAATCTCCGTCTCTGAGACTGTTGAGAAGCAGATTGCCTATAAATTCGAGGCAATTTATTAAAATATATGTAAATATATAAAAAAAACGAGAAAGAACGTATGGAGTCGCTGTGAACGCGACTCTACTTTTATACCCGTACTCAGTCAGTACACATGTGATTTATGTGGAATTTTCAAATGTTGTATCAGTTTCTTAATTTTACATTTAACATTTGTTTGCTGCATCTGTCATCTACATATACATCAGTTCTCACAACAACACACGTACACTGCACGAGGCAGTGTGTGAGCGTAAGTGTGCGTGCGAGAGATTCTGTAGCTACAATCATCCCCATAAATGACTTACTCTGCAATCGGGCGAGGGGAAACACTGAACGTGCGCGGGGTATTCCCGCTGCTGAAAATTCATTTCATCATTGTGGCTACAATAATGGTCCGATCTGAACCAAATTCGGGAATCTGGTAGATATGGTGATTTTCTACAATACTGCTACTACTTCGTTTTTTCCTATCTTCAAAATTGTGGATTTTCGTCTTTTTGGGGGCGGGAGTGGGCGTGGCAAAATTTTGAAATAAACTTGCACTGAAGCGATATCACAGGAGTCTAGGCAAAATATTTGGTTGTTCTAGCTCTTATAGTCTCTGAGATCGAGGCGCTCATTTATACGAAAAACCAAAACGACTCGATTTTTGTGTGAGTGCGAAAGGGAGGGAGCGAAGTTTTTGCGTATGTTTTTGTCTATTGTGGCTATATTAATGATCCGATCCGATTCAGATTTGGGTCCCTGATAGATATGGTCTTCATCTATGATTCTGCATTTTTCGTTTTTGTTATATTCAAAATTGTGGACGCCACAGATGTGCGCTCTTTTGTGGGGGCGAAAGTGGGCGGGGCGAAATTTTGAAAAATTTGTCTAGGAGTGAGATATAACATCAGTATGGAAAAAAATTTGGTTGCTCTATCTCTTTTAGCCTTCGAGCAATGGGCGACGAACAAGACGGACAGACGGACAGACGGACGGACAGACAGGGCTATATCGACTCGGCTATTGATGCTGATCAAGAATATATATACTTTATATGGTCGGAAATTACCCCCTTCTCTATGTTACACACATCCACTTTTACCACAAATACAATATACCCTTTTACTCTTCGAGTACGGGTATAATAAAATAGATAAATATTAAGAATAATAATATGAAATTAATTAAAATAAAATAAAATAATAAAAATAATGTAATATATAATATATATATTATAAGAATTCCAATGCGCCAAGGTTAGTTTTTAAAAAGTGTTTTATTTATCTAAACCTTATACTAGAACATTGATGTGATTTGAATTCCCCGACCTAATGTGAGAAAGTCTCAAACGGAACTCCGTTTGCGTCGGCTTAGATGAGAAGGCGGCCGCATCTGGTGATCGGTATTGGATTACGTCTGGTGGAGCTCATTTGTTTACAAGAACTATTGGAGTGTGGGAGCGAACTGATAACGGAGTGGTCAGTGTCGTTTGATCGGAATGCATGAGACTTCCTGTTAATCTCGGCTTGGCGACTCATGCGTTTGTTTATACAGGTGTTGGGGTGTCTCATCTTATGTTTATCATATCTCTTTTAGATATGGGTGCCTGGGTGTAAGGGTGAGTGCTAGAGCATATGCATAATTTGTACTGGTATTGGTGTGATTATGGATGTGGTCTAGGGCTTAACATATAAATGATGCGTAATATGGTGTGGAGCATTATGGATATGTTACTCCCCCGGCATTTGTCATAAGCCTGTCCTCAGGTTTTTATTTTAGTATATAGGGTTGGAGTTTCATCCACTACTATTGGTGTGCTATTTGCTTCCTCCTCTTCTTTTCGAGGTTTTACATATTTGATAGTTATGTTTTTTAGGTATTTTCTTAAAATTAACAATTAGATATCAATTATACTAAATATTAATAATATGAACAAGGTTATTTTAACTATTTGTATCATGTTATTGAATTTTGTATGTTCTACAATTATTTGTTTTGTCTGTACATAATCTAGTTATATTATTACTGATGTAAACACTTTGTGTGAAATCTAGCATTGAATTAGTTATTGTAAATTCGAATATTTGGATTGAACAATTACAAATTTTAATTATGTTGTTTCCTTGTATTGTGATATTTTTGTTTAAGCAGTTTTGATTTAATTTTGATTTTGGAAGGTTCCAAGTTAACAATATGTTTGGTTCAACGTAATTAATTTGGAAATTCTGTAGGTTTTTGTGTAAGGAAATTATGTTGGTTTTTGTTTTAAAATTCCTTTTATGCATTCGTCTTTTATTAACTCCTTAGTTTCTTTTATTATAAATCTTATCTTCATAGCAGTAATATTTATCAGTTGTTATTTCTGTCAAAATATTATTTTGTTCATCTGGATAGGGAATTATTTTGAATTTATATGTTTCAAGTAATCTTGTTTTAGTAATTTTGAATTAAATATACCTAGCCTAGTTAGTTGCATACCCATTTCTATGTCTTCTACGTATTCCGTGAAATATTGTAGATTGAAAATTAGAATTTCTAATTGTTGTTTCCTATTGTTTTCTTCATTAAGTCGGTTAATCAATTCGATTCCGTGGTTTATTACATCTATAACTAAATTCAGTTCATTGGATTGGATATTAAGGCTGGCTAGATTGTCGATTTTTTGTTCTAATTCTTTCCTATCTTCTTGATCTAAAGTGCCGAATAGGTATTTGTACGCGATACCAGCTATGTTTATTAAACCTCTCCTGTTACGTTTGGCTATCTTTAGCCCATTTATTTCCATATTCAGTTTATCTATTAACTATTTGACTTGTATTTCGTTCTCGAAATCCTTAGCCATTATTCAAAGTTTATTATATGTTTCTTTTGTTTTAGTTACATTTATTATTAGATAGTGGTACTCAAAGTTAGTTGGCAGATTGATGGATCCGGTTTTAAACATTAAGTATCCGTTCTGGACTGAATTGGGTTTATTTCAATATTTTGTCCATTAGCTGTGTCAATCAGGAGCCAAAGGAAGATGAAGATCTTAATTAGGCTGCTGATGATTGTTCGCATCGATTTCGGGGTTTGGCCTGGAATTGTCGTATTTGCTAAGGTTAATTTTCTTTTTATACCCGTACTCGAAGAGAAAAAGGGTATATTGTATTTGAGGTAAAAGTGGATGTGTGTAACATAGAGAAGGAATAATTTCCGACCCTATAAAGTATATATATTCTTGATCAGCATCAATAGCCGAGTCGATATAGCCCTGTCTGTCCGCCCGTCTGTCCGTCCGTCTGTCTGTCCGTCTTGCTTGTCGCCCATTGCTCGGAGGCTATAAGAGATAGAGCATCCAAATTTTTTTTCCAGACTGATGTGTTCTCTCACTCCTAGAAAAAAGTTTCGAAATTTCGCCCCGCCTACTTCCGCCCCCACAAAAGGCGTACATCTGTGGCGTCCACAATTTTAAAGATAATAGAAAACGAAAAATGCAGAATCATAAATACCATATCTATCAGGGGCCCAAATCTGAATCGGATCGGATCATTAATACAGCCACAAGATAGAGAAAAACATACGAAAAAATTCGATCCTCTCTTTTCGCACTCACACAAAATCGAGTCGATTTGGTTTTTCGTACAAATGAACGCCTGGATCTCAGAGACTATAAGAGCTAGAGCAACCAAACTTTTGCCAAGACTCCTGTGATACCAAACTTGAACAAGTGTATTTCAAAATTTCGCCCCGCCCCCTTCCGCCCCCCCAAAAGACGAAAATCCACAATTTTGAATATAGAAAAAAACCAAAAATGGAGTATCGTAGAAAATGACCATATCTACCAGATTCCCGAATTTTTTTGTTCAGATCGGATCATTATTGTAGCCACAATGATCAAATGAATTTTCAGAAGCAATTTCCCCTCTTCTAGCAACGTAAGTCATTTATTGGGGTTGATTGTCGCTGCAGATTCTCTCACACACACACTCACGCTCAAACATGCTGCCTCGTGCAGTGTACGTGTGTTGTTGTGAGAACTGATGTAGATGTAGATGACATATGCAGCAAACAAATGTTAAATGTAAAATGTAAAAACTGATAAAACATTTGAAAATTCCACATAAATCACATGTGTACTGACTGAGTACGGGTATAAAAAGTAGAGTCGCGTTTACAGCGACTCCGTACGTTCTTTTTCGTTAAACTTAGATTTATAGTGCGTTATCTTTCTACCTCTGTTTTCTCTTCGTAGTGCTAATCATCTAACTTTTGTTATTTTTCCTGTCTTTTTGAAAGGGTTAGTTATCTTGGATTTTTTACTAATGGTGATTGTCTAAATCGCGTGTCCACTTCGAACTCGTTATGACGTGTGTTCAACTGGGTGATTTGTTTTACCTTATTTAGTTGGGTGTCGTAATCTGGAGTTCCGGCGTATATGAAAATATCCGCAGGTGTCCGGTTTGTGGTATTGTGTCTTGTCTTGTGGTTGTAAGTATACAGGATCGATTCGAACTTGGTATACTTTTGTTTCTGGATCGTTTTCGCTTGTTATTATCCTTAACTTTTCGTTACGGGTTTTGTGGAATCGTTCGATGCCCGAAATGCCGTTTTACTGGATGTGATCTCTATTTATACCTCTTCCGAGATTGGCCAAGCTGCGCACATGATAGCTGAATCTTTATCGGCTTTTTATTTCTTGAGGCTTACCCATCTCATTAAAGATTTTCAATATGGCTCTTTTTGCCTCGAGCCAGTCGCGGCTGTTTACCTCTACGAGGGTGGTGAATTTGGAATAAATGTCTATGCACTGTTGGTTGCCTATGAGATAGAAGTCCATCACGGATCGTTCTCTAACGTTTTGTATTTCAGGTGTTATTTCGAAAGCCAATTTGGTGTCTCTATGCTCGGTTTTGGCAATATTGCACGTTGGACATTCGTTTATGATGTTCTGTATGAGTTTCTGGTGGTCTGGGTAGTAGTATTTCCCTTTAAACCAATTGATGGTCTTTTCTATTTCCGGATGAAATGGAATAGGATTCATCAATCCATTTCTCACACCGACTGCATCCATCACTGATGCAAACACCGCTGTGAGCGCTTCCAATGAGCGTACCACCCTTCCTGCCCCTTCCTGTTCCATCAGTTTCTATTGATGCTGCCCTCGTTTCGGATCCGGGACTCACTGACATCACTGGCTCATTATCTGCTACGCCCTTGCTACCAAATAGGCCTATCATCGCTTCTTCTATTTTAACTGCTGTCGCTCCATTAAAATCTATTTTTGTTTCCCGACTTATGGCATCGGCTACGGAAGATCAGGTCAGGGATTTTATCTTCGCTAAGTTAAACATTGATGAATCCTCAGGTCTGGTGGTTACTAAATTTAACTTTAAAGTAAAGCGAAATATTTCTTCTTTCAAAATCCTTGTCCTGAAATACATGTCAATAGTGTGCTCGACCCCTCTTTCTGGCCGGTACACACTATTTGTCATGTGTTTACCAATCGTTCCCCTAGTCCTGAACTCCGTGTGGGTGTCCTTTCAACTACATCTTCGGGTGCAAGAACTCCTGTCTGTCCTACACCATCTCAGGCAGTCTTAAATTCGGCCCCAAAAAACTGATTTCTCTAAAGATAACGTATCAGAATGTCCGCGGCTTGTGCAGTAAGCTCAACCAATTATATTCTGACAGTGCATCTTTCGAGACTGATGTATCGCTTTCTCTGAAACCTGGCTCAACCCTTCTATTTATAATTCTGAGATCTTCATTGATAAATTTAATATTTATCGGACAGATCGTCCATCTCGGGGTGGTGTCCTTGTGGCGGTACGTTCAGACATACCATCCCAACTCTATTCGGTTGAAGAGTGATATAACATCGAATTTGTAGTTGTTCAACTCAGCTTTCCCTCTTGTAAGCTCTTTATATCCTGTTCCTATATTCCGCCGTCCTCTGAATTCTCTACATATATGCGTCATGTTTTCCTTGTTCAATCTGTCTCGTCTCAACTTAATGATTCGGATTGTCTTATTGTTCTTGGGCACTTTAACCTACCTTAAAGATTCGGATTGTCTTATTGTTCTTGGGCACTTTAACCTACCTGATGTTCCCATCTACTCAGCATGATTTTATTGATTCTTTGTCCGATACTTCGTTGGGTCAGGTTAATGCTATATCTAATAATTTGGGTAGGCTTCTTGACCTTGTCTTTACTTCCGACGTCTCGAGCACTGTGGTCTGCAGAGGATTACCTCTCTCTTTCCCTGAGGACCCTTATCATCCCACACTTGAAATTTCTGTGCAGTTGTCTTCCTTTGATTCTATCAAATCTCCCATTAAATCTCCGTCTATCTTTTTGCTTCAGGAAAGCAGATTTTTACTGCTTAAGCCTGGCGCTTTTCTCTGATCGATTGGTCATTCCTTGACGACTTTCATGATATGGAAGCGGCAACTAATGCATTTTTATAATTCTATATTCAATATCTTTAATATATATGTACCTGTAGTTTCCCCTTGCGGAATCCCAAAGGCCCTGTCTGGTTCACTCCACGCTTGATTAACCTTCGGAATATTAAATCTCGTCTCTATAAAAGTTTACAAGATCTGGTTCGCAATTGGACTTCTCTAAGTACTCAATCGCAAAGAGCACATTTTCGTTACTTAACAAAACCTGTTATAATATCTACCTGTCTAAATGTAAGCTGAACTTCAAACGAGATCGAAGCAATTCTTTAGGTTTGTGAACTCGAAGCGTAACTCTTCCCAATTTCCATCTTCATTTTCCTTTAATGGTAGAAAGGCCGATAATGATTGTGATATCGCAAATTTGTTTTGCCTCGTTTTTTCAACTTTGCTACTCTATTCCTTCTAATAATCTATCCTCTATACTTGATGATAAATATCATCCCAAACATCCATATCCCTTCCTCTGAATCGCAGCACGGATTTTGTGAAACGTCGTTCTATTTCATCAAACCTTCTAGAATTCTCCACCTTTGTGCATGCTGGTTTCGCAAAACAGTCTCAAACTGACGTTGTATACACTGACTTTAGCAAGGCTTTTGATTCAGTAAATCATAATCTCCTTATCCAGAAGCTTTTATCTCCTAGGGTTTCCATCTAAACTTCTTTTTCTGGATTAGTGCCTATCTTTCCAATCGTTCTCAGCGTGTCCGTTTCAATTCCTCTCTCTCTAGGCCTGTTTCGGTTACGTCAGGGGGTACCTCAAGGTAGCCATCTTGGCCCTCTGCTATTTAATTTATTCATTAACGATCTTCCTTAAGCTTTAACACAATCCTGAGTACTTATGTATGCGGACGATGTGAAGTTGTGCTTTTCCTTTTGTGACCCTTTTTCCCCTTATTTTTTACAATCCGATCTCGACGCCCTCAACAATTGGTGCCTAATAAAAGGCATCAAGCCTTACCTTTATGACTAAACTATCAATAACTGTTCCTTGCAACGCCTCTTCAAAGTTACTGACTTGGGAATTATGTTTTCACCTAATTTGTGTTTAACTCCCACAGATCCGCTATCTCGAATAAAGCTAGAGGGGTCCTGGGCTTTATTAAAGATGGTCCAAGGAGTTCACCGATCCATATACGACTAAACTTCTCTATGTGTCCATTGTCCGGCCTATCCTTGAATATGGTTCCTGCGTCTGGTCCCCTCACTACCAAAAATATCAGGATATGATTGAGTCTGTCCAAAAACAATTTCTCCTCTTCGCACTTCGTGGTCTTAATTGGGACCCGTCAAGACATCTCCCCTCTTATGAGAATAGGCTGCGACTTCTCGATATCCGCTCTCTCCAAAGTCGTAGGATCTGCCATGGAGTTATTTTTCTACATAAACTTTTCGCTGGTGAGGTTGATTCCATTGCCCTCTGTAGCCTTATCAACATATCAGTCCCTTCCGCCCGACTAGGCATTTTTTTTCCACTACATCTCCACGCTGTCTTCCTAATTATTCTGACCATGAATCTTTCCGTAGCATTTGCCGTAACTACAACACTTTTTTTTCATCTCTTTTCTTACGATACTAGTTCTTATATGGTTAAATCTAAGCTAATGAATATTTAGAAGTAATTTAATTTTAATTTAATTTAATTTAATAGTCTAGATTTCCTTCTTTTTATTTTTGTTATATTAATCTTTTTAGTCTTACGTTGAACTATACATTGTTCAACCCTAAACAATAAACAATAAACAATGAAGAAGTTCTTTGTGGGTTTTCATAATTAGTTGCTTACATTCTGAGGTCGATCTGTTTAGTACTAGAATTCATGACTTTCGTGAAGTTGCTAGGACTGATTATTTTCAAGAAAGCTTGTTGGAATATTGGAAAGTCGGTATCGTTGTGGAAATATAAAGTGACTACTTCTTTGTGACTACTTCTTCGTTATCTCCCTCTATGAACTCAATCTGGCGATTGAAATAGTTGACAGGTCGCTCGGTAAGGGGGATATGGTTGAGGTTATCCTCGTGTGCGCTGTGTATTGTGGCGCCTGCACTATCGGAAACCTTTTCCAAGTTTTAAAGTCAAATTCGTTCAATTTGATCTTCCACCGTTGCAGCTTCATGTTGGGTTCCTTGAGATTATTCAACCAGACCAAAAAATTTATGGTCGCTAAGTATTTCGAAAGTTCTGCCGAATAGGTATGATCGGAAATACTTGGTTGCCCATACAATTGCTAGCAATTCTTTTCAATGGCGGAGTAATTGATCTCGTGTTCGTTTAGCGTTCTGCTGGCGTAACAGATCGGCTTATGGTCCTGTGATAGAACCGCTCCTATAGCCATGTTACTAGTGTCTGTAGTGACTGAGAGCATTTTGTTGAAGTCTGGATATACGAGAATGGGGGGTCTGAGGTGATGAGTACTTTTAGTCTCTCAAATGCCTCAACATATTTCTCTTCTTTAGGATCTATGACAGCTCGCTTCTTTAATTTAAGAGTCATAGGCTTTGCTAATAAACTTCCAATAAAATTCGCATAGTCCTAGGAATGACTTGATTTGTTTCGTAGTTTCCGGTATCGGGAATCCGGTTATGGCTGAGATCTTATTTGGATTCGGAATGATTCCTTCAGATGACTACATGACCTAGGAACTCAGTTTCTTTCTTCACTCACACTTATCCATTTGAAGCTTGAGATTCGCGTCTCTTAACTTCCCGAAAACCTTTCTTAGTGACAACAGATGTTCTTCCAATAAAGTGGAGAAAATTATAATGTCGCCTAAGTATACTAGACAATAATTGAACATCAATTCTTCCAAAGCACGTTCATTCATCTTTTGGAATGTTGCTGGGGGCGTTTGTTAGCCCGAACGGCATCCGTGTATACTCTTAATGGCCGTGTTTGGTTGAAAACGCTGTTTTCATGATCGACGAAGGTTCCATTGGGATTTGATGGAAGCCTTTGGCTAAATCGATCGTTGTGAAATATTGACACTTTCCTAATTTGTCCAATATTTCATCCATTCTGGGTGTAGGAAATTTATCCTTGATAGTTATTTCATTGAGACCTCTATAGTGTACAACTAACCGGTACTTCTGTTTTCCAGATGCATCTATCTTTTGGGGATCATCGAAATGGGGAACAGTAAGGCGATTTCGACTTACGAATTATTCCTTGCGCCATCATATCTCTGATCTGCTTATTGACTTCCTCGTCATGTATTTGCGCGTATTTGTACGGCCTCCGGTATACCGGGTCTTCGTGCTGTGTTGAAACGAGTGCTTGACAGTACTTGTGAAAGTAAAATTGTCACCTTCTCTATACTGTAAGTCGCTGAACTCGTATAGCACTTTCTTCAACTTCTTTTTTTCTTCTTCGTTCAAATGTTCTATTCTAAGTTCATGACATTCCCTCAATTCGTTATCAAGAGCGGAAGTGAAGTATTGATCCCCATTCGAGGATGAATCAAGGCATTTATGTGCGGTCCCGAATTCTTCAATAACTTCTCCACTAGAGATTATTGGGAATATCCTTTCTCCTAACATTATGGTGTTATCCCTGTAATTGATTAAGGCATTGCTGGCCATCAGATATTCACTGCCTAACAGGATATCATAATTGTTGAAAAAACCGACCACGTAGAATTTCTGCTCGGTTGGGCAGACTTGGGGCCTTATTATACTACTTGTTAATCTGACAGGTCTATTATGTTAATTGAAGATCCTGAATCCACTATACCTCTTAAGACTTTGTTGTTTAGGTAATGTTTATATAGGGTCCCCTTCGGTTTCTTCCGAGGCTTTTGAGGTTGGACAAGGTAGTTATATCTTTTCTAACAAGGGTTATGAAAAGCCTGTCAGGTAATTTCTTTGATATTACATCCTTAATTGTATTGTTCAGAGCGTTTTATAGATTTGAATGTTGCAGTGCTTTATTCTCTATGTCTTCGACGAACTTACGGAGACTTCCAGTGAATTCGTGAAGTAAATTTGACGCAGGAGGTCCACGTATGGGGTGTGGTTTTTAAATTCATCGATTAATGCTGCCTTTAATTCCTGCCATGTGTTTGGCTGTATCATCTGCGATGCTCTTTGAGCACCGCCCGTTAGCTGAACTCCCACTGCTCCGAATAGTATACGCTGTTGTCTTGCTTCTTGCGTAGGGTATAATTCTTGGATGTACATATTCGATTCTTTTTATAAACGATGTGAGGAATTGAATTTCCTCACAGGGGCCCATAGAGGTTAAGCCGGAGAAAGCACCGCGAATTCGGCCGGGCCAGAGAGCCGAGCGGAAGGAGAGGGGTCGGCGGGACGCGCGGGCGGTAGCCCAGCCCATGGCCAGTGGTGGCCGTGAGAGCACGCCTGGCGCCGAGGCCGGGAATGGAGGAGCGCGAGTTATGATAATTTGTAGGTTCGGGAGAAATGATTGCGATACCCGTTGTGGTTTTGTTGAATATATCTTTCAAACTGAGTTCTTTATTTCAAAGTTGGTATATCGGTGCTTAATGTTTATGTACTTATGCTGACCTAGCGGAATGGAAATTGCAACAGGACTGGATGCTTATGTAGGGCTCGTATTCGAAGCGGCCCCGATGTTTATGTTGGGTTGGCAACTTTGTTGCCAACGAAGTATTTGTTTACTCATTGTTTAGTTGCCGTAGGGGTTTCGGTGGGGGACCGCCGAGGGTAAATGCTGAGGCGGTAACTCCTCCCTCCACAGACTGAACCACCGACCATAGTGGAGCGATAGTAGGTGGGAAGGTGACAGATGGAGCAATAGTTGGCATGAGTGGTGCAGCTGGTGTAAATGTAGTTGTTCTTTTCGAAAGACCGGCCATAGCTGCCACCACTATCAACAAGCACAGTTAGCATTGTATATGTTGCTGTTGTGTGTAGCGCCGTTCCCGTCTGGATTTTACTGATTTGTATTTTTGTGTCGATGTCCTCCATCTTCAGCTCGTGAATTCCCAGTTCTTGGGTCGTTCTATTTTTGTGTATACTTTCAACCTTGGGTATTTCCAAGTTAAACTTCGCCGTGCCGAGCTTCTCCCTGGCTTCGTAGTGTATGTTGTTTATCATGGTCCTGCACTCACTGAACGTGAACAGTGCTGATCCATTTATGGTTCTTTCTTGCCCACAGTCTGTGTGCAACTTCACCTTTTCACCATTGAAAATCGCGATGTAGCCTTCTTCTGGCTCGAAAATCCTCCTTACGAGTCCTACATCCCTAGTCTCGCAGGTTGCTTCCTCTCCGCTGATCAGTTTCCTAATACACTCTTCATTAACTTGGTTCACAATTTTCTCATTCTTACATATATATAATTCTCGTATTTTCTGACCTTTGCTCTTAGAGTATAACATTTCGTCCTTATTGATTAATACATAGTCTGGTGTTATTATAAATTCTGTTTTATGGGTAACGATATAATTCTTTGTAAAGAATACGTTCCCTTTTTGACAATCGGTAATTTTACGGCAAATATTATATCTGTCCTATTCAATATTGCTCTTAATTCTAAAAAACTCATACTTATGCTCGTCGGATATTATTTTTTATCCCCTGTTCTTCTAACTCTTTTACGCACTTCGTCGCTTCCTGCTTGTCGAATATGAATTTTGAGAATAATCCTATCTTTTGCTAATAGCAAGCTTTCTGCTATATCATTTAAGTTCAACCCTAACATATCTATCGTCACAGACATCCTGCCTATATACTCTAGCCTATAAATTCTCTTGTCTTCTTCTAGAAACGTCTTGCTTATTCCGTTTTTCGTACTTGTTTTATAAACATGGCTACTCTAGTTTGCTCTTCATTGATGTATCTTGTTAAGTTTTTAAACATTATACTAATCTTACTACCCGTTCTTTCCTGGGAGCTTATGGCTTCCCTCAATCCTTTTTCTTCCTCCTGCATTTTTCTTATTTCCTCTTCTAATCTTTCTGCATCTTGTGCGTCTAAATTCACTATTATTGATTTAACGACTTAACCTAATCCGTTAATCAATCCCCTTGCTTTCCTATTCTTTGGGCATATGGCCTCTAATCTTGTTTTTATCATTAGTAGTTTACTCTGGAGTGCCCTCACCGGATCTTTTGTTTCGGCATCTTCAGCTATGTCCCTGAGCATTGTTCCTATGCTCTCTATCGCCTCTCGATACTCCTGTAGTCTCACTATGTGCACAAACGTCTTATGCGTCTGTATTATCTTTGCCGAGCCTAAATTGATCTGTGCCAACGGCTTATCTCCCCTCAATGGTCGTATCTCAAAGCTCCTTTCCGCGGCCATGGTCCTTGACCACCTGTAATTATTTTATTCATTTGGTTTAGTTAATCTTCTGATTTTCTCTTTGTGAATTTTCTGTGGTCTGGTTGATGTTAGTGTCAGCCCATTGTCTTCCAGCACCCTGTGTTTTGAGAATAATATTAATAATATTATATAATATTAATAATATTAATTATAATATTATAATTATAATATTATAATAATATTAATTAATATTAAGGGGGTAATATTATCCCTCCTGTTCTCCTTCCTAAATATTGTATCTCCTGCCTGTACCGGGCTTGGTTCTTGCCTATCTGTATTTGCTACGTCTATTCTCCTACTCTTTTGTTGCTCTACCCTTTCCTTGATTTTCGGGTACAACTCTGCCTGAAACGCATTGATCTTTTGTAAATAATCGTGCACGTTGTTAAAAGACACGTTATTTAAGAAAGTATGTGTTCTCCTGTGAATAGTTCCTGCGGTGTTAACTTAGTAGCTGAATGAATAGCGTTATTATATGTTATAAACGCCTCATCCAGTACTTCCTAATGTCTGTTTTCCAACTTATTTTTTTTCTTCGTTTCATTTATTAACCTGTATATTTCCGTTATCGTGGAGTGCAGCCTTTCGACCGTGGAATTGCTCGACGACTGCTGAAAAAAGACGTTGTGTGCAGTTCCAATTCGTACTGCCTGCAAAAAGTCTTTGAACAGGTTGGACGAGAACTCTATTCCTTGATCGCAAACTATCTTTTTAGGTACTCCGAATGAGGCCATGAAACTTTTTATTGCCCTAACTATGTTTACGCTTTCTTTTGCTGGGATCGTTAATCCCCAAGCGTATCTTGAGAACTTGTCAATTATGGTTAGTAAATTTTATTTGTTCACAAAATACAAGTCTATGAGTACTATTTCCATCGGTCTCTCTGGTGTCTCTGTCAAACTATACTTTATCTTATTTAGTTTCCTATCATATTTCTAGATTTGGCAACTGTCACAATTATTTATTGTTTGGGTAATCGACTGTTTCATATGGAGGAAAAACACTTTCCTTTTCAGGTGAGCTAAGGTTTCTTCTATTCCTCTATGATTGCTTTTTTCGTGATAATCTTTAATGACTTGTTCCTGTTCGCTCTTTTCCATTATATCTGGCAATAAAACTGTACATCTTATCGCCCTAAACAACTTGCTGTAAGCAAAGTACTTGCAATATACTTCTTGGACTGTTATCACCAAGTTTTCCGGAATCAACAACGCTACCGTTCTTTTTAGGTTTTAGAATTTCCTTTAACCTACGGCCAATTGTTTCGTCATTAAAATTGTTTTCAGTCCAAATGATTCGTAGTTTGTTCCTGAATGGGACTTGATTTACTACTCCCGCTATTCCTCCTTCTTGTATAACCACTTGAATATTATACTCATTCAGTGGTCTTTTCGATATTGGAAATCCCAGTTGTAGGTCCTCCTCAGCGGAGTGAATCGTCTCCCCGTTCTTTGCTATCTCTGAGGCATCCTCTAACACATTGAGTTCCGGTTGAATTCTGCTCAATGCGTCTGCCACTACATTCAAAGAGCCCTTCTTATACACAATCTCGTAGTCGTACTCCAACATTTGAAGCCTCCCCCTCAGAAGTTTGGAATCAGGTTCTTTGACACTCATCAGCCAGGTTAACGGCCTGTGGTCAGTGACTATTTTGAATTTCGTGCCAAATAGATAGTGCCTAAAATTCTTAACCGCCCAAATAATGGCCAGCATTTCCTTTTTATATCGTTGCATAGTTCTTCTGACCCTGATAACGTTCTACTAGAATATGCTATCGGTCTGTCCGTTCCCAGATTTCCTTGGGATAAGACGGCGCCAATGGCATAGTTGCTTGCATCCGTGGTAAGGATGAATGGTTTTTCAAAATCGGGAAACTGTAAGATCGGATCGTTACATAATAAGGTTTTGCGTACCTCGAATGCTTCTTTTTGTATTCCTGATCTATCTGTACAGCCTTCTTTCCTTTTAATTGTCTTGTCATTGGTTTTGTTATTGCTGCGAAATCTCTTATAAATTTCCTATAGTACCCCAACAGACCCAAGAATGATTTGATCTGTTTCTAGTCTTGGGAATCTCGAATCTCTTTATCGCTTCGATTTTCCCTGGGTTTGGTTTAATACCCTGTTGAGTTACTACATGTCCTAAATATTCTACCTCTTTCCTCAAAAATTCTGTCTTATCAAGCTGTAGTTTAAAATTTACTTCTGTAAGCTTCTTAAAAAACTTTTTCCAAATCTGTCATGTGTTCCTGCAACGATTTTGAGAACACCATAATATCGTCCATGTATATGAGACAACATTTCCCTAGCAATTCTCCGAAAATATTATTCATTAACCTTTGAAAGGTTGCAGGAGCATATTTCCATCCGAAAGGCATTCGCACATACTCGAAGTGCCCCCTTCTGCAGAGAACGCTGTTTCGGGATATCTTCTCTTCTTACCTCGATTTGGTGGTATCCACTCGTCAAATCTAAGGTTGAGAAATATTTTGCTCTCCCCAAACTATCCAATACATCATTTATTAATGGTAGGGGGTGTCTGTCCTTTATAACTTTCTCATTTAACTTCCTATAGTCCACCACCATTCTCCATTTTCTTTCCCCTGAGGCATCCTTCTTTTTGGGCACCAGCCAAACCGGTGCACTCCATGGTGAGTGGCTATGTCTAATAATATCCTGATCTAGTAACTTCCCTATCTGTCTTTTCACCTCTTGTCTTTTTTTTGAATGCATATCTGTACGGTCTTGCGTACGCCGGTATGTCGTCCTTCGTTCTAATTTGGCATTTGACTGCGTTTGTGAAAGACAACTTATCACCTTCTTTATGAAATACCTTGGGGTATTTTCTACAAATTCTCTGAAGCTCTTTAAGCTCCTCGCTATTTAAATGTCCCGTCCTGAACTTGTGGAACGGTATGTTTTTTATCTCAGTTACCTGTTTCTTCTATATTGTTGAGTTCAAAATGTTGTTCGGTTTTGAATTCGACAACCTTTAATGGTTCTTCTAAAAACAACTCCTGGTCTACCTCCGCATAGTTTGTTACTTCTACCAGGCTTTGTCCAGCCACTGCCCTGTAAATACCTTCCGAAATGATCATATCTTCCTTTACTATTGTTTTACTCAACAGGAAATCCCCATCGGATCCCTGTACTGGAATCGAGATAACTCTTTTTGTTCCTGCTTCTATTGTGTGTACTTCGCTTGGTCTATATTTAGCGAACTGAATCTGCAACTTTTCATCCGTCGTGCGGAACCAACCATTTACAATGTCGATCACGGCTTTTAGTTGTTGTAACAAATCTATCCCGATTAATAATCCATCGAAAAAACTGATGGAATTTGAAAAGCAACATTTTCATCTTTCCTACTCCTCCCAGTTCTTTAAACGTTGGTAAATATGCTTCTTTAAAAATAATATGGGATTGTGTAAGAGTCTTAATCGCTATTGGGTCTTGTAGGTCTTTCACGTATTGTGATTGAGCCAGTTCGGGACGAATGAAAAGAAGGTAGATCCTGTATCGATTAACATTTTAATTTTTTCCGGAGTAATTTTGATCATTACATAAGGTAGGCTTGAGTGGCCCCCTCCTAGTCCCTAAATATCCTGTTGGTTGTTCGAGGCTAGTTGCGAAAAATTTGCCTCATCCTCTTTAATGTTATGCAACTGCCCACTGGTCGACGGCCGATTTCCGCCCTCTCGAGTTATTAGCCGAATTATATGACCGTTTTGAATTGGCCGTATTATTCGACTGCCTAGAATTGTTCGAGTTATAAGGTTGTCCTGAATAGTTCGAATTCCTAGACATCCTTGTCTGAACACTACCTTCTGCATCTCCAGGTGCTTGGATTGCTAGCTGACCCTGTACAGGTTTGTTGTTGAAATAATTGTTGCCGTACCCTGTCTGTCTCGATTTTGCTGCCCATAATTCCACTTAATGTTTCTGTTCTGGTAACTACGATATGGTCTTCCATAGTTGGAAGTTTCCCCCTGATTAAAACTGTCTGACCCGAATGGGTTACCCATCATTGGATACGGAAATCCAACTCCTGGCCATCCATTCATATTGGGCATCGCGAACGGCATTGGGAACTGCGGTTGGGTATTCCCTGCCCACCGATACTGCGCCCAGGTGCCAGACTGCGACCCAGGTACCGGATTATTTTGTTTCTCTGATTCCTGTTTTGGAGTTTCTTTAATCTCTTTACCCTCCGTCCGTTCTTGACCTTTTGCTTCTACTTCTGCTTCTTCCAAGGTACCCAAGTTCTTCCCCCTGCAAGCTATTTCATAGGCCTTTGCTAAATTGCGTACCCCCATGGTCCTGATAGCTTCTAACACACTTGTCGCCACTGGTGCAGGCCTATTCTCCTTTGTCATAACAATTCTTGGTTTGATAATCCTGAGCTGTCTCTCTCTCTTCCTACTTATTTCGTAACTCTTCTAGTGTATGCGATTACTTATTGTGTTAATAGTGTACTTAGATATCTACTGATTAATATATGCTTTATTTGTTATGCTTATGATTATTGTACTTATAATGTGTATAATGTGTGTAATGTATAATTGTAATTGTGTGATGTGTAATTTGTTGTGTAATTTGTGACTAATGTGGTTAATCTCGTCTTCTTGTGTGCGAGTTCTTATCTGTGAGTTTCCGTGCGGTGTAATGGAGTTCTGGAATTAATTTAGAATAAGTACTTGTCTTGCATTGGTTTTTAAAAAAATAGCAACAATGGATTTCGTCATACTTTTATTTTACCTTCCTTTCTTTTGTTTCATTTATTTATTTATTTATTTTTTTTTTTTTTTTTTTATATTAATTATTATTATTTATTATTTATTTATTAATTCCTTCCTCATTTACTGTTTCCTTAAGTTTCTACCTTGTTACCCGGCCTGCTGAAGCTAGCTGATCAGCTGTGCGATACAGCATCACAACCAAGTGCGGACAGTCATCGCCTGTGCATTACAGTGCGCCGCCTAATACGTGTTGATTGGTATGCATCACTTTATTAGTTTCTTGTTCTTGTCACTATCGAATCAGTACTTCCCTTTGCTAAGCGGACGCCCTGCATTCCACAGTTCACCGCCTAATACAAGTGTAAGCATGACCGACACAACTTCCTCTTCTTCTTAATTCTTCCATTGAATCCGTACCTCCCTTTGCTAAGCGGCCGCCCTGTGTTCCACAGTTCGACGCCTAATACAAGTGAAGGCATGATCGATTCTTATTATTGTCACTAATTACTTCATTGTTCCTGTTATTTTATCCCATTTCATGCTAAACGGCCGCCCTGTGCCATACAGTGCGCCGCCTAATACATGCGAATTGAGAAAATAATTTTATTCTTGTTCTATTTCTTGGCTTTGAACTTTTAGTCCACTGCATCGACATTCCACTGTCCTAACTGATCGAACCATTCAGTCCTCCTCTGTATTAGCTCGAACTTGTCTACAACCGTCGCCAACACGACCCGAGCTGTCTGCAACGCTCTTTTTTCATCTTCGTCAACGATCGGCCGTTCGACCGAGCTGTTCGGCGCACATCGAGCCATCGACCACCACGATCGTCTTCCGGCGTTCGTCGACAGCCAACCGTTCGATCGAACCGCTCGATGCAACGGCGAACCGTCGGTGCCTCCGCTCGCTCGTTGACGTTCGACACGTTATGATTGTTGCACTCAAACATTCCATTTCTTTCACAGACACTAACATTCTTTTAATTTAATGAACTTTTAACTTAACTGCACGATTTATTGGGTATATTTGTGTAACTTCTGTTTAATTTTTATTTATTTCACTCTGTTGTTTGTTTCCTTTCGGACACTATGCCCTTGACATATTCTCTCTAACATATCTTCGCCTACCGCTTGAACTTACTGTATTTTATTTCCACTGATTATAACAACTCTTTGGTTGCGTATTTTTATTAATTTATTCATTTATTTATTGTTGTTCGATTCGCTGTACTTTATTTCTTTCCACTTTATTCTCTCCATTGGTGCACTTTACTCTACTTACTCTTACAGAATTATGATAATTATAATGTTATATATCCCTGCCATCCTTGCTGTCTCGGATCCTTCGTCAAAGTCCTCCAGTTATGATTAGTCCTCTGGTAGAATCCGTTCTTTAACAAGGGACTACCGACTGCGCCAGTTATGATAATTTGTAGGTTTGGGAGAAATGATTGCGATAATCGTTGTGGTTTTGTTGAATATATCTTTCAAACTGAGTTCTTTATTTCAAAGTTGGTATATCGGTGCTGAATGTTTATGTACTTATGCTGACCTAGCGGAATGGAAATTGCAACCGGACCGGATGCTTTATGTAGGGCTCGTATTCGAAGCGGCCCCGATGTTTATGTTGGGTTGGCAACTTTGTTGCCAACGAAGTATTTGTTTACCATTGTTTAGTTGCCGTAGGGGTTTCGGTGGGGGACCGCCGAGGGTAAATGCTGAGGCGGTAACTCGCGCAAGGTTCGGCGCTCACGCCGCTCAGGAGACAGCGGGATCGGGCCGGCAGCGGTCCAGCGCATGTCCAAGTATGGACATGAGATCACGCCACTGGCTTGATCCCGTTAAGAACGAGGTGGAAACGCGCGGAGGCGCGATGGAAAGTTACCGACGGAACGCGTGGTTGTACCGTTGTTGCTAGGCAGCGACACGAGCGCCGGCGTCGCCTGGGGGTATAAAGGTAGCCCAGCGACAGCGGCGCGGGACATTACGCGGAGGACCAGTGAACGGGCAAGTGCGCGATTCCAATCGAGTGAGCGGAGAATTCGAAAGTGAGTGATCGTGCGACGCGAGTGGAACAAACAAGGATTATTTCAGCACGTGGCTGAAATAAGGAGACGAGTGGCACGCAAGATACTACTCACCGCTTAGGGTGAGTAACAGCGAAGGGTGAGCCCAGAGTGAGCGGAGCTGTGAGTGGCGGACGAGGCGGTTGCCGAGTCAGAACCCACAGTTATAGCACGCGGGAGCCACACCAAGCCGAGAAACCTAGCTGTGGTAGCGCGAAGCCAGAGTCACCAGCGGAAGGCCAGCGGAGGCCCAGCGAAGATAGCGCGTAAGATCCCCTAGACTAAGATACCAATAAAGAGACAAGTATATATTTTTCCTAAACCAACCTGTGTGTTGTTCTTGTTGAATGCGAGGCAACAAATAAATTCGTTGCAACGAGCTCGTCGGCCGCTGAGTCAGCCCTGCTGATCAGCCGGAAAGAAACGGTTCGTTACAACTGGCGCCCAACGTGGGGACTCGCGAATAATAGGAAAACTGTGCAGTAGGGAAGTGTTGGAGGAGGAGTTAATCCAATGTGCCTTGACATTCGGGGTGAATTTGGAAGGAGCGGTGGCCATGATGCGGCGAGTGTTCAAGGATTGGGTGGAGAAGCACGAGATGGAGCCAGAGTACGCCGCCCGGTTGGAGATGTGGGAAATTCGGGCAGGCAGAGCCTCACCGGGGCCACCAACCGAAGACAAGGCAGAGGTGTACCGGCAGACAGCGGCCAGCGAGCGTAGGCCGGTCAGGTGGAATGGCGCCGGCAGGCCGAGAGGCGTTGAGGAGCCGACCCGAGGAGGAGCGGGAAGTGCCTGAAGCGCAGTCAGGGAGGCCGCATCGCCTGAACTACGCCAATGTGGCGAAGCAGGTGAGAGAGTGGTCCTTTCGTTTTGATGGGACGGCGAAACCATTGGAGTTCTTGAACAGGTCGAGTGGTCGGCAGACATGTATGGTCTGGACCTAGATCTAATCCCCAGGGCCATGCCAGAGCTACTGAAGGGTAGGGCGTTGATGTGGTTCATCGCGAACAACCGCCAGTGGCAGACGTGGAATGCCTTCGCGGCCAGCTTTCAGGCCTACTTCTTGCCCCGGAGGTACTCGAGGAGCTGCTGCAGGAAGTCCGCCACAGGAAGCAGAAGTGGGGAGAGCCATTCAAGGACTACATGGTGGAGATGCAGACCCTCATGCGACCCCTCAAATGCACGCCGGAGGAGCAGCTGGAACTCATCCGTGAGAATAGCATGCCGGATTTGCAGATTTTCATCAGGCCGCACAGGTGCAGTGACCTCGATCACATGATGGCGCTAGCCGATGAGTTCGAGGCACTGGAAAATGATCGAGCGGAGTTCCAGACGGAAAGTCCAGTGGGACGAGCGAGTGCGGCCAACCCTTTCACCAAACCGACCGCGGCAGAGGTGTGTTGGCGCTGCCAGGACGAGCCGAACCGCGGCGTTCGGCAGGCGGACAATAACGCGTCGAAGTCAATGGCCGACGGCCAGACGCATTCCACGTGGGGAAGAGGGATTCGTGAAGAATCCCTCCCAAGCGTGTCGTCGGTGTGGGAGCGACGAGCACTGGGCGCAGGAATGCCAAGAGAATGGAGGACCACGGTTGACACAGGGGCCACGAGCAGCTTTGTCAGCTCCGAGCTGGCATTGCAGCTCCGTGGAGAGGGTCGAATGAGAGAGGTCCGAAAACAAGTGCGACTGGCTGACGGACGCAGTCAGGCCATAACCACCCAACTCGAAGTGGAGCTGGCCTTCGGACACCGAAAATGCCGATGACTCTTCTCGTCTTACCCGGAGTCATCAATGCGCTGGTCCTGGGATGGAACTTCATCACCGCAGTCGGAGCAGAGGTGACCGGTGCGGGGCACAGGGTCGTGATCCATGCGAAAGGTCGGCGAAATGGGTGGTTGGAGAAAAGGCTATCGATGGCAATCCTGGAGACCACAGAGGAGTCAGAAGAAGGCGAGGCTGGCATTCCGGAGGAAGGCGTGGGTGGTGACTGGTCTGAGGAAGAGTCAGTCAAGGAATTCTTGGCCAAAGAATTAGAAGAATTCAAAAGGTTGAAGGGAGTGTCGCATTTGGTGGTGCATACAATCACGATGAGTGATGCGGTACCGATTAAACAGCGGTACTACCCGAATAACCCGAAGATGCAGGCTGAGATCAACCAGAAGGTGGACGAATTACTGGAGATGGGGTATCGAGCCCTCGAAGAGCCCGTACAGCTCCCCTATCATGATAGTTAAAAAGAAAACCGGACTGTGGAGGTTGTGCGTGGACTTTCGGCGAATTAACTCGAAGTCAACCAAGGATGCATACCCCATGCCGCTAATCGACTACATTCTGACCAGCTGAGAAAAAGCGCGTTTCATCAGCAGCTTAGACCTGAAGGACGGTACTGGCAGATCCCACTGGAAAGAGACAGCCGGAAATTCACGGCATTCACGGTGCCTGGCAAGGGGCTGTTTCAGTGGAAGGTGATGCCGTTTGGTCTACACTCAGCGTCGGCCACGTTTCAAAGGGCGCTGGACCAGGTGATCGGTCCAGAGATGATGCCGCATGCCTTCGCGTATCAAGGTGACATCATCGTAATTGGCCGCACCAAGGAGGAACATCAACGGAACCTAGAGGAGGTATTTAGGCGGTTAAAACGGGCCAAATTGAGACTGAATGTGTAGAAGTGTGAGTTCTTTTCGAAGGGGAGTTGCGGTATCTGGGTCATTTGGTGACAGGAGAGGGATATGCACCGACCCAGAGAAGGTAGCCGCAATTGCGGAACTTAAGCCACCCGCAAATGTGAAAGAACTACACTAGTGCTTGATGTGCGGATGCCAGTGACTACGGTTTGGGGCACTCCACGTTTGTTTTGTTCATGGCTCCATACACGCCGCAGGAAAACCCGACGGAACGCGCGAATAGGACTGTGAAAACGATGATCGCGCAGTTCACCGAAAGGGACCAGAGGTGCTGGGACGAGAAGTGTCCGGAAGTGATTTTGGCCGTAAACTCAGGGGTCACGGAATCGACGGATACGCACCGGCGTTTTTAGTCCGGAAGGAGCCCAGACTTCGAAGGCCTTGTACGACGAGGAAACGCTCGGCACTGGTCAGAAGCCAACCACCCCCGACGAAAACGCAAACAAACTGCGGGAGATGTTTCAGCTGGTAAGGAGGAACTTAGAAAGGGCGGCCCAGGATCAAGCAAGATATTACAACCTGGGAAGGAGACCCTGGGCACCGAAGATTGGCGAGGTGGTTTGGGCCAAGCAGCACCACCTATCTAACGCGGCCAAAGAATTCGCGGCAAAATTGGCACCAAGGTATTCGGGACCACACCAGATCATCGACTTCGTGTCACCGGTGATATGCAAGCTAAGGAAAGACAGCGATAAGCATACGCGGACGGTACACATCGGTGATCTGAAGCCACAAGCGGAAGAGGTGGCTAAATGACGGTTGTCGATGAAAAGGGGACGGATAATCACACCGATGCCGGAAAAGAACAGGTACGCCAATCTGTCATCGCGAAGGCGGAGAGCCTAATGATGATTCCGCAGCGAATCATAAAGATATACTACGGAATGTGGACATGGGCACCGGCTCCAAATTGGGGTCACGTAGGACGCCATCAAGGGCCAGAGCTGGCGGGCTTAATCACAAAACAGGTAGCGAATCTACATGAATACATTATTATTAATCTACATTATTGTGAAAGAGGAAAAGAGCTAGCAAAAGTTACATCATAGTGTGAAGGGATGGCTTGTGAGTAGTATAGTAGTGTTTATTGGATATAATAAGTTGAAAAATATATGTAGAGTGAATTAATTGTAAAAATAGGTTTTCTTCGACGAGTGCTATCTTGTTCGCTTCCACTTCTAAAGTGAAGTATCGCCTCTGTTGATATCGATGTCTATCGAGCTATCGTGCGCATAACAGTCCCCATAGAGTTAACAGCTCATGTTGACTAACAGCTCTTCTCAGTCGGCCTTTCCTGAAAAATCACAGCGTCCTCGCGAGATTCTCCTTCCTTGTCGTCATCTTCATCTGGTACATCAGGTGGGAGTTCGCACCAGCGTTTCATCCTGTCAGATGAATACACCGACTTATAGTGCCTTTGCTTTCGTTGGGCATGAGGGATATCTTCTACCAGATATCGGTCATTTGGCAGCACTTTGTTGACAATAAGTGGACCTTTATAGCGAGGCTCCAATTTGCGTGACGTTCCCGTGCTAAACGGCTCACTCTCGACTAATACAAGATCACCAAGGGTATACGGTTGGCTTGGAATGTCTGGCATCGTAACGTTTCTTCGCAGCAGCCCTATGATCGTTGACTGTACTGGCAGCGTCTGCTCGTAGCTTCTCCAACTCGTCATCTGTCATCATCTTCTGATCCGGGCCTTGGATCGCACTCGTCAATGTGTTCTTGAGGATGTCTCGTGGCTCATACCCATACAATAGCTGAAATGGGGAACATTTAGTCGTACTGTTTACCATGGTATTGATGCTCTACTGGATTGATCGTATCTGTTCGTCCCTTCGGTTTTCCTTTTCGTTTGAAGGCAACAGCATTGACAAAAAAAACCGGTTCGTTCCTTGAGGATGTGCTTTACATTATTCGACTTACAATACTTTTCAAAAGTCCTTTTGAAGTAAAAGCGGTACCGCGATCGGTGACGATTCGATCTGGCATTCCTAAGTAGCTGGTCAACTCCTGCAGAATATCAATTACGTGTTTCGTGGCTGTACTTTTCACAGCTCGCACTATGGAGAACTTAGTGAATGCGTTGACAGTCACAATAATGTGCTCATTCCGTTTTGCACTCTTCGGAAAGGGTCCCAAGTGGTCCATATGTACGGTGGAAAAAGGGATCGGTCTTATGTCATCATAATGGTACTGGCCTTCCTGACGTCCACCTGGTATCTTATACAGCGCGCAGCCCACACATGACTTGATGTAGCTTTTAATGTAGTTGCGCATTCGGGGAAACCAAAACAAATTAAGAATCCGATTAATTGTTTCTCTGTGCTCATGTGTCCGACCTTATCGTGACATTCGTGTAGAATATGGAATCATAGCTGCTTCGGCACAACCCATAGCAACTTGTTGTCATACTTGCGAAATAGGCGATCTTTCTCGATCACATACTGTCGTTCTCAGATTTCGTATCGAGATTCATCTCAGCGACAATTTTTGGATCTTCTCATCTCGCAATTGTATGGCAAATAACCAATCAGCCTCATCGATGATAGTCTTCGAGATTTTCAGGGACGCTGTGTCCATCTCATGTGCATCCTCAAATGGAGCTCGACTCAGGGCGTCAACGTGATTCATCTGTGTTCCAGCTCGATTAACAATGTCTATGTCAAATTCTTGTATACGCAACCACCATCTCGCAATTCGGGGTATAAGCTCTCGTTTCTCCATTGATGTTCGGTACTGGAAAATTTTCCTTTTTGATCAGCTTGTTGAGACGGCGGTAATCAACACAAAGTCGATCACTACCATTTGGTTTCTTGATGAGCACCATTGGGCTGGCGTACTCTGATGTGGATGGTATTATGATATCCTGTTGCAACAGCTCGTCGACCATTATGCTTACAATTTCCTTCTTTGGCTCAGAAACTCGGTATGTCGCTTGACCACTCTCAACGCTAATGTTGGCTTGAACGATGTTTGTCTTGCCGATGCCTTGCAGTCCTGTGGAGAAAACATGGGTGAACTTCTCCAGAAAACCGCGCATTTGACTTCTTTCCTGATCCTTTTGTAAATTGACAAGAAGTTTGGTAGTTGAGTTGTCGCTACAAAGGCTATCGGTTGATGAACTGCTTAGTTTCGCCTGGCTCAAACTTAAGCGATAGATGAGCGCTAATGATGACGTCCTGCCCCAACAGAAAATCCTCTTGCAGCAGTTCATCGTCTGCTACGTATACTTTGGCAGTAATGATTTTTCCGTCGATGTCCATATCCACAATTATTGCTTCGGTCAGGATACAGGAACCCCCACAAATGCCTCGAATCTTCATGGAGCATTTTTTGCGCTCAGCGTTGATTTGCTTGGCAACTGATTGGCGAATGATACTAGCCTGACTTCCAGTATCAATGAAGGCGCTATAACTGCACGACTGTATGTAAATTTTCTGGTGAATAGCTTGTCTTGATTCGATGCCCCCAAACGCATCATATTTGCCGGTTGGAACTTCTCATTATTTGCATGAAACTTATTGCATTTGGCACAACGCGACTTCTTCGTCTCTGAATTTGCGAAGAGCCCCAATTCTCCACAATTGTAGCACTTTTGAGCCTCCTTTGGCTTTGTTGTCTTTTACATCGTAGTCCTGTTTTGTCTCCAAGTTGCTGCCTTTGGTAAGAACTCCTTTTTGTTTGTGACTGGCCGACCTCTATTTACAAAAATACGACTCGGCTGCATCACGAAACTGTTTCATTGACGAAAACTGAATTGCCGCAATACTATTTTGCAACTCTCGATGCTGTAGACTAAGCTTGTACGGCACGCCAAGGGCGGACATCCGGAAACAGTACTCCTTCACTGTCTCCCTTCGCTCGTCTGGTTGCATTAGCCATATTGAAGTGCACTTCTGCTTCGTCTGCTAGATCCGAACTCTTCTAGTATAGCTGCAGCGAAGTTGCTCCATGTGGTGTGTAGAACCGGCGACGAGTCGAGCCACATCTTAGCGGGACCCTTGAGCCGCGTATAAATTGCGAGTAATAGACATTTTCGTCCCATTGGTACGCATCAACTACCTTGCTGACACGATCGATGAACTGGTCCACGGAGATGGCGTTATCGTCGCTGGAGTCATAGTCCGGTAAGGTATTCGCAATTTCCTTGACCGACGCTTGCCTTACGTTGTTGGTAGCCTGTCTACCAGGGTTAATGTCGTGGGACACGACGGTGTTTCGGTATTTTCTTCTCTGATCTGCTGCTGCTGTTTTGTTGTTGCTGCTAATGCTGTTGTTTCTGCGTTTTTCTTTTGCATGATGACCAACTGAACCATCATATTCTTCAGCTCTGTCATTTCATTCTGCATTTGTGAAATCGTCGCCGCTTGTGATGTCAGCGTCTCCTCCTCATATGGACTACTGATTCCAGCTGCTTGTGGCATCACTACGTCTTCGGATTTCAAAAATCAATTAGACGTTGTACTAATTCGGCTCTAGAGCCCGACACTGCCAAGTTTCTCTCTCGTACCAGGAACCGTAACTGGTCCACCTTAAGTTACGCTATTTTGACCATTTTCGTTAATATGATCGTCTCTCCTTCAATGATTTTTGTCTGCTTTTAACCTGCACGCACAAGCAATCCTGTTAGCATGTTTGCAAGCGAGACAACTGATATGTCTGTTTTTCACAACGTTGGGCTTCAACTTGTGAATTTCACACCGACGCTACATATACACACAAGCCCTTTGTATGTATGACTGTATAACACCAGGCTCACACAGATTCCCTGACGCAATTTCTTGAGACTCTTTTCTTTCCAGGTCTACTAAGGTTCCTGATCGCTGAACATTGAATCCGTCTGCCACGTAGAAAAGGAACACCTCCGTAATTTGCCATTTTTTTGTCACACAGACCTTAGGGAACACATCCCATTGCAAACTTCCCACGCCGACGATTCTTGCTGCTTTTCTTGAGTTTTCTAAAAATTTTACGCTCTTGCACATAACAACTCTACTAATCCCACTCTGAACTGTGATGGGATGGTTTGTGAGTAGTATAGTAGTGTTTATTGGATATAATAAGTTGAAAAATATATGTAGAGTGAATTAATTGTAAAAATAGGTTTTCTTGGACTCGTGCTATCTTGTTCGCTTCCACTTCTAAATAAAGTGTGGAAGCGGCGTTATCTGTCGAAAGTCGTCATCTGAAGAAGAGAGGAAGATTATATGTGATATAAAAATAGTTCGAGCAGAAAGAGAGAAATGCGTACCTGATCACGGAGGCGTCGGCTACCAACCCTTGTTCTCGAGATCCGATCTTGGTCCTGGGGCCCAATGACCCGGAGTCACCTACGACCGTCGGGTTCGGCCGGGCAGACGGCCCTACCCGTGCGCTACGGACGGGCGAGGAGTCGGATGACCCTCGGGTCCGAGGTAGCTGCACGGGGAAGAGGTCAGGCCAGAAGCCGAACCGAAGACGTGAAGGAGGGGACATGCCGGGGCCAGTCGCCATGGTGCAGCCGGGCGAAAGGTTGGAGGACCTGTTAGTCGCGGGCACACATGGCGAGAGGCACCGCGGGCAAAAACACAGGATGATATGGAAGGCATTGGAAAAATTAGAGATAGAAAACAAGTTAAAAGAATCCGTAGCACTTACCTGGTTGGTGGACCTGTTAGTCGCGGGCACACTTGGCGAGAGGCACCGCGGGCAAAAACACAGGATGATCTGGAAGGCATTGGGAAAATTAGAGATAGAAAACAAGTTAAAAGAATCCGTAGCACTTACCTGGGCCGAGGGGTGGTTGACCAGAGGGGGGGAAGGATGGTGGACGCCGAGAGCCGCGGTTAAATATAAAAAAAAAAAATATATTAAAAAAAAAAAAAATTTTAATAAAATATATGAGCCTTCGGCCTTCTGAAAACTGGGAGGGGGATAAGAACCCCGATAACCGTAGGGGGGTTAACGCGGCGAAGAGCTGGAGACCCAAAAACCAACGGGATCCCGCGAGAGCCACCAGAGGAAAAGAGCGAAAGTACCGTACGAGGGAACGGTGAGAAGGGCGGCATGGGTATGGCAACAGCAGTTTTTGAGCAGGCGATCATTCTCACGTGATCGCACCATTTGTTTTCGAGAAAATTAAGCAAGAGAAGTTAAGGCAAAATAACCTCAAAAGAAAAAATGGCACCCCAAAATTTGTTGAGGAGATACCTGGAGGAGCAGGCCAACAGCGTGGGGGCAGCTCAGGCCGAGGACCACCGCCAGCGATGGGCGGAGCTCGCGTGGCGAGCGGTGGACTCGGCGGAGTGAGTCCCCAGAGTTGGAGCTGATGGCGTCGCCATTGCCAAGCAGCCCGTCGAGCGAGGTATCCTCGTGGGCGTCGCCGCGGAGCCGGCGGGATCCCGAGGTGTCCGACGACGGGAGCGAGGACAGCGACGTAGTCTTCGTGGCCACGGAGCCGGCCCCAGAGCTGTAGGAGCTGGTCAGGATGCAGACCAGCCGGGAGGACCGGCTCGAGGCGGAAAGCGCAGTCGGCGCGAGGGAAGGGCGGCAGAACCCCGATTTTCAGCCACGGAGGCAGCCGACGCCGACGGAATCTTTAATGGAGGCACCGGTCGCAAAGCCGACGGCGGTGGAAACAGCAGAGCCGCAGGGAGAGGCACTGTGGCAGCGGCGGACACGGCAGCAGCAGGGCCGGCGCGACGAGGAGGAGGCGCGACGAAGAGGCCCGGAAGGCGGCGGAGGAGAAGGCGCGGCGAGACGCCCTATTTGAGCGAGCCATAATGCGCTACCTTCTTAAGCCCATGCGGCGTTGCAGCCAGCTGGCGGCCGAGGAGGAGGAAAAGGCCCGGAGGAAGCCCAAAACGCAGGAGGGGGGCGAGGAGGAGGCCCCGCCGGCCCCGAAGTTCCTGAAGGGGCGCCAGGGGCTGTGCGAGCCACAGCGACAGCCGCAGCAGCAGCCACAGCGGAAGCAGCAGCAGCGCAGCACGCAGCAGCCAAGCTCGCAGCAGCAGAGAGAGCAGGAGCCGCCACAGAGCCCGCAGCAGTAGAGGCCGCAGGAGCAAAGGCCGCAGCAGCAGAGCCCGCAGCAGCAGAGCCCGCAGCCGCAGAGCCCGCAGCAGCAGGAACAGCCGACGCAGGAGGTACCGCAAACCCACCATGTCAGGAGCACCCACCACGACAGGAGCAGCAGCCGCAGTGGAGCGGACCGGAGAGCGCGGTGTGCGCGCCGTTTGTGTCGCAGAGCGTGCACACGGCGGTCCGGGATGGTCTGGTGTGGCACCACCAGACCGGGGCCGACACCCCCGGACACGGTAGAGGAGTGTAAGGTGTGGGAGGAGGAGGCGCCGAGGCGGAGTAACGCCCGGGATCCGCGGCAGAGGCGTGCGGGTGCCAGGGAGGCGGCAACGGAGCCAGCGCAGGAACCGGAGGCGGCGACGACAACAGGTTCGGCAACGGAGCCGGCGCAGGAACCGGAGGCGGCGACGATGACGACGGGGTTGGCGACGGAGGCGACGCCGGTGGCGACAGCGGCGGTGGAGACAGCACAGGAGGTGGCGGCGCAGGAACCGGAGGCGGTACCGGAGGCGGCGACAAGGCAAGGCAGGACTGGCCCGAAGCGGTCGTCCGGGCGGTGGAGGACACCCGCCGATCCGCCGCCGCCGTGTTAAGCGTGGGTGCAGGGGGGGTGCGGTTCCGGGTGGCGGCGTCCGCCAGCATCGTCGGTGAAGGTGTAGGCGAAGCGGAGAAGTATTCAAAAATCAGTAAAAGACAATAAATGAAAATATTTGAAACTTACCTGGTAGTTTCGCAAGGAGGCGGGAGGTTGTCACTCGCGGGTACAGCAGTTGGAGCGTGGAAAAATCGCGACCGGCGTGGGTACTACAAGTACCGCAACCGGAAGAAGCGTGAGTTGGGAGGTAAAGCTTGCTGGTGGTAATGCCATTTTAACTGTTTTGGGTATGGTTTTATTTTTGACAAGATGTGTTAAGTTTCACTTCACTTGTTTTTGAACTCAACGTTTCGTTGCACTTCCTGTATTTTGCTGTAGTTTTATCTTTGGGTAAGTCTGGTGTATCTATAATTAAGTTGCCTAGTGCTACGGTACACCTAGGTTCTTTGGCGGATTCACTTTGCTAAATTTGATTTAGATTTATGAATCCTACCGGCTGCGCCAATAAGAATTCCAATGCTCCAAGGTTAGTTTTTAAAAAGTGTTTTATTTATCTAAACCTTATACTAGAACACTGATGTGATTTGAATTCCCCGACCTAATGTGAGAAAGTCTCAAACGGAACTGATTTCTTCTTTTCCGAGATCTTGATCTCGAAACCTCCTTTAGAAAGCTTTAAAAGCTTAGTTTCTTAAGCTTTCCACTTCGGGGCTGAATCGATCTTCGGATGCGTCGGGGATGGCTTCGGCTGAGAGAGGCGAAGCTTCGGTTGCGAGAGGCGCTGCTTTCGTGAGAGCGACTGATAAACAATGCGTTGGCCTACGTGAGGGTGGCGTGGGAGATGCGTCGGCTTAGATGAGAAGGCGGCCGCATCTGGTGATCGGTATTGGATTACGTCTGGGGGAGTGTGGGAACGAACTGATAACGGAGTGCTCCGTGTCGTTTGATCGGAATGCATGAGACTTCCTGTTGATCTCGGCTTGGCGACTCATGCGTTTGTTTATGCAAGTGTTGGGGTGTCACATCTTATGTTTATCATATCTATTTTAGATATGGGTGCCTGGGTGTAAGGGTGAGTGCTAGATCATATGCATAATGTGTATTGGTATTGGTGTGATTATGGATGTAGTCTAGTGCTTAACATACAAATGATGCGTAACATGGTGTGGAGCATTATGGATATGTCACTATACTATACTATTATATTATATATATATAATTATATATAATATAATAAAAATAATAATGAATAATGAATAGTTTAAGAAATATATAAAAACTATTACTACAACATATACTCCCCACAGCGGAGCGAGCAGAAGCAGCGACGTCAGTCTAAGCTGCGAGAGAAGCAGCGACGTCCGTCTTCAGCAGCGACGTCAGTCCTCAGCAGAGCAGCAGCGACTGTCATTAGCTGCGAGAGGAGCAGCGACGTCCGTCCGACGTCAGCAGCGACGTAAGCAGAGGCACCCAAAATCGCGCGCGTTTGCACTGACCGAGTTAGCATCTGTTTAAAAGCTTCTGTTTGAGGGGCCAAGCTTTTTGGCACCTATTTATTTCCAAATCAATTAAACCAACTCGATTTGAGACGTTATAAAATGTTTATTTATACAGGCGGCTAGCGAAAGCCAATTGCTCGCTCTTTTGCCAGGCCAGATAAACGTACACACGCGGCTCGGTATGCAACCTATGCGGAGAGAGATTTGCATAGAACTACTTAGGCAACGACGGTCGAGCAAAGCTAGAGCCGAAGCGGCAGGTGCAGAGCGCCCTTTAACAGAGAGAGAGCGCAGCAGCACTGCCGAACGCTGGAGACGACATAAGTTTAGGTTTTACATGCTCTTATACAAATACATAATTTTACATTAACTTGACGATTAAATTAGCCGCTGGCCCGAACATACTCCCCCGTTGGAAGCTCGCCTTCAACTGACTTCTCAGGGGGCAGCAAGCACAGCTGAGTAACAGCCCTCCTGATGGTTCCTGAGGCCGTCCTTAAGTCAGCCACGCGGCACACCCATCCTTGTTTTGACGACGTCGACCACTCTAGCCAGTGGCCAACGCATTGGAGGAAGATTCTCGTCCTTCACCAGGACGACATCGTTCACGCAGAGGTTTTGCACAGCCGTACGCCACTTCGAGCGCTCCTGCAAAAGAGTCAAATACTCTTCGCGCCAACGCCGCCAGAATGTCTGCTGAAGTTGAGTGACCCGCTGCCAACCATCCAGACGATTGTAGTTGAGCTTCGTTGGGTCAGGCTCAAGAATTGCTTCGTGCGGGAAAGCAATAGCGAGAGCAAAGGCCCAACTGAGCGGCGGTCTTCACGGCCGCTTCCCACAATCCTCCAAAGTGCGGAGAGCGCGGCGGGATGAAATGCCAGTCGATTCCGTCAGCCAAACAAGATTCATGGACCTTCTTCATGTGCGAGTCGCTTTGGAAGAGCCTCTTTAGCTCCAGAAGCTCGTTCTTGGCTCCAACGAAGTTTGTCGCATTGTCCGACCAAATTTGACTTGGCCTTCCTCGAGTGGACGTAAATCATTTTAATGCGCCTAGGAACGATGCGGTGGTCAGATCCCTAACTAGCTCCATGTGAATGGCCTTAGACGTGAAGCATATAAACACGCCTATGTAACATTTGGTTGGAGGCCTAGTGCGGATTTCTGACCGGTAGAAAACGGTCCACAATAGTCCACTCCAGTTACTTCGAAGGCCCGGGATCCTTCCAGACGCTCCTTTGGCAAGTCTCACATTATGTATTCAACGATGCGTGGCCTCGTCCTGAAGCATCTCACATAATTTGTTAACCACCTTTGAAAAGGCCTTGATTCCCAATAGGCCAATATTCCAATCGAATTTTGGCAAGCAAGGCGCGAGGTCCGGCATGGAGGCTCAGTTGATGATAATAAACGGGACATGCAGGCCACTCATCGTTAGAGCCATCGAAAACGACACGGAGATTTGTCGTGGTACTGCTCCTTTAAAACGCAGTGATGAGGCAGAAAAAATACTTTCAGCGGTTACGTGAGTCAGGATGGACTTCGGACATATGCTGCAAGTCAATGTACTCCTTCATAAAAGCTGAGTAACGATCCTTGAGCGTGGGATATCGATCCAGTTTTCGTTCCAAACTGAGGAATCGTCGGTACGCCTGAGTATAAGATTCTCCAAAGCGATCAGTATCATGCTTTTAAAGGCAACCTAACGGAGTACTCCCCCGATGGTAAACGTGAAAGGTGGCTTACGAAATGCGCCTCACAATCTACTTTTTCCTTTGTATTTAAAGCAGCCTCCACACAATCCTCGACTTCCCAAAACATACGAAGAGTTTGATCCAACCTTGCATTCATTCTAGCCTCCGAATCCGAAGAAATTTGAATTCCCAAAAGCGACGAAGTTGATACCATCTGTCCACCTCCAGATACGATCCACCCAAGCCGGGTCTTCTGCAGAAGCGGCAATCCGTCTATGAGCTTGATTTGCCCTACGCAGAGAAGGTCATAAAAATATGCTCGCGCCAATGAGGAGATCTAATCGCTGAGGATTAAAGAACGCAGGATCGCCAAGCTGAATATTGCAGGAATGTTCCAATCGGTTACATTAACTGCCAGACTTGGCTGGCTATCTGTGATTGTGGGGCGATGAGAGCAGTGAGCGTGGTCGAATAGTCCGAAGTGCGGGACTGCCTGCAAATGCTCACGGTGGATCCCCCAGTGGACACGCTAGTATCGCCAAGACCAGAGACAAGGGCAGACGAAGGAGTTCTGCTAAGCTGAAGCTGCTGGGCGAACCTAGATGTCACGAGATGAAGCTGGGATCCTGAATCCAGAATGGCGCGACAAGGAACTAAAACGCCCGATCGATTCTTCACCAGAACGACAGCCGTAGCTAGCAGCACACAACATCGAGTGGAGACCTTGGGCAGCAAGAGAGGTAGACGCATGAGACGGCATACTGCCAGCAGAATCCTGAACCGGCGAAATAGGTGCTGGTTGTACTGCACCTTCTGGAGGAGAAAAAGCTGGGGAGCTTTGCGGTATGGATGAGTCGAAGTGCAATAAGCCTTTTTCCGCAAACTCTACACTGGCCACCGGTACATGCACGAGTCCGATGACCCGACTTTAAGCAATTAAAACAAAGTGAAAGTTCTTCACTTCCTTATGACGAAGAAAGGGAGATAAATTTGTGAAAATGCTGCATGAGTATATTCCGTGGCCCACTGAATGGCAGAAAGGGCATCCAGATGGGTTGGCGGAAGAGTTAGAGGCAACAAAAAGTTTTCTTTGGATGTGTATACTGGCTTTTTCCCCACCTGAGCGCTACCAGCGTGTGTTGCTACAGCGTATTGCACGTTCTCCATCTTCTGGCATCTCTTTTCCAGGAAATCGTAAAACTCCCCAGCTGTGGGTATCCTGTCCGATGACGCAGTCTCCTCCCATTTGGCTTGTGTCTTGGCATCTAGCTTTTGTAGCAGCATGTGAATTATCATGCATCCAGATATCTCCTCAGCACTTCCCAATGTTTGCAGGGCACGCGAATGCAAGTTGACTGCGTCTGAAAACTCCCGAAGCCTTTTAGCAGAAGGCGAATCTACCTTCTTGAGCCCAAGAATCTCCTTGATGTGTGCCTGGAAAACAAGTCGTTTGTTACTAAATCGTTTGCTAAGTATATCCAGAGCCACACGATAATTGGCACTGGAGAGCTCCAAAGATCGAACCGAATCCAGGGCCGCATCCGAGAGACATCAGCGAAGAAGCCGCTGCTTGTGAGCCATGATGATGGTATGACCTCCAGAGTTGTTTGGCAGGCTAGTGGAATGAGCGGCTACGCGTAGGTGTCCTAATTCGAGAGCAGAAAGCAGCTCAGCTTTCAAAGAAATGAACAGGGCATCGAATGTTTCACGCAGCTCACTTCCAATCTCGTTTTCATCCAGCGGTTCCAGTTCATTATGGGACTTGTTGAACTCCTCACGCATTTCCGCCAACATATCGAGGCGCACATCTATTTTGGACGCATTTAGTTTATCAATTTTATTTCCCGAGAATGACTCGCCAAGATGGTGCAGACGATCATAGATCAATAGAGATTAAGCGATTAAGCAACGGAATATTCGACAACCGCAGTCTCACTGAGCTTGCACTTTAACTGTTTTATTGGCACAAAATGTAATTGCTTGTAGTTACACTGCACAGCAAAAGAATATATTGTTCGATTTTTAATAGTTTTAACAAAACACGATTTAAATTGCAGTTAAATCACGTCGGGGTCACCAATGTTTGAGGGGCCGTTTTTTGGCACCTATTTATTTCCAAATCAATTAAACCAACTCGATTCGAGACGTTATAAAATGTTTATTTATACAGGCGGCTAGCGAAAGACAATTGCTCGCTCTTTTGCCAGGCCAGATAAACGTACACACGGGGCTCGGTATGCAACCTATGCGGAGAGAGATTAGCATAGAACTACTTAAGCAACGACGGTCGAGCAAAGCTAGAGCCGAAGCGGCAGGTGCAGAGCGCCCTTTAACAGAGAGAGCGCAGCAGCACTGCCGAACGCGGGGAGACGACATAAGTTTAGGGTTTTTACATGCTCTTATACAAATACATAATTTAACATTAACTTGACGCTTAAATTAGCCGCTGGCCCGAACAGCTTCTATCTACTGATCGGCGCAGAAAAACTAAGTCTCTATATTACCCTCTAGCAAGCACTACTTTTTATATTAATCTAAGAGCTAAACTAGTTTAGATATGATAAATTAACGATTTTTTTTCAATTGGCAATCGGAAAGTCTCTATCGCTGTCGTTGGCTCCATATCGACTGGGGGGAGAGACCTCCCCCCCCGCTCACTTGGTCCAGTTATTGGACCATTGTGATGCCGCATGGGCGCGAGCCCCTTCTCCTGGCCTCAACCGTGGTGAGCAACTAAGTGCCGAGCTAAGGGTAGTCCCATCCGGTGGCCTGGATGTATTTAGACAGAGTCCCCGGTTTGGTTTCGGAAAGGTCCGAAATGTCTGAAAGGAAAGGGGCCCCGAGGAACCGTAGTCTTCGGTTTCCCAGGGCCGGGCAGAGACAAAAGAAGACTCCGGCTCCTCCTCGTCCCTACAACTTCTGCAGAAGTCGTTGTGAGGGATCGACAGTCTTGCAGCATGTGTGCCGATCTGCCAGTGCCCCGTGATGGCTCGGGTGACGGTGGAGCAATGTGCTCTGCTAAGTCTATAAAGCTCTTCCGAGCGCTTTTTTCGAACGATTTGGCCAAATCGCTCTTGAAGTTCTGCATGTGATGGTCAGCAGCCATCGCCTTTCAGCAAACTGCTCGAATGCCTCGTGCGTTAATAGCCTGCACGTAGCTAAAGGCATCGCTACTTGCTCCCTCTCCGGAAGGAGAGGTACAGTAGTACCCTGCCTAGCTAGCTCGTCGGCGGCATCGTTCCCGGCAATGTCCCTATGTCCTGGGACCCATATTGGGAGAGATCCAGCTGCTCTGCGGTCTTATTTAGAGACCTGCGACAGTCGTTAACGGTCGCTGAGTTCGACGCAATAGAGCCCAGAGCCTGCTGAGGGCTGCTTGGTTGTCCGAGAAGACGCACACTGAATGTCCGTCTAAAAGAAAGTTTGGAGACGATGGAAACGGCCTCCTTGATGGCTAAGACCTCTGCCTGGAACACGCTGCAGTGGTCCGGAAGTCTGAAGCAGAGACTGATGTTGAGCTCGTCGCAGAAGACGCCCCTCCCACGCGGCCGTCTAATTTTGAGCCATCAGTGTAGAAGTGGATCGCGTTTTGCAGGTCCAGGTTCGCCCCTCTCCCAGTCCCTCCCTGAGTGGGATGGATACCTGGAAAGGCGTCGAGAGGTAGTCACTTGGGATGCAGTAGTCTGTCCTCTCTGGAAGTTGCGGGAGTTTTATTAGGATTCCCGAGTGGCCAACCGTGGTGGTATTCTACAGGTTGGATTCCTTCATTCTAAGGGCGGAGAGTGTTGCAACTTTTTTCCCCATAAGTTCTACAGGTAGAAGGTACAACATGGTGTCGAGGGCTTCACTTGGGGTAGTGACTAATCCGCCCGTTATGCATAGCTCTGCCATGCGTTGGACTCTTGTGAGTTTGTCAAGACAAGTTTTCTTGTCCAGGGCTGGCCCCAGACCACTACTCCGTAAATCAGGATTGCTCGTATGATGGCGGTGTACAGCCATCGGACTATGCACGGGTCATCCCCACTTTAGACCGATGGTTTTCCTGCAGGTGTAGAGGGCTACTGTGGCTTTTTCTTCACCCTGTCCTCTATGCTCAGCTTCCAGTCGAGCTTCCTATCGAGGATAAGGCCAAGGTATTTGGCTTGATTGCTGAAAGCTAGCGGCTCTCCGCATAGTTTCGGTGGGGTAAGTGTCGGAATCTTGTATTTCCTGGTGAATAGTACAAGTTCCGTCTTAGATGGGTTGGCGCTCAGCCCACATTTGGCTGCACATTGTGACAGTTTTCCTAGAGAATGCTATAGCGACGTCATCCGCATACGCCACCACGCGGCAACCGCCACCCTCTATCTCCCGCAGCAGTACATTCACTGCTATGTTCCATAGGAGGGGCGACAGGACTCCGCCCTGCGGGGTGCCTCTGTTGAGAACGGTCCTGCATTGCAGCATATGATCGATGAGACTCACCGTCCGGGAGTCAACCACCAGGTCACTCAGTGCTCTCGTGATGGCGGACGGGATGATGTTATTGAAAGCCCCTTCTATGTCAAGAAAGGCTACCAGGGTGTATTCCTTTGCAGCTGAGGGACGATTCGATGATCGAAGTGATCGCATGTAGGACCGTTTCGGTGGATCTTCCCCTCCGATAGGCATGCTGAGAGTCAGAGATTTGATTCGGCGATATGGTCGCCCTGAGATGCAGACTTAAAAGCCGTTCCATCGCCTTCAGGAGAAAGGACGACAGGCTTATTGGTCTGAAATCTTTAGGGGCAGTGTGCGAGGGCTTGCCTGCCTTGGGTATGAAGACAACATTGTCCCGAAGCCATGTCTTCGGGATTTGTCCGTGGGAGAAAATCCCCTCGTAAATCCGTTTGAGCCAATTTATGGGTCTTTGTCCGGCTTGGCTCAGCTGGGCTGGGATGATGCCGTCTGGTCCCGCGGATTTGTAGGGCTTGAAGCTTTTATTGCCCAGGATATATTCTCCTGATTTCACAGGTTCAGAATTGAGCCCGTGGTATTAAAAAGGATGCGATCTGTAGGTTGGTCTGCTTACAGCGCAGCCTGGGAAATGTGTACTGAGAAGGAGGCTTAGCGACTCGGAACTGGATGTCGTCCAGGATTGGTCGGCTTTCCTCAAATACCCCAAGGTTGGAGTTGATTTCGAGAGTACTTCACGTAAGCGCGAGGCTTCGGAGTTACTCTCGATTTCGGTGCAGAACTGTCGCCATGACGCGCGTTTGGCTTTCCTGAGTTCTTTGTTATATGTTGACAGACTTGCCTTGAATTCGGTCCAGTTCTGCTCAACGTTAAGAGCTTTCGCATCGTTAAAAAGTCTCCGTGAGTATCTCCGGAGCTCTCCCAGCGTCGGAGTCCACCATGCCGGATTCTTTTCGACCTCTGGTTTTGCCGGGTGGACAGGCTTTGTCAAGCGCTACGTTACAAGCGTCGGTAAAACCTTTACTAGACGAGTCGTGGTCACCCATGAGATATCCTTTCTAGGTGGGGTCTCAGGGGAGAGTTTTGGCAAAGAAAGTAAACATAGCGTGTCCAGTTAGTCCGCCTGAGGTTACGGAACTGGGCTGGACTCGGAATGGTGAACGTGAAGACAGTTTCCACGTACCTGTGGTCCGAGAAAGAGTGTTCTTCAAGGACCCTCCAGGATACTATGTTGTCCTGTAGCGTATGAGAGGCAAGCGTGAGGTCCAGGACCTCCTTGCGGTTCTTAATAATGAAAGTGGGATCATCCCTCGGTTTAAGATGAGCATCTGTGTGGTCAGTAAGTAGTTAAAAATTAACTCACCCCGTTCGTTTGTGTCGGTGCTTCCCCACTGACTGTGGTGAGCGTTGGCGTCGCATCCCACTAAAAGGCCGATGTCATTGGCCTCGAAGTCTGCGACGAGCGCCCTCAAGGGCGCATGTGGAGGCGGGTCTGGCTGGTTGTGACGCATGTACGCCGAGCAGATGCGGAGTGAGCGCTCCTGGCCTTCGAGGCTCACCGCCGTGTGATCTTCATTGCTGAAATTTGGGGGAAAAAAATAAGTGCAGTTCTCTTTTTGCAAGAATGCGGGTGCGTATTTACCTGGGGAGTCAGCTAAGTATATCTTATAATCAGGAGTCCTCAAAGGATTCCAAGGATCCAGGGATCCTGAATGAGGACTATGTCGGCCCAACCCTTGGCTAGGTGGAGCAATAAGGCAACACATGCCGCCTTATAATGGTGGAGGTTTTTAGATGCAGGATGGTCAGGGACATTCCTGAGACTCGCCTCCACCACTGTCGTGTCGACGTCGCTACCCGGGGAGTCGTCGTCCTCCCCGACGTCGATGCGTCCGAGACCTCTGGCCAGGTCGCTCGCGTCGGGCTCGTAGCGATCTAGGATATCGTCAGATACCATGGATGCCACGTCCGACGCCTCGGGTTGGCTCCCCGCTTCCAGGACGTCAAGCTCAAGGTCTGGCTGGACCCCCGCTTGCTTTCCCTTAGAGTCGTTTTGTAGGGGACTATGGTCACCTTACGGTAGCCATAGTCCACCACTCCTGACGACTCTCCGAGGAGCACTAGCGACTCCTGGTTCAGGACGAGGATGATCTGTCGCCTCTGTCCTGCGAACTCCTCGACCTTGGCCACCTTCCAATCGGCTGTAGGATGGTGGGGGTTAGAGACCTGCAGAACCTTGAGAAGCTTCTCAGGTTCTGCAGGTTTGACTCGGACACCCACGCTCGGGCCCTCGGTCTGGTTGGGAAGTCTTCCCAGCGTACGGCCTCCAGTTTGGCTCCCGGATAAACTTCCTCGAGCGCCGCCACCGCCTTCATGTAGAGGTCCGCCGAGCGTGCATCTTGGCAGGCGATGGCTTTCACCATGCCCCTGATGCCACCCGGCGTCCTCACATTTGGGCGGGGGTCCACCGTTCTCGGCAAGCTCCTCCAGGAAGCGGTCCTGGAGCTCTGCCTCCCACCAGGTGTCACTTGTCACGGGGACATTACCATCCTTGGCGCCCCTATCTAGGATGCCAACTAGGGTTTTGCCCTCGCCACCTCCGCAAAAGACCTGTTGGTCAGGTGCGTCTTTGCCCGCTTGGCTTGCTGGGCTTGGCCTGGCTGTGTGGCGTTGTCTTCCGCCGAGCGTTGCTGCTTGTTAGGGGCTTGGCTGCTCCCTTTCCGGTTTTGGCTGGTTGGAAGTCTATGATGATTGAGCTGGCCCAAAGCCTCTGCTCCATCCCCTTCGTCGATGCCACAAACTCCGGATCAACGTTGGCCAGTATGAAGGCAGCACGCACCCTGTCCTGGTAGGACGGCTTACCTCCTTGGCCTGCAGACCCGCCGCCTGCCGAGGTTGACGGGGTTTCCCCGGTCGCGAGGCGCTTACCAGCCCGCGATGTCGCTCTGCTTGGCAGCCACCCCGATGACCGGTTTGACCCCGGTGCCCACCGACGTGGATAGGCCCGATTGGTTTATCGGAGCCCTCCTCGCAGCGGATTCTGCTAGAAGACGGTGGACCGACTCAGTCTCCTTCCCCGTCTTCTTTGGACCTGGTTTCCCAGGCGTTGATATAGAGGGATGGTCTTGTCCCTCCGGTACTTTAAGAGGAGTACCGAGCTCCTTTGCGGTTATTTTATTAATATTTACAGATTTTGGCATAGTTGGTCCCACGTGTAGGCGGAAAGGAGTTAGTCGCCCGAGCCATAGCCCGCGTGCCCCGGAAAGCCTGATTTAAGCTGGAGGTCGGCAGGTATCCAGAGTTCGCATACTCACGACCGAGCACCCCCTCGGCCACGCGTCCATCAGCGCATGCTGTTCCGCCTTGGATTGGGGTAATTACACTGAGAGTTTTCTTCTCTCCGCCCAACTACCATTAGCCAGCATCCTAGGCAGAGACCTGACCTCACAAGGAGAGTATAGTCGCACTTCCACTGGTGTGTACAGTTACGGCAGGTGACGGACCGTCCGCGATTCCACTGCGTCATAGAACCGGAGCGTGGCAGCATCGGGTTGGGGGCAAGCCCCAGCCCCAGGCAACCCTGCCCCCGTCCGAAGAGTACAGTGATCGCGAGTCGGACCGTCATCCGTGACTCCCCCTGTATCACCCGAGGGGCTGACGGCCAATGCATGTTTATGTACATATGTATTTACACATGTACCGCAGGAACATATCTGTCTTAGACGTTTATATGGAAATTTTTCTTAATTTCTACATGAACATACTCCCTAATTGCATTCTTATTGCATGGGTGGTAAAATGAGTTTAATAACTATTTCTCTGTGATATCGCTGTTAGTTGCATGTATGTATGTATGCATAAATGTAGGTCGACTCATGTGAGTAAATTTACAGCTGTGCATATTCTCAATTGAGAGAGCAATTGAGAGAGCCGTCATCCGTGACTCCCCCTGTATCACCCGAGTGGCTGACGGCCAATGCATGTTTATGTACATATGTATTTACACATGTACCGCAGGAACATATCTGTCTTAGACGTTTATATGGAAATTTTTCTTAATTTCTACATGAACATACTCCTAATTGCATTCTTATTGCATGGGTGGTAAATGAGTTTAATAACTATTTCTCTTTGATATCGCTGTTAGTTGCATGTATGTATGTATGCATAAATGTAGGTCGACTCATGTGAGTAAATTTACAGCTGTGCATATTCTCAATTGAGAGAGCACTTGTTTGAGTGGGCAGAGAACTCTCAATTAGAATCAGAGAGGTAGAGAGAATGACTTAAAGACATTTCGCTTGGGTATTTTTTCTCATTCCTTTTATACGCATTTGTAGAGTCAAAATATTTGCGTATTTCCCTCCCTCTTATGAAAATATTTGCCCGGTGGTCAAATTTGTTCAAGACATAAATATGTATGTAATATTAATATGTTTTATTACCGACATACATATAAATGCAAATATTCATGTACATATATGCAGTCATACGCGCATATTCTTGAAAAATGTATGAAATTTTAAACAAATTTTTTACCAATTGCTTAGGTGGAGGAGATGATGCTCTATTCATCTCTCTTCCACTCATTAGTCCCGCTGTTGGTAAAAGGGAAAATATTAAATTGTCTGTTATCGCGGGAGGGGAAGATCATGCTAAGACATTGCTAAACAGACAGACATCTCGTCTCTCTTGTTTGGGGAGTTAAGATTATGGAAGGGGAAACAGCGAGATAGAGAGAGCGTGCGCGCTTGTCCGTCGACGGTGTTTTTAGATTTCGCGTTTTTGACGGACAATTCACATTCTTTTCCATAGCATGTTTACAGTGAAAACCTGCATTACTGCCCGTCCCTACCTATGATGTGTATGTCCATACTGTGGTAGGATAACCCCTATCAGCCCCATATATAATACTAGCCTTAATGTATACATACGAATAATCCCAAATCTACGACCACATAACGACCTTATACCGAATATAAGGTCAGTTTTGAAAAAAAGAGACAGATCGACGCTTGGGCATTCGCAAAAGAGAAGAGGAGGAATAAAGTAACGTGGAGAAGAACGAAAATAAAAGTGCGCAACCTCGTTTTACTCTCACACTTCAGAAGTGGGCCTTACTCACAATGTGCGACATAGAAGTTAAATAAAGTTTCGGTAGTGCAACTGAACAGGTGGCTGTCTGGACTTGGGCTATCAACCCAAGGTTCTAAGACCGAGCTAATCGCACGCGTAATCCATTTTCATTTGTCCGCTATTACTTTCCCTCACTCTTTTTTGTCGGATGGTTGGGTTTGCTACTACTAGACTGGTTTTGATTGATCTGGTAATTGGTAAGGTTTTGTGCCTGACCTTGATTTAATGAATTCCGAAATTCGCGGTGTAATCCCGGGTTGATATAATTGTTTCGCGGAGTGTTAATTGAACCAAATAAATTCTGAGTAGGGTAAGTATTGGCACTATTGTTTGGGTAATAATTCCCATCATTCTTGCGAACTGAATTAGGTGACTTTTGAACTGTTTTATTGTTACTTTTATCCTCGGCCCTGGCTTCATATAAGCCCCCTCTTCTTGAGAGGCCCTTTTGAGGTTGGACAAGGTAGTTATATCTTTTCTAACAATGGTCATGAAAAGCCTGTCAGGTTATTTTTTTTAATATTACATCCTTAATTGTATTGTTCAGAGCATTTTTATAGATTTGAATGTTGGTTGCATCTGTCTCTAGTGATAACTTATTGCTAACAATTAGTGCTTTATTCTTTATATCTTCGACGAACTTATGGAGACTTCCAGTGAATTCGTGAGGTAAATTTGACGCAGGAGGTTTTCGTATGGGGTGTGGTTTTTAAATTCATCGATCAATGCTGCCTTTAGTTGCTGTCATGTGTTTGGCTGTATCATCTGCGATGCTCTTTGAGCACCGCCCGTTAGCTGAACTCCCACTGCTCCGAATAGTATACGCTGTTGTCTTGCTTCTTGCGTAGGGTATAAGTCTTGGATGTATTCGATTCTTTTTTATAAACGAGCTCAGTTGTCCAACTGAGCCGTCGTATGCTGGCACTTTGTCCAATAGACAGTAGTGCTTGATTCAGATGGATTTCACTTAAGCTTGCAGTTGGTAATGCCATTTTAACTGTTTTGGGTATGGTTTTATTTTTAATTATTTTTATTTAAGTTTCACTTCACTTGTTTTTGAACTCAACGTTTCGTTGCACTTGCTGTAGTTTTTTTTTTGGGTAAGTCTGGTGTAATTGTGTTTTGTCCAGATTTGTTTAAAGTTTTCACTTTGGGTAAGTCTGGTGTATCTATAATTAAGTTGTCTAGTGCTACGGTGCACCTAGGTTTTTGGCGGATTCACTTTGCTAAATTTGATTTAGATTTATGAATCCTAAGCCAATAAAATTCCAATGCTCCAAGGTTAGTTTTTAAAAAGTGTTTGATTTATCTAAACCTTATACATACTAGAACATTGATGTGATTTGAATTCCCCGACCTAATGTGAGAAAGTCTTAAACGGAACTGATTTCTTCTTTCCGAGATCTTGATTTCGAAACCTCCTTTAGAAAGCTTTAAAGCTTAGTTTCTTAAGCTTTTCACTTCGGGGCTGAATCGATCTTCGGATGCGTCGGGGATGGCTTCGGCTGAGAGAGGCGAAGCTTCGGTTCGAGGCGCTGCTTTCGTGAGAGCGACTGATAAACAATGCGTTGGCCTACGTGAGGGGGTGGCGTGGGAGATGCGTCGGCTTAGATGAGAAGGCGGCCGCATCTGGTGATCGGTATTGGATTACGTCTGGGGGAGTGTGGGAACGAACTGATAACGGAGTGGTCAGTGTCGTTTGATCGGAATGCATGAGACTTCCTGTTGATATCGGCTTGGCGACTCAAGCGTTTGTTTATGCAGGTGTTGGGGTGTCTCATCTTATGTTAGGTTAGGTTAGGTTTATAGGGCTGCTCGACCGAAGTCGTGGTCACTCGGAGGCAAGAATTGTGATGCCCAGACTCGTCCTGGGATTACGTCCGGTGCCTAGGGAGGTTGCGTGAACCATCCGAGGCCTCAACAAAGAGCATCAGCCTCTCTAAAGGCATGTTTGCCAGGCTATCAAGTCCTCGTGAAAGGCGCTGCCGAGTATTCGGTAACGCCTTTCCATGAGTGCAGGACAGCCACAGAGAAGATGCTGGATGCTCTCTATTTCCTCCTCGTCCCTGAAGCTGCGGCAGAAGTCATGGTGGGGCAATCTGTACCTAGTGGCCATGTGGCCGATGACACAGTGCCCCGTTATAACTCCCGTCAGTGTTCGCACCTGACTCTTCCTGAAACCAAGGAGAGTCTTAGTACGTTTAGGGTCATAGTATGGCCAGAGCGAGCGTGAGATCTCACAGTTGGGTGTTGCGTTCCACCGTCTGTCTGATCTCGTTCTAGCTCGACCCATCATCTGCGAGATGATGTCTCGCAGCGGCCTCCGTATATCGCTGACTGCGTCCGCCAGTGGCTTAGCCGATCCATTTCTGGCACACTCGTCCGCACTCTCGTTGCCCGCGATGTCGGTGTGACCCGGGACCCACGTGAGTGTGATTGAGTGCGCTCTGATCTGGTTTAGCGCGTCCACCGTGTCACGTACGAGTCTGCTCGTGATTTTACAGGAAACCAGAGCTTTGATAGTAGCTTGGCTGTCAACACAGATTGCTATGTTCCTCTGAGGTATCTCCAAGGTGTATACCAACTTTGCCGCTTGCCATACTGCGTATATCTCCGGCTGAAAAAACACTGCACCAGTCTGGTAGTCTTAGGGATATGTTGGTTGCTAGTTCTTCAGAGAAGATTCCAGCTCCTGTCCCTTCGACTGTCTTTTGACCCGTCAGTGAAGATGGAGAGCACGTTCTGCCCAAGAGCAGCGTTACGCGTCCATTCCTCTCTTTCCGGTATGTGTCCTTTAAAATTTCTCTTCCATGAAAACTCCGAGACACAGTAGTCACTCCGTTCGCCCGTTCCACTTTCCTTCTTACGAAGTATTGTGGCGTGGCCATAAGGCGATGGCTTGAAAGCCTCGCGGCACTTGTCTCAGCCTTGCACTTAAGGTGGAGGTCTATGGGCTCCAGGTTTAGCATGGTGTCCAGAGCAGCCTGGGGGTGGATCTGAGGGATCCAGTGACTCCAAGGCATGCCGTCCGCTGAACTTTCCGGAGGTTCTCGAGGTGGGATTTGGTGTTGGCCGCTTCCCACCACACCAAGCTTCCGTATGTCAGAATGGGCCTTATTACCGCTGTATACATCCAATGGATGATGTGCGGTTGTAAGCCCCATGTTCTTCAAAGGTCTTCCTACAGATGTAGGAAGCAGCCATTGCCTTTTTCTTCCTTTCCTCCGTGTTTCTTTTCCAAGAGAGTTTGGAGTCTAGGATGACACCAAGATACTTGGCTTCTTTTCGATAACTCAAGCGTCGTTCCACCAATTGCTGGTCGTTTGAAGTTTGGTATCTTGTATTTTCGTGAGAACAACACCAGTTCTGTATTTTGGGGGTTAACCCCCAGACCGTTTTGGTGTGCCCAGCTCGCGGTCGTTCCCAGTGCAGATTCCAGAAGATCACTGATTGTAGGTAGGAACTTACCCGTTACCAGTATCACTAGATCATCCGCATAGGCCAGAACCTTGTATCCGCTCCTCCCCAACTGAAGAAGAAGGTCGTTGAGGACTAAGTTCCACAGGAAAGGGGATATAACCCCCCCTGCGGAGTACCTCGTGTGAGCGTCTTACTGGAAGAGGAGGTGCCCAGATTAGCGCTAATCGTTCTGCTCCTGGTTACTGTCGGGTGTGTGCCAATCTTGATCAGTGCGGCCGTTATTGACTCGATCCTGACGTTGTTGAAGGCTCCCTCTATGTCTAGGTAGGCCGCCAAGGTATATTCCTTATGGCTGAGAGTCTTTTCGATACTCCCCACAACCTCGTGTAGTGCGGTCTCAACTGATCTACCTTTGAGGTAGGCGTGCTGAGCTCCGCTGAACACTTGTCTGTCGAGTTTGGTCCTTATGTGTAGATCGATCAGCCTTTCCATCGTTTTCATCAAAAATGAGGATAGACTGATGGGTCTGTAGTCCTTGGGAGATATGTGGTTAATTTTCCCGGCTTTGGGGATGAAGACCACTCTCACCTCTCTCCATGCTTGGGGAACGTACCCAATTCGGAGACATCCTTCGAAGATTTTCTTAAGCCATGGTAGCAGGGGCAGGCAAGCTGCCTGCAACATGGCTGGTCGTATATCATCCGGCCCCGGTGACTTGTAGGGACCGAATGATTTAATGGCCCAGGTAATCTTGTCTGGTGCCATAATGTCACGTATGAGATCCTCAGTGTCCTCTCCCTGGTATGGCTCAGTGTCGTTGATGTCGTTGGATTCGTCACCGGTAACATCTGAGCATCCGGGAAGTGGGTGCTCCTGAGGAGCTCTAGGGATTCCTGACTGTTTTCTGCAAAGACACCATCCTGGTTGCGGAGCAGCCCAGGTGTGGTTGGCGCCTTTGATAGCACTGTCGAAGCCTTGAAGCCGCGGTGGTACCATCTATGGCATCGCAGAAGGCAGCCCAAGACTCCTTTTTGCCTTCCTACAGGTGTTCCTGTAGGTGTTAAAGCTGCTGCGACGATATTCGTTCCTGTGTGTTTTGCCACTTTTGCCCTGTTGAAGAGTCTCCTTGACTCCCTCCTGACTTCGCTTAGCTCCACCACGGATTGCGATTGGACTTTGGAGGTCGGCTGATCGGGCAAGATTCAAGGAAGGCCCCCTGTAGGACTCTAGTGACATTCTGAGCCGTTTCCTCTAGTGCTTCCGTATGAAGGATGTTCCCTTCCGGTGGGGAGGGTAGTGCCTTCTTTACGGTTGCGGAGAAGCGGCTCCAGTCTGTCCGCTTGGGATTGCGGCAGGCCTTGGGCCTTTCTCTGTTCCATTTGATGCTGAACACTATCCTGTAGTGGTCCGAGAAGGAGCACTCACCGGACACATGCCAATCATCAATGGTTAGGGAGTCACTGTCCGAGGCAAGTGTTATATCAATAACCTCTGCACGGTTCTTGTTGCGGAAGGTGGCGTGGTCTCCCCGGTTGCACACAACAAGATTTGTGGACAGAATGTACTCGAACAGTGACTCTCCTAAGGAATTTGTGCCAGTGCTTCCCCAAAGGGAGTGGTGGGCATTCGCGTCACAGCCTAGGACGATGTCGAGACCCTCTTTACGCGCTTGGTGGTATCAGGGGCCCTGACATCCCCGAGGGTGGGTCCTCTTCCTCGTACGGCAGGTATGCCGAGGCCAGGTATAGGTTCTTCCCGTCCTTCCTCTCACATAGTGCCACCGTTAGGTCCGGAGTGCTGTACCTGCAAGAAAACAGAACATTAAGCTCGCTTCTTACCACGATACAGGTTCTTGGCTTACCCACGGGGTATGGCGAGAAGGCGGTATCCGCGACCGTTCAGTCCCCGAACCCCTCCCTTAACGGTACAGGGCTCTTGGATAAGGGCCACGTCTACCGCATTCTCGTCCATAAACCGCAGCAGGTCCGCCGATGGTACACTTGAGTGATGCAGATTAATCTGCACCACCTTCATGCTGTTCAGCGGACCTGGGGTGTCGCGGTACTACTACCGCCAGTGTGCCCATACCAAAAGATATGCGGCAGTCCTTTTCAAGGAGTTTGGCAAGGCTTTCTTGACCAATACTGATCCAGAGTTCCTTGCCGTTCCCTTGTCTCGCGCAATCGCCCGTGTGATGGTCCAGTCCGACGTTCCCAGGATCCGGTTCTGAGCCTTGATCAGGACAAGTGTGTCCTCATCCACCTTGATTGGGGAAGGCATCCACACCTTCATGATCGTCCTCCTGGGAATCTCATCGATGGGGACCACGCAGAGAGCCGCTCCTGGCCAAAGTTCACCAAAACCTTGGACCGTGGTTTTGAGAAACTCAAGAGTTTTCTGCGTTACCACAGGCCACTGCTTTGGCTCCTTTATACCACTTGATGCCCTTGAACTCGCAAACAAACGGGTTGTCTGCGCGAACAATGGCATCCTTCATGGCGGTCAGGATCTCTGATTCTGCCTTCAGCCAATTAGCGTCCGATATTTTCCCTTCCGGGTGGCTTCGGTCAATAATGGCTGCCTGCAGCTCGGGCGTTGCTCCTAGGCTGGCCAGAATGTCCTCTGGTTTCGCCTTCTTCGGCTCGGAAGCTCGTATGGAGTCATCCTTTCTCTGCTGGTTGAACCTTGGCTCTCGGCCAGTCGGTTCCACCGTTGCCTTCTGTACAGAGGGCGTTGGTGGTCCCTTGGCGATTGCCGTGTTCTGCGGTTGAGATGAGGTCTTCTCCCTCTGCTTCCCGGATGCCTTCTTCCCCTTTCTCCCTCGCGAGTTCGCAGAAGATGACGTTGAGGGTTGGTCCAACATCGTCTTCGTGCCAGCTGCTGCTGACGGTGAAGACGATGGCTTGGGGTCCTCTGCCACCGTCGCGTGTACGCTGGGGGGACTGGTTTCCGTTGGCAGGAGCGACTCCGTTCAGCCGCTCGTACCTCCGCACGTTCTGCTCGTGCTTCTTCCTAAGGCTCCTTTCCTCGCGGTCAGCGTTTTCGGGGGCCTTTGGCTCATACCACGAAGGTATTTCACCGATGCTCTGTATCCCGAAAGCCGTTTGCGTCGGGTTTGAGCCTCATCCTCCGTCCCAGGTAGTGGACTCGAGTCGACCTGGATGGTGGGAGCCGTGACTTGCGGCTCCGCCCTCGGCAGCTCCTCGCTCTGTCCAAGGCGAGAAGGCCTTGGCCAACTCTGCCTCCGACACTGAGGGGCCAGTGAAGACGAAGCTTCCGTCGCTGGTTCCCGGTTCCAGGTCCTCTATCGTCCCTCTCTGCCTGCGGATCCTCCATTCGCTTGTGGCATTACACGAGCTGGCAGCCAAGCTCTCCACTGCCTTCTTTCGCCTTCTTCGGCTCGGAAGCTCGTATGGAGTCATCCTTTCTCTGCTGCTTGAACCTTGGCTCTCGGCCAGTCGGTTTCACCGTTGCCTTCTGTATAGAGGGGCGTTGGTGGTCGTTTTGGCGCTTGCCGTGTTCTGCGGTTGAGGTGAGGTCTTCTCCCTCTGCTTTCCTGATGCCTTCTTCCCCTTTCTCACTCGCGAGTTTGCAGACGATGACGTTGAGGGTTGGTCAACATCGTCTTCGTGCCAGCTGCTGACGGTGAAGACGATGGCTTGGGGTCCTCTGCCACCGTCGCGTGTACGCTTGGGGGGGACTGGTTTCCGTTGGCAGGAGCGACTCCGTTCAGCCGCTCGTACCTCCGCACGTTCTGCTCGTGCTTCTTCCTAAGGCTCCTTTTCCTCGCGGTCAGCGTTTCGGGGGCCTTTGGCTCATACCACGAAGGTATTTCACCGATGCCCTGTATCCCGAAAAGCCGTTTGCGTCGGGTTTGAGCCTCATCCTCTGTCCCAGGTAGTGGACTCGAGTCGACCTGGATGGTGGGAGCCGTGACTTGCGGCTCCTCCTTTTCGCTTGTGGCATTACACGAGCTGGCAGCCAAGCTCTCCACTGCCAACTCGGGGTTCCTGCAGCCGCAGGATGTCGACGCCGGGGGGCCTGCGCTCGCACCCCCAATCACCACCGGTACTGGGTCTCCGACTCTCTGCACCGTAACTGTTTTTCGTTAACGGACATTCCCATTGAACGATGCGTTTTAACCCTACCGCCAGGGTGAACTACTTTTGGCTTCTGCGCTCGCGCTTGACCTGCCCGGCTTGGGTGGCCCTTCTGGCAGCATGTGCTGCCGCCACTATAGCTTACGGGGTCCTTACGCTTACTAAGCACCCTCATCGCGGCAATATGGTAGTTCGCCGATCATCTTATGTTTTTCATATCTCTTTTTAGATATGGGTGCCTGCGTGTAACAAATATCATATCATATGCATAATGTGTATTGGTATTGGTGTGATTATGGATGTAGTCTAGTGCTTAACATACAAATGATGCGTAACATGGTATGGAGCATTTCTGGATATGTTACTATATATATATATATATATATATATATATATATATATATATTATAATATATAATATATATAATATAATATAATAATAATGAATAATGAATAGTTTAAGAAATATATAAAAAACTATTACTACAACATATACTCCCCACAGCGGAGCGAGCAGAAGCAGCGACGTCAGTCCTAAGCTGCGAGAGAAGCAGCGACGTCCGTCTTCAGCAGCGACGTCAGTCCTCAGTAGAGCAGCAGCGACTGTCATTAGCTGCGAGAGAAGCAGCGACGTCCGTCCGACGTCAGCAGCGACGTAAGCAGAGGCACCGAAAATCGCGCGCGTTTGCACTGACCGAGTTAGCATCTGTTTAAAAGCTTCTGTTTGAGTGGCCAAGCTTTTTGGCACCTATTTATTTCCAAATCAATTAAACCAACTCGATTTGAGACGTTATAAAATGTTTATTTATACAGGCGGCTAGCGAAAGCCAATTGCTCGCTCTTTTGCCAGGCCAGATAAACGTACACACGCGGCTCGGTATGCAACCTATGCGGAGAGAGATTTGCATAGAACTACTTAGGCAACGACGGTCGAGCAAAGCTAGAGCCGAAGCGGCAGGTGCAGAGCGCCCTTTAACAGAGAGAGCGCAGCAGCACTGCCGAACGCTGGAGACGATTATAAGTTTATTTTTTTTACATGCTCTTATACAAATACATAATTTTACATTAACTTGACGATTAAATTAGCCGCTGGCCCGAACATACTCCCGCCGTTGGAAGCTCGCCTTTCAACTGACTTCTCAAGGGGCAGCAAGCACAGCTGAGTAACAGCCCTCCTGATGGTTCCTGAGGCCGTCCTTAAGTCAGCCACGCGGCACACTCCATCCTTGATTTTTGACGACGTCGACCACTCTAGCCAGTGGCCAACGCATTTGGAGGAAGATTCTCGTCCTTCACCAGGACGACATCGTTCACGCAGAGGCTTTTGCACAGCCGTACGCCACTTCGAGCGCTCCTGCAAAAGAGTCAAATACTCTTCGCGCCAACGCCGCCAGAATGTCTGCTGAAGTTGAGTGACCCGCTGCCAACCATCCAGACGATTGTAGTTGAGCTTCGTTGGGTCAGGCTCAAGAATTGCTTCGTGCGTAAATTTAAAAGCAATGCGAGAGCAAAGGCCCAACTGAGCGGCGGTCTTCACGGCCGCTTCCCACAATCCTCCAAAGTGCGGAGAGCGCGGCGGGATGAAATGCCAGTCGATTCCGTCAGCCAAACAAGATTCATGGACCTTCTTCATGTGCGCGAGTCGCTTTGAAGAGCCTCTTTAGCTCCAGAAGCTCGTTCTTGGCTCCAACGAAGTTTGTCGCATTGTCCGACCAAATTTGACTTGGCCTTCCTCGAGTGGACGTAAATCATTTTAATGCGCCTAGGAACGATGCGGTGGTCAGATCCCTAACTAGCTCCATGTGAATGGCCTTAGACGTGAAGCATATAAACACGCCTATGTAACATTTGATTGGAGGCCTAGTGCGGATTTCTGACCGGTAGAAAAACGGTCCACAATAGTCCACTCCAGTTACTTCGAAGGCCGGGATCCTTCCAGACGCTCCTTTGGCAAGTCTCACATTATGTGTTCAACGATGCGTGGCCTCGTCCTGAAGCATCTCACACACTTGTTAACCACCTTTGAAAAGGCCTTGATTCTCCAATAGGCCAATATTCCAATCGAATTTTTGGCAAGCAAGGCGCGAGGTCCGGCATGGAGGCTCAGTTGATGATAATAAACGGGACATGCAGGCCACTCATCGTTAGAGCCATCGAAAACGACACGGAGATTTGTCGTGGTACTGCTCCTTTAAAACGCAGTGATGAGGCAGAAAAATACTTTTTCAGCGGTTACGTGAGTCAGGATGGACTTCGGACATATGCTGCAAGTCAATGTACTCCTTCATAAAAGCTGAGTAACGATCCTTGAGCGTGGATATCGATCCATTTTTCGTTCCAAACTGAGGAATCGTCGGTACGCCTGAGTATAAGATTCTCCAAAGCGATCAGTATCATGCTTTAAAGGCAACCTAACGGAGTACTCCCCGATGGTAAACGTGAAAGGTGGCTTACGAAATGCGCCTCACAATCTACTTTTTTCCTTTGTATTTAAAGCAGCCTCCACACAATCCTCGACTTCCCAAAACATACGAAGAGTTTGATCCAACCTTGCATTCATTCTAGCCTCGAATCCGAAGAAATTTGAATTCCCCAAAAGCGACGAAGTTGATACCATCTGTCCACCTCCAGATACGATCCACCCAAGCCGGGTCTTCTGCAGAAGCGGCAATCCGTCTATGAGCTTGATTTGCCCTACGCAGAGAAGGTCATAAAAATATGCTCGCGCCAATGAGGAGATCTAATCGCTGAGGATTAAAGAACGCAGGATCGCCAAGCTGAATATTGCAGGGGAATGTTCCAATCGGTTACATTAACTGCCAGACTTGGCTGGCTATCTGTGATTGTGGGGCGATGAGAGCAGTGAGCGTGGTCGAATAGTCCGAAGTGCGGGACTGCCTGCAAATGCTCACGGTGGATCCCTCAGTGGACACGCTAGTATCGCCAAGACCAGAGACAAGGGCAGACGAAGGAGTTCTGCTAAGCTGAAGCTGCTGGGCGAACCTAGATGTCACGAGATGAAGCTGGGATCCTGAATCCAGAATGGCGCGACAAGGAACTAAAACGCCCGATCGATTCTTCACCAGAACGACAGCCGTAGCTAGCAGCACAACATCGAGTGGAGACCTTGGGCAGCAAGAGAGGTAGACGCATGAGACGGCATACTGCCAGCAGAATCCTGAACTGGCGAAATAGGTGCTGGTTGTACTGCACCTTCTGGAGGAGAAAAAAGCTGGGGAGCTTTGCGGTATGGATGAGTCGAAGTGCAATAAGGTATGATGCCTTTTTCCGCAAACTCTACACTGGCCACCGGTACATGCACGAGTCCGATGACCCGACTTTAAGCAATTAAAACAAAGTGAAAGTTCTTCACTTCCTTATGACGAAGAAAGGGAGATAAATTTGTGAAAATGCTGCATGAGTATATTCCGTGGCCCACTGAATGGCAGAAAGGGCATCCAGATGGGTTGGCGGAAGAGTTAGAGGCAACAAAAGTTTTCTTTGGATGTGTATACTGGCTTTTTTTCCCACCTGAGCGCTACCAGCGTGTGTTGCTACAGCGTATTGCACGTTCTCCATCTTCTGGCATCTCTTTTCCAGGAAATCGTAAAACTCCCCAGCTGTGGGTACCCTGTCCGATGACGCAGTCTCCTCCCATTTGGCTTGTGTCTTGGCATCTAGCTTTTGTAGCAGCATGTGAATTATCATGCATGCAGATATTCATTTCAGCACTTCCCAATGTTTGCAGGGCACGCGTATGCAAGTTGACTGCGTCTGAAAACTCCCGAAGCCTTTTAGCAGAAGGCGAATCTACCTTTTTGAGCCCAAGAATCTCTTTGATGTGTGCCTGGAAAACAAGTCGTTTGTTACTAAAGCGTTTTGCTTTATATCCAGAGCCACACGATAATTGGCACTGAGAGCTCCAAAGATCGAACCGAATCCAGGGCCGCATCCGAGAGACATCAGCGAAGAAGCCGCTGCTTGTGAGCCATGATGATTTTATTATGACCTCCAGAGTTGTTTGGCAGGCTAGTGGAATGAGCGGCTACGCGTAGGTGTCCTAATTCGAGAGCCGAAAGCAGCTGAGCTTTCAAAGAAATGAACAGGGCATCGAATGTTTCACGCAGCTCACTTCCAATCTCGTTTTCATCCAGCGGTTCCAGTTCATTATGGGACTTGTTGAACTCCTCACGCATTTCCGCCAACATATCGAGGCGCACATCTATTTCGGACGCATTTAGTTTATCAATTTTATTTCCCGAGAATGACTCGCCAAGATGGTGCAGACGATCATACAGGGACTGAACTTTACGTTTGTAAAGCCTCAGCCTTTTTTCACCCATCGCAATATTTTCACCCGCGACTGTATTCGGCTCGTTGTCGTAAGCGGCGTAATGCAAATAAAACAACGGAAAATGTAAGACCGCTTAAGCGACGTCGAACAGAGCGGGACCGAGATTGGAAGAATGAAAAGTCAAGAACCGCGGCTGCAGCGGCGCAGGGCAATAGAGATTAGGCGATTAAGCAACGGAATATTCGACAACCGCAGTCTCACTGAGCTTGCACTTTAACTGTTTTATTGGCACAAAATGTAATTGCTTGTAGTTACACTGCACAGCAAAGAATATATTGTTCGATTTTAATAGTTTTAACAAAACACGATTTAAATTGCAGTTAAATCACGTCGGGGTCACCAATGTTTGAGGGGCCGCTTTTTGGCACCTATTTATTTCCAAATTAATTAAAACCAACTCGATTCGAGACATTATAAAATGTTTATTTATACAGGCGGCTAGTGAAAGCCAATTGCATTTCGCTTTTGCCAGGCCAGATAAACGTACACACGGGGCTCGGTATGCAACTTATGCGGAGAGAGATTTGCATAGAACTACTTAGGCAACGACGGTCGAGCAAAGCTAGAGCCGAAGCGGCAGGTGCAGAGCGCCCTTTAACAGAGAGAGCGCAGCAGCACTGCCGAACGCTGGAGACGACATAAGTTTAGGTTTTACATGCTCTTATACAAATACATAATTTAACATTAACTTGACGCTTAAATTAGCCGCTGGTTTGAACAGCTTCTATCTACTGATCGGCGCAGAAAAACTAAGTCTCTATATTACTCCCTAGCAAGCACTACTTTTTTATATTAATCTAAGAGCTAAACTAGTTTAGATATGATAAATTAACGATTTTTTCAATTGGCAATCGGAAAGTCTCTATCGCTGTCGTTGGCTCGATATCGACTGGGGGGAGAGACCCCTCCCCCCGCTCACTTGGTCCAGTTATTGGACCATTGTGATGCCGCATGGGCGCGAGCCCCTTCTCCTGGCCTCAACCGTGGTGAGCAACTAAGTGCCGAGCTAAGGGTAGTCCCATCCGGTGGCCTGGGTGTATTTAGACAGAGTCCCTGGTTTGGTTTCGGAAAGGTCCGAAATGTCGCAGCAGGGAAAGGGGCCCTGAGGAACCGTAGTCTTCGGTTTCCCAGGGCCGGGGAGAGACAAAAGAAGTGGTGAACCGACTCCGCCTCCTCTTCGTCCCTACAACTTCTGCAGAAGTCGTTGTGAGGGATCGACAGTCTTGCAGCATGTGTGCCGATCTGCCAGTGCCCCGTGATGGCTCGGGTGACGGTGGAGCAATGTGCTCTGCTAAGTCTATAAAGCTCTTCCGAGCGCTTTTTCGAACGATTTGGCCAAATCGCTCTTGAAGTTCTGCATGTGATGGTCAGCAGCCATCGCCTTTCAGAAAATTGCTCGAATGCCTCGTGCGTTAATAGCCTGCACGTAGCTAAAGGCATCGCTACTTGCTCCCTCTCCGGAAGGAGAGGTACAGTAGTACCCCTGCCTAGCTAGTCCGTCGGCGGTCCCTATGTCCTGGGACCCATATTAGGGAGAGATCCAGCTGCTCAGTGGTCTTATTTAGAGACCTGCGACAGTCGTTAACGGTCGCTGAGTTCGACGCAATAGAGCCCAGAGCCTTTGAGGGCTGCTTGGTTGTTCAAGAAGACGCACACTGAGTGTCCGTCTAAAGAAAGTTTGGAGACGATGGAAACGGCCTCTTGATGGCTAAGACCTCTGCCTGGAACACGCTGCAGTGGTCCGGAAGTCTGAAGCAGAGACTGATGTTGAGCTTCGTCGCAGAAGACGCCCCCTCCCACGCGGCCGTCTAATTTTGAGCCATCAGTGTAGAAGTGGAGCGCGTTTGCAGGTCCAGGTTCGCCCCTCTCCCAGTCCTCCCTGAGTGGGATGGATACCTGGAAAGGCGTCGAGAGGTAGTCACTTGTGATGCAGTAGTCTGTCCCTCTGGAAGTTGCGGGAGTTTTATTAGGATTCCCGAGTGGCCAACCGTGGTGGTTTTCTACAGGTTGGATTCCCTCATTCTAAGGGCGGAGAGTGTTGCAACTTTTTCCCCATAAGTTCTACAGGTAGAAGGTACAACATGGTGTCGAGGGCTTCACTTGGGGTAGTGCGTAATCCGCCCGTTATGCATAGCTCTGCCATGCGTTGGACTCTTGTGAGTTTGTCAAGACAAGTTTTTCTTGTCCAGGGCTGGCCACCAGACCACTACCCGTAAATCAGGATTGGTCGTATGATGGCGGTGTACAGTCAACGGACTATGCACGGGGTCATCCCCCACTTTAGACCGATGGTTTTCCTGCAGGTGTAGAGGGCCACTGTGGCCTTATTCACCCTGTCCTCTATGCTCAGCTTCCAGCCGAGCTTCCTATCGAGGATAAAGCCAAGGTATTTGGCTTGATTGCTGAAAGCTAGCGGCTCTCCGCATAGTTTCGGTGGGGTAAGTGTCGGAATCTTGTATTTCCTGGTGAATAGTACAAGTTCCGTCTTAGATGGGTTGGCACTCAGCCCACATTTGGCTGCCCATTGTGACAGGTTTGTGAGAGTGCTTGTCATGCACTCGCATAGGGTCTGTGGAAACTTCCCAGAGAATGCTATAGCGACGTCATCCGCATACGCCACCACGCGGCAACCGCCACCCTTCTATCTTCCGCAGCAGTACATTCACTGCTACGTTCCTTAGGATGGATGAGAGGACTCCGCCCCTGCGGGTGCCTCTGTTGACAAACCTGGTGGACGTTGACGTCCCCAGTGATGCCTCAACGGTCCTGCATTGCAGCATCTGATCGATGAGACTCACTGTCCGGGAGTCAACCCCCAGGTCAGTCAGTACACCCGTGATGGCGGACGGGATGATGTTATTGCAAGCCCCTTCTATGTCAAGAAAGGCTACCAGGGTATATTCCTTGCAGCTGAGGGACGATTCGATGATCGATGTGATCGCATGTAGGGGCCGTTTCTGTGGATCTTCCTCCGAGAGTCCCATGCTGAGAGTCAGAGATTTGATTCGGCGATATGGTCGCCCTGAGATGCAGACTTTACAAGCCGTTCCATCGCCTTCAGGAGAAAGGACGACAGGCTTATTGGTCTGAAATCTTTAGGGGCAGTGTGCGAGGGCTTGCCTGCCTTGGGTATGAAGATAACTTTGGCCCGAAGCCATGTCTTCGGATTTGTCCGTGGCCCTCGTAAATCCGTTTGAGCCAATTTATGGCTCTTTGTCCGGCTTGGATCAGCTGGGCTGGGATGATGCCGTCTGGTCCCGCGGATTTGTAGGGTTTGAAGCTTTTATTGCCCAGGATATGTTCTCCTGACTTAACAGGTTCAAAATTGAGCCCGTGGCATTAGAAGGATGCGCTCTGTAGGTTGGTCTGTTTACAGCGCAGCCTGGGAAATGTGTACTGAGAAGAAGGCTTAGCGACTCGGAACTGGATGTCGTCCAGGATTGGTCGGCTTTTCCTCAAATACCCCAAGGTTGGAGTTGATTTCGAGAGTACTTCACGTAAGCGCGAGGCTTCGGAGTTACTCTCGATTTCGGTGCAGAACTGTCGCCAAGACGCGCGTTTGGCTTTTCCTGAGTTCTTTGTTGTATGTTGACAGACGCTTTGTATTCGGTCCAGTTCTGCTCAACGTTAAGAGCTTTCGCTTTGTTAAAAAGTCTCCGTTCGGATCACCGCAGCTCTCCCAGCGTCGGAGTCCACCATGCCGGTTTCTTCCGACCTCTGGTTTTTCCGGGTGGACAGGCTTTGTCAAGCGCTGCGTTGCAGCCGTCGGTAAAAACCTTTACCAGACGGGTCGTGGTAACCCATGAGATGTCATCCCTAGGTGGGGTCTCAGGGAGAGTTTGGCAAAGAGAGTCCACATAGCGTGTCCAGTTAGTCCACCTGAGGTTACGGAACTGGGCTGGACTCGGTATGGTGAACGTGAAGACAGTTTCCACGTACCTGTGGTCCGAAAAAATAGTGTTCTTCAAGGACCCTCCAGGATACTGTATGTTGTCCTGTAGCGTATGAGAGGCAAGCGTGAGGTCCAGGACCTCCCTTGCGGTTCTTAATAATGAAAGTGGGATCATCCCCTCGGTTTAAGATGAGCATCTGTGTGGTCAGTAAGTAGTTAAAAATTAACTCACCCCGTTCGTTTGTGTCGGTGCTTCCCCACTGACTGTGGTAAGCGTTGGCGTCGCATCCCACTAAAAGGCCGATGTCCTTGGCCTCGCAGTCTGCGACGAGCGCCCTCAAAGGCGCATGTGGAGGCGGGTCTGGCTGGTCGTGACGCATGTACGCCGAGCAGATGCGGAGTGAGCGCTCCTGGCCTTCGAGGCTCACCGCCGTGTGATCTTCATTGCTGAAATTTGGGAGAAAAAAATAAGTGCAGTTCTTTTTGCAAGAATGCAGGTCCGTATTTTACCTGGGGAGTCAGCTAAGTATAGCAAATCATCAGTAGTCCTGTTGAACCGGAGACCCTGTTTCCAAGGATCCAGGGTTCCTGAATGAGGACTATTTCGGCCCCACCCCTTAGCTAGGTGGAGCAATAAGGCAGCACATGCCGCCTTATAATGGTGGAGGTTTATCTGCAGGAGGGTCAGGGGAAATTCCTGAGACTCGCCTCCACCACTGTCGTGTCGACGTCGCTACCCGGGGAGTCGTCGTCCTACCCGACGTCGATGCGTCCGAGACCTCTGGCCAGGTCGCTCGCGTCGGACTCGTAGCGATCCAGGATATCGTCAGATACCATGGACGCCACGTCCGACGCCTCGGGTTGGCTCCCTGCTTCCAGGACGTCAAGCTCAAGGTCTGGTTGGACCCCCGCTTGCTTTCCCTTAGAGTCTTTTTTGTAGGGGACTATGGTCACCTTACGGTAGCCATAGTCCACCACTCCTGACGACTCTCCGAGGAGCACTAGCGACTCCTCGTTCAGGACGAGGATGATCTATCGCCTCTGTCCTGCGACCTCCTCGACCCTGGCCACTTTCCAATCGGCTGTAGGATGGTGGGGTTGCAGACATGCAGAACCTTAAGAATCTTCTCAGGTTCTGCAGGTTTGACCGACACCCACGCTCGGGCCTTCGGTCTGCTTGGGAAGTCTTCCCAGCGTACGGCCTCCAGTTTGGCTCCCGGATAAACTTCCTCGAGCGCCACCACCGCCTTGTAGAGGGCGGCCATATATAATACTACTACATATATAATACTTATTGTACACATACGAATAATGTACACATACGAATAATCCCAAATCTACGACCACAGTGGAAAAATACCGAATATACGGTCTCTTGAAAATGAGACAGATCAACGCTTGGGCATTCGCAAAAAAAAGAGAAGAACGTGGAGAAGAACGAAAATAAAAGTGCGCAACCTTGTCTTACTCTCACAATTCAGAAGTTGGCCTTACTCACAATGTGCTACATAGAGTTAAATAAAGTTTCGGTAGTGCAACTGAAGAGTTGGCTGTCCGACTTGGGCTATCAACCCAAGGCTCTAAAGCCGAGCTAATCGCACCCGTAAGCGCAATTTCGCCAGACGCACGCGGCGACCCAGAGGTTTCGATCGTCCAAGTGGAACAGCAGGAGCAGCACCAACTTTGGCGTCTGCGATCGAGGAAGAGGCAGCCCCATCGACTCGAGGACAGCTGAGCGCGGTGAAAGCTGAACACGTGGCTTTGATGAAATTACGAGCAGAGATAGAAGCAGGCACAGACATGCTGCGCAAAATTTACGAAGAAATAGACAGGATCGATCACGTCGGCCAATCCAATGACGTCATCAACGAAGACAGAGACGCAAATTACAGAAACAACAACAACATCGTGAGCGCTAACAGCACCGCAGCTAACAGCGTGTGCGCTAACAGCACCAATGTTAATATCACTCCTAAAAGCAGTGATGGAAATGACGACAATGTAGACAACGGTGTGGCAAAACGTCAAGACGCAAATGTAAACATTTGGGGATCTCCGGCAGCAACTCTCACGTTGGCAAAGGAAGTAACGATGGATTACGACGGGACACAATGTGCGAAAAACTGGGTCATACAGCTGGGAATATTGCCCAAATTTACAACCTGGACAGCATTACAAAACAAATGCTGCTGATCGCTAAATTGAAAGGAAATGCTCAGCGCTGGCTCCATGCAGATTCTTCGCGCATCTTGGAATCAGCTGATTACCTTTGCGAGCAACTGATCGTGGCATTCGGGGCAACCGTCACCAAAGGAGAATTCAGAGACGGATTCCAAAAGCGCCAATGGCTTCATGGAGAACATTTTTCCACATACTTCTAAGATAAGATGATGCTGGCCAGGAACATCAACATAGACACAGAGGATCTGAAAGAGAAGATAATTGGGGATTCCAGCTCCGGGCTTACAGGATCAGGCTCGCATTCAGTGCTTCTCCGATCCGAAGAAAATTTTGCGTGCGTTTTCGGAGATTCGCCTTTCGTAACGTATTCAGCATGACACGTCTTCGCAGGGCCTGGTAAATAATTCGGCCAACAAGGACCTACGTTGCGCCAACTGCAACTCACGAGGCCATTTCGCCAAGGACTGCCTCAAACCAAAAGGGAGCCTGGATCATGCTATGCATGTAGGGCATTTTGACACTTCGTCGGACAATGCCCCGAAAGAAAGAGCGTAACCTATAACAATTATGTAAGATACTGTAAGATTTTCTTGGAAAACAATATCGTAACACCATTAATCGCAGCGACCCTCATAGACTCTGGGAGTCCAATATCGTTCATCAAAAAAGTCTAATCGCCACAGAAATCAGTTTGGAACCAGTTTTAGAATTCTACTTTGGGCTAAACAAAAGCCAGTTGAAAACATTCGGAGAAATGTTATGTTATGTTTTGAAAGGAAGAATAAAATGTTATTTTCATTTTGAACGTGGTGTCAAACGAGACTATGAGTCATGACGTGGTTCTTGGTAGAGATTTCATGAATGCGTGCGAGTTAAATTTTGGACCTTATTTAAAAAGATGGTTACGTCAGACGCTTTGAATACGGAAGTTAATGATCATTTAAGTGAAAATTCAGCAATGCAAATTGAAAACGAGAAAGAACGTACGGAGTCGCTGTAAACGCGATTCTACTTTTATACCCGTACTCAGTCAGTACACATGTGATTTATGTGGAATTTTCAAACGTTTTATCATTTTTTACATTTTACATCTTACATTTGTTTGCTGCATCTGTCATCGAGGCAGAGTCTGTGAGCGTGAGTATGAGAGAATATGTAGCAGTCGCTGCTGCCATCAACCCTAATAAAAATGTATATTTTTACAATATATGTATATTTTTACAATAATGATCCGATTTGAACCAAATTCGGTGATCTGGTAGATTATCTACGATACTGCATTTTTGGTTTTTTTCTATCTTCAAAATTGTGGATTTTTCGTCTTTTGGGGGCGAGTGGGCGTGGCAAAATTTTGATATAAACTTGCACTGAAGCGATATCTCAGGAGTCTAGGCAGAAAATTTGGTTGGTCTAGCTCATTATAGTCTCTGAGATCCAGGCGCTCATTTATACGAAAACCAAATCGACTCGTTTTTGTGTGAGTGCGAAAGAGGGGGCGAAGTTTTTTTCGTATGTTTTTCATTCTATTGTGGCTATATTAATGATCCGATCCGATTCAGATTTGAACCCCCTGTTAGATATGGTCCTTCTCTATTATTCTGCATTTTCGTTTTCTGTTATCTTTAAAATTGTGGACGCCACAGATGTGCGTAAATTTTGGGCGCAGACAGACTGGACAGACATGGCTATATCGACTCGGCTATTGATGCTGATCAAGAATCTATATACTTTTATGGGGGTCGGAAATGATGACTTCTCTGTGTTACACATCCACTTTTACCACAAATACAATATACCCTTTTAGGTTTCGAGTACGGGTATAATGATAAAATGCAAAAACTAATATAGTTGGAAACAACACTAATATAATAAGTAGTGAGAAGATTAGTAAAAACGTTCATGAAATAGTTAGAGATGAGGTGATTAAGATAGAGAATGTAAATGAAATTTTTAGGGATACCGTTAGTAAGGAAGTTAATGAAATTGTTAGTGATTTAGTTAGTGATGAAGTTGATAAAATTGTTAGTGATACCGTTAGTAAGGAAGTTAATGAAATTGTTGGTGATTTAGTTAGTGATGAAGTTGATAAAATTGTTAGTGATTTAGTTAGTGATGAAGTTGATAAAATTGTTAGTGATGCCGTCAGTAAAAAAGTTAGTGAAATTCCGTATAAAGTACTATTCGGCATAGAACAGAGAGGAAAAATAGTAGACGAATTAAAAGAAAAACTAGAAGAGATGCACAAGAAAATTGAGATTTAGCAGATCTAAGAGCGGAAGCGGCGGAAAGCAAAAAGCAATATGACAAGGGTTTGGCAAAACCGAAAGAGTATAAAGCGAATCCTACTGATTGCACAGTAGGGAGCATCTAACAAATGAATTCCCAAAAACAAAGGGCCCTACGTAATCGAAAAAGTACTAAGAAATTACAGGTTTCTGTTAAAAGACGTGGAAGGTTTTCAAGTATCCCGTAACCCATATCACGGGGTCTGGAGTATTCAAAACACATCAAACACTGGATAGGCAACAAAAAATAATTATCAAAATATTAAGAAAAAAAAAAAAAATAAAACTGTAATAGATTAAGAATTAGTCAGAATATCCGAGTTGTGGTAGGATATCCCTATCAGCCCCATATATAATACTAGCCTTAATGTATACATACGAATAATCCCAAATCTACGACCGCACTGGAAAAATACCGTGGAATATACCAGTCTCTTTGAAAAAGACAGATCGACGCTTGGGAATTCGAAACAGAGAAGAGGAGGAATAAAGTAACGCGGAGAAGAACGAAAATAAAAAGTGCGCAACCTCGTTTTACTCTCACAATACATACGTACATATGTCCATTGGTTAAATACATACATACATACATATGTACTTAGCACTTGGTACTTGGCAGGCCTCGGAAAACTCTTGCTGGTCGCGCTTTTGCATTTAGGTGGATGCGTAGGATTGGCTGATTTATATCCCATTTAGCACCGATCTGGCTCTGAACCCTGGTGCTCATAAGGCCCAGGGTCAACCCTCGCATGGACCTCTCTCCACGGAAAGGCACCCATGGGAACGCGATGGTGACTACGCACTGCGACCAGGAATAACGAACCCGAGTTGAGACCCTCAAACTATGACTTCCACACCACACACCCCGATTGACAGCTTGACTGAAGAGGCAGTTTTTCAAGCGCAGCGCGCTTGCTAGATCCCCACCACCTTTGGCACCTGCGAAAGCAACTGGATCGAGCATGTACCTTTGGTACCGATGGAAAAGAGGCTGAGCGTCCGTTCAGGATGAACGACCACCGCCACGTTGATGTCCCCATGAAGGATTCAGCTCTGAAAATCGTTGCATTGCAGACGTTAATGAAAATTGTTGGTGATTTAGTTAGTGATGAAGTTGATAAAATTGTTAGTGATTTAGTTAGTGATGAAGTTGATAAAATTGATAGTGATGCCGTCAGTAAAAAAGTTAGTGAAATTGTTAGTGATGATACGATTAGTAAAGGAGTAGATGAAATGATAAGGGAAGCCTTTTTAGTGACGATATTGGAGAAGTTTCTACAGAAGTTAGTAAGTTATTCGTTTCAAATTGCGTCGATTCTAACGGACCAAAAATTATAAAAGGAACCAGTTATTTTGGTAAATAATGATACGATAGTTATGAATGAAATCCTTAGCAACAAAACTGATGACACTTATAATGAGATTTTTGTGCCAGATATTTTTAATATCAATTATATGGAAAATGAAGAAGTTGATTACATCTGCGGGAGAACATAAGTCATAAGCTTAAGTGTCAGCTTTGGCAAACAATAGAAGACTATTACGTGAAGAAAAAAAGTAAAACCAAAAGAACCCTTAGTCAGGTGCGAAATAAAACTTATTTTAGAAAAATGAAAACCGTTTAGCTGTGCCCAAGCCGCCTGTCATATACTGAGAAAGATAAACTGCAAAAATTGTTAGAGGAATATTTAAGAAATGGAATAATACGACCCAGCGATTCTGATTACGCTTCACCTATCGTGTTATATACAAAAAAATCGGGAGACTTAAGATTATGCATAGATTTCAGGAAAGTTAACAAGACTTTGATTAAGGACATCTATCCCATTCCCCTCATCGATGATCTACTAGACAAATTAGCCAAAAAAAAAAAAGTCTACGAAACTTGATCTCAAAAATGGTTATTTCCATGTATTCGTTATTGAGGAATCGATTAGGTACACGTCGTTCGTGACACCTTTAGGACAATTCGAGTTTCTCAGAATGCCACAGGGCCTAAAAACGCTTCAGCAGTGTTTCAAAGGTTTATTAAGAAAATATTCGATGATTTGATTAGAGAGGACAAAGTTATTGTATATATGGACGACATCATGGTGGCCAGCAAAGACACACAGGAACACTTGGAAACACTAAAAGAAGTCTTTATTAGACTAGCTCAAAACAAATTAGAATTGCGTATAGACAAATGTGAGTTTCCACAATCTAACATCAAATATCTGGGGTTTACAATCAACTGCAAGGTATAAAAGCAAATGAAAAAGGATTAGAAGCAATCAAAAACTTTTTCCCAGATAAGGTACAGATTGTGCACAGTTTTCTTGGCTTATGCTCCCATTTCAGAAGATTTATAAAGGATTTCTCAACTATTGCCAAACCGCTTTTACGATCTCTTGAAAAAAAGACACAGTTTCAAATTTGGTGAAAAGTGAATTAAAATGTTTTTCAATGCTTAAGGAATTGTTAATGCAAGCACCCATTTTGGCAATTTATAATCATAAGGACGAGATAGAACTACATTGTGATGCAAGCTCTCTTGGTTTTCGGGGCAGTGCTATTTCAGAAGAAAGAAGACGGAAAACTGTATCCAATTATTTATTTTTATAAGCGTACAACTGCAGCGGAATCTGAAAACAGGCTTTGAGCTGGAGACAATGGCAATCATTTACGCATTACGCAGGTTCTGCATATATTTATATGGAAAACGTTTTTTAGATAGCAGCGGAATCATAATTCACTAACGCTAACGCTCAACAAAATTGAACTCAACCCGCGTATTGCTAGATGGTTGTTAGAGCTGCAAAGTTATGACTATGAGTTAAACTACAGAGAAGGCAGCAGGATGCATCACGTAGATGCGTTAAGTAGATGCACAAACATTCTCATTGTAGAAACTAATACGTTTGAAGACAACCTAGTTATTTGCCAAGCCAAAGACCAAGTAGTTCAAAATATCAAGCAACAATTAGAAGAAAATGAACACAAGCTTTTTCGAAATGAGAAACGGTGTAGTTTACAGGAAGTGTAATGATGGAAGATTGTTATTCTATTTTCCAACAGAATGGGACCACGTTTTATAAAAATTTCATAACGAAATAGGACACATAGGTAGAGACAAAATGATGAATATAATTGGTAAAAGTTATTGGTTTCAAACGTACAAGAAAAATTCTCTGGTCATATTGAAAATTGTTTTAAATGTGTAGCGTTTTTCGCCTAAAACAGGAAGAGAATGATTTTTACAATCCATTCCAAAAAGGAAATAAGCCATTTGAACTAATTCACATCGATCACTACGCGGCTACGGTACCACCCATCCACACCCTATTTATCTTCCCGTTGGATTCAGGAGGATTGAAGAAGCACATCTTAGTAGTTGTTGATGCTTTTACAAAATTTGTGCGTTTATATGCAATAAAACCACGAATACACGGGAGGTCATTGTTTCGTTGAAAGGACTATTTTTAGAGCATACAGCAAACCCAAATGCATAATTTCAGATCAGGGGAAGTTGTTTTACATCAAACGAGTTCGATGACTTCTTGTCAGAGACTGATATTAAAATATGTATAAGAATCGCAACAGGATCGCCTCAAGCGAATGTTCAGGTGGAAAAGGGTAAACAAAAGCATTGGGCCAATGATAGCGAAGTTAGCAGAACCAGAAAAAGGTATACATTGGGATGCAGCAATAGAACCAAGGTAGAATATGCATTAAATAACACGCAGTTCATAGGAGCACAAAACAAGTTCCGTATAAAGTACTATTCGGCATAGAACAGAGAGGAAAAATAGTAGACGAAAAACTAAAAAAAAAAACTAGAAGAGATGCACAAGAAAAATTGAGATTTAGCAGATCTCAAAGAGCGGAAGCGGCGGAAAATATAAAGACAGCGCAAGCGTACAACTAAAAAACAATATGACAAGGTTTTGAAGAAACCGAAATCCATATAAAAGCGAATCCTACTGATTGCACAGTAGGAGCATCTAACAAATGAATTCCAAAAACAAAGGGCCCTACGTAATCGAAAAAGTACTAAGAAATTACAGGTTTCTGTTAAAAGACGTGGAAGGTTTTCAAGATCCCGTAAACCCATATCACGGGGTCTGGAGTATTCAAAACACATCAAACACTGGATAGGCACCAAAAAATAATTATCAAAATATTAAGTAACGTGAGAAAGAACGTACGGAGTCGATTTCGAACGCGACTCTACTTTTATACCCGTACTCAGTGATTTATGTGGAATTTTAAAATGTTTTTTTCAGTTTTTACATTTTACATTTTTGCTACATCTGTCATCGACATCTACTTCTACATCTAGCTGCATCAGTTCTCACAACAATTTATCGTACCAACACGAGGCAGCATGTTTGAGCGTGCGGTGTGTGTGAGAGAATCTGCTGCGACAATCAACCCCAATAAATGATTTAAGCATTCAAACGGACGAGGGAAATCACAGAACGGCGGGGAAACACTGAATGAACGAAAATTCATTTGATCATTGTCCCTACAATAATGATCCGATGTGAACTTTAAATCCGGGAATCTGGTAGATATGATCATTTCCTTTGATACTGCATTTTGGTTTTTTCTATCTTCAAAATTGTGGATTTTCGTCTTTTTGTGGGGGCAGAAGGGGGGGCGGGGCTGAAATTTTGAAATACACTTGTTCAGGTTCGGTATTACAGGAGTCTGGGTAAAAGTTTGGTTGCTTCGTGCTCTTATAGTCTCTGAGAAGGCGTTCATATTTACGAAAAACCAAATCGACTCGATTTTGTGTGAGTGCGAAAGGGATGGAGCGAAGTTTTCGAGGCCGTATCCCACTTTTGTCTATTCGGCTATAACAATGGAAAAATCCGATTCAGATTTGGGCCTCTGATAAGATATGGGCTGTCTCTATGATTCTGCATTTTAGTTTTCTGTTATCTTCAAAATTGTGGACGAAAATAGATGTGCGCCAAGCGTACAACAAAAGTGGGCGGGGCGAAAGGTTTGAAGAAACAGATTATAGGAAGGAGATACCACATGTGACTGGAAAAAAGTTTGATTGCTCAGTTATAGCCATCTAGCAATGGGCGACAAACAAGACGGACGGACGGACAGACGGACAGACGGACAGGACGGACGGACATGGAAGGTCTTCAATATCGACTCGGCTATTGATGCTGATCAAGAATATTCAATACATTAAACACTGGAAACGCAACATAAGATAATTGTCAAAACACAAAAAATAAAATGTAAAAATAAAATATATAGATTAAGACTCTTCGAAAACGGGTAGAAAAAATAAAATAAAACTGTAATAGAAACTGAATTAGGTCAGAATATCCGAGTTGTGGTAGGATACCCCTATCAGCCCCATATATTATACTAGCCTTAATGTATACATACGAATAATCCCAAATCTACGACCGCACTGGAAAAATACCGAATATACCAGTCTCTTGAAAAAGAGACAGATCGACGCTTGGGAATTCGAAACAGAGAAGAGGAGGAATAAAGTAACGCGGAGAAGAACGAAAATAAAAGTGCGCAACCTCGTTTTACTCTCACAATACATACGTACATATGTCCATTGGTTAAATACATACATACATACATATGTACTTAGCACTTGGTACTTGGCAGGCCTCGGAAAACTCTTGCTGGTCGTTGCATTTAGGTGGATGCGTAGGATTGGCTGATTTATATCCCCAATTAGCACCGATCTGGCTCTGAACCCTGGTGCTCAAGGCCCAGGGTCAACCCTCGCATGGACCTCTCTCCACGGAAAGGCACCCATGGGAACGCGATGGTGACTACGCACTGCGACCAGGAATAACGAACCCGAGTTGAGACCCTCAAACTATGACTTCCACACCACAATTGATTGACGTAGCTTGACTGAAGAGGCAGTCTTTGGTAAGCGCAGCGCGCTTGCCAGATCCCCACCACCTTTGGCACCTGCGAAAGCAACTGGATCGAGCATGTACCTTGGTACCGATGGAAAGAGGCTGAGCGTCCGTTCAGGATGAACGACCACCGCCACGTTGATGTCCCCATGAAGGATTCAGCTCTGAAAATCGTTGCATTGCAGACGCTGGTTCTGAACAACCTGACAAGCTGCACTTAAGGGAGATTGCGACCGCCACCAAGAGCACCCAAACATCCGTGAAGCCGCCACAAGCAGGAGCGATGAGGCTACGAGAGTCTTCCCAGCTGGCCCTTGGTTTCACAAAGAGGCAAAGAGGCACGCACCAAACAGAGGCAACCAACGACTCTTGGCTGCCAGCGCAGGATCAGGCCGAGATGACACCCTCCGGCGCAGTGGCGAGAAAGCGGCTCAAATGGCAACAGGTGGGCCCCAAGGTGCTAAAGAAAAGGGAGCCCTCGTCCCCGCGAGCCGAGGCGGACGCGATCATAATCCAGCCCCAGGGAGAGCTAAGCTATAGCGACATTCTTCGAATGGTCACCAGGCGCCAGGACGGTAAGCTCCAGGAGGTGGTCGAAAACGTAAAACGTATCGTTCTTGGTATAAGTCAAAGGAAAAAAAAATGAAAAATTGCATCTTTCATATGATATGGGCTGTTTTATTATATGGTTGGATATATATGTTATTATTAATATGTATATGAATAATATTGAAGTGATAATGCGTTTATTGTATTAAAATACGAGAACAAATTATCGTTAAGAGGCACTTGCTGGCAAAAATACCCGATTTGCGGAGGCCGTGGCAAAAAACCTATATAGGTAGTGGTATCGTGCTTGGTATAAGTCTTGTATTAAAATACGAGAACAAATGATCGTTATGGTTGGAGCACTTGCAGGTAAAAATACCCGATTTGCGCTGGTCGTATTAAAAAAAAACCTATATAGCGAGTGGTATCGTGCTTGGTATAAGTCATATGAAGAAAAATGAAAAATTTCATCATTCATATGATATGGGGAATATACTCAGCTGGCTGTTTTATTATATGGTTGGATATATATGTTATTATTAATATGTATATGAATAATATTGAAGTGATAATGCGTTTATTGTATTAAAATACGAGAACAAATGATCGTTAAGAGGCACTTGCTGCAAAAAAAAAATACCCGATTTGCGGAGGCCGTGGCAAAAAACCTATATAGGTAGTGGTATCGTGCTTGGTTAAGTCATATGACGAAAAATGAAAAATATTTATATTTCATATGATATGGGGAATATACTTAGCTGGCAATGTCTGTTTTATTATATGGTTGGACAAATATGTTATTATTAATATGTAAATGAATACTATTGGAGTGATAGTGCGTTTCTTGTATTAAAATACGAGAACAAATGATCGTTAAGAGGCACTTGCAGGTAAAAATACCCGATTTGCGCTGGTCGTGGCAATAAACCTATATAGCGAGTGGTATCGTGCTTGGTATAAGTCATATGAAGAAAAATGAAAAATTTCATCATTCATATGAAATGGGGAATATACTTAGCTGTGATCGTTTAGAAGCACTTGCAGGTAAAAATGCTTGATTTTCGGATGCCGTGGCTAAAAACCTATATAGGGAGTGGTATCGTGCTTGGCATAAGTCATATGAAGAAAAATGAAATATTTCATCTTTCATATGATATGGGGAATATACTTAGCTGGCAATGTCTGTTTTATTATATGGTTGGACATATATGTTATTATTAATATGTAAATGAATACTATTTGTTTGATAGTGCGTTTTTTGTATTAAAATACGAGAACAAATGATCGTTAAGAGGCAATTGCAGGTAAAAATAACCGATTTGCGGTGGTCGTGGCAAAAAACCTTTCTAGGGAGTGGTATCGTGCTTGGTATAAGTCATATGACGAAAAATGAAAATCCCCATATTTCATATGATATGGGGAATATACTTAGCTGGCAATGTCTGTTTTATTATATGGTTGGACAAATATGTTATTATTAATATGTAAATGAATACTATTGGAGTGATAGTGCGTTTCTTGTATTAAAATAAGAGAACAAATGATCGTTAAGAGGCACTTGCATTAAAAATGCCCGATTTGCGGATGCCGTGGCTAAAAACCTATATAGGGAGTGGTATCGTGCTTGGTATAAGTCATATGAAGAAAAATGAAAAATTTCATCATTCATATGAAAATCGTTAAGAGGCACTTTGCAGGTAAAAATAACCGATTTGCCAAAAACCTATATAGGGAGTGGTATCGTTCTTGGTATAAGTCATATGAAAAAAAATGAAAAATTGCATCTTTCATATGATATGGGGAATATACTTAGCTGGCTGTTTTATTATATGGTGGATATATATGTTATTATTAATATGTATATGAATAATATTGAAGTGATAATGCGTTTATTGTATTAAAATACGAGAACAAATGATCGTTAAGAGGCACTTGCTGGCAAAAATACCCGATTTGCGGAGGCCGTGGCTAAAACCTATATAGGGAGTGGTATCGTGCTTGGTATAAGTCATATGAAGAAAAATGAAGTATTTCATCTTTCATATGATATGGGGAATAACTTAGCTGGCAATGTCTGTTTTATTATATGGTTTGATATATATGTTATTATTAATATGTAAATGAATAATATTGGAGTGATAGTGCAAAGGAGGACGTCCGGAGGACGGCAAAGGGCGAGCTGATGCTTGAGCTAAATGGCGCGAGCAAGAACAACACGGCGAAGCTCAGATAGGTCATTGGCGAGGCACTGGGCGTGCAATCCGGCATAAGGGCGGTGACCGAGGAACTCTGTGTGGAGATCAGAGACCTTGACAGCCTGGGTCACAAGGGGAGGATGCCGCAGCAGCGGTGGCGGCAAATGTTGGCGTACCCTGCGTGGACATCGCAGCGGTTAAAAGCCTGAGGCCGTCTTATGCCGGCACGCAAAATAGCATTTGGGTGCCTGCCCCCACCCAGGCAAAACCCTGCTGGTACCGGGGAAGATTAAAGTCGGGTGGTCGATTTGTCGGCTGCGGCAGCGGATATCCCAGAGGCGATGCTACCGGACGACGTCTAGAGTTCGGACATCTTTACCGCCGTGTGCAAAAGCACGGTGGATCGCACCGGATGCTGCCTTTAGGTGTGGCGCAGATGGGCACAAAGCGGCTACCTGCTACCTGACCCAAATGTTGCTTCATTTGCATCGCCAACAAAGCCAAGGAGACGCAACACTACGCGGGCAGCTCAAGATGTCCAGCAGCCAAGGGAGGATCCAACATGCCGCCCAACGATGATGCTATTGCAGCTTAACCTTAACCACTGTGCTGCGGCTCAAGACCTCTTGAGCCAAAAAAGGTAGTGGAGTTATAAAAATAAACCTTGCAGTCCTTAGCGAGCCATACAAAGTCAGGGAGTCGGCTGTTTTATCGTAGATATCACCAAAAAGGCAGCGCTGTGGATGTGCGGCGACTACCAGTACTTCGCCCCAAGCCTATCCCTCTACGAGTTCGCAGGTATCCTCGATAACCTTGCGGCGGATGTCAGAGGTCGACACCCAGTGGCTACTGGAGGCGACTTCAACGCATGGGCTGAGGAGAGGGAAGCGTTGCGACAAATGCAAGAGGCAGGGCGGTGCTGGAGACTTTTCGCGCCCTTGGACATCGCTCTTCTTAACCGGGGAAGGGAGCACACCTTCTCTAGAGCAGGCGCCGGTTAGGTAGTGGATCTCACCCTGGTCAGCAGCTCGCTCTACAACTCGACTAGCTGGAGCATCAGCAGCGCCTACACGGCGAGTGATCATGTTTGCAATCATATGCCATATCGGACAACGGAGAGGTAGCACAGTACCGGCGGCGCCCAGATGGAAATGCTACCGCGCCGATAGCATGAACACGGCGCTGTTCACAGAGCTGGCGGCGAACCTGGGAATGCGGAATGCATGGTAAACCACGTCATGGAGGGACTGGTCTCTCTCTATGATTCTGCCTTTTACGTTTTCTGCTGTCTTCAAAGATGTGGACGGGGGCGGAAGTGGGCGAAGCGAAATTTTAAAACATTTTTCTAGAAGTGAGATATAACATCAGTCCGGGAAAAAAATTTGGTTGCTCCATCTCTTATAGCCTTCGAGCAATGGGCAACAAACAAGACGGACAGACAGACGGGCGGACAGACGGACGGACAGACAGGGCTATATCGACTCGGCTATTGATGCTGATTAAGAATATATATACTTAATCGGGTCGGAAATTATTCATTCTCTATGTTACACACATCCACTTTTACTACAAATACAATATACCCTTTTACTCGAAAAGTACGGGTATAAAAAAGATGGAAAATGCAGTATCGTGGAGAATGACATGTTCCTACTGTAGATTGGCGAATCTGGTTCAGATGCGATCATAATTATAGCCACAATGATACGATTAATTTTCAGCAGCAAGCCCTCACCCATGATAGCCGCCACTGATTGTGAGATGACAGATGCAGCAAAAGAAATTTAATTTGTATTGTTTGTATACGGTACATGAACCGTCTACAGTTTTGCAACTAACATTTGAACCAGTTGGACTGCGGAGTGATTGCTCGGGAAGAATGAATATCGACAGTATGTTGTTCTGGTACAAGACTGTTTCTGATACTATTTTATTCAACGAACTTAAACTCTATTTAACAAAAGTGCTGATTCTATAAGAATATGGTGAAAGAGAATGTAGGATTAATATGATATTATTGTGTTACTGGGGTAATAGACGTAATCAGCAACTGCACCAATTTTGTATCTTTAGCCGAAGTAGCTGCAGACGCGGGTATTGCTGACTCGACTACAATGCCGTGTCGTGTGATATGACGTCTCCCGTTACTTGGGTCAACGTTATTTATCCGATGAGTGTATATTGTGTATAATTATGCGCTTGAAAATTCTTCCGGCCGTTGAAAATGGTGTTCTACCATCTTCTGAGCTGACGGAAAAACGGCGTGGCATGGGAATAGGTGATGATGATCCGCGCGGTTCTTCTGGGGGCTTTTTGATTGCCTCGATTTCCATAGTTGAGGCTTCTTTAGGAGAATGTACACGATGATCACTAAAAGTGACATCGCTAGGGCAGCATAAGCAGCCAGGTGATGATGCTGCACTGTTGTGAGGTCGTGTGGCAAGTTTTGATGATCGACTGTTCTTAGATGCTATTGATGGTCATCAAGTTCTTGGTATCCTGTATCCGTTGTTTGGTTGTACGAGCCCCGACCACTATTAATTCGTACGGCAAGCTTTTTTACCCATATGCAATGTTTAACAGACGATATTTCCAATACCAATGTAGATAACACATGCAAACTTATTTTTTCTGAAAGATCATTTTATTCTCCTTAGCTTAGAAAAAAAAAGTTTTGTTGTACTTCAACAACAAAAATAATAACAAACATTTTTTTGAATGTTTTGCTTAACTGATAAGAAAAATATTGCCACTAATTATAGGTACGGTGCGTTAAATATTAACTGTTTGATTATATAATTATATAAAATATAATTTTTTTTTAATATTAATATTGTGTGACATCCCCTTTGGCCTCTACAACACATTTACAACGCTTTGGCATAGATTTCAATAAATCCTGGCATTGTTCTTTTTGAAACAGAGTCCCACATCTCTTGAAGTTTTCTTTTCAGGTCAGGAAGGGTTCTTTGAGGATCATTTTTTAAATTTCTTTTCATTATTCCCCATATATTTTCGATTGGGCTTAGGTCCGGGCTATTTGATGGCCAATCTAAGACCTCAATTTCCTTTGTACTGCAGCCAGGATTTGGTTCGTTTGGCAGTATGAGATGATGCTCCATCCTGCTGAAAAGTGTATTCACCACAGTCAGCGAGTTTTGGTATTGATGGCAGCAAACTTTCATCTAAAATGTTCACATATTTTTCTGCGTTAACTATTCCCTGAATAAAGTGGAGTTGTCCTACACCTTTGGCAGACATACAAACCCACACCATTATGCTTGCAGGGGAACTTAACGGTCCTTTTAAGGCAGTCTTTATGGTAAGCTTCTCTTTTTTTGTTACGGATGATTCTCCTTCGCGAATCACCGACACACACATCAAATTTAGATTCATCGCTAAATATGATGGTGTTCCATTGCCTTTGAGTCCAAGACGTCCGTTCCCGAGCCCATTGTGAACGCTTCTTCTTTTGAAGAAGCGTAAGCAATGGTTTTTCCTTGGCGTAAGAGTATTTTAAGCTATTAAGTGTGTAGCATGGATAATCACTATACATACTTTATAGAATTTATACCCAATATTTCGCAACTGCAGGCGCGTCCATTCACGCTTCACGATTTTTCCGATTTGATCGGACCATTTTAGAGGCTACATTTCTCAGCTTTAGCGACGATCGGCCTTCATAATTGTGGCCAGGGCTCTTTTGTCACGAGCTTTTTTATTGCAGATTTTCGACCTCTATTTGCGACATTATTTTTTTGTTTTTTTTTTTCTTAAAAGTGTTTATAAGGCCTTGAACGGACGACTTAGCCAGATTTAATTTCTTGGCAATTTCACCAAAAGTGTTCCCCGATTTATAATAATCAACAACTAAACTTCTTATTTCGTTTTGCAAATAGGCTTACCACGTGCCATCGTTGCTAAACTTTGACTAATTTGAAGCAATTACATATTTCTTACATTTTTGTATTGTAAGACTGCTTACAGATTATGACTAGATAATGATTATGTTACACTGTTTCCTTTTGTTTTGATCTTCTTTCAATTCTAAGCGCACCGTACGTATAAAATTAGTGGCAATATTTTTCTTATAAGTTAGGCAAGACATTCTAACAAATGTTTGCTATTTTGTTTCTAAGCTAAAGAGAACAAAATGATCTTTCAGAAAAAAAATATGTTCGCATGTGTGTTATCTACATTGGTATTGGAAAAATCGTCTATTATTGTCTATCTATTGCATATGGGTAAAAAAGCTTGCCGTACGAATTAATAGTGGTCGGGGCTCGTATAGTAGCACGGTTGGTGGCGCAGATGATTTTACTGATACGCCTACGCTGCCAAATCGGGTATATGTTGACTGTACTTCATTTTTGTTGTTGGTATGATGCTGACGACTTCGCGTTGAGACCAGAGGAAGAGTCACCTTGAATACGACGTGTGAGACAGTCCTATCCTTCCTTTTCCTTTTCTTTTCTATCCTTTCTGACCACGTTTATTGTGGCCCAATAAATGTGACCTTTTCCTTTCCTATCCTTTCTGACCACGTTTATTGTGGAGTCAATAAGGGATGTTTGATTTTAGAATATAAAGTTATCGTTGGTTTTAACCTTTTTTCAATTACTTGTGCCATTTCCAGCGTATTTTGAGTCGAGAACACCGAAGAGACTGCTTTAGGTGAGGTTAGGTGTATAGGTGTATGTTAGGTGTATGGGGCTGCTCAACCGAAGTCGAGGTCACCGGAGGCAGGAATTGCCCTTTGTGATGCCCACACTCGTCATGGGATTACGTGCGGTGCCTAGGGAGGTTTCGCGAACCATCCCAACGCCTCAATAAAGAGCATCAGCCGCTCCAGAGGCATGTTCCGGCTTAGCGCGTCGACCGTGTGAGGATCTATCTCAGGCTGAGGTAGGCTCAGTCCGTCCAGGATTCGTACCTCTACAAAACTTGAATTTGTAGTTCGCTGGAACTTCTTGGCGAGGGTTGGCCGTGAGACCGAAAGAAGAGCTCTTACTATGTTACCGGGTGGTGGTAGCGGCAGGGGAAATGTTTGTACTAGCGAAATGAAAACCGCTGACGATCGAGTTCTCTTTTTGAATATGTAATAATGCCTTTTATTGATAATTAATTGGTGGTGTAGTGTTTTGGTGGGTGTGTCGGGGGGGAGAAAGAACCAATGGAGCGTCGATGCTGACGTCTGTTGAACTACCGGTACTGTAGGCTGATAAACCGCCCAACGGGTGTGATCGACGTTGGGTGAACTGCCCCCGATTGATCAGCGGCACGCGCTATTTAAAGCCGGCACCTGGTGTGTAGGTCCGCTGAGTCCGCAGTTCTGTCTTGGGGTGTGGGGTTCTTCGTGAGTGGGTTTTGGGTAGAGGCGTTGGTGAGTCTTGCTGGCTCTTCAGCTGACCTAGTGACTGAGATTTGGGGTACGCGTTTGCTGAAATAGCATCACTGCATTTGATTCAGGTCGGGTTGAGTGCTTTGTGGTATGGGAGTGGGTCTTTGGGTCGAATTGTAGGTGAGTGTTGCTGGCTCTGCAGCTGACCTAGTGATCGCGGTGTTGCTGAAATAGCATTGCGGAAATTGAGCAGTGTATTAGGTCGGGTTGACCCTAATTGTAATTGGTAATTGGGTTGCTTAGGTAGTGGAACCAGTGGTTTCGAGACGCTGGAGTTGATTGCCAGTGAAATCTCGGGTATCAGCTCATCCCATGTGTTTTGGTGGTCCTCCACGAATTGTGCAACCATGGTTTCACCGTCCGGTTGGCCCGTTCCGTAGGGTTTTCCTGGGGGCTGTACGGTGCGGTGTGTTGCAGATCTACGCCGGCTGTTTGCAGAAACGTGCGAAATGAGCAGCTGGTGAACTGCGTTCCGTTGTCGCAGACAAATCGTTTTGGTACGCCGAAGTGACTTAGAATGCGTTCCCGAAAAGCTAGCTCTATGGTAGCTGGTGGTAGCTTTTCAAGTGGCACTAGTTCGGTCCATTTCGAGAAGGTGTCGAAGAATACCAGTAGCATGGTGTTTCCTCGTTTTGGATCGGGGCAGTAGCTCCACGAAGTTGGCGCATAGTGTGGCAAAAGGTTCCTCTGCCCTGCGGGTGAGCATCTTACCCACGGGCTTGCGCTGCAGTGCTTGGAACTTTGACAGCTCAAGCGGCTGCGTACGTACTTCCTCACATCGCTGTGCGATCCGTGTGATGGTTTTACGAACGCCGAGGTGACCTGTTGTGGGCTGGTCATGGCATTCCTTGAGGACTCTTGGGCGTCGGTCCTTTGGGACACAGAGTTTCCATGACACGTAGTCGTGGTAGTCGGCTCCGTGGCCCAGATGCCTGTAGAGTTCTCCATTCTCGAAGACGTAGTCTGGGTATTTATCGGGTTCTTCTTAGGTTTTGTACTACGTTCCGAGGTTTGGGATTAATGATTAATGTTTATTGAAATCAAACTTATATTTATACAAAAATCGTTGGGGCGAGTTGCCTCCATGCAGGTGTTCTGTCGTCGGAAACAAAAGCCCCGTTACGTAAGTTTCCCACAGTCAACATGCAATATGAGGCGTCAGGATTTCGGTCAGCGGTGGTACCTGCCCAATGCCCGTTACGTAAGGTTCTCACGGCTTAGATGCAGACGCAACCCTTTTAGGCAGCGACAATGACCGCCGCTGGAACTGCATCATATTGCAACTTGGCCTTGGGAGTGGTGCTTAAATTGATAAGGTCAAACACACTGCATGAATACACTTCACCTCCCCTTTTATGAGAATAACGTAATATAGTAATGGAGTTATTCTAAGGTGTTACAAGGTTTTACAAAGGGTGTTTGTGTGTGTTTAAATATATTTGCGTAGGTGTAAATTGCTTTAAGTGTACATTGTATGTGTATGAAGTAATATTTAATTTATATAAATTTTATTATATTTTTAATTATTTACTATTTTTTTTCCCCTTCGGCGAACTACCATCTTGCCGTGATGAGGGGCTTAGTAAGCGTAAGGACCCCGAGAGCTATACGGCGGCAGCACATGCTGCCAGAAGGGATTTTAAGCCGGGCAGGTCAAGGGCGAGCGCCGAAGCCAAGAGTAGTTTCACCCTGGCGGTAGGGCTAAAACGCATACGTTATGGGAGATGTCCATTAAAGAGTTAACAGTTACGGTGCAGGGAGTCGGAGACCCAGTACCGGCGGTGATTTGGGGTGCGAGCGCAGGCCCCCCGGGCGTCGATATCCTGCGACTGCAGGAACCCCGAGTTGGCAGTGGAGAGCTTGGCTGCCACCTCGTGTAATGCCACAAGCGAGAGGAGAATCCGCAGGCAGAAGGGGACGATCGAGGATCTGGAACCGGGAACCAGCGACGGAAGCTTCGTCTTCACTGGCCCCTCAGTGTCGGAGGCAGAGTTGGCCAAGGCCTTCTCTCGCCTTGGACAGAGCGAGGAGCTGCCGAGGGCGGAGCCGCAAGTCACGGTTCCCACCATCCAGGTCGACTCGAGTCCGCTACCTGGGACGGAGGATGAGGCTCAAACCCGACGCAAACGGCTTTCGGGATACAGGGCATCGGTGAAATACCTTCGTGGTATGAGCCAAAGGCCCCTGAAACGCTGACCGCGAGGAAAGGAGCCTTAGGAAAAAGCACGAGCAGAACGTGCGGAGGTACGAGCGGCTGAACGGAGTCGCTCCTGCCAACGGGAGACCCGTCCCCCCAAGCGTACACGCGACGGTGGCAGAGGACCCCAAGCCATCGTCTTCACCGTCAGCAGCAGCTGGCACGAAGACGATGTTGGATCAACCCTCAACGTCATCGTCTGCGAACTTGCGAGGGAGAAAGGGCAAGAAGGTATCCGGGAAGCAGAGGGAGAAGACCACACCCTCAACCGCAGAACACGGCAAGCGCCAGGTACCAACAACGCCCCTCTGTACAGAAGGCAACGGTGGAACCGACTGGTCGAGAGCCAAGGTGAAAAAGCGGCAGAGAACGGATGACTCCGTAAGAGCCTCCGAGCCGAAGAAGGCGAAACCAGAGGACATTCTGGCAAGCCTAGAGCACCGCCTGAGCTACAGACGGCCATAATCGACCGAAGCCACCCGGAAGGGAAAATATCGGACGCAAATTGGCTGAAGGCGGAATCGGAGATCCTGACCCGCCATGAAGGATGCCATTGTTCGCGCAGACAACCCGTTTGTCTGCGAGTTCAAGGGCATCAAGTGGTATAAGGGAGCCAAAGCAGTGGCCTGTCGTAACGCAGAAACTCTTGAGATTTCTCAAAACCACGGTCCAAAGGTTTTGGTGAACTTTGGCCAGGAGCGGCTCTCTGCGTGGTCCCCATCGATGAGATTCCCAGGGAGAACGATTATGAAGGTGTGGATTCCTCCCCAATCAAGGCGGATGAGGACACATTTTGTCCTGATCAAGGCACAGAACCGGATCCTGGGAACGTCGGACTGGACCATCACACGGGCGATTGCGCGAGACAAGGGGAACGGCAAGGAACTCTGGATCAGTATTGGTCAAGAAAGCCTTGCCAAACTCCTGAAAAGGACTGCCGCATATCTTTTGGTATGGGCACACTGGCGGTAGTAGTACCGCGACACCCCAGGTCCGCTGAACAGCATGAAGGTGGTGCAGATTAATCTGCATCACTCAAGTGTACCATCGGCGGACCTGCTGCGGTTTATGGACGAGAAGGCGGTGGACGTGGCCCTCATCCAAGAGCCCTGGACTGTTAAGGGAGGGGTTCGGGAACTGAACGGTCGCGGATACCGCATTCTCACGCCACATCCCGTGGGTAAGCCAAGAACCTGTATCGTGGTAAGAAGCGAGCTTAATGTTCTGTTTTCTTGCAGGTACAGCACTCCGGACCTAACGGTGGCACTATGTGAGAGGAAGGACGGAAGAACCTATACCTGGCCTCGGCATACCTGCCGTACGAGGAAGAGGACCCACCCTCGGGGGATGTCGGGGCCCCTAATCCACCAAGCGCGGAAAGAGGGTCTCGACATCGTCCTAGGTTGCGATGTGAATGCCCACCACTCCCTTTGGGGAAGCACGGGCACAAATTCCAGAGGAGAGTCGCTGTTCGAGTACATTCTGTCCACAAATCTTGTTGTGTGCAACCGGGGAGACCATCCCACATCCGCAACAAGAACCGTGCAGAGGTTATTGATATAACACTTGCCTCGGACAGTGACTCCCTAACCATTGATGATTGGCATGTGTCCGGTGAGTGCTCCTTCTCGGACCACTACAGGATAGTGTTCAGCATCAAGTGGAACAGAGAAAGGCCCAAGGCCTACCGCAATCCCAAGCGGACAGACTGGAGCCGCTTCTCCGCAACCGTTAAAGAAGGCACTACCCTCCCACCGGAAGGGAACATCCCCAGGCATAAGGTTACCGTCGGGTGTGCCAATCTTGGACATCATTCAAACGGAAGCACTAGAGGGAAGCGGCTCAGAATGTCACTAAAGCCCTACAGGGGGGCCTTCCTTGAATCTTGCCCGATCAGCCGACCTCCAAAGTCCAACCGCAACCCGTGGTGGACGAGGGAGCTGAGCGAAGTCAGGAGGGAGTCAAGGAGGCTCTTCAACAGGGCAAAAGTGGCAAACACACAGGAAAGCTGGGACGAATATCGTCGCAGCTTTAACACCTACAGGAACACCTGTAGGAAGGCGAAATGGAGTCATGGGCTGCCTTCTTTTTATTCCATAGATGGTACCACCGAGGCCTCAATGCTTCGACAGTGCTATTAAAGGGGACAACCACACCTGGCCTGCTCCGCAACCAGGACGGTGCCTTCGCAGAGAGCAGCCAGGAATCCCTCGAGCTCCTCATGAGCACCCACTTCCCGGGATGCTCAGATGTTACCGGTGACGAACCCAAGACATCAACGACACTGAGCCACACCAGGGAGAGGAAACTGAGGATCACATACGTGACATTATGGCACCAGACAAGATTACCTGGGCCATTAAATCCTTCGGTCCCTACAAGTCACCGGGGCCGGATGATGTACGACCAGCCATGTTGCAGGCAGCCTGCCTGCCCCTGCTACCATGGCTAAAGAAAATCTTCGAAGGATGTCTCCGAATTGGGTACGTTCCCCAAGCATGGAGAGAGGTGAGAGTGGTCTTCATCCCCAAAGCCGGGAAGATAAACCACATCTCCCCAAGGACTACAGACCAATCAGTCTATCCTCATTTTTGTTGAAAACGATGGAAAGGCTGATCGATCTACACATAAGGACCAAACTCGACAGACAAGTGTTCAGCGGAGCTCAGCACGCCTACCTCAAAGGTAGATCAGTTGAGACCGCACTACACGAGGTTGTGGGGAGTATCGAAAAGACTCTCAGCCATAAGGAATATGCTTTTGGCGGCCTTCCTAGACATAGAGGGAGCCTTCAACAACGTCGGGATCGAGTCAATAACGGCCGCACTGACCAAGATTGGCACACACCCGACGGTAACCTTATGCCTGGACAGCGTTCTCCAGGAGCAGAACGATCAGCGCTGGTCTCGGCACCTCCTCTTCAAGGAAGACGGTCACACGAGGTACCCGCAGGGGGTTATATCCCCCTCTCCTGTGGAACTTAGTCCTCAACGACCTTCTTCATCAGTTTGGGAGGAGCGGATACAAGGTTGTGGCCTATGCGGATGATCTAGTGATACTGGTAACGGGTAAGTTCCTACCTACAATTAGTGATCTTCTGGAAGGTCTGCACTGGGAACGACCGCGAGCTGGGCACACCAAAACGGGTCTGGGGGCTAACCCCAAAAGACAGAACTGGTGTTGTTCTCACGAAAGTAGAAGATACCAAACTTCAAACTACCAGCAATTGGTGGAACGACGCTTGAGCTATCGAAAGAAGCCAAGTATCTTGGTGTCATCCTAGATTCCAAAACTCTCTTGGAAGAGAAACACGGAGGAAAGGAAAAAAAGGCAATGGCTGCTTTCTACATCTGTAGGAAGACCTTTGGACGGACATGGGGCTTACAACCGCACATCATCCATTGGATGTACACAGCAGTAATAAGACCCGTTCTGACATACGGAAGCTTTTGGTGTGGTGGTGGCGGCCAGCACCAAATCCCACCTCGAGAACCTCCGGAAAGTTGAGCGGACGGCATGCCTTGGAGTCACTGGATCCCTCAGATCCACCCCACAGGCTGCTCTGGACACCATGCTAAACCTAAACCTAACCTAATCTAACCATGTACTCCCACCCACAAAATCATATTCTTCTAAATCTAATCGCATTCGTGTTAATTTAGACGACGGGTTTTTCATTGAAAATAGGTATGTTAATGGGCGATGATCTGTTTTCACCAGAAATTTGGTACCGTATAACAAAATTGTGCTACGCGGCGGGCCGAGCGGATTTTTCCTTTCAGTTTGCGGAGCTGAACTTTAACAAAGGCAGCAGCCTAAAAACTCGGTAGCCGTCCTATTCCGTGAAATTATAACACACCTTCTCCTTATTTCTTCAGTTTATTCTTAGCCCATAACCTTCACGCTTCATCTTTTCTTCATACATGTGCTTTTTCTTCTTCTTGTCTGCCCTACGTCTGCCCGTTCGAGATGACCATTTTCGTTACATTGCCCCCTCTTAGAGTTGAGCCTCCTGGCCGACTTGTTGCGATTTTTCGATGTCCATTAATCGTAGCCAGGCTCGATAAAACTTCCGATTCAAAGTTCCTTCCTTGATCCGAATGAAGCACAAAGGGGACTCCATACCGGCAGAACACCTCTTCCGTTAGGGCGCACGCCACCTTCTCTGCTGTCTGGTCCGGTAGAGCTAAGCATTCCGGCCACTTGGTAAAAGTAGCACATGACGTCAGCTATGTATCGGTTGCCCCTGGTGGTGGTGGGTAAAGGTGCCCAGTATGTCTATGGTGATTCGTTCGAATGGGGCACCTATGGCGCTGGGCTGGAGCCTGCCGACCGTTCGTCTGGCCGGACCGCTTCTGGCTTGACACGCCAAACAACGAGCGCAGTATATTGCTATCCAGTAAAACCGTTTCTTAGCCTTGGCCAGAGTTTTCCTTATACCGAAGTGGCCTCCGGTGGAAGATTGGTGGACGGCTTGCAGGATTTGCGGCTGTACTGCGATCGGGATGACAGGGACCTGTTCGCCCTCTCGGTTGGTGACCATAAGCACTAGCTCCTTCAGCTGTAAACGAGAGAATAGGTGCCAATAAGCTTTCACGTCTGGACTCTCACCCCAAATTGTACTCTTCGGCGGCCTCTCTCCTCGCACCACCCATTCAGAGACGACTGCTAGCTCCGTGTCTTTCTTCTGGTGTTCGCTTAGGGGTTCTGGTACTGCATCTAGGAAAAGTACTCGTCCCGCTTTTTCTTCTGCTTTTTCGCAAACTCGACAATCGTTGCAGGGACGGCGAGATAGTCCGTCTGCATTACCGTGGCGTTTCCCAGGTCGGTGCTGTATCTCCATATCGTACTGTTGCAGTCTCTCGATCCATCTTGCTACTTTTTCTTCCGGCTCCCGAAACGTGAGGAGCCATTTAAGTGACGCGTGGTCCGTCCGTACGACAAATTTCTGTCCGTAGAGATAATGGTGAAAATTTTTGGTGGGCTTAACTACGGACAACAGTTCTCTTCGAGTTACGCAACAATTGCGCTCTGCAGGATTGAAAGTTTTGCTGTAATATTCGAAGAGCCCTACAAATGAGCGCACCTCCTTTTGGTTTTGCGGTCTTGGCCAGTCAGTGACCTTTGTTATCTTTTCCGGGCAAGCCCGCAGACCCTGACTGCCCACCACGTGTCCTAGAAAGTTGACCTCGTTCTTCAAAAATTGACATTTCTTTGGGCTCAGTCTTAATCCCGCTGCTGCCAGTCGTTCGAACACCTTTTCCTAAATGCTCTAAATGCTCCTCTGCCGTGCTCGAATGCACGATGATGTCGTCTAAGTATACCAGCGTTGATCTCCAGGTGGGGCCCGCAAACAATCCGTCCATCAGCCTCTCGAACGTTGCCGCGGCATTGGTCAATCCGAACGGCGTTACGTTGAACTCGAAAAATCCGACGCCACAGGCGAAGGCAGTCTTCGGCCTGGAAAGTTCGTCCATTTCCACCTGCCAGTAGCCGCTCTGCAGATCCATTGTAGAGAACCAATTGGAACCATGCAGGGTCGTCAGAATGTCCTCCGTTCTCGGCAGGGGGTACGAGTCTTTAATCGTGACGTCATTGAGCCGTCGGTAGTCGCAGAACCTGGTCGTTACGGACTAATACTACCGGTGGGACCAGGGGGCTGTTGCCCCGTTGCATTAATGACATGGCTCCACTTCTTCCCTCTTCGCGTGATGGTTCTTATGGGGTCTTGCCCCGTGTTAATGACATGGTGCGTCGTCTCGTCGTCGTTTCTGGCAAATGATTTGCGATAACGACAGAGCAACTTCACCAGCGGCTTCCGGACGCCAAGCTCGACGTAATCCAGCAGAGGATTCCAATCCATGGGATCCTCCTCCGACTCCGCCCTCTTATGCACTTCGTCTACAGCTTTCAATTCGCCCAACACCGCTGGCGGTGGCGGGCTCACATCTTGGTCGTTGAAATTCAGGATCCGTACCACTAGGGTGTCACCGGTAGCGTCTAAGATGGCGCTACCCAGAGACGTGCCCGGGGCAGATCCGATACTTTCCACGTTCTGGGACCACTTGTTTCTGCGGCGTCACCGGGGCGCAGCTCAGGTTAAATTGCGTGTCGCTCCGGGGTGGTATGCACGCTCTTTCCGTTAAGATTCCGTATAGTTGCGGAGACGCGCTGAGTCGCAGAAAACGTCTCGGAGGATGGCCCCGCAGGACCACATGGCAAGCGGTGGTACGCAGTGCGTCCTTCACGTCCCGCCTGTTGAGCAGGGATACTGAGGCCCCTGTATCTACCATCCGTACCGGGCGTTTCTCAAATAGAATTACACAATGCAAGCTTTTGTCACTTAATGTGTTACGGGAGTACGTAGCTGTCGGTGCATCGCTGGGGATCCCGCGGTGAGCACGCCTGCCTTGGCTGTCCTCTTCCGCCTCTCCATCTGTTGTGGGCATCGATTCTTTGAAGGGGCAACGCTAGTACGCTGCCCGCTTCGTTTTGGGTTTTTCTACTTGTGTCGACGCTGCCGGCTCCGACGCGGAATGCCCAGTGAGGTTGTGGAGCTCCCATATCTGAAGTACTTCTTCCTCTTCTGGCGCCCTTTGCTCGTCGTTGGCGGCTTCTGCTGTCCGCGACACCTGTTGTGGGGGCACCTGGACGTCTATTTTTTTATTGGGGGCTATGTAGGTGGCACTCAACTCACGCTCCGCGGAGCTGACTTCCGTTAGTTTCCCGCGGCGACCTCTTCGAGTGGCTTGGGCCCTGCTCGCGATGCGGTGGACTCTCGATCTCGATTGCGGGGTGTGGCATTCGATCACGGAGAGACCGGTGTTTCGCACCCCCAGCGTTTGGAGTTTAATGGCCATGTCTCGGGCTTCGGCTAGAGTCGAGGGCTTACTGGCCAGCACTGGATACGGAAGTGCCGTTTCACGCACACCATTAACAAACTGCTGCACCATTTGGAATTATAGACATTCCTCCTATTCCCGGCAAGCACCAGCGTCCTCCAGCGTTGAGTTCTATTGCGAAATCCATTTCCAGAATTGGATCGTAGTCGGGACCGCAACTGTTCGAGCCGTCGGCCTGGCAGTCCCAGATGCAAACTGTGTTCGCATCGCTACTTGAAGGTTGCTGATAGTTGCGAGTTGTGCTGACTGGTAGTGTGCTGGAAGTACCTTTGGCCTTGCCCTTGAACATTCAGTGCTATTCTTAGGCAGCGCTCACGCGTCATCCACTGTTGATTCTCCGCCACCATTTCTTCTTTTTCGCTCGTAGTCAGACCATGATGTCGAGCCGTCTATCGATAGCAGTGTCAGGTTGAAAGGCGGTTACTTTGAATTTGAAGGTCGTGGGGGGTAGAGCGGGCTCGGTAGCCGTCCTATTCCGTGAAATTATAAACACACCTCCTTATTTCTTCAATTTTTTATTTAGCCCAGAACCTTAGATGCTTCAACTTTCTTCATACATGTCCTTTTTCTTTCTGCTCCACATGCGAAACCGTCTGCATCTGTTGTTCGCAAGATGATTTTTGAAACCGGTCATCGACCCGATTCGAGGGCTCTATAAAGCATTTTTAAGAAAATTACAATTTGAATTTCCGTTTTATAAAGGGTTTATTTTTTTCCACTTAATCTTGTTAAATTACGAGCTTGTTCTGCAAAATTTGGAATAAATCTTCTATATAGTACAAAATGCAAGAAACCTTTTTTTGTTTCGTCTGCTGATGTTGGTGTTGGGTAGTTTTGAATTAATGTGAACTTAGTGTCGTCTGTCAATATTCCTTTGTCTGTGCACTTATGGCCTAAGTATGTTACTTCGTGACTAAAAATAAACATTTGTCTGGGTGCAACTTTAGATTGTATTTTCTGCAGATAGTGAACACATCTCTAAGGTTTTTAACATGTGTTCTTCGGAACAGCCTAATACGACCAAGTCGTTCATGTATAGGAATGCCTGTGCAGGTGATAATCCTGCAAATGCCATGGTCATCATTCTTTGGAATGAGTTTGGTGCTATTTTGAGGCCGTAAGGCAATTTTTAAATCTATATGTACCGTTATCTGCCGTAAAAAGATGTGACATTTCTTGACTTTTTCTCTAGCTCAATTTGGTGGAAACCAGATGTTAAATCTAAACAGGAGAAATATTTTGATCTTCCCAATTGGTCCAAAATATCATCTTTTCTGGGCAGTGGGAACTTATCGGCTATTAGTTTTTTATTTATGGCCCTATAATCAACTACCATTCTCCATCGTTTTTGAGTTTTTCCCGGTAGTGATTTTTTTGGTACTAATAGCAATGGGCTGTTGTATGCTGATACTTAGGGCTCTATTATGTCAACTTTTATAAGTTTCTTTATTTGAATATTTATTTCGTCTTTTTTGGCTATGGGGTATTCTATAGTTTTTTATGTAAGCCGGCTCATCGTTTAATAGTTTTAATTCTTGTTTATAAAAGTTGCTTACTGTTATTGGTTCACTCTCCAATGCAAATATATCAACGTATTCAGAACAGAGGGTATTCATTTCCTTTTTTATAAATTTCGGAAAATTCGTATTAAGTTTTTGAATAATTTCTTTATGTTTGTTTATTTTTATGTTTTTATTGTTAACTAATTCATAATCCTCAAGGTTTTCCGTTTGAATATTTGCATCGGATACTGTGCAATTATTATCAGTTGTATTGATGATTCGGACAAAAGCTTGCTTGCTTGTGGTAATTGTATTTGCAATGAAGATGCCTTTGTGAATTTCCTGGTTCGGTATGAGAACTTCTTTGTGTTTTGAGCATATTTTCATTAAACGGACAACTTCGGACCTAGCTGGAATTGTTATTGTATTTATATTTTGTGAATTGCGCATAGGAATGGCTATGTCTTCGTGAAAGTCGTGTGGTCTCAAAGTTAACTAGTCCTGATTATCTTGGTAATCTAGAATGCAATTATATTTTTAATGAAGTTTAAACCAATAATTTCAGTACAATTGATTGGAAAGTCATCTTTGACCAGATTAAAAGTATGTTTTATTAAAATATTGCCGCATATCAAGTCCGCCACCACTATTCCTAGCGTATTAATTGTTCCTTTCCTATACCATTGAGGGTTCGTTGTAATTGAATTATTCATTTGTATATTATTTGTAATTTCGCCAATTTTGAAATTTTTCTGCCCTGTGTCTACCAAAAAAAACGTGGATACCGCAGTGTTTAGTGAAGTTTTTGTTGATATAAAACTATTGAAATGTAAATTAAACACGAATATGGATTTCTTAGCGCTATTTATTTTTGTGGGGAGTTTATGCGTTTTCCGTACATTTTCGGACATTTTGGTGGCCTCCTCGGACATTTTGTTGGCTTCCGTTTTGGTGGCCACCGTTATTGTACTGACCCATTTCATTCCAGTGGTGGCTGGGTTTGGCAATTTTTATCAAAAAGTTAAACTAGATTTTATCTAGTGCATCCGCGCGAACCATATACCTTTTTTTTGAGCTTCTATGATGCATGTTATAAAGTTTTAATTATTAGATTGATTTCTGCCATGATTACTAATATTAATGAAGAAACCGCAATTTTATGGTCATTCGTTGGGGTGACTGTGTTTTCCCCGCATTTTGTTATATATATATAAATTTAAAAGGCGTCGTGTGCCGTAATAGGCGAGCGGCTCTTTTGCCTTTTGGTCCTCTCTTTGCCTTTGGAATTAAAGGCGTTTTAATCGGGGTCGCTTCCTCGCTCTTTTGCTGCTCTTTGGCTGCTTGGCTGTCCTCTGCCTTACCCTGTATTCCTCGATTGTAAGTCTTTTTGGCCCTGACTCTGGGTACTGCTCCAGTACCTCCTCTATTCTTGGTGGGTCCTTCTGGATAGAAGGCTCCCCTGTCAAGAATTGTATTTCTCCTTCCGATGTCATGAATTGTTATATGTACTAGGTTCCGAGATAAAAGGTGTAGAAAGCAACGTGCGGTGACGAGTCGACAATTTCCTTGGGTATGCACTGTTGCGTGTTTCTTCAAAGAAAAATTTTCTTGGTGTTCTGGTTTGAAACGGAATGTATATTCATTCCTTGTTGTTGTTTATTTTAGTGCTAGCCGTGGTCAAGATAGCGCCATACATGTATTGAGTGAATTCGATTGAGGGGAATTTTAATTTTAGTAGTGTGCGTTATACCAGTGCAATACTATTTAAGGATATTCCTTCAATACAGCAAAATTAGTCTCTTGGTGATATTATTTATGCCGCAGCTGTATATGGATGTTATAATTGAATCCGGCGATATAACGCCACTGATTCAAAAATAGCTTCTGGCAAGATCGCCATGTACTACGTTCCGAGGTTCGGGATTAATGATTAATGTTTATTGAAATCAAACTTATATTTATACAAAAATCGTTGGGGCGAGTTGCCTCCATGCAGGTGTTCTGTCGTGGGAAACAAAGCCCCGTTACGTAAGTTTCCCACAGTCAACATGCAATATGAGGCGTCAGATTTCGGTCAGCGGTGGTACCTGCCCAATGCCCGTTACGTAAGGTTCTCACGGCTTAGATGCAGACGCAACACTTTTAGGCAGCGATAATGACCGCCGCTGGAACTGCATCATATTGCAACTTGGTCTTGGGAGTGGTGCTTAAATTAATTAGGCCAAACACACTGCATGAATACAATACAGTTTGCTGAATCCTTCGTGTGAGCCAGGGGCAAGTTGTTGCGTCCTCTTTGATTCTTGCTAGCGTTTCCAAGGTTTGTCGAGACAGGGCGTCGGCAACTACGTTTTGTTTCCCTGCTCTATAGTGGACGTCGTACTGATACTGTTGGAGTTCGAGCGCCCATCTCGCTACTCTTCCGTATTGGCTCTCCAGAGTATTCAACCATTTCAAAGCGAGATGGTCTGTTATAACGTCGAACCGGTATCCCTCTAGGTAGCATCGTAGTTTTCGGATTGCCCAAATGACAGCAAGGCATTCCTTGTCGGTGGCGGGTAGTTTCCTTCGGCCTGGTTCAAGCGTCGGCTGATATAGGTGATGACGCGCTCCTTTCCTTCGATTTCCTGCGTGAGGACGGCGCCTATTCCGAGGTTGCTTGCATCTGTTTGCAGAGAGAACTTTACGTTGAAATCGGGGCAAGCGAGTGCGGGAGCGGTTGTGAGTCGTTCCTTTCGATCGCCGAAGGATGCTTGTTGCTCGGCGGCCCATGTCCATGTTTGTCCTTTCTTGAGTAGCTGAGACATTGGTTGGACGACTGTAGCAAAATTGGGCACGAATCTTCGGTACCAGGATGCCATTCCGATGTACTGTCGTAGTTCCTTCAGGTTCGTGGGTGGCTTGAGATCTTTGACGGCAGCAATCTTGTCGGGGTCCGTGTGGATACCTTCTTCGCTGATCACGTGACTAAGATATTTGATCCGGCTTTGGAAAAGGTGCACTTTTCCGCGTTTATCCGCAGGTTCGGTTTTCGAAGGCGAAACAGGACTATCTCCAGGTTGTGTCGGTGATCCTCGAAGTCTCGTCCGAGACGACAATGTCGTCTAGATATGCGAATGCGAAGGGTTCCATGTCGGCGCCAATCACGGTATCGAGGGCCCGTCGGAATGTTGCTGCAGCAGAATGTAATCCGAAGGGCATCACTTTCCATTGATAAAGACCTCTTCCGTTGTTCAAATCGAGGGTGGTTATGAAGCGCGCAATTTGTAGGCGTTCCAGGATGTAGTTGATCCTGGGCAGTGAGTACGCGTCAGGAATGGAGTGAGTGTTGAGTTGTCGGCAGTCCACGTACATGCGCCATTTGCCGTTCTTTTTACGTACGAGTACGATGGGAGCGCTGTGAGGGCTTCGTGAGGGTTCGATGATACCTTGTTGGATCACTTGGTCAACTTGCTAGTCGATGATCCGCATCATGGCTGGGTTCTTTGGGTAGTACCGCTGCTTGGTCGGTTATCCCTCATGACGATGGTGTGCTCGGCGATGTCGGAGTTTCCGTGGAGATTGTTGAACTTTGGAAGTTCTGCGGCCAGAAATTCTTGGATCCGTGGTGCTATGTCCGGCGGCCAAGGCTCGGGGACCGGTTCTGATCGTGTTCGAGGGATCGGTGATCTCGGGGACCGTGGGCTGGCTTGGGTCTTCTGGGAGGACGGTGGTGTCGAACGCTCTGGGGGGTTCGATCTTACGTGAGTCGTCGCTTATGTGGGCGACGATCGGGTTAGCGTTGGCTGTTGGTGGCCGTTTTGTCGTGGCTGTACTTAGACCTGGGCTTCCTGTGCCGAGCGCCGGATTTAAGTTCGTTGGTCCCTGTCTCGTGTGTGAGATCCTTGTGGTGGGTTCGGGAAGCGTGTGCCCCGTAGTTTGCTTTGGTCCTGGGCTTCCTGTGTGGAGCTCCAGGTGCGTTTGTGCTTGTCTCCTGTGTGAGATCCTTGTGGTTTGTTTAGGAAGTGTGTTCCCTGTGGTTGGCTTAGGACGCGGGTGCTCCGTAGTGGCCGTGGGATTCGTTTTCCCGTTTGCTTGGTTGCAGTTTACCGGTGCTTGTTTCGGATTCGTGTTTTCCGTTGTGGGCCGGTGTTTCGCATTCGCTGCGGTTGGTTTCGGTTTCATATTCTTCGTTGCGGTATTGGGTGCCATTTTCTTTGTGGTAGGTCGGGGACGTGTATTCGCTGCGGTTGGCTTAGGTTTCTTATTGCTTGTTTCGGTGTCTTGGACGTGGTTGGTCAGAACTGACGGTGGCGTTGGCGTGGGGCGGTGATCTCGTAGTTTTAGCAGCGTGGTGCCGCATCGGATCGTCGTTTCGATGGCACAAAGGAAGTCCATGCCGACAATAACTTGCTCCAACATGTTTGGTAGGACCAGGAGTGGGATTTGGACCTCTCGTTGATCCAGCTTGATGTGCGCCTGTAGAACTTGTGCGATCTCTCTGACTGAGCCGTCAGCCAGGCGTATGCAGACGCATGCATCTTACATGTTGGGGTTGTTGTCTAGTTTTCGGGCAAGGTTGGCACTAATGAAACTGCGGGATGCCCTGGTGTCGATAGTGACCTCTATTGTTTGTCCTCCGATAGTCACCATCGCCACTATCCGGCCGTCGTTCATGTGTAGTGGGTGGCTTAGTAGCGGGTCTGGGCAGTCGATAGTCCGAGTGCCGCGTTTTCCACATTCCAAGCAGAATAGGATCGAGGGGTGGGTGCAGTCGTATTCGGCGTGCCCAGCTTTACCACAACGGCGACAGGCTGTGCGTGGGTTGGCAATGGGCGTGGTGATTATGTCCACGTCCTGGCCCATCGCACCGGTTGGGTTTGAGGACTGTCTCCGGGATGCATCCGCTGAGTCCCAATGGGGTCTGCGAACTGGAGTCACCTTCTCTTCGGTCTGGGCGCCGAAGATGGTTGCGGGAGTTATCTCATGTTCCCGCTCGTGAATGATTTCGTACTCTGAGGCTAGCCGTGTCAGCTGTGACAAGCTTTCCAATTCGTCTCGTCGCACGTATAGCTGGATTCCTGGCAAAAGAGTTGTCGTAGATTCTGTACAGCTGTTTAACCGGATCGTACCCGGCATGGTGCATGAGTAGCCGTATCTCGATGAGGTCATCTTTGAACGGTTCTCTTTCCGCTTGCTTGCGGCCGGGATCTGGTCGTCCAGTTGTTCGAAATACCGTGCTGGCAGGAAATACGACAGAAATTCGTGGCGGAAATATGTCCAGGAGCTACCTTGTAGTTGGCTGGTGCGGTACCAACGACCAGCTCGGTCGTTAAGTAGCTCGGCCATGGCCCGAGGCAGCTGGTTGGTGTCCACTCCATACGAGCTTGCGCGTTCCTTGAGTAGTTCAAAACGATATTGGGTCATTCTCTCCGCTGAACTAGAGGCCCCATCCGCGGGGCTGTTCGTGCCATGTGGTTGTAGTCGGGCGCGTCTATGTGTGCGTCGATCGCTGGCACAACTCTCTGCGTGGGCGAGCGGTAAGTTTCTGTAGTTGGCGGCCTGGGGAAATCGGCGGCCGTGACGACTGGTGGTCGGAGCTTGCTCTCAGTGGTTGTGGGGACTTGTAAGCTGGCTTTCGGGTCCTGCTTCTTGGTGCCTGATGGTCCCGCGGTGGTGGGCAGCGGGGACTTGGGACGTTCGGCTAGTCTGGCGTATTGTCGCTCAAGTTCCGCCAGGCGAACCCAACTACTCGGCGGGTGTGGTCCGGCGACTAGTATGGCAAAGTTCCTACGCATCTCGTCCACAGTTCCTTCACTGCTGAATCCAAATTCCTTGGCGAAGGCCGCCAGATACTCTCGACGGCGCTTGTAAATCCAGCCGATGCTGGAAATCTCTTTTGGCGGCCGTGGGTCTTTAATCCACATAGCCCGTTATTAAGGTTTTTCTTGAACTAGCTTTAAAGTTGCCAGAAAGTCGGCTTTGAAATTTCCTTTAAGTTGCCAGAAAGTCCCTGCTCGGGCACCACTTTGAGAGAACCTATCTCAGGCTGAGGTAGGCTCAGTCCGTCAGGATTCGTAACTCTACTAGGAATTTTAGTTCGCTGGAACTTTGTGGAGGGGGTTGGCCGTGAGACCGAAAGAAGAGCGCTTGCTATGTTACCGGGTGGTGGTAGCGGCAGGGGAAATGTTTGTACTAGCGAAATGAAAACCGCTGACGATCGAGTTCTCTTTTGAATATGTAATAATGCCTTTTATTGATAATAATTGGTGGTGTAGTGTGTTGGCGGGTGTGTCAGGGGGAAAAGAACCGATGGAGCGTCGATGCTGACGTCTGTTGAACTACCGGTACTGTTGGCTGATAAACTGCCCAACGGTGTGATCGACGTTGGGTGAACTACCCCGATTGATCAGCGGCACGCGCTATTTAAAGCCGGCTCCTGGTGTGTGGGGCCGCTGAGTCCGCAGTTCTGTCTTGGGGTGTGGGGTTCTTCGGGAGTGGGGTTTTGGTCGAGGCGTTGGTGAGTTTTGCTGGCTCTTCAGCTTACCTAGTGACTGAGATTTGGGGTACGCTTTTGCTGAAATCGCGCATCGCGAAATTGATTCGGGTCGGGTTGAGTGCAGTGTGGTATGGGGTGGGTCTTTTGGGTCGAATTGTAGGTGAGTGTTGCTGGCTCTGCAGCTGACCTAGTAGGCGCACTTTTGCTGAAATAGCATTGCGGAAATTGAGCAGTGTATTGGGTCGGGTTGACTCTAATTGTAATTGGTAATTGGGTTGCTCAGGTAGTGGATCTTAGTCTACTAGTGGGTGTATGTGTAGGGGTATTGTATAGGGCCATGGTCCATGGTCCTTTACAACTGTATCACGTACGAGTCTGCTCGTGGTCTTGCAGGGAAACCAGGGCTTTGATAGCAGCTTGACTGTCAACGCAGATTGCTATGTTCCTCGGAGGTATCTCCAAGGTGCATACCAACTTTGCCGCTTGCCATACTGCGTATATATCCGCCTGAAATACACTGCACCAGTCTGGTAGTCTTAGGGATAAGTTGGTTGCTAGTTCTTCAGAGAAGATTCCAGCTCCTGTCCCTTCGACTGTCTTTGACCCGTCAGTGAAGATGGAGCGTACGTTCTGCCCAAGGGCAGCGTTACGCATCTATTCCTCTCTGTCCGTATGTCGTATGTACGTCGTATGTGTTTCTCTTCCATGAAAACTCCGAGACACAGTAGTCGCTCCCCGTTCCACTTTCCTCCTTACACTTGTCTCAGCCTTGCACTTAAGGTGGAGGTCTATGGGCTCCAGGTTTAGCATGGTGTCTAGAGCAGCTTGTGGGGTGGATTTGAGAGATCCAGTGACCCCAAGGCATGCAGTCCGTTGGACTTTCCGGAGGTTGTCTAGGTGGGGTTTGGTGTTGGCCGCTTCCCACCACACCAAGCTTCCGTACGTCAGAATGGGTCTTATTACCGCTGTATACATCCAATGGATGATGTGCGGTTGTAGGCCCCATGTTCGCCCAAAGGTCTTCCTACAAATGTAGAAAGCAGCCATTGCCTTTTTTCTTCCTTTCCTCCGTGTTTCTCTTCCAGGAGAGTTTGGATGACACCAAGATACTTGGTTCCACCAATTGCTGGTCGTTTGAAGTTTGGTATCTTATATTTTCGTGAGAACAGCACCAGTTCTGTCTTTTGGGGATTAAGATCACTGATTGTCGGTAGGAACTTACCCGTTATCAGTATCACTAGATCATCCGCATAGGCCACGACCTTATATCAGCTCCTCCCCAGCTGAAGAAGAAGGTCGTTGAGGACTAAGTTCCACAGGAGAGGGATATAACCCCCTGCGGAGTACCTCGTGTGACCGTCTTCCTTGAAGAGGAGGTGCCGAGACCAGCGCTGATCGTTCTGCTCCTGAGAACGCTGTCCAGCCATAAGGTTACCGTCGGGTGTGTGCCAATCTTGGTCAGTGCGGCCGTTATTCACTCGATCCTGACGTTGTTGAAGGCTCCCTCTATGTCTAGGAAGGCCGCCAAAGCATATTCCTTATGGCTGAGAATCTTTTCGATACTCCCCACAACCTCGTGTAGTGCGGTCTCAACTGATCTACCTTTGAGGTAGGCGTGCTGAGCTCCTCTGAACACTTGTCTGTTGAGTTTGGTTCTTATGTCATCCTTCGAAGATTTTCTTCTGGTGCCATAATGTCACGTATGAGATCCTCAGTTTCCTCTCCCTGGTGTGGCTCAGTTTCGTTGATGTCGTTGGATTCGTCACCGGTAACATCTGAGCATCCCGGAGAAGTGAGTGTTGGGGGACGTCCCAAATCGGAGACATCTTTCGAAGATTTTCTTCAGCCATGGAAGCAAGGGCAGGCAAGCTGCCTGCAACATGTCTGGTCGTATATCATCCGGCCCCGGTGACTTGTAGGGACCGAAGGATTTAATGGCCCAGGTAATCTTGTCTGGTGCCATAATGTCACGTATGAGATCCTCAGTTTCCTCTCCCTGGTGTGGCTCAGTGTCGTTGATGTCGTTGATGTCGTTGGATTCGTCACCGGTAACATCTGAGCATCCCGGGAAGTGGGTACTCATGAGGAGCTCGAGGGATTCCTGGCTGCTCTCTGCGAAGGCACCGTCGTGGTTGCGGAGCAGGCCAGGTGTGGTTGGCCCCTTTAATAGCACCGTCGTAGCATTGAGGCCTCGGTGGTACCATCTATGGAATAAAAGAAGGCAGCCCATGACTCCCTTTTCGCCTTCCTACAGGTGTTCTTGTAGGTGTTAAAGCTGCGGCGATATTCGTCCCAGATTTCCTGTGTGTTTGTTACTTTTGCCCTGTTGAAGAGTCTCCTTGACTCCCTCCTGACTTCGCTCAGCTCCCGCGTCCACCACGGATTGCGATTGGACTTTGGAGGTCGGCTGATCGGGCAAGATTCAAAGAAGATGCCTTGCAGGGCTTTAGTGACATTCTGAGCCGCTTTCTCTAGTGCTTATGTTTGAAGGATGTTCCCTTCCGGTGGGGACGGTAGTGTCTTCTTTACGGTTTCGGAGAAGCGGCTCCAGTCTGTCCGCTTGGGATTGCGGTAGGCCTTGGGCCTTTGTCTGTTCCATTTGATGCTGAACACCATCCTGTAGTGGTCCGAGAAGGAGCACTTACCGGACACATGCCAATCATTAATGGTTTGGGAATCACTGTCTGAGGCAAGTGTTATATCAATAACCTCTGCACGGTTCTTGTTGCGGAAGGTGGGGTGGTCTCCCCAGTTGCACACAACAAGATTTGTAGACAGAATATACCCGAACAGTGACTCTCCTCCAGAATTTGTGTCTCCTCCTGCTTCCCCAAAGGGGAGTGATGGGCATTCGCGTCGCAACCTAAAACGATGTCGAGACCCTCTTTCCGCGCTTGGTGGATTAGGGCCCTGACATCCCCGACGGTGGGTCCTCTTCCTCGTACGGCAGGTATGCCGAGGCCAGGTATAGGTTCTTCCCGTCCACCTCTCACATAGTGCCACCGTTAGGTCCGAGTGCTGTACCTGCAAGAAAACAGAACCTCTCGCTTCTTCCCACGATACAGGGTCTTGGCTTACCCACGGGGTGTGGCGTGAGAAGTCGGTATCCGCGACCGTTCAGTCCCCGAACCCCTCCCTTAACGGTCCAGGGCTCTTTGATGAGGGCCACGTCTACCGCCTTCTCGTCCATAAACCGCAGCAGGTCCGCCGTTGGTACACTTGAGTGATGCTGATTAATCTGCACCACCTTCATGCTGTTCAGTGGACCTGGGATGTCGCGGTACTACTACCGCCAGTGTGCCCATACCAAAGGATATGCGGCAGTCCTTTTCAAGGAGTTTGGCAAGGCTTTCTTGACCAATACTGATCCAGAGTTCCTTGCCGTTCCCCTTGTCTCCCGCTATCGCCCGTATGATGGTCCAGTCTGACGTTCCCAGGATCCGGTTCTGAGCCTTGATCAGGACAAGTGTGTCCTCATCCGCCTTGATTGGGGAGGAATCCACACCTTCATGATCGTCCTCCTGGGAACCTCATCGATGGGGACAACGCAGAGAGCCGCTCCTGGCCAAAGTTCCCAAATCCTTGGACCGTGGTTTTGAGAAACTTAAGAGTTTCTGCGTTACCACAGGCCACTGCTTTGGTTCCCTTATACCACTTGATGCCCTTGAACTCGCAAACAAACGGGTTGTCTGCGCGAACAATGGCATCCTTCATGGCGGTCAGGATCTCGATTCTGCCTTCAGCCAATTAGCGTCTGATATTTTCCCTTCCGGGTGGCTTCGGACAATAATGGCTGTCTGCAGCTCGGGCGGTGCTCCTAGGCTGGCCAGAATGTCCTCTGGTTTCGCCTTCTTCGGCTCGGAAGCTCGTATGGAGTCATCCTTTTCTGCTGCTTGAACCTTGGCTCTCGGCCAGTCGGTTCCACCGTTGCCTTCTGTACAGAGGGCGTTGGTGGTCCCTTGGCGATTGCCGTGTTCTGCGGTTGAGGTGAGGTCTTCTCCCTCTGCTTCCCGGATGCCTTCTTCCCCTTTCCTCGCGAGTTCGCAGATGATGACGTTGAGGGTTGGTCCACCATCGCCTTCGTGCCAGCTGCTGCTGACGGTGAAGACGACGGCTTGGGGTCATCATTGTGGCTATACTAATGATCCGATCTGGACCAGATTCGATAATCTGGTAGATATGATCCTTCAATACGATACTGTATTTTTTCGTTTTTCCTTTCTTCAAAATTGTGGACTTTCATCTTTTGGGGGCGTGGCGAAATTTAGAAATACTCTTGTCCTGGTTTGGTATCACAGGAGTCTCGTCAGAAAGTTTGGTTGCTCTAGCTCTAATAGTCTCTGAGATCCAGGCTACACAAAATACGAAAAACCAAAACGACTCGCTTTTGTGTAAGTACGAAAAGAGAGGGAATGATGTATCTCGAAATGCTTTTGGTCATTCTCTATGATTCTGCATTTTTAGTTTTCTGCTATCTTCAAAATTGCGGACGCCACAGATGTGCGCCCTTTTTGGGGGGCGGAAGTAGGCGGGGCGAAATTTAAAATCATTTTCTAGAAGTGAGATATCATATCAGTATGGTCGCTCTATCTTTTATAGCCTTCAAGCAATGGGCGACAAACAAGACGGACAGACGGACGGACAGACAGGGCTATATCGACTCGGCCATTAATGCTGATTAAGAATATATATACTTTATAGGGTCGGAAATCTGGTACTCATTGAGCTTTCGGGTGGCTTAGAGGGGGCCTAGCTGAGGCCACCGGACGGGTCGCAGGTTGCGGATAGCGAACGGCCCACTGGGTAGGTTAGCTGTGAATAAGCGGGCATCCCAAAGAAATTCAACTCAGTTGAGTCTGAGGGAGAGTACCGAAAATAAGCAGTCCGGACAGCCAGCGGGTGTTCGCGACGCAGCAACACTGACGATGCGCTTGTGGTGCCGCCTCTTTTAAGTAGCTCACACAGGGGCGAATCGGCCCCTAAAACCGACATACCTTGGCAGAACGGCAACGCAATCCTGCGGCTGCTCTGCCTGCTGGTAAGGTTGCGGGGGTCGAGTCTCCATCGACCAGTGCTCAAGCCACAAAATATACGTATGCCGCAAGACGGAGTGCTGGCAACATCCTCCGTAGGCAGAGCGCCACGATGACGTCCAGCTTATCGGACCAGTGGCTAAAGCAGGTGGAGTGGGCCTCAAGGGTGCTCCCCAACTTCGGCAAGGAGGCACCAAAGAAGGAGGTCCCTCAACCAAAGAGGCAGCGCTCGCAGGAGACCCAGGGCCCGCCCCAAAACGCTCCAGGGTGCTGCCGAATGTTTCATTCGCGCAGATTGCCAAGGAGAGGACGCTTATCGGCGTCCTTGACAGAGGCAACGCGGATACCAGACCAGTGGAAGTGGGTGGACGCGGCACTGGCCGACCGCTGCTCGAGCTGCTGGAATCGGAGCCCGGCCGACGCGCGATCCGTCCAGCTTTACAAAGCTGGTCGCTGTTGACTGGAGCGAGGTGCCCAGTAGACCTAGGGCGAGTGTGGATGCCTGCCTCCTTCAAGGAGCCAGACCGTATCCTGAAAATGTTGCAGAGATGCAACCCCCTCCTTCCTTCCACGGACTGGAAGGTGGTGAAGGTGGAGAGGACGACAGGCCCCACAAACCAAGCGATGATCGTCCTCAACAAGGAATCGCTGGCCCCGATATAGCAGCTAGAGGCGAGCAGAACTTTGGCTTCAGCTCAGTCACCATAAAGGTGTACAAGTCGGATGCAGCGGCCGAGGCGCGTCCTGTTGACAGCCCAGTCGAGCAGGACGCTGCCTCGGAGATGAAATACCCGACTGCGAGCTGGAGCCGGAGCAGGACGGTTACTCCTCGGATACCATGCTGATGCAGGACTTCGAGGCCATGTGTCGGGAGGACGACGATATCGTCGACGACACCGACGCCGATGTTACAATGGTAGAGAAGCCTCGAGGATGACCCTACGGGTTCTTCAAATCAAACTCCACAACTGTAAAGCAACAGCAGCTGCCCTAATACTCCGCTTGGATGAGGGCGGAGCAGATGTAGTCCTAATCCAAGAGCCTTGGGTAGTAGGAGACAAGGTCTGTGGATTAGCGACGAAGGAGTATAAGCTAATCGCTGCTAAAACGAATGTAAAATTCGCACCTGTATACCTGCTAGAAAGCACCTTAACATCTTCCTACTCCATAACTTTAGGAACGGCGACAACACGGCAGTTAGCCTAGAGCTGCAAGGGACACACCTGAGGTTGGTGTCGTCCTACATGGCGCACGAGGAAAGCGATCCTCTAGGAGAACTGATACGCGCGCTTACCAGCGACAGCGACAGTTCGGACACAGGACTTTTAATACGCTGCGATGCCAACGCTCACCACACACAATGGAAGAGCTCGGACACAAATGCGAGGGGTGAGTCACTATTTAGTTTTATCCTTGACTCTAATATGCTAATTTGTAATCGGGTAACGACCCCACATTCATTATAAAAACCGACAGGAGGTCATTGACCACATTCTAGTGTCTTACAAAATGTCAGACTTAATCGAGAGCTGGAAAGTCCATTCCTTCTCTGACCACAGGTACATCGAGCCAATAATGAGACTCGAGTGCCCAAAACCAATTGACTACATCAAACCCAGGAAAGCCAACTGGGATAAATATAGTAAAAATGGAGGAATTGCTCCCCATCACGGCACCACGGTGCCCGGACACTCAAGATGACTTAAATCGTCTAGTGGACACATTCACGGAAGCATGCAACAAGTCATTCAAGGCAGCATACCCCGCAACAAAACCGAGAGGGAAAAAGAAACCCCCATGGTGGTCAAAACAAATAGATATCCTACGTAGGAGAAGCAGGGCTCTCTTCAACAGAGCCAAAAGCGCCAAGGAGGAGGAACACTGGGAAGACTACAAACACAGTCTAGCCCCTCTACAAAGAGAAAACAAGAAAGGCAAAAGAACCTCGTGGCAAAAATTTTGCACAGAAATAGAGGAAACATTAGAAGCAGCAAGGCTGTGTAAGATCCTCTCAAAAACTACCACCTCGGTGGGATACCTTAAGCGTAACGATGGTACGTGGACTAGCTCCAGTGAGGAGTCCCTACACATCTTACTAAACACTCACTTCCCCGGGTGCACAACCATTGAGCCGACCCATTCACCTACAGAGGGCTCGATCACCTCGATGGCACACATCCTCTCGAAAAGGAACATCAGCTGGGCAGTAAACAGCTTCAACCCGTTTAAATCACCAGGCCCTGACATGATTATCCCAGCCCAATAAAAAAGGCAGGAAACATGGCAACCAATTGGCTTCAAAAATATATTTTCCAAGATACTCATAATGGGGAAAATTCTAACGCATGGCTTAAAGCAAAGATTGTCTTTATTCCCAAAGCGGGGAAAGCCTCGCTCTCCACCGCAAAAAACTTCAGACCAATCAGTCTGTCGTCCTTTCTCCTCAAGACATTTGAGATACTAGTCGGACTACATCTAAGGACTACGGTTTCCTACAGGAAAGGTAAATCCACAGAAACGTCACTTCACGGAAGGTTTGACGAGCCTGGGGATGGACGATCACTTGGCGACGCTTATCGATCAATTGCTCACATGCAGGACGGTGACGTCGCCGATGGGGTCGTCCACTCAGTCAAGGTATGTCAACAGAGGCACACCGCAAGGTGGGTTCTGTCTCCCCTTCTATGGAACATTACATTCAACAAGATTCGGTGTGACCAGGAGGGGAACGGAACTTGTACTATTTTCACGTAAATACAAGATTCTGCCCCCCAACCCTCCAATGCATTGCAATGCTTAACGAATCCAGGCAATCCTTCAGCGATAGTGCCAGTTACCTGGGGTTGGTAATTGACAGCAAGCTCAACTGGAACCTAAACATCAAAGAAAGAGTGAAGAAGGCTACGATAGCCCTCTACACTTGCAAGAAAGCAATAAGCCTAAAGGTGGGGCATAAAACCCACGTATAGTTCAATGGATATATCTATCAATAGTTAGACCAATACTTCTCTACGGAGTCACGCTGTGGTCGCCGGTCCTATCAAAAAGTGCATCAACAAAATTCTCGGCAAGGTACAAAGAACTGCCGCACTCTGCATCAGTGGAGCCCTTCGCACCACACCGAATGATGCGCTATACGCTGTCCTGTGCCTCCAGAGTCCTGACATTGCGGGAAAGGCTCAGGCACTCTGGCAGCAATTCATCATTCCGCAAAATATGGGACACTTTACCATTCTAAACGAAAACATTCTGATAGCTGGCTTGAGGGAACTCCGGGTCCTTATGGAGTCATACAAATCTTCACGGATGGCTCCAAAATGGACAATAAAGTAGGAGGGAGGTATCTACCCGAGCAACTAAACATAAGGCACTCTTTTTCAGGCTTCCGGATCACTGCAGTGTCTTCCAAGCGGAAGTCACAGCAATCTGGGAAGCCCTGATTTATCCAAACAGTTGCCTTTTCGGCAACCCATATAAATATCTACAGTGATAGCCAAGCAGCGATCAAATCACTAAATGCGATTACATCGAACTCGGCCACCGTAGCAAAATGCCGCATATCTCTTCACGAGATGGCTCAGCAGTTTGCTATTAGCCTGATATGGGTCTCGGGTCACCAGGACATTGAAGGTAACTGCATAGCAGATGAACTGTCCAGAGCTGGTACTACTACCTCCTTTCTTCACAAAAAGATGACATAGGTATGCCTATGGCCACCTGCAAGCTCAGTCGGTGGCAAAAACACACCACGATGTCGCATCACGCGACAAACGTGGCCAACTATAGACAAGAAACGCACCACTGAGCTAAGTAAGCTCAGCAGAAAAAAAAAAGCTGCAGCACTGTCATTCGATCCCTCACGGGACACTGGTTAATAGGAACCCATGCTAAAAGGATGGGAACCCTATATAATGTTTACTGCCGCAACTGCAAAAGATGAGGAAGAGGAAGAAACAGTGGAGCACCAGTTCTGTTCCTGCTCGGCTCTCAGTAGAAGAAGGATAAAGCACTTGGCTCGCCCCTTTATCAGACATATTACTTATGTCCAATATGTGTCCCAGAAAGATAGCGAACTTCAGGAAGTCTCTCACGGCAGGGAAGGGTTAACAATTCAATGGTACCACAACGTGCGGAAGCTGGCCCATGTGTGGGGGCCACCGCTCTGTGGGCATTACAGCCACACTTCACTGTTAGCAGTCCAGCTGCACAAGCGGTTGCTCGCTTTCTCGCCCCTCATACTTAAGAGCATTTTTCCCCGGCGCCGCTCTCTCGCGCTTGATCTCACCACGGGCACGCTCCCGCCCACGATCACGCTCCCTCCTCTCTCGCTGCCGACAGCCCTCGGTAGCTTGAGCGCAACTTCTAGTTATATACGCTATTTCACCCCAAGCGACACGGGCAGCTTTCGCACGCGAACTACACCTTGTACATACATATAACATATAATAAATTGGAATTTAAATTGACGACCCGGCTTTCACTTGGGATTGGACCTGGATATTTCTTGCGACTCTGTGGGATTCTGTGGGAAAAGCACGACGCCCCTTGGCTCAATCATAAGGTAATGATGCCTTCTTATTATTAAAACGAGAGGGAAAGTTGTGAACCAGTACACATTTGAGCTGATTTACACAAAATTTTTAAATAATTTATCAGTTACATAATTATATATATTTTTGCTAAAAAAATGTAAAACGTAAGAACTGAAATATATCTAACAATTTAACATATGTAAAACAAGAAGCTCACATTTGTACTGACATACGGTTATAAAAGTAGTGTCGTGACATCTGCAACTCACAACGTTCCTTCTCGTTTTAATTTATTTTAATTTATTTATTTTATCTTCACTTGTAAGTAAGAGACTAACAATAAGAAACCATATATTGGTTAATACACTTCGGAAACTTTGGAAGTATTCGGAAAACTTCCTTCTCTATGTTACACACATCCACTTTTACCACAAATACAATATACCTTTTTTCTCTTTGCGTACGGTTCTAAAAATTGACGAATACTTTCGAATACTTTGTAGGAATACTTGCTTCAGAGTGAGTTTCTAAATCTATATTATAAATTTGTAGAAAAAATCTGGGTGTATGCATCTATCTCCGCAACGCGTGCACCAAATTGCATACGGTATTCAACAAAAATCTCAAATTATTGTAAAAAATTTGTGTTTTCTTTAATTTTGTGTCATTCTGTAACAGAACATATTATGATAGATTTTATTTTCTTATAACTTTTTCTGTGAAAAATTGTTTTCTGAAAAAATTGCAATTTGTTGCTTTTGAAAATGCGTTTTTTAAAGTTAAATGTCGAAACAATTAAATTTGGGCCGGCGAACGTGAAATGCGTCACGAGCTGTGGCTTCAAGGAGCCTCAAAATGGCCAAGACATTACAAATCGCAATGAAAATAATCGTCTACGCACAGCAAAGGTCCCGTTCAAATCAACGAAACAATGGTGCAACAACAACTGCAAATAAATGTCGTGATACACAAAATCTACAAGGTGTTGCGTTCGCGTACAATAGTGTCACCGATTCCGCTTCTCATAGGTCAATTATAATTGGTCCAATGAACGACCGTTGCCGCCATTGCCAGGCACATAAATTTAAAGGTGAACCAGATGGGATGTGCAGTGCAGTAGTAATGTGAAATTGCCTGAATTGGGCAGCCCACCACAACCATTGAGCACATTACTCAATGGATTGACACCTGAGTCTAATTATTTTTTGAACAATATACGAAAGTATACACAAATATCTTAAGAGACAACTTCATGCCAACATTCAAGGTAATTATATAGTTTTGGTTATGCGAATAAAACGTTCTATCGTATATTTTATTAAGATTCAAGGTCAAATATGCTTGATCGAATGCCATCGGACGATCTTAAAATAGTTATTCGAGCTGATAAAACACCGGTTGGCCAACATGCAAGGCGTTTCAATGCACAAACAGTTGACGAAGTGGTAATAGTCATAGTTGGTGACCAATTAAATAATCGTGATATTGTGCTTCAACTTGGCCGTGTATCCGAAATTCATCGCTGTTATGATGCACTACAATATCCGATATTGTTTTGGAGCGGCCAAGATGGCTATCGTTTCAACATTAAAATGATAAATCCAGTACACGATAAATTGATGAATAATTTGTGATTGCGCATACAGGCTGCA
>CM019042.1:33915083-33962771 GCA_009664405.1 Drosophila bifasciata
GAATTGTGAGAGTAAAACGAGGTTATGTATGATATCTTTCTATATATTTCTCCGCACACGACTTTATTGTTCTCATTTTCCTTTACGAATGGCCAAGCGTCGGTCTGTCTCTTTTTTAGGAGACCGTATATTCGGTATTTCTCAGTGTGGTCGTAGATTTGGGATTATTCGTACATATGTATACATTAAGGCTAGTATTATATATGGGGCTGACAGGGGTTATCCTACCACAATATTTACAATGTTTTTTTTTATATTTAATATTAATTATATTTCGTGATATATATTATATATTTTATACAAGGAATCTTGTGGGGAGATCCTCTGGATGGCACTTCTTCAGTCTTCTCTTTTTGGGTTTGGACAGGAGCCGCCTCGCAAGTGCGTTGGGGTGATTGCCGAGGCGTTTCTTGTAATTGCTTGCATGCACTCGGATGACATCGCCAATCTTGGCAACACATAAGTCCTTTTCGATGTCCCTAGTGCGCATATACCAGGGGCGCGTTGCATATTTTTCTCAGGTATTGAAGCTTGCGCAACTCTTATTTTATTGATGTTTGCTGCAGCGGCGTTGCCATAAATTGGTAGCGCATACTTAATAAGATGGATAGTTTACATAAGATGGATTTGTAAATTGTCACCTTACTGCGCAGTGACAGCTTGTTGCTGGGTGCAAGCAGCCAAAACCATCTTTCCGGCTTTTGCCATGGCCGATTTCTGGACCATTGTTGTGTGTTTCCTGAAGGTTAGTCCTCTGTCAGTATGACACCAAGATACTTGTGCGATTTTTGTATGACTGAGCGTGGACCCCAACATTTATAATATCTCAGCAGGACAACGGCATTGTTACAAATGTGACATTCGCACACTTGCTGGCGTTGATACCACCAGCGCCCAATTCTCGAAACTACTTACATACTGCTGTAGGGTACTCGAAGCTACATCAATGTCTCTGCTTCTGGTAAGCACAGCAGTATCGTCTGCGTTCGGAGCTTTTAGTAAGTTATCTGCATCTAGTCAGTGATTTCTTGCGGTGTAGGCATATCAGCAGTAAATACATGTATACAGTGTTTGGGCTTAGAATACTGCCTTGGGGCACACCTGCACAAATTGAGCGCCTCGTCGATTTCACTCCATCAACAGCAACTCTAAAGCTTCTCTCTCTCTTAGAAAGCTTTCAATGAGTTCATACAGTTGAGGAGTTAGAATGCATTTCAACTTTCAGAGGATTCCATCATGCCACACTCTGTCAAAAGCTTTTTTAATATCCATAAACACAGCCACTGCGTACATTTTTTGCTCCAAGCTTCCGGGGCGAAATTTTGACCACACGGTGGAGCTGTTCAGGAGTTCCGTGACTTCTTCGAAATCCAAATTGCCATTTTGGAATTCTGCACGTCACGGCTTCGAGCTGGAGAATCCGGTTCAGAATCACGCGTTCCATCATCTTTCCGAGGGCAGGCAGGAGACTAATCGGCCTGTATCCTTATACTTCTGTATGCTGTTTCTCTGGCTTTGGAATCATTGTAATTAGCGCCGTCTTCCAGATATTTGGAAAGTGCCTCAGCCTTTTTACGCTGTTCATAAGCAGAACTATATACAGCAGAACCCTTGTAGGAAGTATTTTCAGCGTCCTGTTGTCTAAAGGTCTTCTCCAGGCGATATTTTTAACCTTCAGATTTTTATTGGGGTGTACTACTTCTTGCAGTGTAACTGGGCTTGAAAAGCAAGGCCATTTGGGGCACGGACGGCCTAACATCGACTACCCTTCGCCTATCTGCTGTTGTAAAAGTCAGAAGGCTTAAATCTTTCCTCTAGGCTGTTTGCAAAGATTTCAGCTTTCTGTTGACTGGAATAGCTTTTACCACCTACAGTATCCTTAATACTCTTCTTGGGGATGACCAGCCTCTTAAATCCACTCGTGAGCTTCCACAGGAAGCAAATTAAATGATACATCTGGACCAGCACTTTCAAAATTTCATCAATTCTGCCTTGTCTGATTTTTAATATAATCTTTTGCAGTCGATTTGACAATCTTTTTGTAGATTTGAAAAATACGAATATCCCCCGTTCTTGCATATTCTTTCCTGACTCTTCTTTTCAGTCTTAAGAGTGCAGCAGCAGTTGGTGGTAGACTAGCTTCACGATGTTGGTTTGGCAAGCGTAAAGTTTTCGGCGCAGCATAATACGCACGCCAGTACAATATTGTTCATTGAGGATTGATATCGCGTCTTCGATATCCTCTGGGCTGTCAATTTCAATATTCAAGTTTATTCTTCTCTCCAGATCGGCTTTAAAATCTTCAATACGGCAGCCAGGTGGTAGAATATATTCCCTCTTGGGATTTTATTGCGGTGCATGGTGTAGCGTCGCGACAACTGGCAGGTGATCTGATGTGAGCTCATATTTTGTTTCGACGGTTTGAGGTCTGTTTAAGGCAATCCTGTTGACAATAAAAAGTCCAGTGCAAGGGGGTAAGCCGTGTGTTGTATGAGAGAAGAACGTTGGCTCTCCAGTAGCACGAATTTTGCATGTATAAGTCGATAAGGCCTCCTGCAAGCACCTTCCTCGTCTGCATGATCTGGAATTACTCCACCATTGGTGTTTGCCATTAAAATCACCGCCTGCAATGAATTTATTTTCTAAGGCTACGCAATTGCTCAAAATGCTTCCACCATTTGTCAGTATAGTTACACTGGCCGCCTGGATGTTTGTCTTTAGAATTGGCTCATTCTGTGAATGAGCTATACTTGATCTAATAAAGACAGCAGAGCCACTTTTAGCGGAGCCACTGGGATGATTAGCGTAGTACTGGTCATATCCTGGCAAATATGCGTTCAAGCCGGGACGCATGTGCATTTCGGTTATTAGCATTATATAAATTGAGTTGGAGCTTAGGTCTTCCTAAGTTCATCATTGTTTTGACCAGGCCTCGTGCGTTCCATAAACCAATTATTAAATGCGGACATAACATTTTGAAATAAGTTTTGAACCAATTCACGGAAGGCTCTATTGGAATTATGTATTTTTCTGTATGATCTTATACATTTTGATCCATTCTTAGGTTTAGTTCATGAATCGCCTTCTCCAGCATACTAAATTTGTTTTTTAGATGTCGATCTTCGGCGGAAATGTGTGACCGGGGCCAGTCTTGCATTTTGTTGGCACATTGGTACGTTTTTTCTTCAACTGGCCTTGCTGCATCAGCGTAAGAAAAGCCACTCTTAACAGCAGAGTTTGGGATAAACTGTTGTTTTAGTTTCTTTGATAATTTGAGTAATTCTATTGCTATCGATAACTATTCCATCTCTCGGCAACCTCACAGCTGGCTTAAGTTTTTTGATTTAGCTCAATCCTTACTTTGCAGCCTCTGAAGCTCGACATGTGGTCTTCGCCGCAGTTAGCGCATATACATGTTCCGTATTATTAATATAGAATTGTTTATTATGCTTATAGTTCAAATACAGTTAGAGATTACATGATTTGGAACTAGTTCAATTCAATTCATTGTTCTTATAACTCCTGTGCGTAAACCCGCTGCTGCTTCCAAAAACCGACTTGACTATTTTCTTCCTATCGCCTCGTATCGCCTTCTACCTTATATCGGTATATCTTACCGATGGTATCTTAAGATTAATGTCATGTCTTTATCCGCTTGATACCCTTCCTCTTTACATTCGGCCCATCCTGCTCAAATTTCATCTGTCCCAGATGATAATATCTCATCGTTTTCGGATATAAAACGCGTTGCTTCATGTTGTCACTTACTCGTAACCGCTGTGATGTTCTGCCCTTCAACGTTTGCCACCTTTCTGACGTCATAGCGACCGTTACGTTTTACATTGGTGACTTCATATGGGCCTAGAAACTCGCTGGCCATGTTTGCGACCTGCGACGAACTGCGTCCTTGTGATTTTTGGTCCATTAGATCCCCCTCTGTAGCCGTGCTCAGCTCGACTTTTTTATTCGTAATTGCGCTTGTAGACCTCTTGTTCCTGCTCGATGTTGTGTCTCGCTTGGTTACGCAGCTCTTGGCGCTCGTTGTTAAACTGCGCAACAAACGATGCAGGTTACACTTTTCATAGTCGACCCTCAGTTTGGCTATGCATCTTAGTAAAACAAAACCTCGAATGGCGACTCGCTTCAATGTTGAATGGATATGCAAATTAATCGCCATTGCCGACTTTTTGCACATACTTTTACCAAACGAAGACTCCCCTGAACCGACTGGTTAGCGATTATCCCAAAGTTGAACGGTTCACCCGTTCATTCTGTCCGTTGCCTCTCGCCACACCTGTCGTTGTCCACACATGCTCGACTATTTATTCTCGTTGAGAAACTCGCTAAATGCGTTGGATGTAAACTCTGGTACTGTCTATCGCTGACTATGCGTTTGGGGACCCAAACTTAAACGACCAATCTGTCAGCCTCTTCACAACTTCTTCGTATCCCGTTGACTTGGTTGGAAACAGCCAGACGAACTTGGAGAATGCGCAATCCACCGCAGCAAAATGTATTTATATTGCTTAGTTGTCGCATGTTTGGGCCCAATTGATCAACGTGCAGTGTATTTTAGTGGCGTGTCACCCCCTTGTCAATACAATGAAGATAGCCCTCCTGCTTGCCCAATTTTTGCTGAAAATGATACAACTGATACAATTAGCAATAACATTTGCAACTTTCCTTTAAAGATGTGGGATCCAGTACCTTTGCTGAATTGAGTGCATCGTCTTCGCTTTGGAGAAATGTTTAGTTTGCGATCCTTGAATGATTTCTCTTTCCATCAGCTTTGGGACAACCAATACGTCATTGCCATTTACAACTTTGAAGAGAAGACCTTTTTTTGGCTTGTAGTCTTGGTATGGGTGCTGCTTCAGGGGATCTCTACTGTGACCTTTATGAAATCGTCCTTCTGCTGCGCCTTCTTTATCCGAGCTGTCAACTCCGTTGTCACATAACCATGCAAGTTTGTGGAAAACGGCTGAGACAGTCTACATGTTTCATTCTGTCCCCAGGGCGATGTACTGCATTAAATGTGAAGTCCTGTGAAGTATACAGGATCCAAAAATTTTCTCTCGGTATGTCTGCTTTGGTTGTTGTGTGTTTAAACGCTACACAATCAGTAGCAAGATCAAATTTGATCCCCAATAGGTAGTGACGAAAGCTTCTTGAGTGCGAGGTATGCCTTGTTTGACCCCAAATAGTGCTGTGACGTTTGGATTCAGCTTCTGTAGTCTTTTACTCCAGACTAGACGGGATGGAAACTGCCATCAAACTGCTGCAACAATACAAAAACCTTCCTTGGACGCATCCGTTTGGAGTTCCGTTGGCGCTTCTCGTGAGAAGATATGTAATACTAAGGTGCAATTACAAGAAGCTTCTTTAAGGTGTTTAGCGACTGCTGTTCTGCTTCCCCAATGTTGAAAACCTTTCCTGGAGTAGATTCGTCGCTCGGAGCGGCCAATTTTGCAACTTTGTGCGTACCCAGGAATGAACTTTCTAAAAGCCTGTGAGTCCCAGAAACTTTTGAACTGCTTTTGATATCCTTCGGCGTAGCAAACCGACTAACTGCTGCTGTCTTCTCTTTGCCGGGCCAGATTTTCCCAATTTTCAATAATATGGCCAAGAAAGTTAATGCGGGGCTGCATAAAGCTACATTTCTTCCACTTGATCTTTAGGCCAAATTGCGCAGCTGTATTTAGAACCAATTTCGTTTTCTTCATGCAAAGCTCGGGCGAAGCGGCGTAAACAATAATGTCGTCCATATAAAGCTGCATAACATCAGAGTTGATTAATTCTTCAAAAATATAGTTTTACAAACCGAATAAACGCAGCTGGCGAGTTAAAAATGTAAAATGGCGCTTTATTAAACTCGAATAATCCCTAATTTTGTGACGAAGGCCGTATACGACTTGCTCTGCTCTTCGATTGGAACATGGAAAAATTTTTTTCAGCGGTCCATTATGGTAAACCACTTAGCAGACTCAACGTTTTTTCCAAGACTTCCTCCATGATCGGGACTGGGAAACAGTCCATCAATACCATGCTGTTCAATTTCCTGTAGTCTACACAAACTCGAAGTGTACCATCAATTTTCTTCTTCACGACTACAACTCGGCTTGCCTTGGAAGATGACTTGCGTACGATTCTGTTTTCTCGATCCATTCTTCTACTTGCTTCTTTACAGCGCTGGCTTCGTCTGTGGATAAACGACTCGGAGAGTGATGAAACGGCCACAAATTACTCTGTCGGGAACTATTTTGCAGTTGGATTGGGCACTGCATTGGAACTTCTTTGGGCATCTGGTAACTGCTCTTTATCATCTGTTCAACGTCTGTGCGATATTGCGGTAAAGCTACAAAGGATGACTCTTCAGTGACATTATATATAAGGCATACTTATCTATCGACTTGGGATCTTCGTCCAGCTTCGCAAACGTGTATCCCTTCATATCAGCGACGAAACGAAACTTTTTGATGAAATCGTGTCCCAACAGTGCATCGAAATCAATTTGGTTACTGGGTACGACTAGAAACTTTTGGTTAGTCTGCAATTATCCACCGTAATCACTGTTTTAAAGTATCCAACAGGCTTCGTTGTTATATGGCCAAGACCGCGCAACGTAGTTTTGCATTTTAAAAGTTCAACGTTTTTAATTCTCTTTAAACATATTGGTTTTGATTATGGTTACATCTGAACCTGTATCTACAAGACAGTCGACTTCAATGCCATTTATCTGAATTTTTTTTCATGCGATTGTTCCTGAAACAACTCGTACTGTATCTCTTTATCGGCTTCATATGGACAGTTACGTGAAATGTGACCATTCTGATTGCACTTAAAACATTTAACTTCGGCTTTATAATCTTTGCGCTTGTAGTTCCTGATCCACAATTATAGCAGTATTCTTTTTTACCGCCTGACCCAATTTTTGCTGTTTATAACTCGGTTTATGTTTTTTCTTTATTGACATTCTTCTCCGATATGTTCAAACGCTCGTAGATATCGAACTCTTCTTTCAAGGCTTTAAATGATTTACATCGATACATGGCATACTTGTACTCGTTTCTTACATCCAAACCGTTTACAATAGCCGGGGCTTATGACAGCCACGTCTTCAAATGTCCAGCTGCAGCTATTTTTCTCATTTGCAGCAAGTATTCGTGCAGCGACTCATTTCTTTTTCTTCTTTCTTTTCTTGCAGCTGTTGATGAATGTCTGCACTATTGTAGCTAAATGTAAATTTCTCCAATAATACGAATTAAAAGCTCCTCATAGGTGCACACCTTTCAGATTCTAAAAACGTTTAGCTGCACCGATCATCTTTCCTCTGGCATGCACATACTTTTGCTTTTCATTAAGCTCATATGCGTCGGCATTTCTTTCGAAAATCTCGAACCACTTTTCAATTGGGACCGATTTGCCATCACACTCATTCACAACTTTTCCAAAATTATCTGGAGCGACTTTCATTTGGACTTCTCGTTTCTCATCAGCTAGTATCCTTTTAACCTTAGCAGCTTTATCATCCGATCAATTTTGTCCTCATCTTTGTTTTCCATATTCCCAACATTTTCCATCTCGTTTGCACTCTGGGCGACGTTCCTGCTACAGCTTCTGCCATCTCCTTCTCTTTCCAATGCAGCGGCGGCGGCGTGTTCATCATTTTTTGCTTCGGTACAAAACCGTGTCTCTAAAATGTCTCTTCTGCCTGTCTCTGCGTGTCGCAACGGTTATTTTGCTTGTCTGTTCTGCCTCTTCTGCCTATGTATGTGCACCACACCAACTGTGAATGCGTGTCTATATATGTGTGTGTATGTACCACACCAGAACAAGGCAGTACTGCGGCGCGAATTCGAATTTCACAATTTTCAACTGAATTACCGACCGATTTTTGTCAATTTCCAATGTGAATACTGTTTAATTTACAGAATTTGGATCGTTCAATAAATGTTTATAGCCACTTGGAACAACTTTACAACTTTATTTAGATACAAACAACAATCTTAACAAATTTTTTAACGATCCTAATTTCTTTGTATCGGCCAACTTTTTTTTTTTTTTTTTTTTTTTTTTAAGATCACGCCACTCTTGTCTCTGTATTCGACTCGGACGAGCCCCAAATGTAAGATTTATAATATAGAATTGTTTATTATGCTTATAGTTCAAATACAGTTAGAGATTACATGATTTAGAAAATAGTTCAACTTGATTAATTGTTCTTATAACTCCCGTACAACTTTCCGCTGCTGCTTCCAAAACCGACTCTGACTATCGACTTCTTCCTATCGCCTTGCGCTATCGCCTTCTACCTTATATCGGTACATCTTACCTGATAGTATCTTAAGATTAATGTCATGTCTTATCCGCTTGATACCCTTACTCTTTACATACATGTTCCACTATCATTCAGTTTACACGAGCCAGATATCATATCATATCTGTTTTTGGAAATCAAACGCTTAAATCTTTCCTCTAGGCTGTTTGCAAAGATTTCAGCTTTCTGTTGTTCGGAATTTCAACCACCTTCAGTATCCTGACGTCATTGGAGTCTTGGGGATGACCAGCCTTTAAATCGCCTCGTGAGCTCCGCAGGCCAATTAAATGATACATCTGGACCGAACTTTCCAAAATTTCATCAATTCTGCCTTGTCTGATTTTAGCCGTGCTCTTTTGCAGTCGATTTGACAATTTTTATCGTAATTTGATGATTACGAATATCCTTGTTCTTGCATATTCTTTCCTGACTCTTCTTTTCAGTCTTAAGTTCTCTTTGGCAGCAGTTGTTGGTAAACTAGCGCAACATGTTGGTTTCGTTGAGTAAAATTTTCGGCGCATCATAATACGCAGCCAGTACAATATTGTCCTTTCAAACATTGATATCGCGAATTCGATATCCAATGGGCTGTCAATTTGGATATTCGGGTTTATTCTTCCATCCAGACCGGCTGGCAAAATCTTCAATACTTCGAAGCCTGAACCGACAACTTAGCGATATATATTCCCTCTTGGGATTGAATTGGTTCACCCGTCGCGACAACTGGCAGGTGATCTGATGTCGCTCATATTTTGTTTCGACGGTGAGTCTGTTTATTTTATTCCGTTGACAATAAAAAAGTTAAGTGCAGAGGATGTAAAGCGCTGTGTTGTATGAGAAGAACGTTGGCGTCTCCAGTAGCAAGAATTTGGCATGTAGAAGTCTGTAAGGCCTCCTTCAAGCACCTTCTTCGTCTGCATGTTCTGGAATTCTTCCACCATTGAACTTTGCCATTAAAATCACCGCCTGCAAAAATGAATTTATTTTCTAAGGCTACATCCATTGCTCAAAATGCTTCCACCATTTGTCAGTATAGTTACACTGGCGCCTGAATGTTTGTCTTTAGAATGAAGCTAGCCCATTCTGTGAATGAGCTGAAAATGATACAATAAAGACAATTAGCCACATTTAGCAACTTTCCTTTCAACTGGGATGATTAGCGTAGTACTGGTCATATCCTGGCAAATATGCGTTCAAGCCGGGACGCATGTGCGTTTCGGTTATTCGCATTATATAAATTGAGTTGGAGCTTAGGAAAAGCCCTAAGTTCATCATTGCTTTGGGACCAGGCCTCGTGCGTTCCATAATCAATTATTAAATGCGGACTTAACATTTTGAAATAATTTTTTGAACCAATTCACGGAAGGCTCTATTGGAATTTCTATTTTCCTGTATGATATTTATACATTTGATCCATTCTTAGGTTTTAGTTCATGAATCGCCTTCTCCAGCATACTAAATTTGTTGTTTAGATGTCGATCTTCGGCGGAAATTGTGTGACCGGGGCCAGTCTTGGTTTTGTTGGCACATTGGTACGTTTTTCTTCAACTGGCCTTGCTGCAGAGTTTGGGATAAACTGTTGTTTAGTGCTTTGATAATTTGATAATTCCTATTGCTATCGATAACTATTCCATCTCTCGGCAACCTCATTCATTCGTTTTGGATTCAGCTTCTGTAGTCTTTTTACTCCAGTAGTAGACGGGATGGAAACTGCCATCAAACTGCTGCAACAATACAGCTCGAAACCTTCCTTGGACGCATCCGTGTGGAGTTCCGTTGGCGCTTCTCGTGAGTAGATATGTAATACAGGTGCAATTACAAGAAGCTTCTTTAAGGTGTTTAGCGACTGCTGTTCTGCTTCCCCAATGTTGAAGACTGCTTCTTTCCTGAGTAGATTCGTGAGCGGCCGTGCAACTTGTGCGTACCCAGGAATGAACTTTCTAAAAAAGCCTGTGAGTCCCAGAAACGCTTGAACTGCTTTGATATCCCTCGGCGTAGCAAACCGACTAACTGCTGCTGTCTTCTCTATGCCGGGCCAGATTTTCCCGTCCTCAATAATATGGCCAAGAAAGTTAATGCGGGGCTGCATAAAGCTACATTTCTTCCACTTGATCTTTAGGCCAAATTGCGCAGCTGTATTTAGAACCAATTTCGTTTTCTTCATGCAAAGCTCGGGCGACGCGGCGTAAACAATAATGTCGTCCATATAAAGCTGCATAACATCAGAGTTGATTAATTCTTGAAAAATATAGTTTACAAACCGAATAAACGCAGCTGGCGAGTTCTTAAATCCGAGAGGCGCTTTATTAAACTCGAATAATCCCTCTTTTTTGTGACGAAGGCCGTATACGACTTGCTCTGCTCTTCGATTGGAACATGGAAAAATCCTTTTCAAGGTCCATTATGGTAAACCACTTAGCAGACTCAAGCTTTTCCAAGACTTCCTCCATGATCGGGACTGGGAAATAGTCCATCAATACCATGCTGTTCAATTTCCTGTAGTCTACACAAACTCGAAGTGTACCATCTTTCTTCTTCACGACTACAACTCGGCTTGCCACATTGGAAGATGACTTGCGTGCGATTCCTTTCTCGATCCATTCTTCTACTTGCTTCTTTACAGCGCTGGCTTCGTCTGTGGATAAACGACTCGGAGAGTGATGAAACGGCTTGATTACTCTGTCGGGAACTATTTGCAGTTGGATTGGGCACTGCCTTGGAACTTCTGTGGGCATCTGGTAACTGCTCTTTTATCATCTGTTCAACGTCTGTGCGATAATGCGGTGGAGCTACAAAGGATGACTCTTCAGTGACATTATATATAAGAGCATACTTATCTATCGACTTGGGATCTTCGTCCAGCTTCGCAAACGTGTATCCCTTCATATCAGCGACGAAACGAAATTTTTTGATGAAATCGTGTCCCAACAGTGCATCGAAATCAATTTGGTTACTGGGTACGACTAGAAACTTCTGGTTAGTCTGCAACTTATCCACCGTAATCACTGCATTAAAGTATCCAACAGGCTTCGTTGTTATATGGCCAAGACCGCGCAACGTAGTTTTGCATTTTAAAAGTTCAACGTTTTTCATTCTCTTTAACACATTTTCTTTGATTATGGTTACATCTGAACCTGTATCTACAAGACAGTCGACTTCAATGCCATTTATCTGAATTTTTTCATGCGATTACGATCTGAAACAACTCGTACTGTATCTACTTTATCGGCTTCATATGGACAGTTACGTGAAATGTGACCATTCTGATTGCACTTAAAAACATTTAACTTCGGCTTTACAATCTTTTGCGCTTGTGCTCTCCTGATCCACAATTATAGCAGTATTCTTTTTTTTTACCGCCTGACCCACTTTTGCTGTTTATAACTCGGTTTATGTTTTTTCTTTATTGGCATTCTTCTCCGATATGTTCAAACGCTCGTAGATATCGAACTCTTCTTTCAAGGCTTTAAATGATTTACATCGATACATGGCATACTTGTACTCGTTTCTTACATCCAAACCGTTTACAATATGGCTTATGACAGCCACGTCTTCAACATGTCCAGCTGCAGCTATTTTTCTCATCTGCAGCAAGTATTCGTGCAGCGACTCATTACTCTTCTTCTTGTTTTTCTTGCAGCTGTTGATGAATGTCTGCACTATTGTAGCTAAATGTAAATTTCTCCAATAATACGAATTTGAGCTCCTCATAGGTGGACACGCTTTCAGATTCTAAAAAAGTTTAGCTGCACCGATCATCTTTCCTCTGGCATGCACATACTTTTGCTTTTCAGTAAGCTCATATGCGTCGGCATTTCTTTTCGAAAATCTCGAACCACTTTTCAATTGGGACCGATTTGCCATCAAACTCATTCACAACTTTTCCAAAATTATCTGGAGCGACTTTCATTTGGACTTCTCGTTTCTCATCAGCTAGCACTTTTAACCTTAGCAGCTTTATCATCCGATCAATTTTGTCCTCATCTTTGTTTTCCATATTCCCAACATTTTCCATCTCGTTTGCACTCTGGAGCGACGTTCCTGCTACAGCTTCTGCCATCTCCTTCTCTTTCCAATGCAGCGGCGGCGGCGTGTTCATCATTTTTTGCTTCGGTACAAAAAACCGTGTCTCTGCGTGTCTCTTCTGCCTGTCTCTGCGTGTCGCAACGGTTATTTTCTGCTTGTCTGTTCTGCCTCTTCTGCCTATGTATGTGCACCACACCAACTGTGTCTGCGTGCATATATATATGTGTGTGTATGTACCACACCAGAACAAGGCGACGCTGCGGCGCGACTTCGAATTTCACAATTTTTCAACTGAATTACACGACCGATTTTTGTCAATCTCCGTGTCTACTGTTATGCTTACAGAATTTGGATCGTTCAACTTAATGTTTATAGCCACTTGGAACAACTTTACAACTTTATTTAGCTACAAACAACAATCTTAACAACTTTTTAACGATCCTCTTCTTTGCATCGGCCAACTTTTTTTTTTTTTTTTTTTTTTTTAAGATCACGCCACTCTTGTCTCTGTATTCGACTCGGACGAGCGCCCCAAATGTAAGATTTATAATATAGAATTATTTATTATGCTTATAGTTCAAATACAGTTAGAGATTACATGATTTAGAAAATAGTTCAACTTGATTAATTGTTCTTATAACTCCCGTACAACTTTCCGCTGCTGCTTCAAAAAACCGACTCTGACTATCGACTTCTTCCTATCGCCTTGCGCTATCGCCTTCTACCTTATATCGGTACATCTTACCGATAGTATCTTAAGATTAATGTCATGTCTTATCCGCTTGATACCCTTACTCTTTACATACATGTTCCACTATCATTCAGTTTACACGAGCCAGTATCATATCATATCTGCTGTTGTAAAGTCAGAAGGCTTAAATCTTTCCTCTAGGCTGTTTGCAAAGATTTCAGCTTTCTGTTGACAGGAATAGCTCCAGCCACCTTCAGTATCCTTAATTGGAGTCTTGGGGATGACCAGCCTCTTAAATCGCCTCGTGAGCTCCCACAGCGAGTAATTAAATGATACATCTGGACCAGCACTTTCCAAAATTTCATCAATTCTGCCTTGTCTGATTTTAGCAAGCTCTTTTTGCAGTCGATTTGACAATCTTTTGTAGATTTGATGATTACGAATATCCCCCGTTCTTGCATATTCTTTCCTGACTCTTCTTTTCAGTCTTAAGAGTGCAGAAGCAGTTGGTGGTAGACTAGCTTCACGATGTTGGTTTGGCAAGCGTAAAGTTTTCGGCGCAGCATAATACGCAGCCAGTACAATATTGTTCATGAGGATTGATATCGCGTCTTCGATATCCTCTGGGCTGTCAATTTCAATATTCAAGTTTATTCTTCTCTCCAGATCGGCTTTAAAATCTTCAATACGGCAGCCAGGTGGTAGAATATATTCCCTCTTGGGATTATATTGCGGTGCATGGTGTAGCGTCGCGACAACTGTCAGGTGATCTGATGTGAGCTCATATTTTGTTTCGACGGTGAGTCTGTTTAAGGCAATCCTATTGACAATAAAAAAAAAGTTCAGTGCAGAGGGGGTAAGCCGTGTGTTGTATGAGAATAACGTTGCAAATATGCAAATATGAGAAGAACGTTGGCTCTCCAGTAGCAAGAATTTGGCATGTAGAAGTCGATAAGGCCTCCTGCAAGCACCTTCCTCGTCTGCATGATCTGGAATTACTCTACCATTGGTGTTTGCCATTAAAATCACCGCCTGCAATGAATTTATTTTCTAAGGCTACACGCAATTGCTCAAAATGCTTCCACCATTTGTCAGAATAGTTACACTGGCCGCCTGAATGTTTGTCTTTAGAATTGGCTCATTCTGTGAATGAGCGATACTTGATCTAATAAAGACAGCAGAGCCACTTTTAGCGGAGCCACTGGGATGATTAGCGTAGTACTGGTCATATCCTGGCAAATATGCGTTCAAGCCGGGACGCATGTGCGTTTCGGTTATTAGCATTATATAAATTGAGTTGGAGCTTAGGGAAAAGCCTAAGTTCATCATTGTTTTTGACCAGGCCTCGTGCGTTCCATAATCAATTATTAAATGCGGACTTAACATTTTGAAATAATTTTTGAACCAATTCACGGAAGGCTCTATTGGAATCCATATTTTCCTGTATGATCTTATACATTTGATCTATTCTTAGGTTTAGTTCATGAATCGCCTTCTCCAGCATACTAAATTTGTTGTTTAGATATCGATCTTCGGCGGAAATGTGTGACCGGGGCCAGTCTTGGTTTGTTGGCACATTGGTACGTTTTTCTTCAACTGGCCTTGCTGCAGAGTTTGGGATAAACTGTTGTTTAGTGCTTTGATAATTTGAGTAATTCCTATTGCTATCGATAACTATTCCATCTCTCGGCAACCTCACAGCTGGCTTAAGTTTTTTGCTTAGCTCAATCCTTACTTTGCAGCCTCTGAAGCTCGACATGTGGTCTTCGCCGCAGTTAGCGCATATACATGTTCCACTATCATTCAGTTTACACGAGCCAGTATCATGATCGCCTGAGCATTTACCGCAAGCTGGCTTTTTAAGGCAATAGTTCCTCGTGTGCCCGAAATCTGGGCACCTGAAGCATTGTACCAGCTCTTTACTCTGTTTGGCCTTTGATATTGTAACCCTGTGTCTACCAATTTTGTGTTATTTTTAGTGCCTTAGCAACATTGGGAGTGTACTCGATTTTTAACATAAAACATATTTTGCCTTGTTTTGACGTTATTTATGTCCTCGCCAGCTTCCTCATTAATTTCCATGCTACGCCAGTCCGGTTTTCTGGGGCAATATATATTCAAAACTTTAAAGCCCTTGTCAGAAAAGGTGTGCTCTGGGGTTGCCTGGGAACATTGGGATGAATATCTCTGAGCACTAATCTGCAGGGTTTGTTCTCCCTCAACTGATGGTGCCAGAATTCACAGTTTTGTTTCGACAATAGTTTTACTACTGCACGAAACGCATTGGAATTTTTCGTATAAATACGCGAGATCCCAGATTTCGACGTGCGAATATCGTAATCATCAGCTGAGACGACAGAATTGAGCGCCTGCTCTAATTTGTCAATTTTGTTAACTTGGGGCACGCAGATAGCTGGAGGCTTTGATACTGCGTTCCTTTTGTTGCTCATTTCCAGCTTCACTTGGTTGGCTGGGCTCGACTTCATGTTGCTGAACTTGCTCATCATATTCCATTAAAGTGTCGGCCTCTTCTGCAAGGGCTGCGAAGCGATTATTTCGCAGTGCTGCCGAACTGGTGCTGGCAAAGGTATTGTTCTGAAGTCCTTTTATTGGGTAAGTTTGTGTTGGCTTAATTTTTTGAATTGTTTTGACTGTTTTTAATTCTTTTGTCCGCTCTTTTTTGCTTTTACGAAGAAAGACCATCGGCAATTGAAGTCATTTTTATGCGCAGTTTGAGCAGTTGCTATTCTCACGGTGTTTGGTGTGGAGCATATGCTGCCAGTTGTAGTCATTGCAACTGTGTAGTTGGATTGGCAGTTTCCATTAGAAAATGTTAAGGTGCTGGTAGTGGTTGTGCTTGTAGTCCTTGCTATCAAGGCACTATTGTAGTGGACATCCTAATTGACTTCACCAAGTCACTGGCCAAGGTGGCACGTAGTTCTCAGGTAAACCAGCTAATTTCTTTATTTCTCATACTCAGGCAGCTTATTATAAAGCTGTGAGTGAGCGGAAGTATCTGTATCGGGCAAAAACAATATTTGCTTATAAAATATTGCAATTGCCCAATATTTACAGTACAAAGGTATAATACGCTGATAAGGGTTTATTGCCCTTCTACGCAGCTGCGGGAAGGCGGGCGGGGAGAGAAGTCTCGCCCAGAGGGCAACGCACACTTTGCTTGTGATTTAGTGTCTTATCTTAGTTAACCTTAACCGATACCGACACCGCTCAAGACGGCGTCTACATATTTATATTAGAGCTCGGTTTCGCACACAGCTGACTGCTGATAACAAACGCGACGATCTATTATTAGAAGCTAGTGCAAGCGCGACACGTCTAAGAGCAACGAATGCACAGAAGACACCGAACCATATAATAAAACAGACATTGCCAGCTATGTATATTCCCCACATCATATGAAAGATGAAAAGTTTCCTTTTTCTTCATATGACTTATACCAAGCACGCGATACCACTCCCTATATAGGTTTTTTGACACGGCTTCCGCAAATCGGGTATATTCATCTGCAAGTGCCTCTTAACGATCACAGCTAAGTATATTCCCCATATGATATGAATGATGTAATTTTTCCTTTTTCTTCATATGACTTATACCAAGCACGATACCACTCCCTATATAGGTTTTTTGACACGGCTTCCGCAAATCGGGTATATTTACCTGCAAGTGCCTCTTAACGATCATTTGTTCTCGCATACTTTTGGGGTCATATATATACAAAAACCGTAGCATAATTTTGGGGTCATTTCTAGAAAAAACCGTCACATACTTTTGGGGTCATATATTGAAAAAACCGTAGCATACATTTGGGGTCATATATTGAAAAAACCGTAGCATACTTTTGGGGTTATATTTTGAAAAACCGTAGCATACTTTTAGGGTCATATATTGAAAAACCGTAGCATACTTATGGGGTCATATATTGAAAAAACCGTAGCATACTTTTGGGGTCATATATTGAATTCGTTCTCGTATTTTAATACAAAAACGCATTATCACTTCAATATTATTCATATACATATTAATAATAACATATATATATCCAACTTATACCAAGCACGATACCATTTCCTATAAAGGTTTTTGCCACGACCTCCGCAAATCGGGAATTTTTTACCTGCAAGTGCCTCTTAACGATCATTTGTTCTCGTATTTTAATACAAGAAACGCACTATCACTCAAATATTATTCATATACATATTAATAATAACATCTATATCCAACCTGTAAGGAAGCGATTTCGCTGGGGTACATCTCTCAGTCCGGCCAGGGTCGAAACTACAGAAAATTTGTCCTCGTCTAGGGGAGGGTCAGGGAGCGGCAGGGATCTACCGGCGGATGTCGAAATGGCCCGGACGGTCCCTCTGGAGTGGGTGTCTGCAAAGGGGTGGTGGCTATCGCCGGGCGACACCTTCGGGCAACGACTACGGGGGTGGGAAGTGGGTAGTCAAGATCGACTACGGGCACTACGGGTCTCGGGGGGAAGGGCGCGGTTTTCTGAAAGGCGACTAGGCGATCACCGGACGCCACCTTCAGGCAACTACGACGGGGGTGGGAAGTGGGAAGGTTTTCTGAAGGCGACTAGGCGATCACCGGACGCCACCTTCATACAACTACTACGGGGTTGGGAAGTGGGAAAGGTTTTCTGAAGGCGACTAGGCGATCACCGGACGCCACCTTCAGACAACTACTACGGGTGTGGTGCGGAGGTAACCGAGATCACAAATTCAAACGCGGAGTTATTTTCTTTGATCCAACCTTTTATTCTGCACTATGTACTTTTACCTAACCGCACCGCTAAGCGCCCTCCTTCTCACGACGGTGAGACTCGCTTACCCCAATAATCTCCTTTGTTGCGGCGTGGCTTATCCCGTTATCCTCGGTAGCGTGGGCGTCTCTTCTCTCTTCGGCACACTTGTCTTGGCACAACGGCTAAATGTTTCACTCCCGAACGACTGCCCAATTCTTTCTGGCGCGCGATCGTGAGACCTGTTGCCGGCTTCTCTGCTTTGGGTTTTTCGTTGCTAGCTGCTCTCTTTTGTCGGTGGTTGCTATGGTTTCCAGCGCTCTCTCTCTGCTTTGGGTTTTCGATGCTAGCTGCTCTCTTTCGTCTGTGGTGATATTCGTTGCTATGGTTTCCCGCTCTCTCTCTGCTTTGTTGCCAGTGTTGGCCGTGGGTCACCGTTTTCCCCCCTTTTTTCCCCTCGAAATCACGAGATTCCCTTGCTGATTATTGGGCTCGGCCGTGTAATTGTGATAAATGGTGGTTTTACTTACGAACTAATCCTTAACCAAAAAAGATAATAAACTTAACACTAAAAATAATAAAGAAATACAATGAAATAAAAATAAATAACAAGGGGGGGGAAAATCCTTCGTGGAAGTGGGGGTAGGGGAAACTTAGGGGGGATGATCCCTTCGTGGGAAACTAAAAGGAGGTGGTTCCCTTGTTGTCTTCGTCGAGGGTTGTCCTGTTCTGCCCGTAGAGTCGGCGGTTTAATATGGTGAGACTGTGGCGCGGTGGAACCCGCACTCATCCGGTTGCGAAGCGGCCGTCGGGCTCAACCTCCCGCTCAGACTCGGACTCGGGCTCGGACTTGGGGTTCTGGTGCAGCCAGCCCGTCACGGCAGCCATCCGCTGGTCCAGAGGGATGCGCCGGGGTTCCCTGTGTAGCTCCGGCTGTACTCGGAGGAGGCCCTGCAGTTGGTCTCTTGCGCCGAGGCGCGGGTCGCGGTTCTCATCGTCGGCGCGTCGAGCCATGGTTGGGGCGCTGCAGCTGGGCCGTTCGGCGTCGGGGCTGCGGGGCGGGGAACCTCCATTCCGAGGTCGGAGTCGGGCGAATCTTCCATTACTCAGGCGTTTCATGTCGATCGTCTAGGAGAAACTCCTTATGGTTAGTAACCACCCTGAATATACCTGACCATCCTACCCTCTCCTTATCTTGCTTGAGCGGTGCGGTGAGAAAGATTAATACATTCGATCTTAACTAATCCCATAGGGGGATATATACGTAGGGGCTTACGGCTTGTGAGTTTTGCGCCTTTCGGGGCGAGGACGTTACAATAGCGGGCTATCGTAAGTGGCCCTCGTGAATCAATGCTCGTTCGGGAGTCCTCGGGGTCGTCTCAGCGTCTCCGTCGCCTTTTATCTCGTAGAATTCCTTTAGGTCCTCCAAGCTCGCGGTCTTCCTTTGGCGTCCCTGGTGCGTTTGCAGGCGGACTATATTGGGCGATATAAATTTGACCACTTTGTACGGGCCGTCGTACTTGGGTGCCAGTTTCGCTGCGAAGCCATCCGATGCTTTGGACAGGTGGTGTTGGCGTAGGAGGACCAGCGTCCCGATTGCGGGTCGCCACTCGCCTCCGCAAGTCTGCTGGGCTGAAGCCGGTGGTGTCGGAAGTACTGCTCTTAATGGCCAAGCTCAGCTCCGGGGAGTAAGTCATCCCATGTCCGTTGATCGTCGCCCAGGTATTGCGCGATCATTGTCTTGATGGTCCTGTTTGCCCTCTCGGTCGGGTTTTGTTGTGGAGTGTACGGTGCGGTGTGCTCCAATACCATCCCCGCTTGTTCGCAGAACTTTGGAAGGAGCGGCTTGTGAATTGTGTGCCGTTGTTACACACGAACTTCCGTGGGACGCCGAACCTGCTGAGTATCCTTTCCCGGAATGCTTTCTCCAAGTGGGCAGTGGTGGCCTTTCGAAGGGGTACTAGCTCCACCCACTTGCAGAAGGAGTCGAAGAAGACGAGGAGCATGGTGTTGCCGTGCTTGGAACGAGGCAGGGGCCCACGAAATCAGCGCAGACGATGTCGAATGGTCCCTTGGCCTGTCGGGTATACATCTTTCCGACTGGTTTCCGTTAGCTTACCTTGAATTTCTGGCAATTCTCGCACCGTTTAACGTACTGAGCAACGCTACGGTAGAGTCCCGGCCAGTAGTATCGTCGGGTCACTCGGTCGGCAGTCTTCCGGATCCCTTGATGTCTTGCGGTGGGCTGGTCATGGCACTCTTCTAGAACTCGTCGACGATGCTCGCTGGCGACGTACAGCTTCCACGGTTGGGAGTCTTCCTCGTCTGGCCTGCAACCTGTCCGCTTGTAGATCTGCCCGTTCTCGAGGGAGGAAATCGTCGCACTTCTCCGGTTGTTCCTGGATCCTCTTGCGCAGCCTTCTGATCCAGAGGCACGTGGGTGGCTCCTCGACGACTCGCTGTAGAGCTTCGATGGGTTGACGGGAGAGCGCGTCTGCTACCACATTCTGGCTCCCGCGGCGGTAGTGGATCTCGAACCGGTATTGCTGGAGTTCCAAAGCCCAACGGGCGATGCGGCCTGTAGGATTGTCGATGGAGTTGAGCCATTTCAGAGCAAGGTGGTCCGTAACGACGTCGAAGTGGTAACCCTCCAGGTAACGGCGTAACTTCCTGATGGCCCAGACGATAGCTAAGCATTCCTTCTCGGTGGCCGAGTAGTTTTCCTCGGCTTTTAGTAGGCGGCGGCTGGCATAGGCGATGACTCTCTCTCCCGGTGATCTGCTGTGTTAGCACTGCTCCTAAGCCGTAGGCACTGGCGTCGGTTTGGAGGGTAAACTTCTCCCTGAATTCTGGGCACGCTAGGACTGGTGCCTGTGTCAGCTTCTCCTTCAGATCCTCAAATGACTTCTGCTGCTCCTCTCCCCAGGCCCACGGTCTGTCCTTCTTCAGGAGGCTGGTCATGGGTTGAACGATGGTAGCGAAGTTTGGGACGAATCTCCGGTACCATGAAGCCATTCCCAGGCAACGTCTCAGCTCCTTGATGGTAGTGGGAGGTGTTAGTTTCCGAACCGCGACTATCTTCACCGGGTCGGTATGGATCCCCTGCTCACTGACGACATGTCCAAGGTAGACGATGCTCTTCTGGAAGAAACTGCATTTCTTCCGGTTCAGCCTCAGATTTGCGTCGCGTAGCCTTCGGAATACCTCCCGTAGGTTTTGACGTGGTCGTCCAAGTCTTTCCCGATGACGATGATGTCATCGAGGTAAGCGAAGTCGTGTGGTTCCATCTTTGGTCCAATAACGCTGTCAGGGCTCGCTGAAACGTCGCAGGGGCTGAGTGCAGACCGAACGGCATGACTTTCAATGGAAAAGTCCTCTGCCGGGAACAGTGAAGGCCGTGCACTCCCGGCTTCCTTCCGCCATCGGGATCTGCCAGTATCCATTCTTCAAATCCAAGGTTGAGATGAAGCGGGCGTCGCGCAGTCTCTCGAGGATGTGGTTAATCCTGGGAAGCGGGTATGCGTCCGGTATTGATCTGGCGTTGAGTTGCCTGTAGTCGACACACATGCGCATCACCCCGGTCTTTTTCCCTACGAGCACAATTGGACGCTGTGGGGGCTCTTTGATCTTCTGCATGGCTGGGTTTTTGGGGTAATACCGTTTGCTTTACGGGCTTGTCATCCTTCATGTAGATCGTATGCTGGGCTATATGCGAGATACCCGCCAGTCCTCAAATTTGGCCAACTCTTCCTCCAGGGAACTCGGCTACCCACGGAGTAGGTAGTGGTTCGTCGATTCGGGCCGTCTGGATTGGAGGTTCACGGTCCTCTGGGTGGTTTGATCGGGCCTGCGAAATGGATTCCGCCGTCGGCCGATTGCGGCGTCGTCCAGTGGTTCCAGATGGTAGTCCATTCGGGGGCTGATGTCGAAGTTCGGTTGGTCCCGTGCATGGCTATCGTTGAGTTGGCAGCAGACGGACTGGCCCTGACCTCTCCGTCGAGGTCCTGTTGCTTCTGTTTGCGTCCGGCGTTAATTTGGCGGCAGACGGACTGGCCCTGGTTGTCTCCAGCGGTGTCGCAGTCGTCTCCGTCGAGGTCCTGTCTGTGGGTAATCCTGATATCCTGGTGCTTCGTGGTCCGGCTTGGTCTGATCCTGGTCTCATTTCCGTGGTATTTGCACTGTGCGGTCTGTCTTGGTTGAGGTTCGAAGGCGTGGTGACGTGGCCGATGCTGGGTCTCTCCTGGTCTGGTGGTGTCGAAAGCGTTGTCCTGTTGATTTCCGTGTGATTAGTCCTGGGATTGGTCTTCGAAGGCTTTGTCGGGGAAGGGTCGTCGTGGAGGGTCACTGTGCAAGGTGTTGCGGGTGGCGAGGGATTTATTTCCCGGGTCAACTGGAAGTAGGCACGTCCGCACTGGAGAACTGCTTTGAAGCCGCATAGGAAGTCGAGTCCGAGGATGACGTCGTCAACCACTATGGGCAGTATCAGCAAGGTTACCTGGGTTTCCTGTTGGTCCAGTCGTACTTTGACGGTCAAGGCCTGCGTCACTTCCTTTGTAGTTCCATCCGCCAGGCGGACCCGCGTCCCTCACGTTGCGCACCGTTTCCTCCTGTGCTTAGTTCCCTTCCTGTTTGCTGGCTGACAAACGAGCGGGTTGCCCCGGTGCCCAGGGTCGCGGTGGGGGTACTCCGGCGATAGTTACGAGTGCAGCGATCCTTCCACCCTCAAGCTTAGGGGATGCATTACTCCTGGGGGTCCTGGGTATGTGTCTCCGTTCGGTTGCCTGCTGGACGGAGACTCAATCCGGTTCCCGTCCATTGTGGTCGGCAGCAGTCGATGGTCCGGATACTCCGACTTCCGCACTCCCAGCAGAATAGCATCCGTCGATTCCTGCACTTCCTTGCTTCTGTCGTCGCTGCCGCTGATCCCGCGCCTCTGTCGGCACGGCCGCTGCTGCGCCTCTGCCGCTAGCTGCGGTTCGGCTGGTGTCGATGCTGCTGCTGCGCCTCTGCCGCTAGCTGCGGTCCGGTTGGCGTCGATCCTGCTGCTGCGCCTCTGCCGCTAGCTGCGGTCCGGCTGGCGTCGATCCTGCTGCTGCGCCTCTGTCGGCAGGGAGGTAAGGGAAGCCAGCCTCGGCTGTACATGATAGTTGGGCCCTGCACGTGCGGTTTTGCCCAAAAAACTGTAAATTCTGCCGTTTCTGCCGCGCCACGCCGTTGCGTCCGCGTCACTTGTTGAATTTGGCCTGTCGACCAGAAACACGTGGCTCACTCCACTGCCTTATATATTTCCCCTCACACGCCCTTCGGCTTCACAAAACTGAACGGAATCTCGGAGTCCCTGCTCGGGCGCCATCTGTAAGGAAGCGATTTCGCTGGGGTACATCTCTTAGTCCGGCCAGGGTCGAAACTACAGAAAATTTGTAATTTGCCGGGACTCCGAGTCGTGAATGGCGCCTTTCGGGGCGGAGGCTCGTCTGGGGAGGGTCAGGGGAGCGGCGGGGATCTACCGGCGGATGTCGAAATGGCCCGGACGGTCCCTCTGGAGAGTACGAGCCACGGGGAAGCGAGGAAGGAGGCAGTGTCTGCAAAGGGGTGGCGGCTATCGCCGGGCGACACCTTCGGGCAACGACTACGGGGGTGGGAAGTGGGTAGTCAAGATCGACAAAGGTGATTAGGCGATCGCCGGATGTCACCTTTGGGCACTACGGGTTTCGGGGAAGGGGCGCGGTTTTCTGAAAGGCGAATTGGCGATCACCGGTCGCCACCTTCAGGCAACTACTACGGGGTGAGAAGTGGGAAAGGTTTTCTGAAGGCGACTAGTTGATCACCGGACGCTACCTTCAGGCAACTACGACGGGGTGGGAAGTGGGAAAGATTTTCTGAAGACGACTAGGCGATCACCGGACGCCACCTTCAGACAACTACTACGGGGGTGGGAAGTGGGAAAGGTTTTCTGAAGGCGACTAGGCGATCACCGGACGCCACCTTCAGACAACTACTACGGGTGTGGGGCGGAGGTAACCGAAATCACAAATTCAAAACAGGAGTTATTTTCTTTGATCCAACCTTTATTCTGCACTATGTACTTTTCCCTACCTAACCGCACCGCTAAGCGCCCTCCTTCTCACGACGGTGAGACTCGCTTACCTAAATAATCTCCTTTGTTGCGGCGTGTCTTATCCCGTTATCCTCGGTAGCGTGGGCGTCTCTTCTCTCTTCGGCACACTTGTCTTTGCACAACCGGCTTAATGTTTCACTCCCGAACGACTGCCCAATTCATTTCTGGCGCGCGATCGTAAGACCTGTTGCCGGCTTCCAATGCTCTCTCTCTGCTTTGGGTTTTTCGTTGCTAGCTGCTCTCTTTCGTCGGTGGTTGCTATGGTTTCCAGCGCTCTCTCTCTGCTTTGGGTTTTCGTTGCTAGCTGCTCTCTTTCGTCGGTGGTTGCTATGGTTTCCAGCGCTCTCTCTCTGCTTTGGGTTTTCGTTGCTAGCTGCTCTCTTTCGTCGGTGGTTGCTATGGTTTCCAGCGCTCTCTCTCTGCTTTTGGGTTTTCGTTTGCTAGCTGCTCTCTTTCGTCTGTGGTGATATTTGTTGCTATGGTTTCCAGCGCTCTCTCTCTGCTTTGGGTTTTCGTTGCTAGCTGCTCTCCTTCGTCTGCGGTGATATTCGTTGCTATGGTTTCCAGCGCTCTCTCTCTGCTTTGGGTTTTCGTTGCTATCTGCTCTCTTTCGTCTGTGGTGATATTCGTTGCTATGGTTTCCAGCGCTCTCTCTCTGCTTTGTTGCCAGTGTTGGCCGTGGGGTAGCGACATAAGTCCGCGCGACATATCTCCGCCCATACATTTTCCGCGCGGAGATATGACGAAAAAAATCCGGGCGGAGATATGTCGTTTTGAAACGACACATCTCCGCGCGAAGATATGACGCTAAACTCCGCGCGGAGATATGTCGTTTCGAAAACGACATAAGTCCGTTTAGAATTTAGCGGAGATATGTCGTTTTTAAAACGACATACCTCCGCACGGAGTTTGGCGTCATATCTCCGCGCGGAGATGTGTCGTTTTCAGAACGTCATATCTCCGCGCGGAGATATATCCTTTCAAAAAACGACATATCTCCGCCCAGAATTTAGCGGAGATATGACGTCTAGCTTTGCACAGTGGGCGACAGCCATAAACCATTGTCAAAAGTCGCTTGTTTACATTATGCGCTGTGGGAAGTTAATAGTTCTTTCTCGATTATTTAAAAAAATTTAAATCATGAAAATATCTATATTCGTTCAAAAGGAATTCATTTACAAATCTGAAATACAAAAATAGTTTCCCAATTCGATCATTTATAAGAAAAAAATATGCTGTTGCAACAATGGGTATTTTAAAATTTATTTATATGGAATGTATACATTTAAGTATAAGCTTATTTATTTAGCTATAAATGAAAACATTGCAAGTCGCCTCCTTTTACAGCTTGGTTACAGGTTGGACATTTTATATTTACATTTAAGTCTTCATCTCTTTCTTCATGGAAATTTTTCGTTTTCATGTTTGTCAACAATCTTTTCCCAGCATTCACCACAAATAGAAACGTGGTTGCATGGGCGCAATAAAACTGATTTTCTGTTCTCAAAACATACGTTGCATAAATTGTTTTGATTAGCAGTAAGCAATCCATGATCGCTTGAAGAAGACGACGAATGGGATGATGCTGATGAATTAAGATCAGATTTATCTTTTTTGCTCCTTTTCCGAGCTGTGATTCAAAAATGTCTCATTGGAAAACTTTGAAAACTGATTGTTTATAGAAACAGTACGCGCTAAAAAGCCTTGCACATCGATTTCTTTCTTTTCAAAGAGATCCATAGCATCCATAATTTTCTGTGCACGGTCCTGAAAATATATTTCAAGTTTATTTCATAAGTATATAATTGTATTATATATATTCTCTCAGCTTACACGTAATTTTTTTGTCTGTGGTTGATTTCCGAATCCCCCGTTCTGAAAAAGCAAAGCAAATTCGCGGCTTTTTTCATATTCTGCGTCAATAAGGCATTGAACAAACTTAAAAAAGTGACCGTGTGAACGAATTTTATTGCCCAAGTTGAGATTATGAGCTTCAACAGAGCTTGTGGTTCTGGTCGAACGTTTAAATACAGAAATGTTCTCAGCACCTTCCTAAATATCAAAGTAAATAATAAATTGAATATGTTTTATATCTGCATATATACTTTCAATTTATTTCAAATACGTACCTTTTCAAGCCACTGCCTATTGAAATACTTTAAGAAGGGGCCAAACAACTGATCATCCATATTCTTTGCCTCTGTTTGCAATGTCTTAAATCCTTCATCAATGTTGATCGCTGGTAAAAGTGGCAAATAAAAGGAACTTCATGAAGAGTACATGAGCTTTCTTTCTTGCTTTTTTAGAAAATAATCTAAACCTTTTATCTTCATGGCATTCCTTTTGAAAGCTTGCGTAAAATGAAACCAGCAAGCAAACATGATTCATGGTTGGATGTAATGTTTTTCAATGCGTTTCGCATTGCTGTTTCATAGTCTGATGTAAATGAAGCACCATTTAAGCTACAAATAGACGAATCGATGTAAGTAAACAAATGTTGATAACACGCTTCAGTTTTCCGAGTCATTAGTACGTACATAAATGGAATGGTCTGAAAAATAAGTATAGTAATATGACTAATTAAAATCTTGCAAAAAATATATAGATATTTATAAGTATATGTCGATATTTATTTACCTTCTGCATATGTTTTATATATATTATTAAAAGTTGCTTGAATTCTCCGAAGGGGCATACCTTAAACGTGGCATCGATCAAAAAGTTTCGATTCACTTCTGGAATGTTGTCTTGCATTGCGAGGTGATCTTATCTGATCCAAAAATGCAGTATGAAAACGAACTGGATACATAGACTTTTTAAAAAAACGTTGTTTCGTGTGACCTTTGGTCATGCCAAAAGAGTCATGGTATTTTCGTCTTCAAATGCTTCTCGAACATTTTCTGCAGACGTTGGAGAATTCGGCAAGAAAGGTTGTCTCTTTCGTTGCAAAGTGCGTTTAACGTTGTCGTAGCATATTTCGATCTCTTTTTCCATTGTTTTTCTAATAAATAATAAATTGGATGTTAAATACATATACAAATATTAATCTATACAGATGCTCACAGCTAAAACAAACAAAAACACTTTTCAAACTTAAAAGTGCTGTGATTTCAAAACCATCTATTTTACCACTGAAAGTCCAATGCTTACTGATTACAGTAGAAATTTTTTTTAAGTGGTAACATAAATGGCTTAGAAATTACACCTTTTTTTAAGATTGAAAAGTTCTTTTGGTTTATTTAAGCTGCAGCTACTGTGTATACCACCAAAAGACCAACTTTTTTCGAGTTATTCCGATGCGTCGGTGAAGAATTATGAGAAAACCGAAATACAATGTACACTTATTTGAAATGTGTATGAAATACTTGTGTACATACATATGTTGATATAAATGGCGCGCGGGTAATTGCTGTTTTTTTTCATTCGCATTCTGCTTATATATATCTATATCTATTATATATACTTATAAATATCTATATATTTTGCAAGATTTTAATTAGTCATATTACTATACTTATTTTTCAGACCATTCCATTTATATACGTACTAATGACTCGGAAAACTGAAGCGTGTTATCAACATTTGTTTACTTACATCGATTCGTCTATTTGTAGCTTAAATGGTGCTTCATTTACATTAGACTATGAAACAGCAATGCGAAACGCATAAAAAACATTACATCCAACCATGAATCATGTTGCTTGCTGGTTTCATTTTACGCAAGCTTGCAAAAAGGAATGCCATGAAGATAAAGGTTTAGATTATTTGCTAAAAAGCAAGAAAGAAGCTCATGTACTCTTCATGAAGTTCCTTTTATTTGCCACTTTTACCAGCGATCAACATTGATGAAGGATTTAAGACATTGCAAACAGAGGCAAAGAATATGGATGATCGGTTGTTTGGCCCCTTCTTTAAAAGTATTTCAATAGGCAGTGGTTTGAAAAGGTACGTATTTGAAATAAATTGAAAGTATATATGCAGATATAAAAACATATTCAATTTATTATTTACTTTGATATTTAGGAAGGTGCTGAGAACATTTCTGTATTTAAACGTTCGACCAGAACCACAAGCTCTGTTGAAGCTCATAATCTCAAACGGGCAATAAAAATTCGTTCACACGGTCACTTTTTAAGTTTGTTCAATGCCTTATTGACGCAGAATATGAAAAAAAGCCGCGAATTTGCTTTGCTTTTTTCAGAACGGGGGATTCGGAAATCAACCACAGACAAAAAATTACGTGTAAGCTGAGAGAATATATATAATAAAATTATATACTTATGAAATAAACTTGAAAAATATATTTTCAGGACCGTGCACAGAAAATTATGGATGCTATGGATCTCTTTGAAAAGAAAGAAATCGATGTGCAAGGCTTTTTTTAGCGCGTACTGTTTCTATAAACAATCAGTTTTCAAAGTTTTCCAATGAGACATTTTTGAATCACAGCTCGGAAAAGGAGCAAAAAGATAAATCTGATCTTAATTCATCAGCATCATCCCATTCGTCGTCTTCTTCAAGCGATCACGGATTGCTTACTGCTAATCAAAACAATTTATGCAACGTATGTTTGGAGAACAGAAAATCAGTTTTATTGCGCCCATGCAACCACGTTTCTATTTGTGGTGAATGCTGGGAAAAGATTGTTGACAAACATGAAAACGAAAAATTTCCATGAAGAAAGAGATGAAGACTTAAATGTAAATATAAAATGTCCAACCTGTAACCAAGCTGTAAAGGAGGCGATTTGCAATGTTTTCATTTATAGCTAAATAAATAAGCTTATACTTAAATGTATACATTCCATATAAATAAATTTTAAAAACCCATTGTTGCAACAGCATATTTTTTTTCTTATAAATGATCGAATTGGGAAACTATTTTTTGTATTTCAGCTTTGTAAATTAATTCCTTTTTTGAACGAATATAGATATTTTCATGATTTAAAATTTTTTAAATAATCGAGAAAGAACTATTAACTTCCCACAGCGCATAATGTAAACAAGCGACTTTTGACAATGGTTTATGGCTGTCGCCCACTGTGTAAAGTTAGACGTCATATCTCCGCTAAATTCTGGGCGGAGATATGTCGTTTTTGAGATATCTCCGCGCGGAGATATGTCGTTTTAAAACGACATACCTCCGCGCGGAGATATGACGCCCCCGTCCGCGCGGAGATATGTCGCGCGGAGATATGACACTATGCCTTGGCCGTGGGTCACCGGTTTTCTCCCCTTTTCCCCTCGAAATCACGAGATTCCCTTGCTGATTATTGGCCTCGTCCGTGTAATTGTGATAAATGGTGGTTTTACTTACGAACCAATCCTTAACCTAAAAAAAGATAATGAACATAACACTAAAAAAATAATAAAGAAATACAATCAAAATAAAAATAAATAACAAGGGGCGGGGGAAAAAACAAATCCCTTCGTGGGAGCGGGGTAGGGGAAACTTAGGGGGAAGATCCCTTCGTGGGAAACTAAAGGAGGTGGTTCCCTTCGTGGGCCGTTCGCGGGACAAAAATGTGGGGGAGCTTCCGCTCCTTCACAAACCATATAATAAAACAAACAGTGCCAGCTAAGTATAGTATTTCATATCATATGAGAGATGCAATTTTTCATTTTTCTTCATATGACTTATACCAAGCACGATACCACTCCCTATATAGGTTTTTAGCCACGGCATCCGCAAATCGGGCTTTTTTACCTGCAAGTGCCTCTTAACGATCACAGCTAAGTATATTCTCGTATTTTAATACAAGAAACGCATTATCACTTCAATATTATTCATGTACATATTAATAATAACATATATATCCAACCGTATAATAAAACAGACATTGCAAGCTAAGTATATTCCCCATATCATATGAAAGATGAAAATTTTCATTTTTCTTCATATGACTTATACCAAGCACGATACCACTCCCTATATAGGTTTATACATATTAATAATAACATATATATCCAACCATATAATAAAACAGACATTGCAAGCTAAGTATATTCCCCATATGATATGAAAGATGCAATTTTTTGCCACGACCTCCGCAAATAAGTTATTTTTACCTGTAAGTGCCTCTTAACGATCATTTTTTCTCGTATTTTTATATAAGAAACGCAATATCACTTCAATATTATTCATATACATATTAATAACTAGCAAACCCGGCGAACTCCGTTTCGCCACCAGATGGCTCCGTTTTATATATCATTTCGTTTGGTGATTAAAATATGAAGAACAATTTTTGTTTGTTTTATATTTGAAAAGGAAAAAAAATTGTATTTCATTTCACAACAGTAATGAATTCATTTCGATTACAAAAATGAAGTGTTATTTAGTTGAACTTTCTCTAAGTAAATGAAAGTGAATCCAAAGTAAATACTGAATCGAAGCGTTATGCGTGTTCGCAAATTATCCGTTTCATTGAAGTGCTCTTTGGTAAAACCACATTTTTTTTTTTCCCGCAAACACTAAGCGATTTGCCTTTGCGACTTGTTAATTGTCATTGCGAACGCAAGGCGAACTGGAAATTGCAATCGTTTGATTTCAAACGGAAGATTAGTCGGAATCATTGGTATTCGAGGAATACATACATTTTCACCTGCGTACTTTCCGTTAATAATGGTTCCCTCAATCAAATTCGGCATTAGTCTTTTTACCGAAAGACGAGTACCGTTGCAAAAGTCGCGGTGGATTCAAATTACGCAATGTCATAATAACTGTACCAACTTTGAGTTGCAAGTTATGTGGTGGAAATCCTGGTAGCTCCAAAAGTTCAAAACTACGTTGGATAATTTGCTACATCATCGGGATTTGTTATGGAATCAACGGATTTGTATGTCACTCGACTTTAACATACAGCGAATTTCTGGAATAGCCGACGGCACTTTAGAATGACATTCTCCTCTTGTGTACGAATCATCATACGATACGCATAGTAATAATAATTGCGCTTAGATTTTATTCGTTGATACGCCTGAAAGTGCAAAATTAAATGAATTGTTAATGGAAACCAATAATAGCAATAATTATTGTGTGAATATTGTACCTGTAATTGGATCGACCATCTTCAACGTGATGTCGTATCCGTCTTTTTTGCCAATAAATGATTGATATTGTAACGCACGTACAAACGATGTGTCTCGTCCGTGTAATTGTGATAAATGGTGGTTTTACTTACGAACTAATCCTTAACCTAAAAAAAAGATAATGAACATAACACTAAAAATAATAAAAGAAATACAATCCAAAAAAAAAATAAATAACAAGGGCAGGGGGAAAAACAAATCCCTTCGTGGGAGCGGGGTAGGGGAAACTTAGGGGAAGATCCTTCGTGGGAAACTAAAGGAGGTGGTTCCCTTCGTGGGCCGTTCGGGGGACAAAAATGTGGGGGAGCTTCCGCTCCTTCACAAAACCATATAATAAAACAAACAGTGCCAGCTAAGTATAGTATTTCATATCATATGAGAGATGCAATTTTCATTTTTCTTCATATGACTTATACCAAGCATGATACCACTCCCTATATAGGTTTTTAGCCACGGCATCCGCAAATCGGGCATTTTACCTGCAAAGTGCCTCTTAACGATCACAGCTAAGTATATTCTCGTATTTTAATACAAGAAACGCATTATCACTTCAATATTATTCATGTACATATTAATAATAACATATATATCCAACCGTATAATAAAACAGACATTGCAAGCTAAGTATAATATCATATGAAAGATGAAAATTTTTCATTTTTTCTTCATATGACTTATACCAAGCACGATACCACTCCCTATATAGGTTTTTTGCCACGGCCTCCGCAAATTGGGTATTTTTGCCAGCAAGTGCCTCTTAACGATCACAGCTAAGTATATTCCCCATATCATATGAATGATGAAATTTTTCATTTTTCTTCATTTGACTTATACCAAGCACGATACCACTCCCCTATATAGGTTTTTGCCACGACCTCCGCAAATCGGTTATTTTTACCTGCAAGTGCCTCTTAACGATCATTTGTTCTCGTATTTTAATACAAGAAACGCATTATCACTTCAATATTATTAATTTACATATTCATAATAACAATATAATCCAACCATATAATAAAACAGACATTGCCAGCTAAGTATATTCGCCATATCATATGAAAGATGAAATTTTTCATTTTTTCTTCATATGCCTTATACCAAGCACGATACCACTCCTATATAGGTTTTAGCCACGGCATCCGCAAAGGCATTTTTACCTGCAAGTGCCTCTTAACGATCACAGCTAAGTATATTCCCCATATATAGGTTTTTGCCACGGCAAACCAAATTAGGGTATTTTTGCCAGCAAGTGCCTCTTAAGGATCATTTGTTCTCGTATTTTAATACAAGAAACGCATTATCACTTCAATATTATTCATATACATATTAATAATAACTTATATATCCAACCATATAATAAAACAGACATTGCCAGCTAAGTATATTCCCCATATCATATGAAAGATACAATTTTTCTTTTTCGTCATATGACTTATACCAAGCATGATACCACTCCCTATATAGGTTTTAGCCACGGCATCCGCAAATTGGGCATTTTTACCTGCAAGTGCCTCTTAACGATCACAGCTAAGTATATTCCCCATATATAGGTTTTTTGCCACGACCTCCGCAAATCGGGTATTTTTACCTGCAAGTGCCTCTTAACGATAATTTGTTCTCGTATTTTAATACAAGAAACGCACTATCACTCCAATATTATTTATTTACATATTCATAATAACAACAACAATCCAACCATATAATAAAACAGACATTGCCAGCTAAGTATATTCGCCATATCATATGAAAGATGAAATTTTTCATTTTTCTTCATATGACTTATACCAAGCACGATACCACTACCTATATAGGTTTTTGCCACGGCCTCCCCAAATCGGGTATTTTTGCCAGCAAGTGCCTCTTAACGATCATTTGTTCTCGTATTTTAATACAAGAAACGCATTATCACTTCAATATTATTCATATACATATTAATAATAACATATATATCCAACCATATAATAAAACAGACATTGCAACTAAGTATATTCCCCATATGATATGAAAAGATGCAATTTTTCATTTTTCTTCATATGACTTATACCAAGCACGATACCACTTCCTATAAAGGTTTTTTGCCACGACCTCCGCAAATAAGTTATTTTTACCTGTAAGTGCCTCTTAACGATCATTTTTTCTCGTATTTTTATATAAGAAACGCAATATCACTTCAATATTATTCATATACATATTAATAACTAGCAAACCCGGCGAACTCCGTTTCGCCACCAGACTCCGTTTATATATAAATTTCGTTTGGTGATTAAAATATGAAGTATTTTTCCCCATTTCATATTTGAAAATGAAAAATTGTATTTCATTTTCTTCAGTAATGAATTCATTTCGATTACAAAAATGAAGTGTTATTTAGTTGAACTTCTCTAAGTAAATGAAAGTTTTTCCACGTAAATACTGAATCGAAGCGTTTTGCGTGTTCGCAAATTATCCTTTTCATTGAAGTGCATTTGGTAAACCACATTTTTGTTTTTCCCGCAAACACTAATCATTTGCCTTGCGACTTGTTAATTATATTGCGAACGCAAGGCGAACTGGAAATTGCAATCGTTTGATTTTCAAACGGAAGATTAGTCGGAATCATTGGTATTCGAGGAATACATACATTTTCACCTGCGTACTTTCCGTTAATAATGGTTTCAATCAAATTCGGCATTTTCTTTTTACCGAAAGACGAGTATTGCAAAGTCGCGGTTTTTCAAATTACGCAATGTCATAATAACTGTACCAACTTTGAGTTGCAAGTTATGTGGTGGAAATGAATGGTAGCTCCAAAAGTTCAAAAACTACGTTGGATAATTTTTTACATCATCGGGATTTGTTATGGAATCAACATTTTGTATGTCACTCGACTTTAACATACAGCGAATTTCTGGAATAGCCGACGGCACTTTTAGAATGACATTCTCCTCATGTGTACGAATCATCATACGATACGCATAGTAATAATAATTGCGCTTAGATTTTTATTCGTTGATACGCCTGAAAGTGCAAAATTAAATGAATTATTAATGGAAACCAATAATAGCAATAATTATTGTGTGAATATTGTACCTGTAATTGGATCGACCATCTTCAACGTGATGTCGTATCCGTCTTGCCCTTGCCAATAAATGATTGGATATTGTAACGCATCGTACAAACAGGCATTCTCGTTTCAACGATGCATGATATTGCTTCTTCGCTGAACGACAATGTCTCGCGATTTAGTTTGATCGCCTACAATAATTGCAGCAACATCATTAACGGTGGGTGCATTGAATCTTCGCACATGTTCACCTGTTGGTGTACAATCCGCTCTTATGACAAATTTGTGCGTATCCGATGGCATTCGTTCCAATGCTGTTTTGAACATATTAACCACAGCATTATTAGCGTGAAAAATGCTTGCAACTGTTCAATAATTCGTCTCTTTAACTGTTGTGTTCCTGTATATTGCACCGCACATTCAGCTGATCCACCATCGACGAAATGAAATATATTTGCAGAAATTGATGCGGTTCATCTGGTGTTGGCACCATTGAACCATGCAAATGATATATTTGTCCTTGTATCTTTAATTGCAAACAATCAATTGTTGAAGAATACGGTGTAACTTCTGATCGTGTGATGGTGTAGTGTGTGGTGTATATGTAATTGTTACGTGTTGCAATTCATTGTGTTGGTGTGAGTGATTGGTTATGTGTATTGTATCTTTTACCTTTTTTCGGCATGAAATCGAATGATATTAGCTCCAAAGGAAGTCATGAGAAAGCAGTTATTGTATTCAAGGATGTGTTGAAGAAAATGGCTGGAATCGGGATCACTTCAATCGAACAATGGTTTCAGTATGTGGTGGTGTAATAATGGATCCAGTTTGACTTTTCCCTTGCGCATACAATCCAGCCGTTTCTCTTTTGAACTTTAACGCATTGCAATATCGGCATATAGTCGTCATTGGTCCAATATCTAAATTTTTCATCACTGTAGTTCGCGGTGGGATCATATTGGAATGCCAAGCGATTGTATGATGCCAATGATCTTCGTGTCCTCACGCGTTGTCCCAATCGCATCTTTTTATATTTGGTCTTCCTTCGTTAAGTGTTGTAAATACATTTGTTGCTGTATTGCATGTCTTGTGCGGCGGCCGATGTTCGACCACGTCGTCCTATAGGCATTTTGGACTGTGGACTCTGTCCACTTTAACCTCAAATGCACGATCCACATAATTTACACAGTTCAAACCACCTTAAACACAAATGACTCCTGTTCACAATACACGTGATTGATTTGATGGTTTCCAATTGAAATATGAGAAACGAATAACTTTTTTTTAAATTTCGTTTTCACTTGAACACAATGGTTTGTCACATGAAATTAATGAGCCAGAAACAATGAGTAGCTGTCAAACAGGTTTTTCACGCACCGGCGCCTACTTTAAATATTGGTTTGGCGTGTATTTTATAGTAGATAATACAAATGCATTTTCCGCATTTCTTTTGCAATTTTTCGTGAATTTTCTTTTTAAACCTTCGGAGGCCGAGACCTTTCAAGAAATGCAAAACCGTGCAAAATCGGTTCGTGCGTTCTGGAGTTGGTTTCAATAAGAAACCCGACCTATTTTTTATATATTATAACATATATATCCAACCATATAATAAAACAGCTGATTAAGTATATTCCCCATATCATATGAAAGATAAATTTTCCATTTTATTCATATGACTTATACAAAGCACGATACCACTCCCTATATAGGTTTTTTGCCACGGCATCCGCAAATCGGTCATTTTTACCTGCAAGTGCCTCTTAACGATCACAGCTAAGTATATTCCCCATATCATATGAATGATGCAATTTTCATTTTTTTTTCATATGACTTATATTCACGATATATCCCTATATAATTTTTTGCCACGGCTTCCGCATATCGGGCATTTTACCTGCAAGTGCCTCTTAACGATCACAGCTAAGTATATTCCCCATATCATATGAATGATGAAATTTTTCATTTTTCTTCATATGACTTATACCAAGCACGATACCACTCCCTATATAGGTTTTTTGCCACGACCTCCGCAAATCGGTTATTTTTACCTGCAAGTGCCTCTTAACGATCATTTGTTCTCGTATTTTAATACAATAAACGCATTATCACTTCAATATTATTCATTTACATATTAATAATAACATATTTGTCCAACCATATAATAAAACAGACATTGCCAGCTAAGTATATTCCCCATATCATATGAAATATAAAATTTTTCATTTTTCGTCATATGACTTATACCAAGCACGATACCAGTCCATATAAAGGTTTTTTGCCCCGACCAGCGCAAATCGGGTATTTTTACCTGCAAGTGACTCTTAACGATCATTTGTTCTCGTAATTTAATACAAGAAACGCACTATCACTCCAATATTATTCATTTAAAATCCAAATGCCAAATCTAGATCATATCGGTGCAAAGGCCGGTGGCACGCGCCATAGAACTCGAAAACAGCACCCAGATTTGCGGACTCAGATTTGTATAGAAATCGTCCATAAATAAGCCCGCGATTTCCATTTTCCATTTCATAAATACGGCAGGCCATCGAATTCTACACAGTAACGGCAGTCCATCGCCTATTCTAAATCGTACTTTTCGCGAGAACACTACACACGAAACCACTACACGACACAAGAAAAGACACAGAACACAAATTCTCGTGGTTAAATTTATCAAAAACCAAAACTCATTATAATCATCATTTCTTCGCCGAGCGCGAACACAAACAAATCAGGTGACACAACAAGCCCATATTACCGCATACACCAAAATTCAGGCATCAATGTTTTTTTCATCGCCATATGCGATCACCCAAAACACCTACACGGTATCATCGATCCACGCCCGCTCCACTTTCGGTCTCACGGTTCCCTACCCTAAAGTTCCAGCAATACTACAAAAATTTCCCTAGAGAACAATGGACAGACTTTTACCTCAGTTTGATTATACATTCAGGTCGTTACCGTATTCTTTTCCATTAGTTAGTCATTTTATATAAGATTGAGAGCCTTGTTACCAAAAAAAAAACATTTTGACTTATTTTGGACCACAGGTTGTTTCTCCATATTTCTTTGGACCAACTCCAGTGCATACTGCATTACTTGTACCCATGGCTTCCTGTCTAAAGTGGATTTTTCCGCGGACTCCGGGCAGATAATTTATATTCTTGAGAGCAAGAACTAACTTTCATTTTTCAGCTCTAAAGATGATTTGCAAGGGTCCTTCTTGACCTCACCTACCAGTAGTTTAACCAAAAATGGCGATATTGGGCTTTTTTTCACGTTTTTCTAGTAGGTTACGTATTTTACGGCATTGAAATCATTTTGTTGAGCAACCGACTATTTGCTTTACCTTAGGAATGTTGTCTCCTTCTGCAATTCAACTTTTGATCCTTTAACTTTTTTTTCCTAAAGTGGTTTCCACAACCCATAAATACTTTTATTTTACAACTTTATTGCTACTATCGACTTAAGACACTGATTATTCATTTAATTAAAAACATTGCCAGCTAAGTATATTCCCCATATCATATGAAATATAAAATTTTTCATTTTTCGTCATATGACTTATACCAAACACGATACCACTCCCTATAAAGGTTTTTTGCCACGACCACCGCAAATCGGGTATTTTTACCTGCAAGTGCCTCTTAACGATCATTTGTTCTCGTATTTTAATACAAAAACGCACTATCACTCCAATATTATTCATTTACATATTAATAATAACATATATATCCAACCATACAATAAAACAGACATTGCCAGCTAAGTTATTCCCCATATCATATGAAAGATGAAATATTTCATTTTTCTTCATATGACTTATACCAAGCACGATACCACTACCTATATAGGTTTTTTGCCACGGCCTCCGCAAATAAGGGATTTTTTGCAAGTGCCTCTTAACGATCATTTGTTCTCGTACAAGAAACGCACTATGTTCTTCCAATATTATTCATTTACATATTAATAATAACATATATATCAAACCATACAATAAAACAGACATTGCCAGCTAAGTTATTCCCCATATCATATGAAAGATGAAATATTTCATTTTTCTTTCATATGACTTATACCAAGCGTTTAATGATACCACTCCCTATATAGGTTTTTTGCCACGGCTTCCGCAAATCGGGCCTTTTTACCTGCAAGTGCCTCTTAACGATCACAGCTAAGTATATTCCCCATACCATATGAATGATGAAATTTTTCATTTTTCTTTATATGACTTATACCAAGCACGAACCACTCCCTATATACGTTTTTTGCCACGACCAGCGCAAATCGGGTATTTTTACCTGCAAGTGCCTCTTAACGATCATTTTTTCTCGTATTTTAATACAAGAAACGCACTATCACTCCAATATTATTCATTTACATATTAATAATAACATATATATCCAACCATATAATAAAACAGACATCGCCAGCTAAGTATATTCCCCATATCATATGAAAGATGAAATATTTCATTTTTGTCATATGACTTATACCACTGACCAAACACATAATGTGTTTGGTCAGTGGTATATTCATATGATAAAAAAAAAAATTGCATCATTCATATGATATGGGGAATATAGTTAGCTGTAATCGTTAAGAGGCACTTGCAGGTAAAAATGCCCAATTTGCGGATGCCAAGGCTAAAAACCTTTATAGGGAGTGGTATCGTGCTCAGTATAAGTCATATGACGAAAAATGAAAAATTTAGCTGGCAATGTTTTTAATTAAAAGAATAATCAGTCAATCTTAAGTCGATTGTAGCAATAAAGTTGTAAAATAAAAGTATTTATGGGCTGTGGAAACCACTTTAGGAAAAAAAAACGAGAAAAGAACGTGCGGAGTCGCTTCGAACGCGACTCTACTTTTATACCCGTACTCTGTCAGTACACATGTGATTTATGTGGAATTTTAAAAAACATCATTTTTACATTTTACATTTTACATCTGTCATCGACATCTACATCTACATCATCTACATCAGTGAAAAAACAACACACGTACACCGCACGAGGAAGCATGTTTGAGCGTGTGTGTGTGTTTATGAAGAAGCTGCAGCAACAATCAACCCCAATAATTGACTTACTCTGCAAGAGGAGTGGGACGATTGCTGCTGAAAATTCATTTGATCATTGTTTCAATAATGATCCGATCTGAACCAAATTCGGGAATCTGGTAGATATGGTAATTTTTTCTACGATACTGCATTTTTATGAGCGAAATATCTTCAAAATTGTATATTTTTCGTATTTTGTTAGGGAGTGGGCGTGGCAAAATTTTTGAAATAAATTGCACTGAAGCGATATCACAGGAGTTCTAGGCAAAAAAATGTTATTGTTCTAGCTCTTATAGTCTCTGAGATCGAGGCGCTCATTTATACGAAAACCAAAATTACTCGATTTTGTGTGAGTGCGAAAGGGATGGTTTTGAAGTTTTTGCGTATGTTTTTCTCAATTGTGGCTAAAATAATGATCCGATCCGATTCAGTTTCGGGCCCCTGATAGATTTGGCAATTTCTCTATGATTCTCCATTTCGTTTTTCTGTTATTTTTAATATTGTGAACGACACAGATATGCGCGTTTTTTGGGGGGCGGAAGTGGCGGGGCAAATACATGTGATTTTTCTAATTTGAGATATAACATCAGTATGGAAAAAATTTGGTTGCTCTATCTCTTTTTAGCCTTCGAGCAATGGGCGACGAACAAGACGGACAGACGGACGGACAGACAGGGCTATATCGACTCTTATTGATGCTGATCAAGAATATATATACATTATATGGTCGGAAAGTATCCTTCTCTATGTTAAACACATCCACTTTTTACATTAAATACAATATACCCTTTTACTTTATACAAACACAAAAATAATTAAAGGATAAAAAAGTTGAATTGCAGAAGGAGAAAACATTCCTAAGGTAAAAGCAAAAAGTCGGTTGCTCAAGTTAAATGATTTGCAATGCCGCAAAAATACGTAACCTACTAGAAAAACGTGAAAGAAAATTCAATATCGCCATTTCTGGTTAATCTACTGGTAGGTGAGGTCAAGAAGGACCCTTGCAAATCATCTTCAGAGCTTAAAAATGATCTTAAAAATCGCCAAGGATGAGGAAATTAGTTCTTGCTCTCAAGAATATAAATTAACTGCCCGGAGTCCGCGGAAAAATCCACTTTAGACAGGAAGCCATGGGTAGAAGTAATGCAGTATGCACTGGAGTTGGTCCAATGAAATATGGAGAAACAACCTGTGGTCCAAAATAAGTCAAAAAGTTTTTTTTTGGTAACAAGGCTCTCAATCTTATATAAAATGACTAACTAATGTAGAATACAACGACCTGACTAAGATAGAAAAACAATAAACATGCAGGGAAAAGCTTCACGTTAAGGGCATGCTCTTCTTACTAGGGAGGTGGTCCAATACATTGCTCAAATCGATGATAAATCGACACGGCTATGCAAATATATATATAAAAACACTGATGCTTCCTTATATGGAATATAAAATTCCGCTGTTTTGTGTCTTCCATCAGGATAATGATCCAAAACAGACCAGCGAGAAAGCCCGAACGTGGTTCGAGAACAGTGCATTTAATGTAATGTATTGGCCTGCTTAGTCCCCAGATATGAAACCCATGGAAAATCTTGGTTCTAAAGTTAAAAAATAGGTTTCTAATACGAAACCAAAGAAAAATATTAATCTTTGGGGCATCATGCATTATTTGTGGGGCTATATCTCCCACAAAAGAGTCGAAATTGAGGTGAACTTGCATCACAAGACGCTGAGCCTCTGTTGTGGCTACCAAAGGCTTTAAAACAATATCTTAACCTTTAAATACAACTAAAGTAACCTATTGTAATGAAAAATTTGGAAAACTTCTTTGAATTTTTTTTTTTTCGAACAGTTTGGAAATTGGTGCTATTTTTTTGTTGCCGCCTAAATTCAGGAATAAGTACGTTTCTTGTCAAATATTTTCGTTTAAAGTCTACCAAACATGCCATTGCCTTCGGATATGTTAAATAACACTCTAAAGTTCATATTTAGTCTTAAAGCCGATCATTAAACCGTGCAGTGTAACGTGTTTGTTTGAGACCGATTAAATCGTTAGTGCCGTAATCAATCTATATAGAAAACTGAAAAAAATTTCCTCGGTATTCCCACATAAAATATTTGGAAACTCCGTACGTTCTATGTTATTATTAATATGTATATGAATAATATTGTAGTGATAATGCGTTTATTGTATTAAAATACGAGAACAAATAATCGTTAAGAGGCACTTGCTGGCAAAAATACCCTATTTATATAGGGAGTGGTATCGTGCTTAGTATAAGTCATATGAATAAAAATGAATATTTCATTTTCATATGATATGGGGAATAACTTAGCTGGCAATGTCTGTTTTATTATATGGTTGGATATATATGTTATTATTAATATGTAAATGAATAATATTGAAGTGATAGTGCGTTTCTTGTATTAAAATACGAGAACAAATGATCGTTAAGAGGCACTTGCAGGTAAAAATACCCATTTGCGCTGGTCGTGGCAAAAAAATATACCCGTATTCGTGCTTGGTAAAAGTCATATGAAAAAAATGAAAATTTTCATCATTTCATATATAGGTAAATATAGTTAGCTGTATCGAGAGACAAAAGAGGCACTTGCAGGTAAAAATGCGGATGCCGTGGCTAAAACCTATATAGGGAGTGGTATCGTGCATTTGGTATAAGTCATATGAAGAAAAAATGAAAAATTTCATTTTCATATGATATGGGGAATAACTTAGCTTGCAATGTCTGTTTATTGTATGGTTGGATATATATGTTATTATTAATATGTAAATGAATACTATTGGAGTGATAGTTCGTTTCTTGTATTAAAATAAGAGAACAAATGATCGTTAAGAGGCAATTGCAGGTAAAAATAACCGATTTGCGGAGGTCGTGGAAAAAAACCTATATAGGGAGTGGTATCGTGCTTGGTATAAGTCATATGAAGAAAAATGAAAAATTGCATCATTCATATGATATGGGGAATATAAAAGCTGTGATCGTTAAGAGGCACTTTAAAAAATGCCTTAATTTCAAAAAAAAACCTTTATATAGTGGTATCGTGAGTATAAGTCATATGACGAAAAATGAAAAATTTAGCTGGCAATGTTTTTAATTAAATGAATAATCAGTGTCTTAAGTCGATAGTAGCAATAAAGTTGTAAAATAAAAAAGTATTTATTTGTGGAAACCACTTTAAAAAAAAAAATTAAGGATAAAAAGTTGAATTGCAGAAGGAGAAAACATTCCTAAGGTAAAGCAAATAGTCGGTTGCTCAAGTTAAATGATTTGCAATGCCGTAAAATACGCAACCTACTAGAAAAACGTGAAAGAAAAGCCTCAATATCGCCATTTCTGGTTAAACTACTGGTAGGTGAGGTCAAGAAGGACCCTTGCAAATCATCTACAGAGCTTAAAAAAAAAAAGTTAGTTCTTTAAAAAGAATATAAAGGATGCCCGGAGTCCGCGGAAAAATCCACTTTAGACAGGAAGCCATGGGTACAAGTAATTCAGTATGCACTGGAGTTGGTCCAAAGCATTGTGGAGAAACAACCTGTGGTCCAAAATAAGTCAAAAATTTTTTTTTTTTGTAACAAGGCTTTCAATCTTATATAAAATGACTAACTAATGTAGAATACAACGACCTGACTAAGATAGAAAAACAATAAACATGCAGGGAAAAGCTTCACGGTAAGGGCATGCTCTTCTTACTAGGGAGGTGGTCCAATACATGGCTCAAATCGATGATAGATCGACACGGCTATGCAAATATATATATAAAAACACTGATGCTTTTTTATATGGAAATAAAAATTCCGCTGTTTTGTGTCTTCCATCAGGATAATGATCCAAAACAGACCAGCGAGAAAGCTCGAACGTGGTTCGAGAACAGTGCATTTAATGTAATGTATTGGCCTGCTTTAGTCCCCAGATATGAAACCCATGGAAAATCTTGGTTCTAAAGTTAAAAATAGGTTTCTAATACGAAACCAAAGAAAAATATTGATCTTTGGGGCATCATGCATTATTTGTGGGGCTATATCTCCCACAAAAGAGTCGAAATTGAGGTGAACTTGCATCGCAAACCGCTGAGCCTCTGTTGTGGCTACAAAGGCTTTAAAACAATATCTTAACCTTTAAATACAACTAAAGTAACCTATTGTAATGCAAAATTTGGAAAACTTCTTTGAAATTTTTTTTTTCGAACAGTTTGGAAATTGGTGCTATTTTTGTTGCCGCCTAAATTCAGGAATAAGTACGTTTCTTGTCAAATAGTTTCGTTTAAAGTCTACCAAACATGCCATTGCTTTCGGATATGTTAAATAACACTCTAAAGTTTATATATTAGTTTTAAAACCGATCATTAAACCGTTAATTTAAACATAATCGATCTATACAGAAAAATTAGTCTCTTGGTGCTATTATTTATGCCGCAGCTGTATGTTATTATTAATATGTATATGAATAATATTGAAGTGATAATGCGTTTATTGTATTAAAATACGAGAACAAATGATCGTTAAGAGGCACTTGCTGGCAAAAATACCCTATTTGCGGTGGCCGTGGCAAAACCTATATAGGGAGTGGTATCGTGCTTGGTATAAGTCATATGAAAAAAAAATGAAAATTTCATCTTTCATATGATATGGGGAATATACTTAGCTGGCAATGTCTGTTTTATTATATGGTTGGATATATATGTTATTATTAATATGTAAATGAATAATATTGAAGTGATAGTGCGTTTCTTGTATTAAAATACGAGAACAAATGATCGTTAAAAAAACGTGGCAAAAACCTATAAAGGGAGTGGTATCGTGCTTGGTAAAAGTCATATGAAAAAAAATGAAAAATTTCATCATTCATATGATATGGGGAATAACTTAGCTGTGATCGTTAAGAGGCACTTGCAGGTAAAAATGCCCGATTTGCGGATGCCGTGGCTAAAAACCTATATAGGAGTGGTATCGTATGTTTGGTATAAGTCATATGAAGAAAAATGAAAAATTTCATCTTTCATATGATATGGGGAATAACTTAGCTGGCAATGTCTGTTTTATTATATGGTTGGATATATATGTTATTATTAATATGTAAATGAATAATATTGAAGTGATAGTGCGTTTCTTGTATTAAAATACGAGAACAAATGATCGTTAAGAGGCACTTGCAGGTAAAAATAACCGATTTGCGGAGGTCGTGGCAAAAACCTTTATAGGGAGTGGTATCTGCTTGGCTTGGAAAAAAAATTTCATCATTATGAAGAAAAAAAAAAATTTCAAAAATATGATTTAAAAAATATATTTGCTGGCAATGTTATAGGGTTTTATCGTGCTGGTTGTCATATGACGAAAAAATGAAAAAAAAGCTGGAAATTTTTTAATTAAATGAATAATCATTCTTAAGTCGATAGTGCAAAAAGTTGTAAAATAAAATACGATGGAACAAAAACCATTTAGGAAAAAAAAGTTAAAGGATCAAAAGTTGAATTGCAGAAGGAGAAAACATTCCTAATAAAAAAAACCAAATATAGGTTGTGGTAAATGATTCGCAATGCCGTAAAATACGTAACCTAAAGAAAAAATGAAAAATTTCCTTCATATCGATTTCTGGTTAAACTTACTGGTAGGTGAGGTGTCTGTTTTATTATAAATCATCTATATATATGCTTATTAAAATGATCTTAAAAATCGCCAAGGATAGTGGTTTCTTGTATTTAAAATACGAGAACAAATGCTCTTCAAGAGCCACCAATATAAATTAACTGCCCGGAGTCCGCGGAAAAAACTATAGAAGGAAGCCATGGGTACAAGTAATGCAGTATGCACTGGAGTTGGTCAAAGAAATATGGAGAAACAACCTGTGGTCCAAAATAAGTCAAAATGATTTTTTGGTAACAAGGCTTTTCAATCTTATATAAAAATGACTAATAATGAAGAATACAACGACCTGACTAAGATAGAAAACCAATAAACATGCAGGGGAAAAGCTTCACGGTAAGGGCATGCTCTTCTTACTAGGGTTGTGGTCCAATACATGGCTCAAATCGATGATAGATCGACACGGTATGCAAATATATATATAAAAATACTGATAATGCGTTGGAATAGAAAATGCCGCTGTAAAATGTCTTCCATCAGGATAATGATCCAAAACAGACCAGCGAGAAAGCTCGAAAAAGAACAGTGCATTTAATGCGGAAGCCTGCTTAGTCCCCAGATATGAAACCCATGGAAAATCTTGGTTCTAAAGTTAAAAATAGGTAAGTAATACGAAACCAAAAGAAAAATATTGATCTTTGGGGCATCATGCATTATTTGTGGGGCTATATCTCCCACAAAAGAGTCGAAATTGAGGTGAACTTGCATCGCAAGACGCTGAGCCTCTGTTGTGGCTATGAAAAGGATTTTAAAACAATATCTTAACCTTTAAATACAACTAAAGTAACCTATTGTAATGAAAAATTTGGAAAACTTCTTTCTTGTATTAAAATTTTTTTCGAATGAGTTTGGAAATTGGTGCTATTTAAAATGCCGCCTAAATTCAGGAATAAGTACGTTTCTTCTCAAATATTTTCGTTTTAAAGTCTACCAAACATGCCATTGCTTTGGATATGTTAAATAACATGAAGAAAAGTTTATAATTAGTTTTAAAACCGATCATAAACCGTTAATTTAAATATAATCGATCTATACAGAAAAATTGTCTGTTTTATTATTTATGGTTGCATATGTATGTTATGAATTAATATGTATATGAATAATATTGAAGTGATAATGCGTTTTTGTATTAAAATACGAGAACAAATGATCGTTAAGAGGCACTTGCTGGCAAAAAATACTTGATTTTGGAAGCCGTGGCAAAAAACCTATATAGGAGTGGTATCGTGCTTGGTATAAGTCATATGAAGAAAAAAATGAAAAATTTCATCTTTCATATGATATGGGGAATATACTTAGCTGGCAATGTCTGTTTTATTATATGGTTGATATATATGTTATTATTAATATGTAAAATGAATAATATTGAAGTGATAGATGCGTTTCTTGTATTAAAATACGAGAACAAATGATTGTTAAAGGCACTTGCAGTTAAATCCCTTTCGCACTCACACAAAAATTTGCGGAGGCCGTGAAAAAAACCTATATAGGGATTCATCAGAAAAACTTTTGGTATAAGTCATATATGAAAAATGAAAAATTTCATATTTCATATGATAAACCAAAAAATATAAAATACTGGCAATGTCTGTTTTATTATATGGTTGGATATATATGTTATTATTAATATGTAAATGAATAATTGACAGCGGATATGCGTTTCTTGTATTAAAATACGAGAACAAATGATCGTTAAGAGGCATTTCGGGGGAAAAAATACCCGATTTGCGGAAGCCGTGGCAAAAACCTATATAGGAGTGGTCTCGTGCTTGGTAGATAAGTCATATGAAGAAAAATGAAAAATTCATCTTTCATATGATATGGGGAAAAACATTTTAAGCTGGCAATGTCTGTTTTATTATATGGTTGGATATATATATCTTTTATTATTAATATGTATATGAATAATATTGAAGTAATAATGCGTTTTTGTATTAAAATACGAGAACAAATGATCGTTAAGAGGCACTTGCAGGTCAAAAAATACCGATTTACAGGAAGCCGTAAACAAAAACCTATATATACCATAACTCGTGATGGTATAAGTCATTGAAGTGGAAAATGAAAAATTTCATGTTTTCATATGATATGGGGAATTTATTTGATGGCAATGTCATCTTTTTATTATATGGTTGATATATACATTTATTATTAATATGTATATGAATAAGCGTGAAGTGAATAATGCAGATGGTTTCAAATTAAAAAATACGAGAACAAATGATCGTTAAAATTCATTTTAATTGTGGCTAAAAAAAAACCCGATTTTCGGTGAATCAAAAAAACCTTTATATATAATGGATTTTGGTATTTTTCATCACGAAAATTGAAAAATATTTTCTTTCAAAAATGGGACAATTAAATAAACTTGCATCTGTTGATTATATGGTTGGTTATTAATATGTATAAATCTTGATATAATATTGAAGTGATAATGCATTTTTGTATTAAAATACGAGAACAAATTTTTCGTATTTAGAGGCAAATATGTATTAAAAAATGAATTGATTAAAATACGAGGATGGCCGTGGCGGAAAAAAACCTATATAGGTATAGTGGTTCGTGTTTGGTATAAGTCATATGAAGAAAAATGAAAATTTCATCTTTCATATGATATGGGGGAATATACTTAGCTGGCAATGTCTGTTTTATTATATGGTTGGATATATATGTTATTATTAATATGTATATGAATAATATTGAAGTGATAATGCGTTTATTGTATTAAAATACGAGAACAAATGATCGTTAAGAGGCACTTGCAGGTAAAAATACCCGATTTTCGCTGGTCGTGGCAAAAAACCTATATAGGGAGTGGTATCGTGCTTGGTATAAGTCATATGAAGAAAAATGAAAAATTTCATCTTTCATATGATATGGGGAATATACTTAGCTGGCAATGTCTGTTTTATTATATGG
>CM019042.1:33963071-33986758 GCA_009664405.1 Drosophila bifasciata
ATGCGTTTATTGTATTAAAATACGAGAACAAATGATCGTTAAGAGGCACTTGCTGGCAAAAATCTCCTATTTGCGGAGGCCGTGGCAAAAAACCTATGAAGGGAGTGGTATCGTGCTTAGTATAAGTCATATGATGAAAAATGAAGTATTTCATCTTTCATATGATATGTGGAATAACTTAGCTGGCAATGTCTGTTTTATTATATGGTTGGATATATATGTTATTATTAATATGTAAATGAATAATATTGGAGTGATAGTGCGTTTCTTGTATTAAAATACGAGAACAAATGATCGTTAAGAGGCACTTGCAGGTAAAAATACCCGATTTGCGCTGGTCGTGGCAAAAAACCTATATAGGGAGTGGTATCGTGCTTGGTAAAAGTCATATGAAAAAAAATGAAAAATTTCATCATTCATATGATATGGGGAATATAGTTAGCTGGCAATCGTTAACATATACATATTAATAATAACAACATATATATCCCATATAAGAGAAAAACAGACATTTTGCTGTATAGCTAAGTATATTCCCCCATATCATCATAAGTTTAAATTAAAATTTTTAATCATCGGTTTTAAACCAAGCATATATAACTCCCTTTATAGGTTTTTGCCATATCTTCCGCAAATGGGGTGTTTTTAGACTTTAAACGTGCCTATTTAACAATCATTTGTTCTCGTATTTTAATACAAGAAACGCAAAATAACACCAATATCCAAACTGTTCATTACAAAAAAATAATAAAATATATATCAACCATATAATAAAACAGACATTGCCTTTAGTTGTATTTAAAGGTTAAGATATTGTTTTAAAATTTTTTTTTACAACATATGACTTATACCAAGCACGAGACAAGTTCACTATATAGGTTTTATTTCGACTATTTTTGTGGGAGATATAGCCCCACAAATAATGCATGATGCCCCAAATATCAATATTAAAAATCATTTGTTTTCGTATTAGAAACCTATTTTTTAACTTTAGAACCAAGATTTTCCATGGGTTTCATATCTGGGGACTAAGCAGGTCAATACATTACATTAAATGCACTGTTCTAGAATCACGCTAGAGCTTTCTCGCTGGTCTGTTTTGGATCATTATCCTGATGGAAGACACAAAACAGCGGAATTTTATATTCCATATAAGGAAGCATCAGTGTTTTTATATATATATTTGCATAGCCGTGTCGATCTATCATCGATTTGAGCCATGTATTGGACCACCTCCCTAGTAAGAAGAGCATGCCATATACCATGATGCTTTTCCAATGCATATTTTATCCATTTTCTATCTTAGTCAGGTCGTTGTATTCTACATTAGTTGTCATTTTATATAAGATTGAGAGCCTTGTTACCAAAAAAAAAACATTTTGACTTATTTTGGACCACAGGTTGTTTCATTCCATATCATATATTGGACCAATCCAGTGCATACTGCATTACTTCTACCCATGGCTTCCTGTCTAAAGTGGATTTTTCCGCGGACTCCGGGTATTTAATTTATATGGCGAGAGCATATTTTTTAACTTTCATTTTTCAGCTCTAAAGATGATTTGCAAGGGTCCTTCTTGACCTCACCTACCAGTAGTTTAACCAAAAATTGCGATATTGAGGTTTTTTTTTTCACGTTTTTCTAGTAGGTTGCGTATTTTACGGCATTGCAAATCATTTAACTTGAGCAACCGACTATTTGCTTTACCTTAGGAATGTTTTCTCCTTCTGCAATTCAACTTTTGATCCTTTAACTTTTTTTTCCTAAAGTGGTTTCCACAACCCATAAATACTTTTATTTTACAACTTTATTGCTACTATCGACTTAAGACACTGATTATTCATTTAATATAAAAACATTGCCAGATAAATTTTTCATTTTTTCAATGTCATATGACTTATATATCTTTTATAAGCAAATCATATATACCACTGTTTATATATTTTTTTGCCACGGTGTTCCGCAAATCATCATATTTTTACCTGCAAGTGCCTCTTAACGATCATTTGTTCTCGTATTTTAATACAATAAACGCATTATTTTTCAATATTATTCATATACATATTAATAATAACATATATACCAACCATATAATAAAACAGACATTGCCATTATATATAATATATATTCGATTAAATATATCATATGTAAAAAAATATATAAAATTTTCATTTTTATTCATAAATATATTATATATATCGAAAAGCAAAGGAAAATTTTTTTCACAGTATGGCACCCTATATATAGGTTTACCACTGTTACAAAAAGGTTTTTTGCCACGACCTCCGCAAATCGGGTATTTTTTTTGCAAGTGCCTCTTAACGATTTTGTTCTCGTATTTTAATACAAGCAAACGCATGATCATATTATTCATTTACTATATACATAATATACATATATATCCAACCATATAATAAAAAATACATTATAAAGCTAAGTATTTTTAGAAGCCATATAACGATCACAAAATCCATTTTTAAATTTTCATTTTTCTTCGACTTATACCAAGTTCACGATACCACTCCCTATATAACCATTTTTTTGCCACGACCAAGTCCGCAAATTCGATAATTATTTTTACCTGCAAGTGCCTCTTAACGATCATTTGTTCAACAACGTTTTTTAATAGTAGGGTAAACTCATTATCATTCAATATTATTCATTTTACATATTAATAAATCCAACATATGAATTATGCCAACCATAAAGGAAAGCCGACATCGAAGGATCAAAAGCGACGTAAGTATGAACCCTTATCCGCCACAAGCCAGTTTTATATTTAACTTCATATGACTTCTTGTTAAAAACCACCCAGTCCTATAAAGGATTTTTTTGCCACGACCAGTCCAAAAATGAACATTTTTTTTACCTGCAAGTGCATTTGATCTTTTGTTCTATGTGTGGTTTCTGTCCGCAATGAAACAATATTATTTGGGACAAAAAATTATTATTGAGATATATAACAAACCCCAGTCAAATCCCTACCAAAAAATAAAACAGATCATCAAAAATTGGAGTTATACCATACAATAAATTGAAAACACATATTATATATTATTTTTGCCATAGCAAATTTTAGTTATACCAAATTTTCGATTGAAATAATAAATGATGATTCTCATAAATTTTCATATAGATCATAACAAACGTGATTTTTGATTTTAATATCTTGCATTAAAATTTTCAATACCATAAGATATAATAAATATAGTATATATAATGGCAAATAAATGATACACGTTTTTTTTTTTCATAAGTAAGGAAACAATAAGATAAATCAAATTTTGGTATTTCATTTTTAATATATTTGCGCGTCGAATTTAATATTTCCCAATTATTCTACACCTCTTATGTTATTTTGCCAGACCATAGTTATTAAAAATATTATTTTAATCATTCCCCGCTAATTATGAAAAGCCCATTTTTCTTCATATGACTAGATACCAAGCACGGGACAGTTTTATTTAATCCATTCATGGCGTCCTCCGAAATCGGGTATTTTTACCTGCAATTGTTTCTTAACGATCATTTTGTTCTCGTATTTTAATACAATAAACATTAAACGCATTATCACTTCAATATTATTCATTTACATATTAATAATAACATATATATCCAACCATATAATAAAACAGACATTATTTGAATTTTGTTTGATATATTCCCCATATCATATGAAATATGAAATTTTTTTTTTTTCATATGACTTATACCAAGCAACGATACCAATCCCTTATATTAGTTTTTTTAAAAATTTTGCCACGACCAGTTCCAAATTGGCTACGTTTTAAATGCAAGTGCTCTTCTTAACGATAAAATTTGTTCTCGTATTTTAATACAAGAAACGCATTATCACTTCAATATTATTCATTTACATATTTTAATAACATATATATCCAACCATATAATAAAACAACATTGCCAGCAATCATTATATTTCATATCATATGAAATCTAATTTTTCATTTTTCTTCATATGATTATTATACCAAGCACGATACCAAAACCTATATAGGTTTTTTGCCACGCGGCTTCCGCAAATCGGGTATTTTTGGCCTGTTGAGCAAGTGCCGTGTTTAACGAATTTGTTTTGTTTATATTTTAATACAAGGAGAAAATATTATCACAACAATATTATTCATTATACTATTTAATATTACCATATATATCAACCAAATAACTTCCATGGTAGTACGGCTTTAAAACAGAAAAGAAAAATTTTCCGATATCATTTCGATATCATATTTATGGTCGTTAATTTTTTTCATTTTTCTTCATATGACTTATACCAAACGGATACCAATCCCTATATAGGTTACGGAATTGGAACCGAAATCGGGTATTTTTCAATTTCCTCTTAACAATCATTTTTCAAAAAAAAATCATTAAAGAAACGCATTATATCAATATTCAATTATTTTTTTTTAAAATATTATCAAATTCATATTGAATAAAACAGACACCGACTAAGTATATTCCCCATATCATATGAATTATGAAATTACCATTTTTCTTCATATGACTTATACCAAGCACTATACCACCCTATATATTTTTTGCCACGGCTTCCGCAAATCGGGTATTTTTACCTGCAAGTGCCTCTTAACGATCATTTGTTCTCGTATTTTAATACAAAAACGCATTATCACTTCAATATATTCATTTACATATTAATAATAACATATATCCAACCATATAATAAAACAGACATTGCCAGCTAGTTATTCCCCATATCATATGAAAGAGATTTTTTTTTTTTTTCTTCATATGACTTATACCAAGCACGATACCACTCCCTATATAGGTTTTTTGCCACGGTTTCCGCAAATCGGGTTTTTTTACCTGCAAGTGCCTCTTAACGATCATTTGTTCTCGTATTTTAATACAAAAACGCATTATCACTTCAATATTATTCATATACATATTAATAATAACATATATATCCAACCATATAAAAAACAGACATTGCCAGCTAAGTTATTCCCCATATCATATGAAAGATGAAATTTTTCATTTTTTCTTCATATGATTTATATAAACACGAAATACCACTACCTAAATAGGTTTTTTGCCACGGCCTCGGCAAATCGGGTATTTTTACCTGCAAGTGCCTCTTAACGATCATTTGTTCTCGTATTTTAATACAATAAACGCATTATCACTTCAATATTATTCATATACATTAATAATAAATATAGTTATCCAACCATATAATAAAACAACATTTGCAAGGTACGTTTTTTCCCCATAAACAATATAAAATGAAATATTTTTTTTTTCTTCATATGACTCGTTACCATTGTTATACCAACCCTATATAGGTTTTTTTTTGCCACAAATCCCGAACAAATGGGTATTTTTAATTGCGCTAGTAGGTTTTTAACAATCATTTGTTCTAATTTTAATACAACTTTTCGCATTATCATTATGTTATTCATATTTTTAAATAAAAAATATCCAAGGTATATAATAAAATAATTTTTGCAAAAATCATACAAATTTCATATGAAACTTTATCAAATAAATGACATTTATTCTATGTTCAATGACTATATTCCAAGCATAATACCATTTTTATTATAAAATTAACCAATAAAAAAATCGGGTATTTTAATCCTGATCAAGTTTATTATTTATCATGATCAATTCGGGTTTTTGTTCTAATATTAAAATACATTACAATATTATCAATTCAATATTATCCATAACCATATTTTAATAACATTCATCCAACCATATAATAAAACAGACATTTTAAATGTTTATATGGAAAAATATCATATATTTTGAAATTTTAACCTCATTTTTATATTGTTTCATATGACTTATACCATGCATTATAGACCATTTTATATAGGTTTTTTTGTCCGCTTCCGCTGGTTCATTAACCCTGCGCAGTTTCTTTATAATTTTTGTTCTCGTATTTTAATCAAGAGTTCTTTTCATATTTTCATTACATATTAAATCTATATAAATGGCCCCAACCATTTAATTTTAATGTTTAAAATTAATTTCATACTTAATATTCCCCATCCAACATATGACTTAAATATATGACATTTTTTTTTTTTTTATACTTTTATTACAAACCACTACTATTTGGCCTATTTAAAACGATTTTTGCCAATTTTTAATTTTTCCGCAAATCGGGTATTTTTGCCATGCAAGTGCACTCTTAACAATCATTTGTTATAGTATTTTAATTAAAATTAAGTTGATTATTTTTCAATATTATTTTATTTTATATAAAAATAATAATATATATACAATTAATAAAAATACATATATTGCTCATTTAAGTCCCATATATCATATGAAAAATTATATTTTTTTTTTTTCTATATGAATTTTTAAATAGCACGATACCACCCCTATATAAATTTTTTTGCCAATGAAATTCCGCAAATCGGTTATTTTTTTACCTGCAAGTGCCTCTTAACGATCATTTGTTCTCGTATTTTAATACAAAAACGCATTAAAATATCAATATTATTCATATCATTATAATAATAACATATACAACAATATAAATCATATAATAAAACATTTTATTATTTCGGCATATTATGAATATATTTAAATATAAAAATAAATATACAATTTTGCTTAAATATTTTAAAAATTTAAAAATTTTTATTTTGCATTCAAAATTTTCATTTAATACCATATGTAGTCTCAGGTTTTTATGAAAAAAAAAAAATATATCAATAATATACAATTTGTTAAAATTTCGTAAAATTTAAAACAACTTATTTAGCATAGTCTTTTCCCCATATCATCAAATATGTAGTCCAATTTTTACTGTTCAAATATATACCAAAGTACATAATTTTCCCATGACTTTTTATGCGTTCAAAAATCGATGTTTATTTGTCCTGCATTTCAAGATATCTTAACGATCATTTGTTTCGTATTTTCAATACACATGAAACGCATTATCATCCGCTTATTCATTAAAATTGATTTATAAAATTATTTGTCATTTATGTTTTTATTGAAAAAAATTAAAATACACCATTTTATTGGCATATATCAATTCCTTCAATAAATTTGATTATTATTAAATTTGAATGTTTTTAAAATGTATTGTTTTTGCCATATATATATATATTATCATGCATTTTTCATGTTTAGTATTTGTTCATTTTTAATATGATAAATATCATTTATATAAAATTTATTAACCTGATTTACATATACAACATTATTATTTCCATATATGAATTAACCAATTATGCAAATATAAGATGGACAATACACATTCAAATAATTAGCATTTTTTTAACAAAATGCATTAAAATAAAAAAAAAAATATTTTTCATATTTTTCATATAATTATACCAAACATATACCATTATATATAAAATATATTTGCCATAATATATTTCAAATATGTTTTATTTTTTTAATTGCAATTGCAATATTTATAGAACAACATTCATTCTGTGTATTTTTTTTACAAATATGAACGCATTATATTCAATATTATTATTTATAATATTATAATATATACAATGGATATAATCATTTTACAATTATGATATTTACATTTTTAATATTTCCCCAAATAATCAAAAATATATAAATTTTTAATTTATTTCATATGACATTAGAAATGATCCTTATATATATGTTTTACGGAAATTTTCCAAATATCGGGTTTTTTACCTGCAAATGCCTTTTAACGATCATTTTTTCTCGTTTTTAAAACATAAAGGCATCACAGTGATCACGTTTTTTAATTTTTATAAATTAATAATATATCGGTAATAGCAAAATGACCATTAATAAAACAAACCACAAACGTAATCAATGCAAATGTTTCTTCTAAACATATTCATTCATCATTCAAAAAATGAAATGATGAAATTTTTCATTTTTCTTCATATGACTCGGTCAAGCAAATACACGTTGATATATTTCATTTGCCAGCGCCATGCAGCAAAAGGACATCTATTTAACCATCACAGACCTGTTAAATCAATCTCATTTTAATATAGACGCAATTTGTCCATTATTTTTTTAGTGTAATTATATTATCTTTTCAAATTATTCATATATTATATAATAAAACATATATAACCAACCATACATTTTTTACTGCCACCATGAATGAATTTTATATAAACATCAACATATAATCCTGAAAGATATCATATTTAATATTTTTTTTTCGTTCGTATGACTTATATTAACCAGACATACCACTCCTATAATTTTTTTTTTGCCACGGCCATGCAAAATCGGGTATTTTTTCATGAGAAAGTGCTATCAATCTGTTAACGATCATTTGTTCTCGTATTTTAAATACAATAAACGCATTATCACTTCAATATATTATTCTTTTGCATACAATTAATAATAACATATTTGTCAAACCATATAATAAAAAACAGACATTTTAAGCGTATTTCCCCGTTATATCTTAAAAATATAAAATTTTTCATTTTTTCATATGAATTTATACCAAGCACGATGGTACCAGTCCCTATATAAACCTTTTTTTGCCACGACCAGCTCAAATCGGGTATTTTTTACCTGCAAGTGCCTCTTAACGATCATTTGTTCTCGTATTTTAATACAAGAAACGCATTATCAACAAAATATTATTCATTTACATATTAATAATAATATATATATATCCAACCATACAATAAAACAGACATTGCCAGCTAAGCATATTTAATTTATATCAATAAAAGATGAAATATTTTTCATTTTTTTCTTCATATGACTTCTACCAAGCACGATACCACTACCTAAATAGGTTTTTTGCCACGGCCTATTCAAATCGAATATTTTTTTGCCAGCAAGTGCCTCTTAACGATCATTTGTTCTCGTATTTTAATACAATAAACGCATTATCAATTCAATATTATTCATATACATATTAATAATAACATACAGCTGCGGAATAAATAATAGCACCAGGAGACTAATTTTTCTGTATAGATCGATTATATTTAAATTAACGGTTTAATGATCGGTTGTAAAACTAATATATAAACTTTAGAGTGTTATTTAACATATCCGAAAGCAATGGCATGTTTGGTAGACTTTTAAACGAAAACTATTTGACAAGAAACGTACTTATTTCTAAATTTTAGGCGGCACAAAAAATAGCACCAATTTCCAAACTGTTCGAAAAAAAAAAATTTCAAAGAAGTTTTCCAAATTTTGCATTACAATAGGTTTTTTTTAGTTGTATTTAAAGGTTAAGATAGACAGTTTGTTTTAGCCTTTTGTAGCCACGCCAGAGGCTCAGCGGTTTTGCGATGCAAGTTCACCTCAATTTCGATCTCTTTTGTGGGAGATATATAAACAAATAATGCATGATGCCCCAAAGATCAATATTTTTTTTTTTTTTCGTATTAGAAACCTATTTTTTAACTTTAGAACCAAGATTTTCCATGGGTTTCATATCTGGGGACTAAGCAGGTCAATACATTACATTAAATGCACTTATCTAGAACCACGCTCGAGCTTTCTCGCTGGTCTGTTTTGGATCATTATCCTGATGGAAGACACAAAACAGCGGCATTTTCTATTCCATATAAGAAAGCATCAGTGTTTTTATATATATATTTGCATAGCCGTGTCGATCTATCATCGAGTTGAGCCATGTATTGGACCAGTTCCCTAGTAAGAAGAGCATGCCCTTACCGTGAATTTTTTCCCTGCATGTTTATTGTTTTTCTATCTTAGTCAGGTCGTTGTATTCTACATTAGTTGTCATTTTATATAAGATTGAGAGCCTTGTTACCAAAAAAAAAAAATATTTTGACTATTTTTGGACCACAGGTTGTTTCTCCATATTTTTTGGACCAACTCCAGTGCATACTGAATTACTTTTACCCACCCATGGCTTCCTGTCTAAAGTGGATTTTTCCGCGGACTCCGGGCAGTTATATTTATATTTTTGAGATTTTAACATCATTTTCATTTTTCAGCTCTAAAGATGATTTGCAAGGGTCCTTCTTGACCTCACCTACCAGTAGTTTAACCAAAAATTGCGATATTGAGGCTTTTCTTTCACGGTTTTCTAGTAGGTTACGTATTTTACGGCATTGCGAATCATTTAACTTGAGCAACCGACTATTTGCTTTACCTTAGGAATGTTTTCTCCTTCTGCAATTCAACTTTTGATCCTTGTGGTTTCCACAACCCATAAATACTTTTATTTTACAACTTTATTGCTACTATCGACTTAAGACACTGATTATTCATTTAATTAAAAACATTGCCAGATAAATTTTTCATTTTTCTTCATATGACTTATACCAAGCACGATACCACTCCCTATATAGGTTTTTAGCCACGGCATCCGAAAATCGGGCATTTTTACCTGCAAGTGCCTCTTAACGATCATTTGTTCTCGTATTTTATATAAAAACGCAAATTTATCATTCAATATTATTCATATACATATTAATATAATGTTATATATGCTTTTAGCCACGGCATATAATAAAACAAGACATTGCCTCTTAATTATTACACTAGTATCCCATATCATGACAAATATATAAATGATCATTTTTTTTCTTCATATGACTTATACCAAGCACGATACCATCACCGTCATATATTTATTTTTTTTTGCCACGGCTTCCGCAAATCGGGTTTTTTTTAACTATCATTGCAAGTGCTCTTAAACTTAACAATCATTTGTTCTCGTATTTTAATACAAGAAACGCATTACCACTTCAATATTATTCATATACATATTAATTAATAACATATATATCCAACCATATAATAAAACAGACATTGCCAGCTAAGTATATTCCCCATATCATATGAATGATGATGAAATTTTTCATTTTTTTTCATATGACTTATACCAAGCACGATACCACTCCCTATATAGGTTTTTTGCCACGGCTTCCGCAAATCGGGCATTTTTACCTGCAAGTGCCTCTTAACGATCATTTGTTCTCGTATTTTAATACAAGAAACGCATTATCACTTCAATATTATTCATATACATAATAATAATAACATATATATCCAACCATATAATAAAACAGACATTGCCAGCTAAGTATATTCCCCATATCATATGAAAGATGAAATTTTTCATTTTTCTTCATATGACTTATACCAAGCACGATACCAGTCCCTATATAGGTTTTTTTTTTTTTTCCGCAAATCGGGTATTTTTAACTGCAAGTGCCTCTTAACAATCATTTGTTCTCGTATTTTAATACAAGAAACGCATTATCACTTCAATATTATTCATATACATATTAATAATAACATATATATCCAACCATATAATAAAACAGACATTGCCACAGATTTTACTAAGTATATTCCCCATATATATTCCCCATATCATATGAAAGATGAAATTTTTCATTTTTCTTCATATGACTTATACCAAGCACGAGACCAGTCCCTATATAGGTTTTTTGCCACGGCTTCCGCAAATCGGGTATTTTTAACTGCAAGTGCCTCTTAAACAATCATTTGTTCTCGTATTTTAATACAAGAAACGCATTATCAATACTTCAACATATTCATATACATTTTATATAATAATAACATATATATCCAACCATATAATAAAACAGACATTGCCAGCTAAGTATATTCCCCATATCATATGAAAGATGAAATTTTTTTTTTTTTCTTCATATGACTTATACCAAGCACGATACCTCCCTATATAGGTTTTTTGCCACCACTTCTTCCGCAAATCGGGTATTTTTAACTGCGCAAGTGCCTCTTAACAATCATTTGTTCTCGTATTTTTTAATACAAAAACGCATTATCACTTCAATATTATTCATTATCATATATATTAATAATAACATATATATATCCAACCATATAATAAAACAGACATTGCCAGCTAGTATATTCCCCATATCATATGAAAGATGAAATTTTTCATTTTTCTTCATATGACTTATACCAAGCACGAGACCAAGTTTTATATATATTTTTTTTGCCACGGCTTCCGCAAATCGGGTATTTTTAACTGCGAGTGCCTCTTAACAATCATTTGTTCTCGTATTTTAATACTAAAAACGCATTATCACTTCAATATTATTCATATACATATTAATAATAATATATATCCAACCATATAATAAAACAGACATTGCCATATAAGTATATTCCCCATATCATATGAAAGATGAAATTTTTTCATTTTTTTCTTCATATGACTTATACCAAGCACGATACCACCTATATAGATTTTTTTTGCCACGGCCTTCCGCAAATCGGGTATTTTTTACCTTAAAGTGCCTCTTAACAATCATTTGTTCTCGTATTTTAATACAAGAAACGCATTATCACTTCAATATTATTCATATACATATTAATAATAACATATATATATCCAACCATATAAAAAACAGACATTATTATATAGTATATTCCCCATATCATATGAAAGATGAAATTTTTCATTTTTATTTTTCTTCATATGACTTATACCAATCATATACCATCCCTATATAGGTTTTTTGCCACGGCTTCCGCAAATCGGGTATTTTTATATGCAAGTGCCTCTTAAAAATCATTTGTTCTCGTATTTTAATACAAGAAACGCATTATCATATCAATATTATTCATATACATATAATAATAACATATATATATCCAACCATATAATAAAACAGACATTGCCAGCTAAGTATATTCCCCATATATCATATGAAATATAAATTTTTCATTTTTTTTCATATGACTTATACCAAGCACGATACCAGTCCATATATAAAGGTTTTTTTGCCACGACTTCCGCAAATCGGGTATTTTTTACCTGCAAGTGCCTCTTAAAAATCATTTGTTCTCGTATTTTAATACAAGAAACGCATTATCATATATCAATATTATATTCATTTACATATTAATAATAACATATATATCCAACCAATAAATATAATAAAACCAACATTGCCAGCTAAGTTTTTCCCCATATCATATCAAATATAAAATAAATTTATATATATATGACTTATATATACCAAATATAATACATCCATATAATATATTTTTTGCCACCTTTATACGCAAATCGGGTATTTTTTTTGCAAATATATTAATGATCATTTGTTTTCGTATTTTAATACAATAAATATTATAGTTTTTCAATATTATTCATTTACATATTAATATATAAAATATATTATCATATCATAATAAAACAATTTTATATTATAAATTTATTTATTATTTCATATATTTAAATAAATGGTTTCATTATATTCCCATTACAATATATATTATTATATATATAGGTTTTTATAATGAATTAAAAAAATGTATTTTTACAATTTTCAATATATTTTTCATACAATGATAATTTATATTACAAGAAACGAAATTTTTTAAAATTATATAAATTTTACATTTTTCCATTATCATTCATATTTTTTGTAAAAAAAATTTATTATATTTTAAAAATATTTATCATATTTTTCAATATTTATATGCAAATATTAATTATATAGAAATTCAATATTTTTTTATAATATATAAAAAATATTTTTCAATCAATATAATTTTTTTTATATTATGTTAAATTATTTCATTTTAATATATAACATATATTTATCAATCATATCCAAGTATATAATATTCAAGTTTTCTATTAAATTATATTCATTATCATATTTTTTGCAAATCATATATTTATTTTAAACCAAAAAATCAAAAAATATTTGTTTTTTTTTCATGTTTAAAACATATATTCAAAATAATTTTCAATTTTTCATAAATATTTTTAAAATCATGCACATATTATCCATGCAAATATTTTTCATTTTAAAATCACATATAATTTATAGCATTCAAAATATTTGAAATATTTTTAAATTAATAAAAATATATAAAATGTATAAATATACAAAAATACTATTTATATAATCATTTAATCAACATATATTAATAAAATTTTTTTTTATTTTATTTTTAAAATTCACCAAAACCATATATGGCAATATTTAATATCAAAAATAAACAATTTTTCAGCCTTATAAATCAAATCATTATATGTATCATAATTTGAATTTAATCAAATTAAAATATTGAAAATTTTCATAAATGTATTTTCTTTTTAAAATTTATATTTGCCATTATATATATATATCGGATCATGATCCATTTGTTTTATATCAAAACCCAAAAATATTTTATAAAACAAAATTATAATTAAAAAATTTTGATATACATTTTTTCATACAAACCAACCATATTTTTTAAAAAAATTGCCAGCATCAAATCCCATATTTATGACCCAATTTTTTTTTTTTTTAAATTTATATGATTATTTTTTTGCATCATACCACTTTTAAATTTTATTTTTTGAACTTTTTCAAATTCAAATCGGGTATTTTTGCATTTGCAACCACGTATCTTAACGCTGGTTTTTTGTTATATTATTTAATAAAAAAAATCAATCTCGTTAATTCATACCATAAAGCAATTTTCATTTTTAATAATTTATTTTTATACCATCGATTTATCCTTGTATTTCATAATACCAAACAAATACATTTTTTCAACATTCCCCCAGTCTCATTACAATCATAAATAATTTTTCATTTATCAATTGATTAATTGAACATTAAACTTTTAATGAATTTTTTTTAATATAAAACTTTTTCGTTTTAGTTATTTATCATATTCATTTGGACAACCATATAATCCAACGGTAGATTTAAACGATTACATGACCAAGATTTTATCTTAACTTTTTTTGAATTTCAAATTTTTAAAAACCTAAAAAAAACCAAATTTTTGATCTTTTTTTCAGCTTGAAATACTTTCAAAATTTGGATACTGATTTTTTTCCGATATCATAGTCAAAACCTTTTTTACCATTTAAATCCAACGGATTTTGTTTTAGTGCCTTTAACGATCCAAACAAAAGTTTTTTTTAAACAAATTTTCATTCAATATTAGATTTTTACCTGGCAATGTCCTTAAATTTTTATCATATACCCCAATAAGTTTTTCAAATCATACCAACCGATTTTCAAATTAAAACAATAAATGCATTTTTCATTATTAATTTGTTTGCATAAATGAAAAACAAGAATTTTTAACCCATAGTATTTAATATAATTTACTAATTTTCACAAAAAAATTTTTTTTTTCCAACATATTAATTCAATCAAATTTGATTTTTAAATGAATTGCTATTTAATTATTTAAATTTTTCTATCGATTTTTTATATCAAACCATTAAAATAATTAATATTTGCATATCATATGTTAATATACCCATTAAACCATTATTTGATCATTGTTAGGTTTTATTAACATTACTTTAAATCTTATTATATTTTTTTACCATATTTAATGCATTTTCAATTTTTTTTCAATACGGATATAAAACAGTAAGAATTTTTTTTCATATTATATTTTTATTCAAATCCATTTTTCATTTTTAAAATTTTTTTATGATGACGAAATTATTTTTTTAATCAACAAATTTTTTTTCCATATATTATTTATTATTTTTAATTCTTTGAATTTTTATTAAACATTTCATATTAATATAATTTTTGTATCATATATATTTCATTTTTAAATAATAATTAAAAGACAGTAATATGATTTTTGCACATGCAAATTTTTTTTTTCAACATTTTTTTTAATTTATTACATAAATATATTATCGAATTTTTATTTTCATTTATTTATAAAAATTTTTTTTCATTAAATATTTTAATTATTTGTTTCCCATTAAAACACTATTAACTATTTTACATACATGATAAACCATTTTTGCGGAACAGAATTTTTAACAATTTTATTGTTTCCAAATCAAGCCCAATTTTTTCAATCTTCAGAGGAGAAATTTTTTATTCATTTTTATATTATTTGCCGACATTTTTCATTACATATTTCATTTCAACTAAGCGTTTCATTTTTTTTTGAAAATTGCGATTTTGGCACGGCCATTTTTTATTCGATTGTGTAAGAAATTATTTTTAAGGTCCAGCAAAAAAATAATCATTCAAACACACCATAAATATTTCATTCATTTTTCCATAGCCCATTATACCATACGCACTTTTTTTTTTTTTATTTATATTTTTAAAAATTTTGAAAAAAAACCTAAAAAAGGATTTTCAAAAATAATATTTTTAACCTAAATTCATTTTTTTTTTTTTTTTTCTGATATTTATACCCAAGCACCATATTTGACCACATTTTTAAATCACTTTTCCCAAATCGGGTTTTTTTAAACTGATTATCCTCTTAACTATCATTGATTTTTTCCACGGTATTTTATACAATTTTTATTTTTCATTTCAATAATATATATTTACATATTAATTTTACTGAAAATTTTCGGCATATAATCAAAACTTACATTTTTATAAGTATTTTCATATCATATAGGTTTTGTTCACACGATTTTTTCATTTTTTTTCATATGACTTATACCAAGCATTATTTGCTCCCTATAACGTTTTTTTTGCCACCAATCCGCAAATCATTTATTTTTACAACTGCAATTACGCATTTTTTTTTTGTTCATTATTCTAATATTTTAATACAAAAAACGCATTATCACTTTATATTATATCATTCATTTACATATTAATAATACGGTATACATATCCAACCATATAATAAAACAGACATTGCCAGCTAAGTATATTCCCCATATCATATTAAATGATAAAAATTTTATTTTTCTTCATATGACTTATACCAAATTTCACGATGTTTTTCCCTATATATTTTTTGCCACGACCAGTCAAATCGGGTATTTTAACATTGCAAGTTTGCCTCTTAACGATCATTTTTGTTCTCGTATTTTAATACAATAAACGCATTATCACTTCAATATTATTCATAAATATATTCATAATCATATATTTAATCCAACCATATAAAAAAAACAGACATTGCACAGCTCGTTATATTCCCCATATTATAAAATTATATACATTTTTCATATTTTTTTCATATGACTTATACCAAGCACGATACCAGATCTATCATATATTTTTTTTTTGCCACGACCATCCAGCTACAAATCGGGTATTTTTACCTGCAAGTGCCTCTTAACGATCATTTTTGTTCTCGTATTTTTAATACAAGAAACGCGCATTATCACTTCAATATTATTCATTTACATATTAATAATAACATATATATCCAACCATATAATAAAACAAACATTGCCAGTATGGTATATTCCCCATATCATTATCATATGAAAGATAAATTTTTTTTTTATTTTTCATATGACTTATACCAAGCACATTAATTTCCTATATATACCTATATATGGTTTTTGCCATTATGTATTTAAAATCAAATCGGCATTAAAGACCGGTATTTTTTAGTGCCTTTTAACAATCATTTGTTCTATATTTTAATACAAAAAACGCATTAGTTTTTTTTGGTCTAATATTATTCATTTCATAGTCCCGAATAATTAATTTAATAACATATAATAAATTTCAACAAAATAAAATAAAAACAGACATAATATCTTATAATGAAATTATTTAAAATTAATTTATAAAATAAAAATTTTTCATTTTTTTTCATAGATTTGACTTACTTATAAAAATTACACCATTTATATATAGGTTTTTTGCCACGAATTCCGCAAAAATTTTATTTTTAAATGCGATTTTTATTATAACAATTTTTTGTTCTCGTATTTTAATACAAATAAACGCATTATCACTTCAATATTATTTTTATACATATTATTTAATAACATATATATATATCCAACCAATAATGAAAAAACAGATTTGCCAGCTAAGTATATTCCCATATCATATAAAAGATTTATTTTTCATTTTTCTTCATATGACTTTTACCAAGCACGACACTTTTTTATTTATAGGTTTTTTGCCACTTCTCATTTTATATAAAATTTTTTAAATCGGGTATTTTTTTATATAGTGCCTCTTAACAATCATTTGTTCTCGTATTTTAATATGGCCTGCATTATCTTTTCATTATTATTCATATATTTATTAATACAAAATATATGGTATTTTTTTATAATAAAATTTACATTATAAAATATTTTTAAGTATTATTTAATATATCATATATATATTATGATTTATTTTTCAAGTTTTATATTTTCTTCATTTTTTTTATACCATAAAAACGCTTTTTTTCAGTTTTCCTATATATAGGTTTTTTGCCACGGCTCGCAAATCGGGTTTTTAACTGCAAGTGCCTCTTAAAATCATTTGTTCTCGTATTTTAATACAAAAACGCATTATCACTTATTAATATTCAATATTCATATACATATTAATACAATAACATATATATCCAACCATATAAAAAAAAAATTTTTATATTATAAATAAATATATATCCCCATTTTATAAATAAAATGAAATTTATTTTCATTTTTTTTCATATTTCATATGACTTATACCAAGTTATACCACATCCTCATATATAGTTTTTTGCCAAATTTTTCCGCAAATCGGGTTTTTTTTAACTGCGAAGTGCCTTTAACAATCATTTGTTTTCGTATTTTAAAACAAAAATATATATCAATTTCAATTTTTCATTTACATATTAATAATTTTTATATATATCCAACCATATAATAAAACAGACATTTAAAGCATATTTCAATATATACCATTTAATATCATATGAAAGATGAAATTTTTCATTTTAAATTCATATGACTTATACCAAACACGAGACGATACACATATATATAGGTTTTTGCCATAAAATTCCGCAAAATCAATAAATCGGGTAGTGCCATTTAAAATCAAAAAAGTATTTTTAACAATAAATATATTGATCAATATCATTTTTTTTTATATTATTTCAATATAAATAGTTTCAGTTCCAAACCATATTATTCATTTATATTCATATTTTGGCATCCGCAAATCAATAATTTATTACATAAATATAATATAAAACAGACACAGCTAAGTATATTCCCCATATCATATGAAGATGAAATTTTCATTTTTTATTTAACCATAATACCAAGCATTTAAGCACATCCCTATATTTATATAAGGTTTTTGTCAATTTATAAATCGCAAATATTTTTTTTTACATTAAAAGTGCCTCTTAACAATCATTTATGTCGTATTTTTCGAAACGCATTATAATATTTTTCATTTTCATATTAATTTTCATTATATCATATTAAAAAAAAATATATAACATAACGATTATTTCATATTTATCAATGTTATATAATTGTAACATTGACATAATAAGCAAAAAACCATATATTCCCCATATCATATCATATGAATGATGAAATTTTTCATTTTTCTTCATATGACTTATACCAAGCACGATACCTCTCCCTATATAGGTTTTTTGCCACGACCAGCGGAAATCGGGTATTTTTGCCAGCAAGTGCCTCTTAACGATCTTTTGTTCTTGTATTTTAATACAATAAACTCATTATCACTTCAATATTATTCATTTGCATATTAATAATAACATATATATCCAACCATACAATAAAACAGACATTGCCAGCTAAGTATATTCCCATATCATATGAAATATAACATTTTTCATATTTCGTCATATGACTTATACCAAGCACGATACCAGTCCCTATATAGGTTTTTTGCCACGACCAGCGGAAATCGGGTATTTTTACCTGCAAGTGCCTCTTAACGATCATTTGTTCTCGTATTTTAATACAAGAAAAACGCATTATCACTTCAATATTATTCATTTACATATATTAACATTTAATAACATATATATCCAACCATATAATAAAACAGACATTGCCAGCTAAGTTATTCCCCATATCATATGAAAGATGAAATTTTTCATTTTTCTTCATATGACTTATACCAAGCACGATACCACTACCTATATAGAAATAAACAATTTTTTGCCACGGCCTCCGCAAATCGGGTATTTTTGCCAGCAAGTGCCTCTTAACGATCATTTGTTCTCGTATTTTAATACAATAAACGCATTATCACTTCAATATTATTCATATACATATTAATAATAACATACAGCTGCGGCATAAATAATAAGTACCAGAGAGACTAATTTTTCTGTATAGATCGATTATGTTTAAATTAACGGTTTAATGATCGGTTTTAAAACTAATATATAAACTTTAGAGTGTTATTTAACATATCCGAAAGCAATGGCATGTTTGGTAGACTTTAAACGAAAATATTTGAGAAGAAACGTACTTATTTCTAAATTTAGGCGGCAACAAAAATAGCACCAATTTCCAAACTGTTCGAAAAAAAAAAAATTTCAAAGAAGTTTTCCAAATTTTTTCATTTACAATAGGTTACTTTAGTTGTATTTAAAGGTTAAGATATTATTTTTAAAGCCTTTGGTAGCCACAACAGAGGCTCAGCGGTTTGTAATGCAAGTTCACCTCAATTTCGACTCTTTTTGGGAGATATAGCCCCACAAATAATGCATGATGCCCCAAATATCAATATTTTTTTTTTGGTTTCGTATTAGAAACCTATTTTTTTCAATTTACTTTAGAACCAAGATTTTCCATGGGTTTCATATCTGGGGACTAAGCAGGCCAATACATTACATTAAATGCACTGTTCTCGAACCACGAAAACCATTTCTCGCTGGTCTGTTTTGGATCATTATCCTGATGGAAGACACAAAACAGCGGCATTTTCTATTCCATATAAAAAAGCATCAGTGTTTTTATATATATATTTGCATAGCCGTGTCGATCTATCATCGAGTTGAGCCATGTATTGGACCACCTCCCTAGTAAGAAGAGCATGCCCTTACCGTGAAGCTTTTCCCTGCATGTTTATTTTTTTCTATCTTAGTCAGGTCGTTGTATTCTACATTAGTTAGTCATTTTATATAAGATTGAAAGCCTTGTTAAAAAAAAAAAAAATTTTGACTTATTTTGGACCACAGGTTGTTTCTCCCATATTTGGACCATTTTCCAGTGCATACTGAATTACTTGTACCCATGGCTTCCTGTCTAAAGTGGATTTTTCCGCGGACTCCGGGCAGTTAATTTATATCCTTGAATAGCAATTTTACATTTCATTTTTAATTTAAAGATGATTTTGCAAAAGATGATTTTCATAAGGGTCCTTCTTGACCTCACCTACCAGTAGTTTAACCAAAAATTGCGATATTGAGGTTTTTTCTTTCATAATTTTTTATAGTAGGTTGCGTATTTGACGGCATTGCAAATCATTTAACTTGAGCAACCGACTATTTTTTTTTACCTTAGGAATGTTGTCTTTTTCTGCAATTCAACTTTTGATCATTTTGTTCTTTTTTTCCTAAAACTAAAAAAAAAAGTGGTTTCCACAACCCATAAAAATTTTTTTTTTACAACAATTTTATTGCTACATATCGACTTAAGACACTGATTATTCATTTAAAAAAAAAACATTGCCAGCCAATATATTCCCCATATCATATGAATGATAAATTTTTCATTTTTCTTCATATGACTTATACCAAGCACGATACCACTCCATATATAGTTATACAAAGCCACGGCATCCGCAAATCGGGTATTTTTACCTGCAAGTGCCTCTTAACGATCATTTGTTCTCGTATTTTAATACAATAAACGCATTATCACTTCAATATTATTCATTTACATATTTAATAACATATATATCAACCATATAATAAAACAGACATTGCCAGCTAAGTATATTCCCCATATCATATGAAACAAATGAAATTTTTTTCATTTTTCTTCATATGACTTATACCAAGCACGATACCACCGTCCCTATATAGGTTTTTTGCCACGGCTTCCGCAAATCGGGTATTTTTTTTGCCTTTTGCCTCTTAACAATCATTTGTTCTCGTATTTTAATACAAGAAACGCATTATCACTTCAATATTATTCATATACATATTAATAATAACATATATATCCAACCATATAATAAAACAGACATTGCCAGCTAAGTATATTCCCCATATCATATGAAAGATGAAAATTTTTCATTTTTCTTCATATGACTTATACCAAGCACGATACCACTCGTTTACTTTTCCCTATATAGGTTTTTTGCCACGTTTTTTCCGCAAATCGGGTATTTTTAACTGCAAGTGCCTCTTAACAATCATTTGTTCTCGTATTTTAATACAAGAAACGCATTATCACTTCAATATTATTCATATACATATTAATAATAACATATATATCCAACCATATAATAAAAAAACAGACATTGCCAGTGACATTGATTTAAGTATATTCCCCATATCATATGAAAGATGAAAATTTTTCATTTTTCTTCATATGACTTATACCAAGCACGATATTTGTCCCTATATAAATTTTTTTTGCCACGGCTTCCGCAAATCGGGTATTTTTACCTGCAAGTGCCTCTTAACAATCATTTGTTCTCGTATTTTAATACAAGAAACGCATTATCACTTCAATATTATTCATATACATATTAATAATAACATATATATCCAACCATATAATAAAACAGACATTGCCAGCTAAGTATATTCCCCATATCATATGAAAGATGAAATTTTTCATTTTTCTTCATATGACTTATACCAAGCACGAGACCAACCGTCCTATATAGGTTTTTGCCACGGCTTCCGCAAATCGGGTATTTTTAACTGCGAGTGCCTCTTAACAATCATTTGTTCTCGTATTTTAATACAAGAAACGCATTATCACTTCAATATTATTCATATACATATTAATAATAACATATATATCAACCATATAATAAAACAGACATTGCCAGCTAAGTATATTCCCCATATCATATGAAAGATGAAATTTTTTTTTTTTTTTCATATGACTTATACCAAGCACGAGACCACTCCCTATATAGGTTTTTTGCCACGGCTTCCGCAAATCGGGTATTTTTAACTGCGAGTGCCTCTTAACAATCATTTGTTCTCGTATTTTAATACAAGAAACGCATTATCACTTCAATATTATTCATATACATATTAATAATAACATATATATCCAACCATATAATAAAACAGACATTGCCAGCTAAGTATATTCCCCATATCATATGAAAGATGAAATTTTTCATTTTTCTTCATATGACTTATACCAAGCACGAGACCACTCCCTATATAGGTTTTCTGCCACGCTTTCCGCAAATCGGGTATTTTTACTTGAGAGTGCCTCTTAACAATAGTTTCTTTTCGTATTTTAATACAAGGTAGCAAGAACCAAAGATGCTCGGGCTGCTGCTGAGCCGAGTGCGAGCGAGAGAGAGAGAGATAGATAGAGAGAGAGAAGGCGCGGGAGAACAGCATAGATGCTGCAGCTGTAGTAGCGAAATGAGCATAAGCGTAACCATAAGCATAAGCAATTACACTATTTACAATTCAGTGTTCAATCGTATAAGCAAACATATGTAGGTAGATTTACGTTAGGCTGCTCCACTAACTAACAACAAGTTTTTATACCTAAACATCGGGCTGGGAAAATACCCGACAATACCCGTACTCGAAGAAAAGGGTATATTGTATTTGTGCTAAAAGTGGATGTGTGTACACACAGAAGGAGGTGTTTCCGACCCCGCAAAGTATATATATTCTTGATCAGCATCAATAGCCAGTCGATATAGCCCTGTCTGTCCGTCCGTCTGTCCGTCTGTCCGTCCGTCCGTCTGTCCGTCTGTCCGTCTTGTTTTGTCGCCCATTGCTCGAAGGCTATAAGAGCTAGAGCAGCCAAATTTTCTATACAGTCTGATATGAT
>CM019042.1:33987058-34023761 GCA_009664405.1 Drosophila bifasciata
TTTCCCCAATATTATTAATTTACATATTAATAATAACATATATATAACAACCAAATAACAACCATACAATAAAACATACATTGCCAGCTAAGTTATTCCCCATATCATATGAAAGATGAAATATTTCATTTTTCTTCATATGACTTAATCCAAGCACGATACCACTACCTATAAGGTTTTTGCCCGGCCTCCCCTCGGTATTTTTGCCAGCAAGTGCCTCTTAACGATCATTTGTTCTCGTATTTTAATACAATGCATTATCACTTCAATATTATTCATTTACATATTAATAATAACATATTTGTCCAACCATATAATAAAACAGACATTGCCAGCTAAGTATGTTCCCCATATCATATGAAATATAACATTTTTCATATTTCGTCATATGACTTATACCAAGCACGATACCAGTCCCTATAAAGGTTTTTTGCCACGAACATCGAAAATCGGGTATTTTTACATGCAAGTGCCTCTTAACGATCATTTGTTCTCGTATTTTAATACAAAAAAAAGTATATATAAATTAATCCAATGCGGTCCCGCGTAGTCTCTGATGGCGTAGCTCAAGTAGATGACACGTCGGGTGCGTATGTGGATGTCGTTGATGGGCAGGGTTAGCTGCTATGTTGGGATGTTGGCAGAGTTATCTGCTGTGGGGTTTATTATTACGCGTGTTGCTGGCTAAGGCTCAGTCAACATCAATAACTTCAATAATTAAACGATTACGGAATTCACCGGAGTACGAACTTTTATTTGGCAAACGAACTGTTTGGTTCTATTGTGTTCTTAAGACTGAAGGCTACAGAAAATATTCGAACTTAAGTTAGCCCTGCAAAGTCAATGCATCACGCCATTCGCTCGAGTCGGCGTGCCGACGCTCAGCATTCTTGCGCAAGCAACACGGTGTCCGTTTACAGTTGCTGCGCGCAGAACTCTTAGTAGCGAGTCAGCATTGTTTACAAAATACTACTTTGTTGCTGAGGGCAAACAGAATGCTTAAGGCTGTGTGTTAGTGTTGTTGTAATTTGTTGCTGAGGGCATCCAAATTACTTATGATCGAGTGAATGACAATGTATGACACAAAAAGAGAATAACTTATGTACTTAGTTCTTAACTACCCCCTCAGAATGATGACCGTCCTCGGTCATATTAAAGTTGTCCAAAGCCTTCTGTATCCTCAGTGATGCTCGCTTTTCTCCTTAGTGCCATAAAAAGGATGAATGAGCAAATTAGTCCGACGTTCAGGACTGCACCAACTGCGAACCAAAAATTTAGGTGAGCCAGCCGCAATACCTCTCCTCCTTGAAGTCCAGAATTGACTGCAAGTTGTTGATGTTCATACGATGCAGGAGTGGTATGCTTAGTGCCGGGTCATGTCCGATGATGTTTAGGGAGTGGTGACCTCACGGTGCCAGGCTGTTTGCTTGGTGCTTTGCGCAAGTTTATGAACCCGTGCCATTGATAGCTGCAGACCGTTCGAAAGTTATCAGGAAGGTTCCTGAGACGGTTACTTCCGCGCCATCGTCAGTTCTGACGCGCGCTGTCGCTTCGTTGATTACCACGACGCCGTCATCTATAGGCATTATTGCATTCAGGTGGCTGGGTTGAGTGTGGCAGTTGGCGGTGTTTCCCGCATGAAGGGAGCTAGCACAGGTTTCGCGCCGTGCCCGTTCGCAGAAGGGTGTTATGCGTAGTCACAGTGCATCCAGTAACTGCAAATGTATCCCTTTCGCATTCCGCCAGCGTGTCCTCGTCGAGTCGCAGAATGGTTTGTTGATGTGAGACGGGGTAGACAGAGACCTTTTGGCATTTAAATTCAACTTTGGGGTAAGCTATTAATATGTGGATAATATTCTCGACTGAAGGACCTTTGATCTTAGAAGCTTCTAATAAGCTAACTATTGGGGTATCTTGTTCAATAAGTGATTTCAGATCGGCATGATCAGGATTGTTGGATTTACTATGTTTGCTTTTGCCAACGTTATCGTGAGTATTAAATTTTGAATTTCTGTATTAAGTATTCTATTCCTTGCCAACAGTGTCTCAAATAAAATGAGGAGTGTCAACCAAATCGCCTTTGGTGGAACTGATAATTTTATTGATAGTGTCTGTCAATCTGTTAATTTGCTTTTGAGTTTCGGAATTTATTATGATTTGTTTGGAGTTAGACTCCACCAACTGAGCCTCCGTAACGCGGACCTTTAGGAAATCTGAAGCATCAGGTACCAGCAACAACCTTCAAAGGCAGTGCCTAAGAAATCGAGGCTTCGTGCAAATCTGTGATGCACTTGAAGAACGGACAACAAAGTTCTAAGGTGATCTGTATCTACGTCTAGTAATTTGCGCATATGCGACTGTGGAAAGGAATCGGACAGTTTTTCGGTCTCATCTATCATGCTAATGAATTCAGAAATGTTACTTTTGAGTGCCTCAGGTAGCTACGTTGATCGAACACCAGTACTTCCCGTCTAGGACCGGAATGTAGTTGGTATGCGAGAAGTCGGTGATCCGAGCATTTACCGCTGCTAGTACTACAAGTAAAGTGAGTGCAAACCTGAAATGGATAAACAGTATAAGACGTTGTTAACTCTAATTTGACTTTACTAGCTAATTGTGGTGGGACACCTATTTCAGGTTGTCCTTATGGACCACCCTCCCTTAATGAGGACAGACGTTCCCTGGTCTGCTTCGACCTTTTGCTCTGAGCATAAGGGAGTTAATTTGTTCCCCTAACCTCTTGTTGTTCTTCTGGAACACCTTTTCTCCTACCTCCTCAAAAACGCGGTTTTGCCTGGATGCATTGCATCTTTTTGATGTTGTCTTGCTGTGCTTTAACTAGCCTGTCTTTGACGATTTCGCGACGATCACCGGCTGCTGCGTGAACAACCTCAATTGGTTTCTCGCGGGTTACTGAATGCAAACTTTTGTTGTATTCTATATCGTAGCCTTTAAGATTAACTCTGTAGTGTCGCTGGATTTTCTTGTCTAGCTTGAGGCATCTCGCAATTTCGGTCAGGGTGCTGAAAGCGTTCCACCTGGCCGTTTGAGGTGCTGTGAAGCGGGGCCGCATTCACAATGCAAATGCCGTAGGCGTTCGAGCATCGAAGTGATGGTCTCGGAATTAAAAAGCTGCCTCGTTATCGCAATAAATTGTCTTGGTAGCGGGGAAAAGGTTAACAATTTGTGTAGAGGGCCTGTGATATCGATTATTGTTCTAGACAATATCGGTTGGACGATTGCAAATTTGGAAAATTTGTCTATGCAGGTCAAGAATTGTTTCTTGTCTGTCGCGAAAATGTCAATATGCAACATTTCACCAGTATAACTTGGTATAGGCGTTTCCCCGAGTTCTTGTTTCTTCGGGTGCCTATCATACTTGGTTTTAGTGCAGACCTGCAGTTCGCCACCACTTCTTTGGCTAAATTGCCCATGTTGGGAAAAATAGTAGTTACGGAGTACTTGCTTAGTATTTTCCTGAGCTGCTCTGTGCGCTCGATTGTGTTCGGCAGTTATGATTTCTAACTGGTCGTTTTTGTCCGTTACATCCTGCACTAGATTTTGCAATGCCAAAACTGGGTAGCAGGAAAAGTAAAATCAGGTCGTGTTGGAAACTTGCCAACGTGGGGAGATCGCAAAGTATTGCATTTACGACTCCAGAATTCACAACTTCTTTGAGCGTATCAAGAATTGTGCTTTTGTCAGTGTAACTGATGAGGTGGCGAGTTTTGCTGCGAAACAGCAACAAGTTTCGCTTTAGTGGAAAACGCGATTCCTCCAGGACAATCTGGTTCCTAAAGCAATTCAATGGTTTGTCTGTTGAGTCGACCGTGTAGGTCAGGGAGAGTTCGCTGTGAACGGTTGCAGCGTCCGAACGGAGCTCATCTTGTAGAGCATTAATGTTTTGTCTTGAAAGGGCATCCGCCACCAAATTTTCTTTGCCTGGTTTATAAAACATTTTGGCATTGTGCTGGTCAATGTAAGATTTCCATCTTTTTAATCTTGGAATTTGTGTTCTTGTCTGCCACAGCAAACGTGAGCGGCTGATGGTCTGTGAAAATGTTAATTTCCTAGAGCCGTACAGAAAGTTCTGCAGTCTGCCTAAAGCCCACACAATGGCCAGCAATTCTCTTTTCGTTGGTGGCATAGTTTTGTTCGGCTTGTTTTAAAGCGCGAGAAATCATTGTTATTGGCCTATTGCCTTGGGAGAGAACCGCACCAATTCCACTGGCCGAAGCATCCGTGGTTAAGTCGAATGGTTTCTGAAAGTCTGGATACATTAGCATGACATCTTCTGATGCCAAAATATTCCGCAGACGGTGGAATGCATCGCGTTGAACTTCGTTGAATTCAACAGGGATTTTCTTTGATACGTGCTTGCTAACCGAACCATTTTATTTTAAGTATGTCCGATATCGGACGAGCTATAGCGGCAAAGTCTTTAATAAAAAACCCTATAGTAGCCGGCTAACCCCAAGAAGGACCTAACACTGTAGACACTCTTTGGTTCAGGGAATTCCTGAATGGCTTTAACTTTTTGGGGTCGGATGTTGCTCCATTTTTTGGTTACAATGAAACCCAGAAATTCAATGCTTTCCTTGAAGAATTGAGTCTTTTCAGGACCTACACGCATGTTGGCGTCGATTAGACATTTTAGCACAATGTTAATGTGCTGAACGTGCTCCGTTTCATTTTTAGAAAAGATTATGACGTCATCAACATAGACAAAGCAAATCTTTCCTATGTGCTCCCTCAGGATGTCGTCTATTGCTCTTTGGAATATGCTGCTTGCATTGCGCAGGCCGAACGGCAGGCGACAGAACTCGTACTTGCCGCTGCTTACCGAAAACGAAGTCTTTTTCGCGGTCATGCTCCGCAAGGTAGATTTGGTGATACCTGTGACTTTTAAGTCGAGGGTAGTGAAGTATTTTGCCTTTCCTAGACTTGCTAAGATCATAGGGGATGCTCGGCATGGGGTAACGGTCCGGTATGGTTTTTCGTTCAGTTTCCTGAAGTCGATTACCAACCTTTTTTTTGGGTTACCGCAAGGGTCAGTGCCTTTTTATCAACCACCCATGTTGGGCTGTTATAGGGCGATCTGGAGGGCCTAATTATGCCATCGTCCAGCAGTTGTTTGACCTCTTTGTTTATGAAGTCAGAAACACCCATGAGACTCGGGTATCTTGAATACACGGGCTCGTTGTCTACTGTTCGGATTGTAGCGACGACAGCAGTATTAAAAGGGAGAGCTTCATCTGCGTTTGAGAAAGCTTTTTTGTTTCTGAGTATCATGTCCCTGAACTGTTTCTTTACGGAAGGGGGAACTACGATGTCGTTGACATCGGTGAAGTTCACGTCAGCACATTGATAGTACTGGAGCTTTTCGGATATACCCTGGTATTCCAGAGTATTTTTTCCAAGTTCAATTTGACCCCGGCTTGTGTTAGCAAGTCGAAGCCTGCGATCGCGTCGAAAGAGTTTAGGGTGTCGAGGGAAAAAATGGGGAGGTATGTTTGAAAATATTCATCAAGCATTTGCGCTTGATTTCGGTAGACCCGTGGATCGAGTTTACCGAGAATGACTTGGCGACCGGCGTTATGGTTCTTAGCTCTGTTAAGGGCTTAACATAATTTTGCCGCGCCAGTGTCAATCAACATCTTCAGAGTTCTCCCAGCCAACCGCCGTTCAATGTACGGAAGCCGGGAGTGTTCCCTAAAAAATTAACCGAGTCGTCACCAGGTGCGTACTCGTTCTCACTCTCTAACTCTTCAACTGCCTCTTTGGCTGCCTTCTCGTACTCTGTTACAGCTTCTTTGGAGTCTGTTTGTACAACATTGTTAACGCGTTGGCGTCTTTGACCTGTTGAACGGTCTGACGAACTCTTGCGTTTTGGTGCGTTGGATTCGTTAGCCTGACGCTTGCTATAGTCGGTTTTTGTCTATATCTGGAGGAAGAGTCAACTTCCATGGGCTGAGGAGCCTCGGTTTGATTGTCTTTAGGGGCCTGGGGCTGGGGACCGCCCTTTTGGCGCTTCACAAAATGGGGATTTCTCTCCTGATTTTGATCATCTTTGTTAAATCTGGTCGGTTTGCCTTGGGCACGGATTTTGTTACCCTCAGCAATTTGCGCTCGGTCCTGCAAGGCTTTAGCGTAAGAGTTGGCAAACATGCTTCTCTCAATGCTAGCTTCTGCTTCTCTGGCCAGGGCCAGAGCGGATGGTAGATCTTTTGGTTGTGCAGGAAACACAACCGCTCTCAATGACTTTTAAGCCCGGAGATAAAGGCGTGTAAGGCGTCGTCCCTAACCTCCCGGTTGAGCAAATCGGCGCCTTCTTGGTCGTGAGACATTACGATTTTGTTGGTAACGAGCGTGAGTTTCTTTTCAACGTCATCGTAGTATTGCATGAGGGACATTTCGCCCTGCGAGACTAACTCAAACTTTGTCTCAACAAACGCAAGGATGTTTTATCCGAGTATGTGCAATCTAACCTAGCTAGTATTGCATCGAAATTAAGGACAGTATTGTGAGACACTAGTAAGGCTCCAGCTGGGCCTTTGATTTTTATTCCTAATGATCGCAACCGCTTGGTAGTGTGCAGTGCTCTTTGGAAAATTTTGAATAGTTCGTACGCGTAGATGGCTGCTTGCCTCCACGCTACATACTCGTCCTGCGCACCGGTGAAATCCGGCACAGACTTAATAATGTCTAAGGGGATATCGCATCTAGCGGTGGGATCGACGGAAATTTTCTCGTATGTGATGATTTGGGGCGCTTCTACCTGCAAACTCTGTACTTGTGTAGCCAAAGCGGATATTTGTGCTTGAAATTGATTCTGTTGTTGCGCTAAAGCTTGCCTGACGGCACCCTCAACGAGAGCCTGAATTTGAGCTGGCTCCATTTCTTCAATTACAGCGGTGTCTGCTGGAGTAGGATCTACTGAGCAATTAACTTCCCCCTCCCAACTATCGTCACTATTATATTCAACTTTTACCTCTCTATAATTCCAACTCATTGGCTTATGGTTGGCACTTTTTCAAAACTTAGGCCGATCGTGAAAGGTCGGCATGTAAAACTGTTGGCAATAATAGAAAATATTGTAACTTGGGGTATGCAGCAAAAAATGTAGTGCTGCCGAAAGTATGCAGTAATTACTTGTGTAAGGTATGCAATGCTTTATTAAAAGAGCGCTGGTAAAAGTATGCAACGATTTTTTAACAAAAGTATGCAATAGTTTTGTTTACGGTATGCAATGTTTTTGAAAAATAACGCTGGTAAAAGTATGCAACAAATTTTAGCAAAAGTATGCAACGTTTAAAATGAAATGCTGGCAGAAAAATGCAGCAATATTTACTTTACTTGTTTTTTGTTTTTTAAGATCACACGTATCGGTAATAATTTCTTCAAACCGAAATCACTTATGAACTTACATGACAATGGGTTCTTATTTATTGGTTGGGCGCCAATTAATCCAATGCGGTCCCGCGTAGTCTCTGATGGCGTAGCTCAAGTAGATGACACGTCGGGTGCGTATGTGGATGTCGTTGATGGGCAGGGTTAGCTGCTATGTTGGGATGTTGGCAGAGTTATCTGCTGTGGGGTTTATTATTACGCGTGTTGCTGGCTACAAAGGCTCAGTCAACATCAATAACTTCAATAATTAAACGATTACGGAATTCACCGGAGTACGAACTTTTATTTGGCAAACGAACTGTTTGGTTCTATTGTGTTCTTAAGACTGAAGGCTACAGAAAATATTCGAACTTAAGTTAGCCCTGCAAAGTCAATGCATCACGCCATTCGCTCGAGTCGGCGTGCCGACTCTCAGCATTCTTGCGCAAGCAACACGGTGTCCGTTTACAGTTGCTGCGCGCAGAACTCTTAGTAGCGAGTCAGCATTGTTTACAAAATACTACTTTGTTGCTGAGGGCAAACAGAATGCTTAAGGCTGTGTGTTAAGTGTTGTTGTAATTTGTTGCTGAGGGCATCCAAATTACTTATGATCGAGTGAATGACAATGTATGACACAAAAGAGAATAACTTATGTACTTAGTTCTTAACTTATATTCTTGATCAGCATCAATAGACGAGTCGATATAGCCCTGTCTGTCCGTCCGTCCGTCTTTTTTGTCGCCCATTGCTCGAAGGCTATAAGAGCTAGAGCAACCAAACTTTTATCCAGTCTGATGTGGTATCTCACTCCTGGAAAAGTGTTTCAAAATTTCGCCCCGCCCACTTCCGCCCCCAAAAAGTGCGCACATCTGTGGCGGCCACAATTTTGACAAATAACAAAAACTAAAAATGCGGAATCATAGAGACAGCCCATATCTATCAGGAGCCCAAATCTGAATCGGATCGGATCATTAATATAGCCACAATAGAGGCAAATATACGAAAAACACTTCGCTCCATCCCTTTCGCACTCACTCAAAATCGAGTCGATTTGGTTTTTGTATTTTTGTGTAGCCTGGATCTCAGAGACTATAAGAGCTAGAGCAACCAAACTTTTGGCCAAGACTCCTGTCATACCAAACCTGAACAAGTGTATTTCAAAATTTCGCCCCGCCCCCTTCCGCCCCCCAAAAAGACGAAAATCCACAATTTTGAAGATAGAAAAAACCAAAAATGCAGTATCAAAGGAAATGATCATATCTACCAGATTCCCGAATTTGGTTCAGATTGTAGCCACAATGATCAAATGAATTTTCAGCAGCGGGAATACCCGCGGTTGTGTTTCCCCTCGCCAGTTTGCTGCGTAAGGCATTTATTGGGGTTGATTGTCGCAGCAGATTCTTCACACACACACTCACGCTCAAACATGCTGCCTCGTGCAGTGTACGTGTGTTGTTGTGAGAACTGATGTAGATGATGTAAATGTAGATGTCGATGACAGATGTAGCAAAAATGTAAAATGTAAAACTGATAAAACATTTTAAAATTCCACATAAATCACTGAGTACGGGTATAAAAGTAGAGTCGCGTTCGAAGCGACTCCGTACGTTCTTTCTCGTTTCAGTATGAGTACATGCTGCGCTAAAGGTGCCGCTCTGCAGCTCAACGGCAAGTATTCACATACTGCTGGCTATGTGACAACATGGCACATACTACGTGTGCTGACTTTTGGTCATACTGGAGGACGCGTAGTCGACCTCATAAAGTCTCGTTGTGGCCTCAACTGGACTTGTTGGGACTGCAGGTCGATTGAAGGCGACATGCGGGTCTTTTATGAGACAAACTCATAATGAATTCGCGGCCGTCAACGCTGGGTTTCGTACTCTTCTGGATAAGTTTACCTCTATGGAGTCTCACTTTAAAATTTTAAAATTTTAACGGAGTCGCCTAAGAAAAGAAGAGTAATAAATGTCTGGCCTCTAGCAATAATAATGCCTATCTTTCAGTTCCTGGGACACCCTCACTCCCAGTGACTGAAGCACCTACTTCATCACCATCCGCCTCCCTGTGCGGATCCGACTGCGAGGTCAGTCGAGGAGTCTGTGATCCCATCGGCTGCGCATCTGGACCCGCACTTGAAGGTGCCGACGCTGCTGTCAGTATGGATGTGGAAGTTCCGTCCAACACGGCTTCCATCGTCAGCTCTGAAAATGGCTCCATGTTTCCTGATTCAGCTCCTCGGATTGAATCTTCTTTGCCGTTGCCGCCTATTAATCCTATCACCCCCTCAGCTACTCTAACTGCTGTCGCTCTAACTGCTGTCGCTCCACTAAAATCTATTTTCGTCTCTCGACTCATGGCATCGGCCACGGAAGTTCTGGTTAGAGACTTTATCTATTCTAAACTTAATATTGATAATTCCTCTGGTCTGGTAGTTACTAAATTTAATTTTAAAGTAAAACGTAATATTGCCTCCTTGGCTCGACCCCTCCTTCTGGCCGGAGCATACAATTTGTCATATGTTTACCAATCGCTCCCATAACCCTGTACTTCGAGTGGGTGTCCTCCCTGCGCCTTCTTCGTCTGCCTCAACTTCCGTCCGCCCAATACCATCCCCGGCCGCATTACCTTTTATCGTCAAAAACTAAATACTCCCCTGGCTCTAAAGATAACATATCAGAATGTTCGGGGCTTATGTAGCAAACTGAACAAGTTGTATACTGACAGTGCTTCTTTCGAGTCGGATGTGATCGCTTTTTCTGAAACCTGGCTGAACCCCTCAATTTATAATTCTGAGATTCTAGTTGACAAATTTAATGTATATAGGTTGGATCGTCCAACTCGTGGTGGCGGTGTCCTGGTTGCCGTTCGCTCGGACATAGCGTCTCAACTTTTTTTCGTCGAAGCGGAAAACAACATTGAAATAATTGTAGTTAAACTTCGCATGTCCTCTTTTTAACCTTTTTATATCCTGCTCATATATTCCTCCGTCCTCCGAATTTTCTACCTATATGCTTCACGTCTCACATCTTCAATCTGTTTCGTCCCAACTTAATGACTCCGATCGTCTTATTGTCCTAGGGGATTTCAACCTACCAAATATTTCCTGGTCTCCTTCTGCTGACTCTAACCTGATGTTCCCTTCTGTTCAGCATGATTTTTGTAGATTCTTTTGTCTGACACATCGTTGGGTCAGGTAAATGCTATACGCAATAATATGGACAGGCTTTTAGACCTCGTTTTTTTACTACCGACACTTCAAGTACCATGGTCTGCAGAGGATCTCCTCTATCTTTCCCTGAGGACCCTTACCATCCCACACTTAATATTTTTGTTCAACTGCCTTCCTCCGGCCCCACCAAATCACTCTTTAAGCCCTCTACTACCCTCTGTTTCAGGAAGGCTGATTTTATCAGTTTAAATATTGGTCTCTCTCTCAGATTGACTGGTCATTCCTTGACGACTTTCAGGAAATTGACCCTGCTACTGAAGCATTCTATACAACTACTTTCTCCATCTTCAAGTCATAAGTACCTGTAGTTTCTCCTTCCAGAAATCTAACTGGCCCTCTTTGGTTTTCTCCTCGGTTAATAAACCTACGGAATATAAAATCTCGCCTGTACAAAAGTTTAAACGGTCTGGGTCGCAATCGGATTTTTCTAAGTATTCCATTGCAAAATCAAAATTTTCTATTCTCAATACATCATGCTACAATAACTACTTGGCCAAATGCAAGCTAAACTTTAAACGCGATCCTAAGCAATTTTTTAGGTTTGTCAATTCCAAACGTAGCTCCTCCCAGCTTCCTTCTTTCTTTTTCCTATAATGGTAGGTTCGCTAATAATGATTGCGACATCTCTAATCTATTTGCTTCATTTTTCCAACTTTTTGCTACTCTCTGCTCCTACTAATAACCATTCAACCATACATGCTTCATCTACCGAGCACTTATATCCTATTCCCCTTAATAGCTCCAATTGTATCTATCCCCCTTCATCGATTATGATGGACTATTAGCTAGTTTAAAATCATGTAAATCTTCGTTTACTACTGGCCCCAGACTTGGTTCCCAGTGCTGTCCTTAGACTTTTTGTGCTGATTCTCTTTGTTTGCCCCTCTTAAAACTGTTCAACTTGTCTCTCGAGCTAGGTGATTTTCCCTCGGTTTGGAAGGAATCGTATATCGTTCCCATCCATAAAAAGGGGTCTAAATCGGATGTTTCCAATTACCGTGCAATTTCCAACCTATCTGCTATTCTAAGCTTTTTGAAAAATGATCACTTCCCAGCTCAACACTTTTGTAGTTCTTTTGTTTTCTGTTTCTCTGCACGGATTTGTGAAACGTCGCTCAATCTCTTCTAATCTCCTTGAGTTCTCAACTTTTTGTAACTGCGGGTTTTCCAATCAGTGCCAAACTGATGTAGTTTATACCGACTTTAGTAAAGCTTTTGACTCAGTTAATCATAATCTCCTCATCCACAAACTATCACTCCTCGGGTTTCCGAATAAACTGTTTTTCTGGATTAATGCCTACCTAAGCAACCGTTCTCAGCGTGTCTGTTTTAATAACTGTCTGTCGAACCCCGTTCATGTGTCGTCTGGTGTTCCTCAAAGGAAGCCATCTTGGTCCCCTTTTGTTTAACTTATTTATTAATGATCTTCCTCAAGTTCTAACTCACTCTCGAGTCATAATGTATGCTGATGATGTGAAGTTATGTTTTTCCTAACCGACTTCAAACCGACTTGGACGCCCTCAACAATTGGAGCTTGACAAACACTCTCCCTCTTAACATTTCTAAATGTAACGTCATGACATTTTATCGCAGCAAGCCTTACCTTTTTGACTATACTATCCGTAACATTTCCTTACAACGCCTGTTCAAAGTTACTGACTTGGGCGTTATCTTTTGTACCTAATCTGTGTTATAACATCCATATATCTGTTATTTCGAACAAAGCCAGGGGAGTCCTTGGTTTCATTAAGAGATGGTCTAAGGAATTTACTGACCCTTACACAACCAAACTTCTTTATGTTTCTCTTGTCCGGCCAATTTTAGAATATGGTTCCTGCGTCTGGTCTCCTCATTACAAAAAAATATAAGGATATCCTTATATTCCGAGTCCGTTCAAAAACAATTCCTCATTTTTGCACTCCGTGGACTTAATTGGGATCCTTCTAGACGTCTTCCTTCTTATGAGAGTAGGTTGCGTCTCATCGATATCCATTCTCTTGAAAGTAGACGGATTTGTCATGGAGTTCTCTTTTCTCCACAAACTACTCTCCGGCGAGGTCGACTCCACTGCCCTCAGATGCCTTATCAGTATTGCTGTTCCTTTCCGCCCGACTAGGCATTACTCTCCTCTTCATCTCCAACTCTGTCTTTCTAACTACTCGGATTATGAATCTTTCCGTAGCCTTTGCCGTAACTATAACCAATTTTTCCATCTGTTTTCCTATGATACTAGTACCACTATGCTCAAATCCCTGTTATTGAATAATGTAATTTAATTTATTCTTAATTGTATACGCTATCGGTTATTCTCTGACCACAACTTGGCTGTGAGTTGGACCATTGCGGCTGCTTGTGCCAATAAACCAGTCCCATCGGGTCAGGGTAATAACCATATAGTCAATAATTCCTATATTCATATAATCTTTGTCCTTTCACTAGTTTAACTGCTCATAGTTGAACCTTATATAATAAACAATAAACAATAAACAATTACAGGTCTTGTGGAACCTGGAATATGAAATGTTCCGACGTGAAGTTAGAGTCCACTGCGATGAGGACCTTCATCAGTCATTTCTAAATATTGAGTACCGATCTGCCAAAACTTCGGAACTAAGGATGTCCGGCTTTAACAAGGTTTCAGTTAACACAATAATATGGAACAAAAATGTGAAACTTTTCAAGATAGAGAGTGCTGAGCTTAGTACGTAAGCCTCTAGCATTCTGGTAAGTAACTAAAAAGAGAGGAAAATAGTTTTTGGATGGGTGGAAGTAGAGCGGGAATATGCGGATGGAGCGCTGGATGCACTGGTCTGACTGCCGGGGAGAGTTATGGGGAGCCTATTCTTCTTATTTGCCTTATACTCTTTCACAACCAAGTGCTCCGGCCAAAAATTGGCAAAAAAAAAATTGTGTCGATATGAGATGGGGAGACGCTTATCTTAAAAGAAGCTATATCCCTGGCATAAGCGAAATTAAACTTATCCACCTTTAGGCCATCGGCTTTTATTTTGCTTTGTATAAAAGCAGTTGCATCATTAGATGTGAGATCAGGGGCAGGCCGAGAGACAAAAACTTGACGCTTTGGTGGTACACCCACCAGTGGTTTTGGCACCACAGGTGCGGTACCTGTGATGGCAATATCCGGTGGTCCCGGACGTACAACAACTGGCGGGTTCGTAATGGATGGTATAGCTATGGAGTTTGGTACGTACTCTACGGACACGGACGCTACAGTCGACTGCATGTTCTCCGAGACGATACATTCGGCTACCGAATATGCATCACCAGCAACGATCGTTGCCCTTGGAGTGGCAAACGAAATCAACTGCTGCACTGGCATAGTGGTCGGAGTTAGTTTTTCAGATGCCGGCGGGCGTGAGGCAGTTGGCACTTGCAAGTCTCGCGGAGTGGACTTCATGCGCCGCGGAGACTCAGCCAGCAGTTGTAAACTGCTGAGCTGAGTGTCCATGGCTAAGAGCCGATCGTATTGCTTCTTAAAGCCCACGATCAGCTCCTTAAAGCCACTCCTCGTCTGCCTCATAAACGAGCGCATTTCGTTTTCGACCGCACGGCATTCCTCACAACTATAATGCAGATCGTTGCGCTGTGAGATGTCATCACCCACACGGCCAGAAATACGTGCACACTTTGCGTGCACTACGCTGTCGCAAAGCCAACAAGGTATGTTCGGCTGATCGTGAGTGATCTGCTTCTTGCAGGTTTTTCTTGCGCAGACCACATAAAATTCCATAATTTAGTTTTTAGTTTCTTTTTCAATAACAAAAGAAAGTTCAAAACAGATAGCAATCAGACCACAGCGCAAGCAGTTTCTAAAAGCTATGCTTAAAAAAGAAAAAAAAAAAAAAAGAGAAGAACTACTGCAACAGCTTGTAAGTGAGAGAGAGCTACTGCACAAAAGGTTTATAAGCGAGAGAGAAAGAACAGTTAGTTGAGTTTGGGGATGATAGAGAGAGTTGCTAGACAAAAGCTAAAACAAAAGAGCGGCCAAATGTATTTTCTTACTTACTGTAAGCAACAACAAATCACAATTACCCGCCGCACAAAATTGGTTAAAAACGTCGTGTTTATACACAAAAAATAGGCATGCACCCGCGGTTTTTGATAGAAAATCAGATTAGGAGTGAAATTATTAAATTAAAATCTTAAATATAAGAGAAAGAAACGGAGCGCAAAAAAAAACACGTCTGGTCACTACAAAGAGAACGAACGAGATATTACATTGGTTGATGATCTTGGTGTTAAACTAGACCCCAAGTTCAAATTTTCTGAACATATTTCTACCATGGTAAATAAAGCCATGGGAGATTTTAGAGTACTGCTCTTGTGTATGGTGCCCTCAGTACAAAGTACACCAATACCGTTTAGAATCAGTCCAGAAAAACTTTTTACTTTTTGCTCTGCGTGGCCTCAACTGGGATGAAGGTGTTCTTACTCTCGTAGATTGCTCTTAATAGACCTTCCATCCTTACTTAATCGTAGAAAAATGCTTGGTGTGATTTTCATGCACAACTTGATCAGGGGTGACATCGACAGCCCTGACTTGTTGAACCGCATAAACTTCACGATTCCTATTAGATCCTCTAGAAATTTTTATTCCTTTGTACCTTCCACTGTGTAGATCGAATTATTCCTTGCATGAACCGTTTCGGATCTTATGCTCGGATTATAATTCGTTCTACCATATAATATCCACCACAAAATCAATTCCTCTACTTAAATCACTAATACTAACATATCATGCTCGTTATTAGTAATATTCTTTTTGTAACTTTGCATGTTTAGCGTTGTGTTTAGTCCTAATTTTTCCTCGAATATTAGTCTAACACCTATCTCTCCTGCATTTTCGCGATCGGTTTCGGTACACGTGTCGCGCGTCATGCGGCAGCGCCCCTCGGTCGGTTGGCCGGGAGGAGGGCTGCGTATCTGCTAGTGATCCGCGCGTAACAGGCGTCGGCTTGGTGTCGCATGGGCCACTTGATGGTGCAGTCATTGCAAATCAACGTCCTAAAGAATCTTCTTCTTTTTTTTTGGTTTGGTGGTTGGTTGAATTCAGTTTTTTGAATACACTGTCCGACCTTCATATCAGCTTTGTTAATATTGCCAAATGAGTGAAAAGAGAAGGGAATTCGCCCCACTCCCGCAGGGAGCGGAGAGGAAGTAGGGAGCAAGCTTAGCCAAAAGTTACTGGCGGCAATGCAGAAACACGACAAGGTGATGAATGACATTAAGCGACATAAAACGGCATTTGAGGAAAAACTACTTTGTATGACCCTCTTCAAATTAATTGCAGATTAGAACTGATCAAAAATTATTGCGACTAGTTAATGGACATTTAGGCAGATATAGACATGTTGAATCCCAGCAACGATTTAAGATCAATGGTCGAGGATGTGTGCATTACCACGAGGGCGATGTATATGTCCGCAGTAAAAGAACCTGAGAGTCAGCGAGTGCATAGGGAAGATCGCGGCGATCAGCGTCATATGTCACACCTGCCAAAAATGAATTTGCCTAAGTTTAGTGGAATTTAAAAACTTCATTAGCCTGTTTGAGAGTTTGGTGCACAGCGACCCAACTTTAACGAATGTGGAAAAGTCCAACCACTTGCTGGCGTGTCTCACTGATGCGGCATTGGGCACAGTGAAGGCGTTCCAAATCTCTGATAGCAATTACGAAAAGGCTCTGGAAAGCTTAAAAATGTGTTTAATCTTTTTGCGACATCATCTCGCAGTTGTTTGAAATTCCCCAAATAACAAAACCCTCTGCCTCATGCCTTAAGTCCCTTATTGACACGGTGTCGGCCCTCTACTCCTCTCTGCAGTCGTTAGGAAGTGAGAAGGACATAGTTAGTGCATTGTTGATTCACATAGCAATTTCCAAGGTAGATCACCACACAAAAGCACGATTCGAGGAGCAGTTGGATTACGACAAATTGCCGTCGTGGTCCGATTGCGCATCCCAGTTGAATCGGCGCTATCTGCATCTGGCAGCTGAAGAGTCAACAAGGAGTAAGGGAAGAGATAAGCAAAGGACAGACGAAGTCTTCCTTCTCCTGTGCAAAAGTCTGATCGGCGCGCCGAGTCGATGTGTAGCTATTGTTCAGCGACCAATCATGTCATAAGCAGTTGTCAAGCGTATAGTGCTCTTCCTGTTCTTCAACGTTTTGATATCACAAAACAACTTCGCTTGTGCATAAATTGTTTGAAGCCAGGTCATACAATTTCGAAGTGCAAGACAGCAAAATGTCGAGTGTGCTCCAAGTCCCATAATACGCTGCTTCACCGATACGGGGTAGAGTCACAGCAAAGTACGTCTGGTACAGCTCCTGTAGGACAGCCCTCAGTTTCTGAAAACCCAACGGCCTACTCTAGTCATGTGGCAAGTACTGACCAAGTGATTCTCCCCGACGGCAGTAGTGAAGGTGAAAGATCGGTCCGGATAGTTTCAATATGCTGGGGCACTGCTAGATTCCGGCTCCCAAATAAATTTTTATGTCCAAGGATCTCGCACAGCGCCTAAGACTGCACCGTGACGGCAAAAACCTTCCTCGAATTGATATGTGTAGGACAAAGGACAATCCCAAGGTCTTGGGATTCTCTTTCGAACCGGCAAAACGCCGCTTTCTATCCCTGGAACGCAGAATCGCGAGTGATCAGTTTATGAAAGAGTATCTCAACCTTGGTCACATGTCATTGCCTACAGGCACTCCACCAGGACACCATTACTATATTTCGCTTCAATGTGTCCTGAGACCTGATAGTAGCACCACCAAGCTCAGCGTAGTCTTCGATGCATCGAACAAAACTTCAACTTAAATTTCTTCAAACGAGACTTTGATGGTGGGAGCCACTATTCAGAGGGAGCTTTTTGCAACTCTTGCACGATTTCGATTAAACCGTTTTGCGCTTACAGCGGATATCTCCAAGATGTATAGGCAAGTGCAGGTTGCTGAAGAAGATCGAAATTTCCAATTGATTCTTTGGAGGGGAAAATTCAAATATTGATGTGCAGACTTATCGTTTGAATACTGCCACGTATGGGACATCTTCAGCTCCATTTTTGGCCATCCGCTGTCTCGTTGAGCTAGCAAAATTCTATGCTAAGTCCCATCCTGTGGACTCGCAAGTCCTAGCAAAATGACTTTTACGTTGATGATATGCTGACAGGAGCAAATTGTCTGGAAGAACTGGGAAGAATTCGGCAGGAAGTTAGTGAGGTCCTGGAAGCTGGGGGTTCATGTTGGCCAAATGGGAGTCAAACCATCCCCAGCTGCTGTCTGATAGTGGACAGGAAAAATCTCTTCAGTTTGACCCTTCCGCTACCATTAAAACACTCGGGATTCGTTGGAATCCGCAAACTGATTTGTTTCACTATCAGTTAGACGACTCTTTTGACTCATTACCGCCGACGAAGCGCAACATATTGTCAGTTGCATCGCGATTGTTTGACCCATTAGGGTTGCTGTGTCCCTTAATTACCAGGGCAAAGATCTTACTGCAGCATCTGTGGAGGCAAAAGTTGGATTGGGACGAGTCAGTTCCCATGAGTCAGCATACGAGTTGGAACAGGTTAAAGCAGAATATGTTCGAATTAGACAAGATCTCTATACCTCGCTTTATTGGTCTTGCCACTAATTCCTCTATCCAAGTCCAAGGATTCGCTGGCGCATCAGGCGATGCGTACGGATGCTGTATTTATATCCGTACAAAGTACGACAAAAATGTAGTATCCCGAATTCTTACAGCAAAGTCTTGAGTATCGCCTCTCAAAACCAAATCAATTTGAAGCTGCACGCAGAAATTCCATACGATGAGAAGTTTCCTCTACTTCTGTCGCAAAAATCGCAGTTCGTGACACTGTTTCTACGCCATTTGCATCGTGCTCATTATCATGCAGGTGCAAAGGTAATGGTTTCCATCTGAAGGGAGCAGATTTGGCTAGTGAACGCCCGTGAAACGTGCACAAGAATTCTGGAGAATTGTGTGCACAGTTTCCGATACAAGCCCATCCTTATGGGGCAGATCATGGGAAACCTGCCAGCTGACCGAGTGCGAAGAGCTCGTCCTTTTCTGATTTGTTAGGTAAATTTTTGCGGTCCGTTTCAGGTGTCGCTTAAGATTAGAGGCAGGCCCCCCATTAAGACCTATGTAGCCGTGTTCGTGTGTTTTGCGTCAAAGGCTGTTCACCTCGCATTAGTAGTCAACCTATCAACTGATAGTTTTTGTGTGTCTTTAAAAAGGTACGTCGGAAGGAGAGGCTTTCCGAGAAGGTCTACAGCGACAACGCCACCAACTTCGTGGGCGCGAGCCGAGTGCTGGAAGAGCTTCACGCAGCCTTTCAGAGGGACCAGGATCGGCTTGGGACGTACGCTCAACACGGCGTCGAGTGGTGTTTTATACCACCGAAAGCACCGCACTTCGGCGGGCTGTGGAAAGCGGCAGTCAAGGCAGCCAAACAACGGCTGATCCGAGGAGTCGGAAACGCCAAGCTCACCGCGGACGAGCTGAGCACACACCTGGTAGAGGCCACCCTTAACTCCGCCAATCGCTTCGCCTGGCAACGACCCCAGCGATGGAAGCTTTGACGCCAGGGCACCTGCTCATCGGGCAGCCGCTTCTTTCGCTGCCACCCGAATCCGCGCAAGACGACAAATGCAGCAAGAACAGCTTCGCGTTTTTGAAGCGGTGGTGCATGCTGTCCGCGCTCAAGCTACAGTTTTGGCAGGGCTGGTCCAGGGACTACCTGGCCAGCCTGCAGCAGCGGCAGCAGTGGTCCACCGAAGGGCCGAACCTCGAGGCAGGATGTCTAGTGCTCGTTCACGAGGACAACACACCGCCTCAAAAGTGGACCACAGGGCGAGTGGTGGCAACAACGGCATGAGGAGATGGCAGAGTGCGCGTGGCAGAAGTGCAAACTTCCGCAGGCGTCATTAAACGCGCGATTCAAAAACTGGAAAAATTGCCAATTGATGGTTGAAGCGGCGGAGGGCTTCAACGGGGCCGGAATCTTGAGCAGCAGCAGAGAAATTGCATAAAATAGTAGTGTATAAGAGTTAAGTTATATTACGCTCAGTCGCTTTTATAACTCTCCCAAAATGTTCTACCGGCTGCCTTGGAGAGTGGGGCGAACGTTTGCATCGCTGGCTGCGACCAGTGCGTTAAATGAATTGATATCGAACGGCTGTTTTTTATTCTCGTCGGCATCGCATACCAACGTTTTCGAAATCACCAGTTAGAGCTGCTGGACCGGCATCATCCCCATCATCATTCGTTTCCAGGAAAACATTCTGGATTTTTCAGTGGCGGCCGAGCAGGGACATCGGGATCAGCATTTTCGAAATTCGCAAGAAAAAACTTTAAAAAAACAGTTAACCGAGCATTTTCGTCGTCGCGGCACAAGTTACTGGTGTTTAATCTTTTTGCGAATAAAGCTCTAGCTGGCTGGTCTGCGACATCTGGATAATCATCATTAAATAAAGTTCTCGGAAAAAACAATGCCGAATGTACAGGTATTCTATTGCCAAAAATTGAGTGAATCAAGCCACCATTGTGTGAGTTGTGTGTGCTTATTATAGCATCATAGCCGGTGGCCTCATTTTGTGGCACTGCTTGAATTGGAATACCAATTTTTTAAAACATAACCAAAATAAAATCAACCGAAGTGAACATACAGAGAGATTAAATAATTACTTTTATGTGGAAACTTAATGAAAGAGTGTACATCATATTGAGGTCGCACTGTACTCGCTAATTAGAATTAACGGAACGATCATTGCCTATCGTCAATTCTCTTTTATCAAGTACCGCTTGTTGGTGGTCCGTTGGTTTCGGTAACGCTATCGGTGCGCCAAATTGTGCATAGTTTGGCGGCGTTTGGTTGTGTGCGTTGGCGTCATATTTCTGTAACGTTGTAACGTTGCTTGCGCTGTGCGTTGGCATCATATTTCTGTAACGTTGTAACGTTGCTTGCGCTGTATTAACCCGCCAATAGAGAGTTTTGAAAATCTCTATCGTTCGTTCTCTGTGTAGTGACCAGACGTGTTTTTTTCTTGCGCTCCGCTTCTTTCTTTTATATATTACAAACAACCGGTGTTTGGCCTAATAAATTTAATAAATACATTCTTATTCTGATTTTCTATCAAAATCCGCGGGTGCATGCCTAGTTTTTTGTGCGTCGGTTAATTGTGTTTTTGTTGTTGCTTCCAGTAAGTAAGAAAATACATTTGGCCGCTATCTTGTTTTAGCTTTTGTCTAGCAACTCTCTCTCTCTCTATCACCCAAACTAACTGTTATTTCTCTCTCGCTTATAAACCTTTTGTGCAGTAGCTCTCTCACTTACAAGCTGTTGCAGTAGTTCTTCTCTTTTTTTTCGATTTCTTCTTTAAGCATAGCTTTTAGAAACTGCTTGCGCTGTGGTCTGATTGCTATCTGTTTTGAACTTTCTTTTTGTTATTGAAAAGAAATTAAAACTAAATTATGGAATTTTCTGTGGTCTGCGCAAAAAAAAACCTGCAAGAAGCAGATCACTCACGATCAGCCGAACATACCTTGTTGGCTTTGCGACAGCGTAGTGCACGCAAAGTGTGCACATATTTCTGGCCGTGTGGGTGATGACATCTCACAGCGCAACGGTCTGCATTATAGTTGTGAGGAATGCCGTGCGGTCGAAAACGAAATGCGCTCGTTTATGAGGCAGACGAGGAATGGTTTTAAGGAGCTGATCGTGGGCTTTAAGAAGCAATACGATCGGCTCTTAGACATGGACACTCAGTTCAGCAGTTTACAGCTGCTGGCTGAGTCTCCGCGGCGCATGAAGTCCACTCCGCGAGACTTGCAAGTGCCAACTGCCTCACGCCCGCCGGCATCTGAAAAACTAACTCCGACCACTATGCCAGTGCAGCAGTTGATTTCGTTTGCCACTCCAAGGGCAACGATCGTTGCTGGTGATGCATATTCGGTAGCCGAATGCATCGTCTCGGAGAACATGCAGTCGACTGTAGCGTCCGTGTCCGTAGAGTACGTACCAAACTCCATAGCTATACCATCCATTACGAACCCGCCAGTTGTTGTACGTCCGGGACCACCGGATATTGCCATCACAGGTACCGCACCTGTGGTGCCAAAACCACTGGTGGGTGTACCACCAAAGCGTCAAGTTTTTGTCTCTCGGCCTGCCCCTGATCTCACATCTAATGATGCAACTGCTTTTATACAAAAGCAAAATAAAAAGCCGATGGCCTAAAGGTGGATAAGTTTAATTTCGCTTATGCCAGGGATATAGCTTCTTTTAAGATAAGCGTCTCCCCATCTCATATCGACACAATTTTTTTGCCAATTTTTGGCCGGAGCACTTGGTTGTGAAAGAGTATAAGGCAAATAAGAAGAATAGGCTCCCCATAACTCTCCCCGGCAGTCAGACCAGTGCATCCAGCGCTCCATCCGCATATTCCCGCTCTACTTCCACCCATCCAAAAACTATTTTCCTCTCTTTTTAGTTACTTACCAGAATGCTAGAGGCTTACGTACTAAGCTCAGCACTCTCTATCTTGAAAGTTTCACATTTTTGTTCCATATTATTGTGTTAACTGAAACCTGGTTAAAGCCGGACATCCTTAGTTCCGAAGTTTTGGCAGATCGGTACACAATATTTAGAAATGACCGTTTGTCTCGACGTGGAGGAGGGGTCCTCATCGCAGTGGACTCTAACTTCACGTCGGAACATTTCATATTCCAGGTTCCACAAGACCTGGAATTCCTGTGCATAAAACTGATTCTTCCAGCCTTTTCTATTTTTCATTACCTGCTCGTACATTCCACCGTCTTCGGATATCTCTATATACGAGCAGCACCTGTCCGCTTTAAAAACTGTTTCTTCCTCGCTATCAGATAAAGACCACATGATAGTTCTGGGGATTTCAATTTGCCAGGCACTGTTTGGTTTCGGTAAACGAGTCGAATAACCTTGTGCCCATATCACGACATGACTTTATTGACGGCTTGCTAGACCTGTCCCTGTCTCAAGTCAATCATGTGAAAAATTCCTTGGGTCGATTGCTCGATCTCTGCTTCGTCTCGGATCCGACCATAGCGTTGTTAACCCGAGCCCTTCCGCTCACTATACCTGAAGACTCCTACCATAATACTTTTGAAGTATCGGTCGATATTGGACCTTCTGTATTGGATCGATCAGATAAGCTTTCTAAACGTGTCCGCTGCTTTCGTAAGGCTGAGTTTACGAAGCTTAATAGCCTGATTAGGGATTTCGATTGGTCCGCTCTGTACTTGTGCACTGACGTTATGAAAGGCACAAACATTTTCTATAATGTACTTGACACACTTTGATTCTTGTGTCCCATATTTTTGTCCGATTAGATCTGGGAAGCCCCCTTGGTTTACCAAAGGATCGATAGTATCGATAGTAGCTGATGGTCGTATTTAACTTCGCTCTCCTAACAATTTTTATTTTCTGTGCTTAAAGGAAAGTAATTGTGTTTAATTAGTGTCTCCTGTGTTGTTAACTGACCGTTCAATCTGTCCACTATTTGTGCTCTATCTGCAAACGCAATTTTGAGTGTTTATTTCTTAAATAAAGTCAATTTGTGCTTTCTCCCTGTCTCAGTGCTTTCGTATTCACAGCTGTGTTGTTGTTGACCCAGGCCTTGTACGTCGCACTCTTTCTGAGCCCCTCTCAATTTGCGTGTTCTTATCGCTTTTCATACTTCGCCTCTTCTCCCTCACACATTCTTACATTGACGCTCAGCATTTGCCGCCTCTCTGTTGTTGACTTACGCTCTGTTCTTTTATTTCGTCTCTCAGTGTTTCAATAATAATAAACAGTGCCTTTTTCAGTATGAGTACATGCTGCGCTAAAAGGTGCCGCTCTGCAGCTCAACGGCAAGTATTCACATACTGCTGGCTATGTGACAACATGGCACATACTACGTGTGCTGACTTTGGTCATACTGGAGGACGCGTAGTCGACCTCATAAAGTCTCGTTGTGGCCTCAACTGGACTTGTTGGGACTGCAGGTCGATTGAAGGCGACATGCGGGTCTTTATGAGACAAACTCATAATGAATTCGCGGACGTCAACGCTGGGTTTCGTACTCTTTCTGGATAAGTTTACCTCTATGGAGTCTCACTTTAAAAATTTAAAATTTTAACGGAGTCGCCTAATAGAAAGAAGAGTAATAAATGTCTGGCCTCTAGCAATAATAATGCCTATCTTTTCAGTTCCTGGGACACCCTCACTCCCAGTGACTGAAGCACCTACTTCATCACCATCCGCCTCCCTGTGCCCGGATCCGACTGCGAGGTCAGTCGAGGAGTCTGTGATCCCATCGGCTGCGCATCTGGACCCGCACTTGAAGGTGCCGACGCTGCTGTCAGTATGGATGTGGAAGTTCCGTCCAACACGGCTTCCATCGTCAGCTCTGAAAATGGCTCCATGTTTCCTGATTCAGCTCCTCGGATTGAATCTGTTTTGCCGTTGCCGCCTATTAATCCTATCACCCCTCAGCTACTCTAACTGCTGTCGCTCTAACTGCTGTCGCTCCACTAAAATCTATTTTCGTCTCTCGACTCATGGCATCGGCCACGGAAGTTCTGGTTAGAGACTTTTATCTATTCTAAACTTAATATTGATAATTCCTCTGGTCTGGTAGTTACTAAATTTAATTTTAAAGTAAAACGTAATATTGCCTCCTTGGCTCGACCCCCCTCCTTCTGGCCGGAGCATACAATTTGTCATATGTTTACCAATCGCTCCTATAACCCTGTACTTCGAGTGGGTGTCCTCCTGCGCCTTCTTCGTCCGCCTCAACTTCCGTCCGCCCAATACCATCCCCGGCCGCATTACCTTTATCGTCAAAAACTAAATACTCCCTGGCTCTAAAGATAACATATCAGAATGTTCGGGGCTTATGTAGCAAACTGAACAAGTTGTATACTGACAGTGCTTCTTTCGAGTCGGATGTGATCGCTTTTTCTGAAACCTGGCTGAACCCCTCAATTTATAATTCTGAGATTCTAGTTGACAAATTTAATGTATATAGGTTGGATCGTCCAACTCGTGGTGGCGGTGTCCTGGTTGCCGTTCGCTCGGACATAGCGTCTCAACTTTTTTCGTCGAAGCGGAAAACAACATTGAAATAATTGTAGTTAAACTTCGCATGTCCTCTTTTAACCTTTTTTATATCCTGCTCATATATTCCTCCGTCCTCCGAATTTTCTACCTATATGCTTCACGTCTCACATCTTCAATCTGTTTCGTCCCAACTTAATGACTCCGATCGTCTTATTGTCCTAGGGGATTTCAACCTACCAAATATTTCCTGGTCTCCTTCTGCTGACTCTAACCTGATGTTCCCTTCTGTTCAACATGATTTTGTAGATTCTTTTGTCTGACACATCGTTGGGTCAGGTAAATGCTATACGCAATAATATGGACAGGCTTTTTTTAGACCTCGTTTTACTACCGACACTTCAAGTACCATGGTCTGCAGAGGATCTCCTCTATCTTTCCCTGAGGACCCTTACCATCCCACACTTAATATTTTTGTTCAACTGCCTTCCTCCGGCCCCACCAAATCACTCTTTTAGGCCCCTCTACTACCCTCTGTTTTAGGAAGGCTGATTTTATCAGTTTGAATATTGGTCTCTCTCAGATTGACTGGTCATTCCTTGACGACTTTCAGGAAATTGACCCTGCTACTGAAGCATTCTATACAACTACTTTCTCCATCTTCAAGTCATTAGTACCTATAGTTTCTCCTTCCAGAAATCTAACTGGCCTCTTTGGTTTTCTCCTCGGTTAATAAACCTACGGAATATAAAATCTCGCCTGTACAAGAAGTTTAAACGGTCTGTGTCGCAATCGGATTTTTCTAAGTATTCCATTGCAAAATCAAAATTTTCTATTCTCAATACATCATGCTACAATAACTACTTGGCCAAATGCAAGCGAAACTTTAAACGGGATCCTAAGCAATTTTTTTAGGTTTGTCAATTCCAAACGTAGCTCCTCCCAGCTTCCTTCTTCTTTTTCCTATAATGGTAGGTTCGCTAATAATGATTGCGACATCTCTAATCTATTTGCTTCATTTTTCCAACTTTGCTACTCTGCTCCTACTAATAACCATTCAACCATACATGCTTCATCTACCGAGCACTTATATCCTATTCCCCTTAATAGCTCCAATTGTATCTATCCCCTTCATCGATTATGATGGACTATTAGCTAGTTTAAAATCATGTAAATCTTCGTTTTACTACTGGCCCAGACTTGGTTCCCAGTGCTGTCCTTAGACTTTGTGCTGATTCTCTTTGTTTGCCCCTCTTAAAACTGTTCAACTTGTCTCTCGAGCTAGGTGATTTTCCCTCGGTTTGGAAGGAATCGTATATCGTTCCCATCCATAAAAAAGGGGTCTAAATCGGATGTTTCCAATTACCGTGCAATTTCCAACCTATCTGCTATTCCTAAGCTTTTTTGAAAAAATGATCACTTCCCAGTGCCCAACACTTTTGTAGTTCTTTGTTTTCTGTTTCTCTGCACGGATTTGTGAAACGTCGCTCAATCTCTTCTAATCTCCTTTTGAGTTCTCAACTTTTGTAACTGCGGGTTTTTCCAATCAGTGCCAAACTGATGTAGTTTATACCGACTTTTAGTAAAGCTTTTGACTCAGTTAATCATAATCTCCTCATCCACAAACTATCACTCCTCGGGTTTCCGAATAAACTGCTTTTCTGGATTAATGCCTACCTAAGCAACCGTTCTCAGCGTGTCTGTTTTAATAACTGTCTGTCAAACCCCGTTCATGTGTCGTCTGGTGTTCCTCAAGGAAGCCATCTTGGTCCCCTTTTGTTTAACTTATTTATTAATGATCTTCCTCAAGTTCTAACTCACTCTCGAGTCATAATGTATGCTGATGATGTGAAGTTATGTTTTTCCTATTGTGATCCCGTATCCCCATTATTCCTCCAAACCGACTTGGACGCCCTCAACAATTGGTACTTGACAAACACTCTCCCTCTTAACATTTCTAAATGTAACGTCATGACATTTTATCGCAGCAAGCCTTACCTTTTTGACTATACTATCCGTAACATTTCCTTGCAACGCCTGTTCAAAGTTACTGACTTGGGCGTTATCTTTGTACCTAATCTGTGTTATAACATCCATATATCTGTTATTTCGAACAAAGCCAGGGGAGTCCTTGGTTTCATTAAGAGATGGTCTAAGGAATTTACTGACCCTTACACAACCAAACTTCTTTATGTTTCTCTTGTCCGGCCAATTTTAGAATATGGTTCCTGCGTCTGGTCTCCTCATTACAAAAAAAATATAAGGATATCCTTATATTCCGAGTCCGTTCAAAAACAATTCCTCATTTTGCACTCCGTGGACTTAATTGGGATCCTTCTAGACGTCTTCCTTCTTATGAGAGTAGGTTGCGTCTCATCGATATCCATTCTCTTGAAAGTAGACGGATTTGTCATGGAGTTCTCTTTCTCCACAAACTACTCTCCGGCGAGGTCGACTCCACTGCCCTCAGATGCCTTATCAGTATTGCTGTTCCGTCCCGCCCGTCTAGGCATTACTTTCCTCTCCATCTACAACTCTGTCTTTACTAACTATGCTGACCATGAATCTTTCCGTAGCCTTTGCCGTAATTATAATACATATTTTCATCTGTTTTCCTATGACACTAGTACCACTATGCTCAAATCCCTGTTATTGAATAATGTAATTTAATTTATTCTTAATTGTATACGCTATCGGTTATTCTCTGACCACAACTTGGCTGTGAGTTGGACCATAGCGGCTGCTTGTGCCAATAAACCAGTCCCATCGGGTCAGGGTAATAACCATAGTCAATAATTCCTATATTCATATAATCTTTGTCCTTTCACTAGTTTAACTGCTCATAGTTGAACCTTTATATAATAAACAATAAACAATAAACAATTACAGGTCTTGTGGAACCTGGAATATGAAATGTTCCGACGTGAAGTTAGAGTCCACTGCCATGAGGACCTTCATCGGTCATTTCTAAATATTGTGTACCGATCTGCCAAAACTTCGGAACTAAGGATGTCCGGCTTTAACCAGGTTTCAGTTAACACAATAATATGGAACAAAAATGTGAAACTTTCAAGATAGAGAGTGCTGAGCTTAGTACGTAAGCCTCTAGCATTCTGGTAAGTAACTAAAAGAGAGGAAAATAGTTTTTTGGATGGGTGGAAGTAGAGCGGGAATATGCGGATGGAGCGCTGGATGCACTGGTCTGACTGCCGGGGAGAGTTATGGGGAGCCTATTCTTCTTATTTGCCTTATACTCTTTCACAACCAAGTGCTCCGGCAAAAATTGGCAAAAAAAAATTGTGTCGATATGAGATGGGGAGACGCTTATCTTAAAAGAAGCTATATCCCTGGCATAAGCGAAATTAAACTTATCCACCTCTAGGCCATCGGCTTTTATTTTTTGCTTTGTATAAAAGCAGTTGCATCATTAGATGTGAGATCAGGGGCAGGCCGAGAGACACAAACTTGACGCTTTGGTGGTACACCCACCAGTGGTTTTGGCACCACAGGTGCGGTACCTGTGATGGCAATATCCGGTGGTCCCGGACGTACAACAACTGGCGGGTTCGTAATGGATGGTATAGCTATGGAGTTTGATACGTACTCTACGGACACGGACGCTACAGTCGACTGCATGTTCTCGAGACGATGCATTCGGCTACCGAATATGCATCACCAGCAGAGATCGTTGCCCTTGGAGTGGCAAACGAAATCAACTGCTGCACTGGCATAGTGGTCGGAGTTAGTTTTTCAGATGCCGGCGGGCGTGAGGCAGTTGGCACTTGCAAGTCTCGCGGAGTGGACTTCATGCGCCGCGGAGACTCAGCCAGCAGCTGTAAACTGCTGAACTGAGTGTCCATGGCTAAGAGCCGATCGTATTGCTTCTTAAAGCCCACGATCAGCTCCTTAAAGCCACTCCTCGTCTGCCTCATAAACGAGCGCATTTCGTTTTCGACCGCACGGCATTCCTCACAACTATAATGCAGACCGTTGCGCTGTGAGATGTCATCACCCACACGGCCAGAAATACGTGCACACTTTGCGTGCACTACGCTGTCGCAAAGCCCTGCTTCTTGCAGGTTTTTGCGCAGACCACAGAAAATTACATAATTTAGTTTTTAATTTCTTTTTCAATAACAAAAAGAAAGTTCAAAACAGATAGCAATCAGACCAATCAGAGCTGCACAAACAAAAGGTTTATAAGCGAGAGAGAAATAACAGTTAGTTTGGGTGATAGAGAGAGAGAGTTGCTAGACAAAAGCTAAAACAAGATAGCGGCCAAATGTATTTTCTTAGTTACTGTAAGCAACAACAAATCACAATTACCCGCCGCACAAAATTGGTTAAAAACGTCGTGTTTATACACAAAAAAATAGGCATGCACCCGCGGTTTTTGATAGAAAATCAGATTAGGAGTGAAATTATTAAATTAAAATCTTAAATATAAGAGAAAGAAGCGGAGCGCAAGAAAAAAACACGTCTGGTCACTACAAAGAGAACGAACGAGATATTACATTGGCTGATGATCTTGGTGTTAAACTAGACCCCAAGTTAAAATTTTCTGAACATATTTCTACCATGGAAGCCATGGGAGATTTTAGAGTACTGCTCTTGTGTATGGTGCCCTCAGTACAAAGTACACCAATACCGTTTAGAATCAGTCCAGAAAAAACTTTTTACTTTTTGCTCTGCGTGGCCTCAACTGGGATGAAGGTGTTCTTACTCTCGTAGATTGCTCTTAATAGACCTTCCATCCTTACTTAATCGTAGAAAAATGCTTGGTGTGATTTTCATGCACAACTTGATCAGGGGTGACATCGACAGCCCTGACTTGTTGAACCGCATAAACTTCACGATTCCTATTAGATCCTCTAGAAATTTTATTCCTTTGTACCTTTCCACTGTGTAGATCGAATTATTCCTTGCATGAACCGTTTCGGATCTTATGCTCGGATTATAATTCGTTCTACCATATAATATCCACCACAAAATCAATTCCTCTACTTAAATCACTAATACTAACATATCATGCTCGTTATTAGTAATATTCTTTTGTAACTTTGCATGTTTAGCGTTGTGTTTAGTCCCTAATTTTTCCTCGAATATTAGTCTAACACCTATCTCTCCTGCATTTTCGCGATCGGTTTCGGTACACGTGTCGCGCGTCATGCGGCATGGGCCACTGCACATGCAAATCAACGTCCTAAAGAATCTTCTTTTTTTTTTTGGTTTGTGGTTGGTTGAATTCAGTTTTTGAATACACTGTCCGACCTTCATATCAGCTTTGTTAATATTGCCAAAATGAGTGAAAAAGAGAAGGAATTCGCCCCACTCCGCAGGGAGCGGAGAGGAAGTAGGGAGCAAGCTTAGCCAAAAAGTTACTGGCGGCAATGCAGAAACACGACAAGGTGATGAATGACATTAAGCGACATAAAACGGCATTTGAGGAAAAAACTACTTTGTATGACCCTCTTCAAATTAATTGCAGATTAGAACTGATCAAAAATTATTGCGACTAGTTAATGGACATTTAGGCAGATATAGACATGTTGAATCCCAGCAACGATTTAAGATCAATGGTCGAGGATGTGTGCATTACCACGAGGGCGATGTATATGTCCGCAGTAAAAAAAGAACCTGAGAGTCAGCGAGTGCATAGGGAAGATCGCGGCGATCAGCGTCATATGTCACACCTGCCAAAAATGAATTTGCCTAAGTTTAGTGGAATTTAAAAACTTCATTAGCCTGTTTGAGAGTTTGGTGCACAGCGACCCAACTTTAACGAATGTGGAAAAGTCCAACCACTTGCTGGCGTGTCTCACTGATGCGGCATTGGGCACAGTGAAGGCGTTCCAAATCTCTGATAGCAATTACGAAAAGGCTCTGGAAAGCTTAAAAATGTGTTTAATCTTTTTGCGACATCATCTCGCAGTTGTTTGAAATTCCCCAAATAACAAAACCCTCTGCCTCATGCCTTAAGTCCCTTATTGACACGGTGTCGGCCCCTCTACTCCTCTCTGCAGTCGTTAGGAAGTGAGAAGGACATAGTTAGTGCATTGTTGATTCACATAGCAATTTCAAGGTAGATCACCACACAAAAGCACGATTCGAGGAGCAGTTGGATTACGACAAATTGCCGTCGTGGTCCGATTGCGCATCCCAGTTGAATCGGCGCTATCTGCATCTGGCAGCTGAAGAGTCAACAAGGAGTAAGGGAAGAGATAAGCAAAGGACAGACGAAGTCTTCCTTCTCCTGTGCAAAGTCTGATCGGCGCGCCGAGTCGATGTGTAGCTATTGTTCAGCGACCAATCATGTCATAAGCAGTTGTCAAGCGTATAGTGCTCTTCCTGTTCTTCAACGTTTTGATATCACAAAACAACTTCGCTTGTGCATAAATTGTTTGAAGCCAGGTCATACAATTTCGAAGTGCAAGACAGCAAAATGTCGAGTGTGCTCCAAGTCCCATAATACGCTGCTTCACCGATACGGGGTAGAGTCACAGCAAAGTACGTCTGGTACAGCTCCTGTAGGACAGCCCTCAGTTTCTGAAAACTCAACGGCCTACTCTAGTCATGTGGCAAGTACTGACCAAGTGATTCTCCCGACGGCAGTAGTGAAGGTGAAAGATCGGTCCGGATAGTTTCAATATGCTAGGGCACTGCTAGATTCCGGCTCCCAAATAAATTTTATGTCCAAGGATCTCGCACAGCGCCTAAGACTGCACCGTGACGGCAAAAACCTTCCTCGAATTGATATGTGTAGGACAAATAAAGCCAAGTTGCGAACATCCATCAATCCAAAAACATTGTTGGGCTGGATTGTTTCGGGAAAATATACTGCATCAAAACAGGATGTTGTATGCAATAACGCTGTCGGTAGCGATACGTGTTCTCTCGACTCTCTGGTGGAGCGCTTTTTAGGAATTGGTACATCTCCCAGAGAAGTCAAAGGCTGTACATACAGCTGAACAGTTGGCTTGCGAACGCAACTTTAAGCAGACATCACGCAGGCTTGAGTCGGGTCGGTTCGAAGTAAAGTTGCCGTTTAAAGTGAATCCCAAGGTCTTGGGATTCTCTTTCGAACCGGCAAAACGCCGCTTTCTATCCCTGGAACGCAGAATCGCGAGTGATCAGTTTATGAAAAGAGTATCTTAACCTTCGTCACATGTCATTGCCTACAGGCACTCCACCAGGACACCATTACTATATTTCGCATCAATGTGTCCTGAGACCTGATAGTAGCACCACCAAGCTCTGCGTAGTCTTCGATGCATCGAACAAAACTTCAACTTAAATTTCTTCAAACGAGACTTTGATGGTGGGGAGCCACTATTCAGAGGGAGCTTTTTGCAACTCTTGCACGATTTCGATTAAACCGTTTTGCGCTTACAGCGGATATCTCCAAGATGTATAGGCAAGTGCAGGTTGCTGGAGAAGATCGAAATTTCCAATTGATTCTTTGGAGGGGAAAATTCAAATATTGATGTGCAGACTTATCGTTTGAATACTGCCACGTATGGGACATCTTCAGCTCCATTTTGGCCATCCGCTGTCTCGTTGAGCTAGCAAAATTCTATGCTAAGTCCCATCCTGTGGACTCGCAAGTCCTAGCAAATGACTTTTACGTAGATGATATGCTGACAGGAGCAAATTGTTTGGAAGAACTGGGAAGAATTCGGCAGGAAGTTAGTGAGGTCCTGGAAGCTGGGGGTTCATGTTGGCCAAATGGGGAGTCAAACCATCCCCAGCTGCTGTCTGATAGTGGACAGGAAAAAATCTCTTCAGTTTGACCCTTCCGCTACCATTAAAACACTCGGGATTCGTTGGAATCCGCAAACTGATTTGTTTCACTATCAGTTAGACGACTCTTTTGACTCATTACCGCCGACGAAGCGCAACATATTGTCAGTTGCATCGCGATTGTTTGACACATTAGGGTTGCTGTGTCCCTTAATTACTGCAGCATCTGTGAGGCAAAAGTTGGATTGGGACGAGTCAGTTCCCATGAGTCAGCATACGAGTTGGAACAGGTTAAAGCAGAATATGTTCGAATTAGACAAGATCTCTATACCTCGCTTTATTGGTCTTGCCACTAATTCCTCTATCCAAGTCCAAGGATTCGCTGGCGCATCAGGCGATGCGTACGGATGCTGTATTTATATCCGTACAAAGTACGACAAAAATGTAGTATCCCGAATTCTTATAGCAAAGTCTTGAGTATCGCCTCTCAAAACCAAATCAATTTCAAAGCTGCACGCAGAAATTCCATACGATGAGAAGTTTCCTCTACTTCTGTCGCAAAATCGCAGTTCGTGACACTGTTTCTACGCCATTTGCATCGTGCTCATTATCATGCAGGTGCAAAGGTAATGGGTTTCCATCTGAAGGGAGCAGATTTGGCTAGTGAACGCCCGTGAAACGTGCACAAGAATTCTGGAGAATTGTGTGCACTGTTTCCGATACAAGCCCATCCCTCATGGGGCAGATCATGGGAAACCTGCCAGCTGACCGAGTGCGAAGAGCTCGTCCTTTTTCTGATTTGTTAGGTAGATTTTTGCGGTCCGTTTCAGGTGTCGCTTAAGATTAGAGGCAGGCCCCATTAAGACCTATGTAGCCGTGTTCGTGTGTTTTGCGTCAAAGGCTGTTCACCTCGCATTAGTAGTCAACCTATCAACTGATAGTTTTTGTGTGTCTTTAAAAGGTACGTCGGAAGAGAGGCTTTCCGGAGAAGGTCTACAGCGACAACGCCACCAACTTCGTGGGCGCGAGCCGAGTGCTGGAAGAGCTTCACGCAGCCTTTCAGAGGGACCAGGATCGGCTTGGGACGTACGCAGCTCAACACGGCGTCGAGTGGTGTTTTATACCACCGAGAGCACCGCACTTCGGCGGGCTGTGAAAGCGGCAGTCAAGGCAGCCAAACAACGGCTGATCCGAGGAGTCGGAAACGCCAAGCTCACCGCGGACGAGCTGAGCACACACCTGGTAGAGGCCACCCTTAACTCCGCCAATCGCTTCGCCTGGCAACGACCCCAGCGATGGAGAAGCTTTGACGCCAGGGCACCTGCTCATCGGGCAGCCCGCTTCTTTCGCTGCCACCCGAATCCGCGCAAGACGACAAATGCAGCAAGAACAGCTTCGCGTTTTGAAGCGGTGGTGCATGCTGTCCGCGCTCAAGCTACAGTTTTGGCAGGGCTGGTCCAGGGACTACCTGGCCAGCCTGCAGCAGCGGGCAGTGGTCCACCGAAGGGCCGAACCTCGAGGCAGGATGTCTAGTGCTCGTTCACGAGGACAACACACCGCCTCAAAAGTGGACCACAGGGCGAGTGGTGGCAACAACGGCATGAGGAGATGGCAGAGTGCGCGTGGCAGAAGTGCAAACTTCCGCAGGCGTCATTAAACGCGCGATTCAAAAACTGGAAAAATTGCCAATTGATGGTTGAAGCGGCGGAGGGCTTCAACGGGGCCGGAATCTTGGAGCAGCAGCAGAGAAATTGCATAAAATAGTAGTGTATAAGAGTTAAGTTATATTACGCTCAGTCGCTTTTATAACTCTCCCAAAAATGTTCTACCGGCTGCCTTGGAGAGTGGGGCGAACGTTTGCATCGCTGGCTGCGACCAGTGCGTTAAATGAATTGATATCGAACGGCTGTTTTTTTATTCTCGTCGGCATCGCATACCAACGTTTTCGAAATCACCAGTTAGAGCTGCTGGACCGGCATCATCCCCATCATCGTATCGTTTCCAGGAAAAACATTCTGGATTTTTCAGCATGCAAGAAGCAACTCCCTCCAGGTAGCCTGGTCAGTGTGCAGGATAAGTGCTTGGAGCTGGGACACATCGCACCGAAATGTGGCAGCTCAGTGGACAGAAGCAGATGGTGTTTCCGTTGTGGGGCTGGGGATCACAAAAATCTACGACTGCAAGAAGGAGGCTAAGTGCTTCTTTTGTGCCGGAAATGGGAAGGCAGAAACTCTTCGCGTTCCGGGCTTTTTGGAGGCGATGTCCAGCGTGACAGTAGAAGGCTCAGCGCAACATATGGCCAACCAGTATCTGCCAGACGCAGATTCTAGAGAGTACACAGAAGGAGTGACAGCGATTGGCCGGGACTTCACACGGCCTATGGATAAGCCCACTGAAGTCAGCCATCAAGAGGAGCAAGCGGGAGTGATTCTTGCAGCTTTTCGACTCGGCCGAGCCCGACCCATGGGGAGAGCTTACAAGATGGTGATGGAGCGATTGTACGCCGGTAACGCAGAAGCGCCGTCTGACCCAAATTAACTCCGGGCTATAGTCAAAGCGCTGTTCCTTTCTTTCGCAAACAACCACACGCTGGGAGACGACGCGTTCTAGCCATCACACCAGGTGGAGCCAGTGACGACCGAGGAGCTTGGAGTCCCCAACAGTGCAGTAAGCAGTGGCACTCTCAGTGATGCCAAACACATGCATGCGGCAGAAGAAGCTTTCAACACCGCCATACGGCTGATCCCAGATTAGCTTCTGTCTGCGGGGCTGGAGTTAGCGGCGCATAAACCGGAGGCAGTCCTGGTCAGCAGACGGTCACTCGTGGAGACAACGCACGTCAGAATTGGAGACCAGACTGTTAATGTGTTGTCTGTATGGGTTGCATACGGTACAGTAACCGTCTAAAAGTTTAGTCGTCGCAACTAGCACTTGAACCAGTTGGACTGCGGGTGGGTCTCCTTCTAATGAGCCAATTGAGGTCTGAAGACACGGCAACAGCCGTCAATCATCAGTGCTATGGAAGATGAGTACAGGCAGTATGTTGTACTAGGACGAAACTGATTCTGATACTGATTTTATTGAACAAATGAATCTACTTATATAGCTAACAGTGGCAATCTTATTGTATGCGAAAAGGGGTGAACAACCTCCCCTGCGACTATGTATTTTTTAGAAAGGGTGCACTAACCCCATGCGGGGATTATATTCAGTGCATGTAAGTTAACGAGTGCTAACAGAATTGTACACTGGGCGGAGAAATTTCTGCCAGGGTTGCACTTTGTCAGGCGTGGGACAGGACGATCTCGGTCGATCCCACCATAATGTCTACGTTGGTGTCAGCTCTTTTTATGTTGCCCGGCGCCGGCGTCGCCTTAACTCTTCGTTTACTAGTATGAAAACATGTAAACAAAATTAATTGTGAAATAAATAAAGAATTACTGGCGCCCAACTTTGGTTCGTGTAGCGACCCGAAAAAAAGTAAAAAGTGCAATACTCTACCAGCGCGGAGACAACGCCCGCTGCACGAGTCACGCAATACAAGTGTACGTTAGGTTCGGTTGGGTTATAGTGGCTGTCATGAGCCCGGCATCGGCCCGTTGTGATACCATTAAATCTGAGACCCTTCTTTTGCCATGTGAGACTTCCTGTCAGCAATTATCTTCTACTGAGAGCCGGGCAAGAACAGAACAGGTCTCCACTGTTTTTCTTCCTCATCTCTACAGTTGCGGCAGTAATCATTATATAGCGCTCCCATCCTTCTGGCATGGGTTCCTATTAGCCATTGTCCCGTGAGGGATCGAATGACAATGCTGCTTTTTCTGCTGAGCTTACATAGCTCAGTGGTGCGCTTCTTGTTTATAGTTGGCCACGTTTGTCGCGTTATGCGACATCGTGGTGTGTTTTGCCACTGACTGTCGCCCAGTCGCGAACTGTTTCTTTATGATGACTTGCAGGTGGCCATAGGCCTACATATGTCCTCCATGTCGTGAAGAAAAGGAGGTTGTAGTGCCAGCTCTGGCCCGTTCATTTGCTATGCAGTTACCTGCAATGTCCTGGTGACCTGGGACCCATATCTGGCTAATAGCAAACTGCTGAGCCATCTCGTGAAGAGATTTGCGGCATTTTGCTACGGTGGCCGAGCTCGATGTAATCGCATTTAGTTATTTGATCGCTGCTTGGCTATCACTGTAGATGTTTATATGGGTTGCCGAAAAGGCAACTGTTTGATGCAAATCA
>CM019042.1:34024061-34095148 GCA_009664405.1 Drosophila bifasciata
ATTTGGAGTCTAGGATGACACCAAGATACTTGTCTTCGTTCGATAACTCAAGCGTCGTTCCACCAATTGCCGGTCGTTTGAAGTTTGGTATCTTGTATTTTCGTGAGAACAACACCAGTTTGTCTTTTGGGGATTAACCCCAGACCGTTTTGGTGTGCCCAGCTCGCGGTCGTTCCCAGTGCAGATTCCAGAAGATCACTGATTGTAGGTAGGAACTTACCCGTTACCAGTATCACTAGATCATCCGCATAGGCCACAACCTTGTATTCGCTACTCCCCAACTGAAGAAGAAGGTCGTTGAACTAAGTTCCACAGGAGAGGGATACAACCCACCCCCTGCGGAGTACCTCGTGTGACCGTCTTTTTGAAGAGGAGGTGCCCAGACCAGCGCTGATCGTTCAGCTCCTGAGAACGCTGTCCAGCCATATGGTTACCGGGGTGTGTGCCAATCTTGGTCAGTGCGGCCGTTATTGACTCGATCCTGACGTTGTTGAAGGCTCCCTCTATGTTCAGGAAAGCCGCCAAAGCATATTCCTTATGGCTGAGAGTCTTTTCGATACTCCCAAAAACTTCGTGTAGTGCGGTTCTCAACTGATCTACCTTTGAGGTAGGGCGTGCGTTGAGCTTCCTGCTGAACACTTTTTGGTTCGTCGAGTTTGGTCCTTATGTGTGTAGACATTTCGATCAGCCTTCAATGTTTTCAGCAAAAATGGTGATAGACTTCGATGGGTCTGTAGTCCTTTGGGAGATATGCGTGGTTAATTTTCCCGGCTTTTGGGGATGAAGACCACTCTCACCTCTCTCCATGCTTGGGGAACGTACCCAATTCGGAGACATCCTTCGAAGATTTTTCTTAAGCCATGTAGGCAGGGGCAGGCAAGCTGCCTGCAACATGGGCTGGTCGTATATCATCCGGCCCCGGTGACTTGTAAGGACCGAAGGATTTAATGCCCAGGTAATCTTGTCTGTTGCCATAATGTCACGTATGAGATCCCTCAGTGTCCTCTCGCCTGGTATGTGAAAACCAGTGTCGTTGATGTCGTTGGATTCGTCAACCGGTAACATCTGAGCATCCCGGGAAGTGGGTGCTCTGGAGGAGCTCTAGGGATTCCTGACTGTTTTCTGCAAATACACCATCCTGTGGTTGCGGAGCAGTCCAGGTGTGGTTGGCGCCTTGATAGCACCCGTCGAAGCCTTGAAGCCGCGGTGGTACCATCTATGGCATCGCAGAAGGCAGCCCAAGACTCCCTTTTCGCCTTCCTACAGGTGTTCCTGTGCCCAGGTGTTAAAGCTGCGACGATATTCGTCCCAGCTTCCTGTGTTTTGCCACTTTGCCCTGTTGAAGAGCCTCCCTTGACTCCCTCCCTGACTTCGCTCAGCTCCCGCGTCCACCACGGGATTGCGATTGGACTTGAGGTCCGGCTGATCGGGGCAAGGGTGGGCGAAGGCCCCTGTAGAGCTTTAGTGACATTCTGAGCCGTTTCCTCTAGTGCTTCCGTATGAAGGGATGTTTCCCTTCCGGTGGGGATGGTAGTGCCTTCTTTACGGTTGCGGAGAAGCAGCTCCAGTCTGTCCTCTTTGGGATTACGGTAGGCTTTGGGCCTGTTCCATTTGATGCTGAACACTCATCCTGTGGTGGTCCGGTAAAGGCTACTCACCAGACACATGCCAATCATCCCAATGGAGTCACTGTCCGAGGCAAAGTGTTATATCAATAACCTCTGCACGGTTCTTCTGTTGCGGAAGGTGGGGGTGGTCTCCCCGGTTGCACACAAAATTTTGTGGACAGAACGTGCTTCCCCAAAGGGGGTGGTAGGGCATTCGCGTGCAACCCTAGGACGATGTCGAGACCCCTCTTTCCGCGCTTGGTGGATTAGGGCCCTGACATCCTCGACGGTGGGTCCTTCTTCCTCGTACGGCAGGTATGCTGAGTGCTGTATAGTTTAGCCCCGTCCACCTCTCACATAGTGCCACCGTTAGGTCCGAGTGCTGTACCCAAGAAAACAGAACATTAGGCAAGCTTCTTACCACGATACAGGTTTTGGCTTACCCACGGGGGTGGGTGCGGGATAGCGCAGGTATCCGCGACCGTTCGGTCTCGAACCCCTCCCTTAACGGTCAGGGGCTGCTTGATGAGGGGCCACGTCTACCGCCTTATCGTCCATAAAACTGCAGCAGGTCCGCCGATGGTACGCGAGTGATGCAGATTAATCTGCACCACCTTCATGCTGTTCAGTGGACCTGGGATGTCGCGAGGGTACTACTACCGCCAGTGTGCCCATACCCGGGGATATGCGGCAGTCCTTTTCAGCGAGTTTGGCAGGCTTTCTTGACCAATACTGATCCAGAGTTCCTTACCCGTTCCCCTTGTCTCGCGCTATCGCCCGTATGATGGTCCAGTCTGACGTTTAGGATCCGGTTCTGAGCCTTGGATCAGACAAGTGTGTCCTCATCCGCCTTGATTGGGGGAGGGAATCCACCTTCATGATCGTCGTCCTGGGAATCTCATCGATGGGGACAACGCAGAGCCGCTTCCTGGCCAAAGTTCACCAAAACCTTGGACCGTGGTTTTGAGAAACCCAAGAGTTTCTGCGCGTTACCACAGGCCACTGCTTTCTTGGCTCTTTATACCACTTGATGGCTTGAACTCGCAAACAAACGGGTGTCTGCGCGAATAATGGCATCCTTCATGGCGGATGGATCTTCGATTCTGCCTTCAGCCAATTAGCGTCTGATATTTTCCGGGTGGCTTCGGTCAATACGGCTGTCCGCAGCTCCGGGCGGTGCTCCTAGGCTGGGCCAGAATGTCCTCTGGTTTCGCCTTCTTCGGCTCGGAAGCTCGTATGGAGTCATCCTTGCTCCTGCTGCTGAACCTTGCTCGGCCAGTCGGTTTCCACCGTTGCCTTCTGTACAGAGGGCGTTGGTGGTCCCTGGCGCTTTACCGTGTTCTGCGGTTGGGGGTGGGGGCTTCCCCTTTCTCCCCTCGCGAGTTCGCAGACGATGACGTTGAGGGTTGGTTGGTCAACATCGTCTTCGTGCCAGCTGCTGCTGACGGTGAAGACGATGGCTTGGGTCCTTCTGCCACCGTCGCGTGTACGCTGGGGGGGGACTGGTTTTCCGTTGGCAGGAGCGACTCCGGTTCAGCTGCTCGTACCTCCGCACGTTACTACCGGGTGCTTCTTCCGTTGTCTCTTTCCCTCACAGTCAGCGTTTCGGGGGGTCTTTGGCCCATACCACGAAGATTATTTTCACCGATGCCCTGTATCCCGAAACCGTTTTCGTCATTTGAGCCTCATCCTCCGTCCCAGGTAGGGGACGGGTCGACCTGGATGGTGGGGCCGTGACTGCGGCTCCCTTTCGCTTGTGGTATTACACGAGCTGGCAGCCAAGCTCTCCACTGCCAACTCGGGGTTCCTGCGGTCGCAGGATGTCGACGCTTTCAGGGGCCTGCGCTCGCACCCCCAATCACCGCCGGTACTGGGTCTCGACTCCCCGCACCGTAACTGTTTTCGTTAACGGGCATTCCCATTGAACGTGCGTTTTAACCCTACCGCCAGGGGTGAACTACTTTTGGCTTCTGCGCTCGCCTTGACCTGCCCGGCGGGTGGCCCTTCTGGCAGCATGTGCTGCCGCCGGTACAGCTTACGGGAGTTCGCCTTACGCTTACTAAGCCCCTCATCGCGGCAATATGGTAGTTCGCCGATCATCTTATGTTTATCATATCTCTTTTAGATATGGGTGCCTGCGTGTAAGGGTGATCATATCATGCATAATGTGTATTGGTATTGGTGTGATTATGGATGTAGTCTAGTGCTTAAAATACAAAATGATGCGTAACATGGTATGGAGCATTATGGATATGTTATTATATATATATATATATATATATATATATTATATTATTCAATATATATATAAATAATAATAATGAATAATGGATAGTTTAAGAAATATATAAAAACTATTACTACAACATATACTCCCACAGCGGAGCGAGTAGAAGAAAGCGACGTCGGTCCTTAAGCTGCGAGAGTAGCAGCGACGTCCGTCTTCAGCAGCGACGTCGGTCCCTCAGTATAAGCAGCAGCGACTGTCTTTAGCCACGAGGAGCAGCGACGTCCGTCCTGACGTCAGCGGCGACTTCAAAGCAGAGGCACCGAAAAATCGCACGCGTTTGCACTGACCGAGTTAGCAAACCGTTTAAAAGCTTCTGTTTGAGGGGCCCAAGCTTTTTGGCACCTATTTATTTCCAAATCAATTAAACCAACTCGATTCGAGACGTTAAAAAATGTTTATTTATACAGGCGGCTAGCGAAGCCACCGTTTCGCTCTTTGCCCAGGCCAGATAAACGTACACACGGGGCTCGGTATGCAACCTATGCGGAAAGAGATTAGCATAGAACTTTTTAGGCAACGGTCGAGCAAAGCTGGGAGAGCCGAAGCGGCGGCAGGTGCAGAGTGCCCTTTAACAGAGAGAACGCAGCAGCACTGCCGAACGCTGGAGACGACATAAGTTTAGGTTTTTACATGCTCTTATACAAATACATAATTTTTACATTAACTTGACGCTTAAATTAGCCGCTGGCCCGAACATACTTTCCCCCGTTGGAAGCTCGCCTTTTCAACTGACTTCTCAAGGGCAGCAAGCACAGCCGAGTAACAGCCCTCCTGATGGTTCCTGAGGCCGTCCTTAAGTCAGCCACGCGGCACTCCATCCTTTGCCTTTTGACGACTCACAGCCAGTGGCCAACGCGCATTTGGAGGAAGATTCTCGTTCTTCACCAGGACGACATCGTTCACGCAGAGGTTTTGCGCAGCCGTACGCCACTTCGAGCGCTCCTGCAAAAGAGTCAAATACTCTTCGCGCCAACGCCGCCAGAATGTCTGCTGAAGTTTGAGTGACCCGCTGCCAACCATCCAGACGATTGTAGTTGAGCTTCGTTAGGTCAGGCTCAAGAATTGCTTCGTGCGGGAAAGCAATAGCGAGAGCAAAGCAACTGAGCGGTGAAAATGATGCTTGGCGGTCTTCACGGTCGCTTCCCAAACCTCCAAAGTGCGGAGCGCGCCGGGATGAAATGCCAGTCGATTCCGTCAGCCAAACAAGATTCATGAACCTCCTTCATGTGCGAGTCGCTTAGAAGAGCCTCTTTAGCTCCAAGCTCGTTCTTGGCTCCAACGAAGTTTGTCGCATTGTCCGACCAAATTTGACTTGGCGCTCCTCGAGTGGACGTAAATCGTTTTAATGCGCCTAGGAACGATGCGGTGGTCAGGATCAACAACAAGCTCCAGCGTGAATGGCCTTAGATTTGAAGCATATAAACACGCCTATGTAACATTTGATTGAGGCCTAGTGCGGATTTCTGACCGGTAGAAAAACGGTCCACAATAGTCCACTCCGGATTACTTCAAAGGCGGGATCCTTCCAGACGCTCCTTTCGGCAAGTCTCCCATAATGGGTTCAACGAGGCGTGGCCTCGTCCTGAAGACCAACACACTTGTTAACCACCTTTGAACGGCCTTGATTCTCCAATAGGCCAATATTCTAATCGAATTTTGGCAGGGCAAGGCGCGAGGTCCATGGAGGCTCCGTTGATGATAATAGTTTATCACCGTAGCCGTCACGGGATGTTCGCTTGGGCAGAATAAGCGGGCGCTGAGCGTTAAATGGGAGCGATGAGTTGCCGAGCCGACCCAACCTCGAAGCAAACCAGCCGGATCGATGAACGGAGAGAGCGAACTGATGGAGCAAGACTTCCTGACTTGCCCATTGCGCCCTAATCTCCTTATGTCCGACCACAACCTTGCCAGCTGAACATGCCGAACTAGAAGATGCGTTTCCCTGCTGAATGTCAGGAAACCGTGAGCCAGGATGCCTAAGACGATGAATGGGAATTTATGCATGTAACAAATGTGCGTTGCATGCCAAGAACGAATTTTAAAAATTTCATCCGGGAGTAAGGTCATCATGTGGAGAAACGATCAGCAATACGCTTGCGAAGCTCAATGGTCAGAGTTTCAGAAACGGGATGCAGGCCACTCATCCTTAGAGCCTAGAAAACGACACGGAGTTTTGTCGTGTTGATACTGCTCCTTTAAAAACGCAGTGATGAGGCAGAAAATACTTTCAGCGGTTACGTGAGTCAGGATGGACTTCGGACATATGCTGCAAGTCAATGTACTCCCTTCATAAAAAGCTGAGTAACGATCCTTGAGCGTGGGATTACGATCCAGTTTTCGTTCCAAACTGAGGAATCGTCGGTACGCCTGGAGTATAAGATTCTCCAAAGTGATCAGTATCATGCTTTAAAGGCAACCAAACCTAACGGACTTTCCCCGATGGCAAACGTGAAACGTGGCTTACGAAATGCGCCTCACAATCTACTTCTTCCTTTGTACTTAAAGCAGCCTCCACACAATCCTCGACTTCCCAAAACATACGAAGAGTTTGATCCAACCTTGCATTCATTCGAGCCTCCGAACTGAAGAAATTTGAATTCCCAAAAGCGACGAACTTGATACCCTCTGTCCACCACCAGATCCACCACCACGATCCCTCCAGAAGGCCAGGGTCTCTGCAGAAGCGGCAATCAGTCTATGAGCTTGATTTGCCCTACGCAGAGAAGGTCATAAAAATACTTTCGCGCCAATGAGGGAGATCTTACTCGCTGAGTATTAAAGAACGCAGGATCGGCAAGCTGAATATTGGAGGGAATGTTCCAATCGGCTACATTAACTGCCAGACTTGGCTGGCTATCTGTGATTGTGGGGGGCGATGAGAGCAGTGAGCGTGGTCGAATAGTCGAAGTGCGGGACTGCATGCAAATGCTCACGGTGGATCCCTCAGTGGACACGCTGTTATCGCCAAGACCAGAGACAAGGGGCAGACGAAGAGTTCTGCTGGCTGAAGCTGCTGGGCGAACCTAGATGTCACAAGATGAAGCTGGGATCCTGAATCCAGAATGGCGCGACAAGGAACTAAAACGCCCGGATCGATTCTTCACCAGAACGACAGCCGTAGCTAGCGGCACAACATCGGAGTGGAGACCTTGGGCAGCAAGAGGTAGATGCATGAGGCGGTATACCGGCAGAATCCTGAACCGGCGAAATAGGTGCTGGTTGTACTGCACCTTCTGGATGAGAATCGAAGTGCAATAAGGTATGTAGCAACATCAGTCACGAGTAGGAGTTAGCGATCGCTAGTAGAGGTGGCTTCGGCTCTCGAGACACGACCGATCGGGATTCTTTGGTTCCGTGCTCATTCGGTAACTGTGGGGGTTCGATGTGACCGTGTCTCGACTCCTACTACATAAATTTAATTGAGAATCCTGGACTCTACAAGGAGCTAAACTCCGAAAACCAAAAACAAAAGGCCTACTGTCCCACAGTACACCTATTCGCAATACACAAACACAAAAAAATGGAGAAAAAAAACCAAAACTTATATCGACTCGCTCCGCAAGATCAAGTGCGCGAGGCCTTGAGGTGGTATTCGACCCGCACGCTCTGTACCCACCCTTCCATGATTTCCGAGGGAGGATCCATTTCCGGAAATCCCTTTTTCGTGTCACCCTATCTCACGATGTCCCCATGTCACCAGAAATTAAAAGTTTAGCCGCTCAAATTCATTTCAAATTTCAGGTTATATTTCTATATAATTTCATAGGCATCCTACTCTAGCTCTTTAAGGGCATTCCTAATTGGAAAAGAATAACAAAATATAGATAAAGGAAAGCTTACAACCTAAAAAAAAAAAAATTTCACGAAAAAATATAGAAAAAAGGGTATAATAGAGTAATAATAATATAATATATAATATATAATAATATAATAGAGGTACTTATAATATTTAATTAAAAGAATAAAAAATGAAAGTGATATGATTAGCCTATGCTACACTAAATTTTATTTAAATTTAATTTTGAATCCGCAGCTCGCAGTTGGTTGAGGGGTTGGGTGGCTGCTTCCAGCAGATGGATATGCACGGCAGCGACGGCAACGCGTGGCAGCGGCGCAAAGGTGAAGGTTAGGTAACCTCTCTAAAAAAACCTTTTTCAATGGTATTAAATTATGGTAAATTAATCTGGCCCACACCAAGCGGCAGAACTAGGGACAATGGCGTACTTGTTGTGGGAGCATCAACCGATGCTGGATGAGCTGGCAATCGTGGCCAAGGCACTAGGGCGGAGAAGAAAAAATCTATAAGCCTACACTCCTATGTGATTTTTCCTTATAGGGTTTTTTAAACGTACCGTTTTTATTTTGGTTTTACCGGCGAGGGTTGTGGTTCGTCTTTGGGGCGGTGTTCTTTGGGTTTTCCGGGCTGTGGCGGGCGCAGTGGCAGGAGGCGTGGCAGGTGTTCCCGCAAACCAAGGGAGCTCTCCTTGCCCCTTTCGGCACTCGTTGGCTATACTCTGGTATTTATTTTGGCACCACACAGCAATAAAAACAGTTTTCACTTTTCTCGTAATTTTTTTCCCGAACTCCGCTACATAACCTTTCGATTTTTAACACGTGTTGAAAACGAAGCGTTTATTCGCAAGTGCCTGAACCGATCCACGGATGAAAATTATTCGAAAAGAGAACGAACTCGCCTTTGAGATCTGTTTAAATAAGATCCAAAGATCTAAAAAAAACTCCCGCTTAAAGCTCCACTTTGATGTACTATACAGAACTTGCGAAAGTCTCGCTCAACTGTTCTAACAGCAAAGCTCGCACGCACCCCAAACTATGCTACGCCGCAAATCTGCAGTGATAACGAAATCACGGTTATTGCAAGCGAGACCCGAGCACATAGCAATCTTATTTTTTTGGTTGTGCTGCTCAACGGGGACCGTTACACCACCCGATAATATCACACCGTTAGACGGAATATTGGCGGGAATCAGGCTCTAATGTCCTTCGCATGAAACGTTCCAATTTCCCTGCCTTGTAAATTTTCCAAAAAAGGTAGAAACAATTCCCTAATTTTTCCGAACTCGACTTTTCAAAAACTTTGGAGCCAATTTGGCATTAAAGTTTTGCGTAAATTTACTTAACGCGAAATTACGGCAAAAAGACTTCCTGACCTTCTCGGAACGAGAACGGGCTTTGCTCGTAAATTGTATTGAGCCACGTTTCGGTCATACGCTTTTCTTTATATTGGCCTGAATATCCTTTCGGATTAAAGCTAGATTGTCGGACCTAGATACTGGCACAACGGGTTCTTCTAATAATTTTAAATCTTTCAGAAGCTTATAATCCGAGCCATACGTGAGCATATCCAAACCAAACAGTGCTCGATATGGTGAACAACCTAATGACTGATGCAGGGACGATCTCAATGAGCAAGAAATGCTTGTGAGATGCTGATCCCAGTAGGTCTGAGCCTGTTGTAGATATGATCTCACCGCTGCCAACAACGAACGATTCACTCGTTCCGCAGCGTTACCTGGGGAGAGTATAGCGCTGTGTACATATGTTTTTATTCCCAGCTCCGTCAAGAACGCATTGCATTCCATTGCTTTAAACTGCTTCCCATTGTCGCTAACAATGGTTTCAGGCACCCCAAATGCGTGGAATATGTGCTTGCAGATACTCTTGGACTGCTACGGCCGTAAACTTTTTTCAACGGATGTAGCCAATGGTATTTGCTAAAATGATCCAAAACAATTAGCAAACCTACATGTCCATTCTTGCTGCGGGGATAGGGTCCAAGCAAATCTATGTACAACCTTTGGAATGGTCGACATGTGGGCATGTGGTCCCCCATGGGTGGTCGTAGAGTATAATTAGCAGCTTTTGCTTGCTTTGCAAATCTCACAGCTGCGAATATACTCTCGCACATCTTTAACTAGCCCGGCCAAAACAAACTCCTCCGAACTCTTTCTATGGTCTTTTTGCATGCCAGCATGGGCGGAAATAGGATTGTCATGAGCTTGTTTAAGAACATCGGCCTTCAATCGCTCGGGGACCCATAATTTCAAGTTCGACTGTCCTGCTCCGCCTTTCCATTTACTTGTTCGGTTTCGAATGTACAAAAAATGGGTCTGTAACTTTCAGATCGGGCAGCTTATCGGAATTTTTCTGGAACTGATCCTTTAACCGTTGATAGCTCTCATCCTGAAATGCATCGGATTCGAGATCTATTACCGGACTCATCTCTAATCCTGATAGCTCTGGTTCGTGTAATCGGGACAGGGCATCGGGGACAACAATGTGATCTTTTCCTTTTCGATGCGATATCGAGAATTTAAACTGCTGCAACCTAAAAGATCCAACGAGCTAATCTTCCAGACACGTTTTGCTGGCGCATGAGCCACAACAAACTGGAATGATCGGTAACCACCTCGAATTCTTGAAGTTCCAGATAGCAACGAAACTTTTCAATAGCTAAAATCACAGCCAAGCACTCACGCTCCGTAACGCTATAGTTACGTTGCGCACGACTGAGCTTTTAGACATAAAGGCGATGGGCTTTTCCTGTTGATCCACCAATTGCACGAGCACGGCCCTATGCCAAAATCGCTGGCGTCACAATGAAGGAAAAATTTTTTTCGTAATCAGGATTTTCGAGTACCGGAGCAGAAGTCAAGATGGTTTTTAAAGAGTCCATTGCGACTTGCGCTTCCGGAGTCCAAACAAACTTCTTTTTTATTGGACAGCAATTCCGTAATAGGACATGATAACTCGGACAAATTGGGGATGAACCGACGGTACCAACCACACATTCCAAGAAAACCTCGAACTTGTTTTAGATTCCTTGGCGGAGGCCAGTTCACGATACATGCTACTTTAGAGGGATCCGTACAAATACCTCCATTACTGATGACATATCCAAGATAATTCACACTGGTAACACAAAACTGACTCTTGGCAATGTTCAGGGTTAGGTTTGCTTTACGGAACTGTTCAGCGAGTCGTACGAGTACAGCAAGATGGGAAGAAAAATCCTCCGAGACAATGCAAAGATCGTCCAGGTAACCAAAGACACAGTAACGCAGATCCGGTGGAATGATCTCATCCATCAAACGACACATTGTGGATGGAGCATTACATAGTCAAAAGGCATAACCTTAAACTGGTATAATGGCCTTCCAGGGACCGTAAACGCAGTTAATGGCCTTGATTCATTAGAGAGCTCGATTTGCCAATACGCATCTTTAAGATCGAGCTTGGTGATGATATTTGCCTTGGGCAATCGAGCAAAAAATACCATCTATACTCGGCAAAGATACGCATCCTTACGGGTGACTTCATTGAGTCTTCGCGCATCGAGACACAGGCGGACTTTGTTGGGCTTGAGAACCAATCTCATTGGCGAACTCCAAGCACTAGAGGACGGCTCATTACGCCTAGATGGAGCATGCGATCTACCTCGGCGTAAAGCAACTTTTCCACAGCGGGACTGACGGGATAAAATCTTTTGTTTTACCGGGACAGCATGACCAACATCGATATGATGCTTAAGCAAAGCCGTCCGTCCTAGACCCTCTGATGCATTGGGAAATAATTGCTTAACAACCTCTAGTTGTTGTTTTTGCGTCTTAGTTAGCGGATAACACACGGGATCTGGTTCGAGTTCTTCATCGTCCTTCGAGCTTATCTCGACGGCGGCAATTATGTCGGGTGCTAGCGCAAAGGATCGCCAGAAATCATGACCGAGAATCAAATTTTTGTTTCAGGGATGGAATTATGTATAACGACATCGGTTTTTCGATTGCGCGGTACCGCATGCTTACATTCAACACCCCTAGTATTTCTTGACTTTGGCCATCGGCCGTTTTGCAGTGGCTTTGATTGACTTATATCCTGCACAAGATGAAAAATCTGTCAGAGCCATCTCAGAACCTATACAGCTAATACTGGCGCTAAAGTGTCAACGGTTGAACGGTTCTACCCAGGAATGAGACTTCGGCATAGCTACGCATATCCTGGGGATTGCTAATGATAGCGGAAACTAAAAGTCTACGGTTAATTTTAACATGATCATAATATTTCCTTAATCGTACAATTCGTTTAGGGACTCCATGTTCTTCTGTCTTAAAAATTCTATTTCGAATCTCTAAATACTTATTCAGCCGTTCGGGATATGGCAAAAATTTACATTTATTATTTACTCCCACGTCCTTCTGTCTTATTCTGGGAGAATACGAAGCTATCTTATTACTATCTTTGCTTACTACAACAGGCAGGTTAAGTTTGGTTTTTCGGGGGCATCCGATGGTTGTGGGATGCACCCTTCTGACGGTTTTCGAAGCTCTACGAATGCATGTCTGGCACTGCGGCTTGTAAACATTCGCGGCTCCACAGCCGTAACAGAAAATACGCCTATCGGCAAGACAATTTTCCCCACACATGTCCTAGTTCCTCACAATTCCAACAAGTACGCTTAGCCGTCGAACTTTGAATGGCCTCTATGCTTAGATTTTCATCCTCTTCCGGCTTACTTTCTGGTCGCGAGTCCTCCAGACTATAAATGGGATGACGAGATGCAATAGGTCTAGGCTTTTCCGATTTCTGCAACTATTGCACGAGATTTTCATGCATCTGTACTAATCTTCGCAATTGACCGACTGAGCTAATAGACTGATACAAGATTTTGTGACGATTTTCGGGAAGTAAATTGGCTTTTAATATTTCCAGTAACTCTTCTTCATCCATTTTAATTCCAAACTTGTCTATTAAACCAGCCACAGCATCGTGAAAAGCTACAAAGGGGTTCTCCGACTTTTCTGCTTGCGAGATCGAATCAATTCCTTGGTCATAAACTCAGAGCGATAATCTTTTATATTGTTGTCTTAACGCTGCACAAAATTCTGATCAAACTATGCGATCGACTTGCTTATGGTGTCTCAATACCAATCGCGAGCTTTGCCGACCAACAATATGTGCAAGTGTTTGCAAAGGCCTAGAAAATCACTTTTCAAAGTTTCATCGGTCAAAACTTTGACGCGATAGATAAACTCCTTCTACGCAACCATCAAACGGGACATTCCACTTTTGCATGATGTCTGCCGTTTTGCCTTGTGCATGCTAGAACTGGTGGCTGTATATGAAACAGGGGTTGGGACATTGGACCTGTACAAATATCCGTCTTGAGGACCAGCTGGAGACTGGATATGTACATTAGACATGGCTTTGGCAACAATGCGTTCGATTATCTGTTGCAGGGTATCCAAGTCAACACCCGTACCTTGAGGGGCCGATCGCGCGTTGTAGGCTGACCCCATGACTAGCGTGGGCAGCGACACTCGCCGACGGTGCCTCAGTCTGATTGGAACTATGACTAACATCCAATCTCGAGAAACAGACAACCTCAGGACCGGAAGATCGGTTCTGTGGGATCTTTGAGACCGGCTTTTCGGTGGTGGCCGAGTTCTTTCGAACGGGTGGACCTGCTTGTCCGATCGACCGGAACTGTGCCTTTAGTAGGGACCTGGCTCCACTGAAGATTGTGGCCATTCGCCTCTTCTACCGTTTCCGTCGCTGGCTGAACGTTTCCCTTTTTCTGGAATCTGCACTACCTCTAAAGCTCTGGTGAGACTTCGAGTAGTAATTCCCGAGGACCTGGTAATTCAGTTGGTTCTGGCGGTCTCTTGTTCGGTGAACAATTTCCAACCACTAGTTTTTTGCTTGCGTTAACGTGTTGGCCTATTACAGTTTGGACAACCATCATGATGAGGGCCCCATTCTTCCAAACATAATTTATGAAAACGTGATTGCAAGGGGTACAAAAACACGGCTGGAGTGTTGGACAATTGAGCAACAAATTCCACAAATGTTCTCTGCACTCAGCGGATTTCTCTGAGGACTATGTCGCAAAGGCATTTTTAATGTTTGTTTTATAATTTTCTAATAAAATTTCCTATAGTGACATCTAATTGGTGACATAATGAGATCGGGATAACAGTTTTAATCTTGGGGAACGATGACAAAAAAGAATTTTTATTTAGTTGGGCTATTGTTACTATTTTACATTGATCTGAAATTACTGCCCCGTGTTAGGCTTCAACTCCTGATTCGGCAAGGTGACGCAAAACTGCATCATCGCTGGTTCCAGACAATCAGATGCAAACACTACAACCACATGACAACAACCTCGAACAACATCACTGGAATGAGTTAAGATCCAATATGTAACCGTGATCCATAATTCGTACAGGGACGATCAGTATTGAAATCCAGTCAGAATTTACAATATTCTGAATCGTTTGTAACCGTAGGTTCCTCACAACAAGTTACAATACCATTCGGGACTCAACTCATTATCAAATCTATTGAACTAAACTCCTCTGAATTAACTGAATCTTGGCGAACGCGACCTTGACTAATTCATTGTTCGGTAGGCATACGCAAGCAACATATTCGCCTATTCCAGACAAACAACAATTCCGACTAGCCAGAACAGAAGCGACAACAAGCAAAACAATATCAATTCAGGATTTTCACTTAAGCTTTATTTCGTCTTAGACTCGACGACTTCCAACTACAAATCAGAGGGACAATCAGTATTGAAATCCAAGCAGAATTTACAATATTCTGGAATTGTATCTGACCGATGTGGTAAAGATTTTCGACAAAAACTACTGTAAGCATTAAGGCTTTGAAACAAACGAGCAAAAGGTGGGACGATTCAAAAGCAGATGTTATTGCTTCGTTACACAAGTCGTTTCCTTGAAATAGAAAAAAACTTCCCCTTACGGGACCACGTTGGGCGCCAAAAATTTATGTAACAATGTTACATACCCCAGCGTCCAACGGGGTATAGTATAAAACATACCGTATAGAATGATTGGACTCTAAACAAGGAGCTGGAAAACTCCCGACGTTGAAACAAAAAACAAAAGGCCTACTGTCCTACAGTACACCTATTCGCAAACACAAAACACAAAAAAAAATGGAGAAAAAAAACCAAAAAACTTATATAGACTCCCTGGACTCAAGATCTAATTGCGCGAGGCCTTGAGGTAAGGTGGTATTCGACCCGGCACGCTCTGTACCCACGCTCTTCCACCCTTCCATTTTCGAGGGAGGGATCTATTTCCGGAAATCCCTTTTCGTGTCACCCTTATCTCACGATGTCCCCATGTCACCAGGAAATTAAAAGTTTAGCCGCTCAAATTCATTTCAATCAAATTTCAGGTTATATTTCTATATAATTTCATAGGCATCCTACTCTAGCTCTTTAAGGGCATTCTAATTGGAAGAATAACAAAAATATAGATAAAGGAAAGCTTACAACCTAAAAAGCAAAAAAAAATTTCACGAAAAAAATATAGAAAAGGGTATAATAGAGTAATAATAATATAATATATAATATATAATAATATAATAGAGGTACTTATAACATATTTAATTAAAGAATACAAAAAAAATGAATTTATATAAGAAAAAAAATCAATTAAACGGCATAGTTAAGCGAGTTATCGCGGACAACCAAGAAAAGTCCACAAAAATGTGGTGACAATTGGCAAAGAAAACGCAAATAAACTTTTTGTCGGTTGGCTAGTGTCGCATTCTTCTAATGCATTATTCCGGAAAACAACAAAAAGAAAAAACCACTCAGAGCAGCCCTACTGACTAAAACCCACGGAAAGCTTCTAATTAGAAGCCCACCGTGAAGGCCCAGAGAGGCAGCCGAATATAGTTGGCGCAAGCCCGCTTGACTTACGCGAACACCCGCACAAAAGGGAAAGGGAAATAATGTTTTTTTTTTTTTTTTTTAACTTACAGTGGTCCTCGCAAAGGCGCCTTTCGCTGAGCTGATCGGTGAATACTGTGAAAAAAAAGTTAATGTGGGGCCAGGTTGATCGGTTATTTAGCGAAGGGCTACTATTCGCAGATAGTTTTTCTTCCTTTTCTCCTCTTTTTTATGAACTAAAAAAAAATATATGTGGAAAGATCAGCGCAGCGGTGCCTGGGAGGTCTAACTGCAACCCTTACGCTAAGAAAAAATGAAAAAAAAAAACGGAATCAAAGAGAAAAAAAAGTGATATGATTAGCCTATGCTACACTAAATTTTATTTAAATTTAATTTTGAATCCGCAGCTCCGCAGTTGGTTTGAGGGGTTGGGTGGCTGCTTCCAGCAGATGGATATGCACGGCAGCGACGGGTAACGCGTGGCAGCGGCGCAGGTGAAGGGATAGGTAACCTCTCACGAAAAACATTTTCCAGTACTATTAAATTATGGTAAATTAATCTGGCCCACACCAAGCGGCAGAACTAGGGACAATGGCGTACTTGCGCACTGGGTGGGAGCATCAACCGATGCTGGAGGAGCTGGCAATCGTGGTCAAGGCACTAGGGCGGAGAAGAAAAAACCTATAAGCCTACACCCTATGTGAGGATTTTTTCCTTATAGGGTTTTTAACGTACCGTTTTTTATTTTTTGTTTTACCGGCGAGGGTTGTGGTTCGTCTTTGGGGCGGTGTTCTTTGGGTTTTCCGGGCTGTGGCGGGCGCAGTGGCAGGAGGCGTGGCAGGTGTTCCCGCAAATCCAAGCGAGCTCTCCTTTTGCCCCCTTTCGGCACTCGTTGGCTATACTCTGGTATTTATTTTGGCACCACACACAATAAAAACAGTTTTCACTTTTCTCGTAATTTTTTTTCCCGAACTCCGCTACATAACCTTTCGATTTTTTTAACACGTGTTGAAAACGAAGCGTTTATTCGCAAGTGCCTGAACCGATCCACGGATGAAAATTATTCGAAAAGAGAACGAACTCGCCTTTGAGATCTGTTTAAATAAGATCTAAAAGAAAAAAAACTCCCGCTTAAAAGCTCCACTTTGATGTACTATACAGCACTTGGAAAAGTCTCGCTCAGCTGTTCTAACAGCAAAGCTCGGACGCACCCCAAACTATGCCGCAAATCTGCAGTGATAACGAAATCACGGTTATTGCAAGCGAGACCCGAGCACATAGCAATAAGCTTTTTTGGTTGTGCTGCTCAACGGGGACCGTTACAGGTATGATGCCTTTTCCGCAAACTCTACACTGGCCACCGGTACATGCACGAGTCCATGACCCGACTTTAAGCAATTAAAACAAAGTGAAAGTTCTTCACTTCCTTATGACGAAGAAAGGGAGATAAATTTGTGAAAATGCTGCAGGGAGTATATTCGTGGCCCACTGAATGGCAGAAAGGGCATCAGATGGGTTTGGCGGAAGAGTTAGAGGCAACAAAAGTTTTCTTTGGATGTGTATACTGGCTTTTTCCCACCTGAGCGCTACTAGCGTGTGTCGCTACAGCGTATTGCACGTTCTCCATCTTCTGGCATCTCTTTTCCAAGAAATCGTAGATCTCCCCAGCTATGGGTATCCTGTCCGATGACGCAGTCTCCTCCCATTTGGCTTGTGTCTTGGCATCTAGCTTTTTGTAGCAGCATGTGAATTATCATGCATCCAGATATCTCCTCAGCACTTCCCAATGTTTGCAGGGCACGCGTATGCAAGTTGACTGCGTCTGAGAACTCCCGAAGCCTTTTTAGCAGAAGGCGAATCTACCTTCTTGAGCCCAAGAATCTCCTTTTGATGTGTGCCTGGAAAACAAGTCATTTTGTTATTAAAGCGTTTGCTAAGTATATCAGAGCCACACGATAATTGACACTGGAGAGCTCCAAAGATCGAACCGAATCCAGGGCCGCATCCGAGAGACATGAGCGAAGAAGCCGCTGCCTGTGAGCCATGATGATGGTATGACCTCCAGAGTTGTTTGCAAGGCTAGTGGAATGAGCGGCTACGCGTAGGTGTCTAATTCGAAAGCAGAAAGCAGCTCAGCTTTCAAAGAAATGAACAGGGCATCGAATGTTTCACGCAGCTCACATCCAATCTCGTTTTCATCAAGCGATTCCAGTTCATTATGGGACTTGTTGAACTCCTCACTCATTTCCGCCAACATATCGAAGCGCACATCTATTTCGGACGCATTTAGTTTATCAATTTTATTTCCCGAGAATGACTCGCCAAGACGGTGCAGACGATCATACAGTGACTGAACTTTTACGTTTGTAAAGCCTTAGCCTTTTCACCCATCGTAATATTTTTTCACCCGCGACTGTATTCGGCTCGTTGTCCATGCTAAGCGGTGTAATGCAAATAAAACAAAAAAATGTAAGACCGCTTAAGCGACGTCGAACAGAGCGGGAGCGAGAATGGAAGAATGAAAAGTCAAGAACCGCGGCTGCAGCGGCGCAGGGCAATAGAGATTAGGCGATTAAGCAACGGAATATTCGACAAACGGAATGTCTCACTGAGCTTGCACTTTAACTGTTTTTATTGCCACAAAATGTATATGCTTGTAGTTACACTGCACAGCAAAGAATATATTGTTCGATTTTAAAAGTTTTAACAAAACACGATTTAAATTGCAGATTAAATCACGTCGGGGTCACCAATGTTTGAAGGGCCAAGCTTTTTTGGCACCTATTTATTTCAAATCAATTAAAACCAACTCGATTCGAGACGTTATAAAATGTTTATTTACAGGCGGCTAGCGAAAGCCAATTGCTCGCTCTTTTGCCAGGCCAGATAAACGTACACACGGGGCTCGGTATGCAACCTATGCGGAGAGAGAGATTAGCATAGAACTACTTAGGCAACGATGGTCGAGCAAAGCTAGAGCCGAAGCGACAGGTGCAGAGCGCCCTTTAACAGAGAGAGCGCAGCAGCACTGCCGAACGCTGGAGACGACATAAGTTTAGGTTTTTACATGCTCTTATACAAATACATAATTTAACATTAACTTGACGCTTAAATTAGCTGCTGGCGAACAGCTTCTATCTACTGATCGGCGCAGAAAAACTAAGTCTCTATATTACTCCTAGCAAGAACTACTTTTTATATTAATCTAAGAGCTAAACTAGTTTAAATATGATAAATTAACGATTTTTTTTTTCAATTGGCAATCGGAAAGTCTCTATCGCTGTCGTTGGCTCGATATCGACTGGTCCCACCAATGCTCACTGATTTCGCGTGTTTTTTTTACTAAAGAGCAAACAGAGCGCATTTGGAGCGGAAAAAATTCAATGCATGTTTAGGTTAGGTTAGGTTAAGGCGGTAGCGGAGGGAGAGACCTCCCCCGCTCACTTGGTCCAGTTAGTGGACCATTGTGATGCCACATGGGCGCGAGCCCCTTCCCTGGCCTCAACCGTGGTGAGCAACTAAGAGCCGAGCTAAAGGGGTAGTCCCATCCGGTGGCCTGGATGTATTTAGACAGGGTCCCCGGTTTGGTTTCGGAAAGGTCCGGAAATGTCTGTATGAAAGGGGCCCCGAGGAACCGTAGTCTTCGGTTTCCCAGGGCCGGGAGAGACAAAAGAAGTGGTGAACCGACTCCTCCTCCTCCCTCGTCCCTACAACTTTTGCAGAAGTCGTTGTGAGGGATCGACAGTCTTGCAGCAAGTGTGCCCGATCTGCCAGTGCCCCGTGATGGCTCGGGTGACGGTGGAGCAATGTGCTCTGCTAAGTCTATAAAGCTCTTCCGAGCGTTTTTCGAACGATTTGGCCAAATCGCTCTTGAAGTTCTGCATGTGATGGTCAGCTGCCATCGCCTTTCAGCAAACTGCTCGAATGCCTCGTGCGATAATAGCCTGCACGTAGCTAAAGGCATCGCTACTTCTCCCCTCCGGAAGGAGAGGTACAGTAGTACCCTGCCTACCTAGCTCGTCGGCGGCATCGTTCCCGGCAATGTCCCTATGTCCTGGGACCCATATTAGGGAGAGATCCAGCTGCTCTGCGGTCTTATTTAGAGACCTGCGACTGTCGTTAACGGTCGCTGAGTTCGACGCAATAGAGCCCAGAGCCTTGAGGGCTGCTTGGCTGTCGAGATGACGCACACTGAGTGTCCGTCTAAAGAAAAGTTTGGAGACGATGGAAACGGCCTCCTTGATGGCTAAGACCTCTGCCTGGAACACGCTGCAGTGGTCGGAAGTCTGAAGCAGAGACTGATGTTGAGTTCGTCGCAGAAGACGCCCCCTCCCACGCGGCCGTCTAATTTTTGAGCCATCAGTGTAGAAGTGGATCGCGTTTGCAGGTCCAGGTTCGCTCCTCTCCCAGTCCTCCCTAAGTGGGATGGATACCTGGAAAGGCGTTGAGAGGTAGTCACTTGGGATGCAGTAGTCTGTCCTCTCTGGAAGTTGCGGGAGTTTTATTAGGATTCCCGAGTGGGCAACCGTGGTGGTTTCTACAGGTTGGATTCCCTCATTCACAAGGGCGGAGAGTGTTGCAACTTTTTTCCCCATAAGTTCTACAGGTAGAAGGTACAACATGGTGTCGAGGGCTTCACTTGGGGTAGTGCGTAAGCTCTGCCATGCGTTGGACTCTTGTGAGTTTGTCAAGACAAGTTTTTCTTGTTGGGCTGGCCACCAGACCACTACTCCGTAAATCAGGATTGGTCGTATAATGGCGGTGTACAGCCATCGGACTATGCAGGGTCACCCCCACTTTAGACCGATGGTTTTCCTGCAGGTGTAGAGGGCCACTGTGGCCTTATTCACCCTGTCCTCTATGCTCAGCTTCCAGCCGAGCTTCCCTATCGAGGATAAAGCCAAGGTATTTGGCTTTGTTGCTGAAAGATAGCGGCTCTCCGCATAGTTTCGGTGGGGTAAGTGTCGGAATCTTGTATTTCCTGGTGAATAGTACAAGTTCCGTCTAAGATGGGTTGGTCAGCCCACATTTGGCTGCCCATTGTGACAGGTTTGTGAGAGTGCTTGTCATCCACTCGCATAGGGTCTGTGGAAACTTCCCAGAGAATGCTATAGCGACGTCATCCGCATACGCCACCACGCGGCAACCGCCACCCTCTATCTTCCGCAGCAGTACATTGACTGCTACGTTCCATAGGATGGGGAGAGGACTCGCCCAAGGCTGCCTTGTTGACAAACCTGGTGGACGTTGACGTCCCCAGTGATGTCTCAACGGTCCTGCATTGCAGCATTCCGATCGATGAGACTCACCGTCCGGGAGTCAACCCCAGGTCAGTCAGTACACCCGTGATGGCGGACGGGATGATGTTATTGAAAGCTCCTTCTATGTCAAGAAAGGCTACCAGGGTATATTCCTTGCAGCTGAGGGACGATTCGATGATCGATGACGATCGCATGTAGGGCCGTTTCGGTGGATCTTCCCCTCCGAGAGTCCCATGCTGAGAGTCAGAGATTTGATTCAGCGATATGGTCGCCCTGAGATGCAGACTTAAAAAGCCGTTCCATCGCCTTCAGGAGAAAAGGACGACAGGCTTATTGGTCTGAAATCTTTAGGGGCAGTGTGCGAGGGCTTGCCTGCCTTGGGTATGAAGACAACTTTGGCCCGAAGCCATGTCTTCGGAATTTGTCCGTGGGAGAAAATCCTCGTAAATCCGTTTGAGCCAATTTATGGCTCTTTTCCGGCTTGGATCAGCTGGGGATGATGCCGTCTGGTCCCGCGGATTTGTAGGGTTTGAAGCTTTTTATTGCCCAGGATATGTTCTCCTGACTTAACAGGTTCAAAATTGAGCCCGTGGCATTAGAAGGATGCGCTCTGTAGGTTGGTCTGTTTACAGCGCAGCCTGGGAAATGTGTACTGAGAAGGAGGCTTTCCTCAAATACCCCAAGGTTGGAGTTGATTTCGAGAGTACTTCACGTAAGCGCGAGGCTTCGAGTTACTCTCGATTTCGGTGCAGAACTGTCGCCATGACGCGCGTTTGGCTTTCCTGAGTTCTTTTGTTGTATGTTGACAGACGCTTTGTATTCGGTCAGTTCTGCTCAACGTTAAGAGCTTTCGCTTTTGTTAAAAAGTCTCCGTGCGGATCTCCGAAGCTCCCAGCGTCGGAGTCCACCATTCCGGTTTCTTCTGACCTCTGGTTTTTCGGGTGGACAGGCTTTGTCAAGCGCTGCGTTGCAGCCGTCGGTAAAAAACCTTTACCAGACGAGTCGTGGTAACCCATGAGATGTCCTCCTAGGTGGGGTCTCAGGGGAGAGTTTGGCAAAAGTCCACATAGCGTGTCCAGTTAGTCCACCTGAGGTTACGGAACTGGGCTGGACTCGGTATGGTGAACGTGAAGACAGTTTCCACGTACCTGTGGTCGAGAAGGGTGTTCTCCAAGGACCCTCCAGGATACTATGCTATCCTGTAGCGTATGAGACAAGCGTAGGTCCAGGACCTCCTTGCGGTTCTTAATAATGATGGTGGGATCATCCCCACGGTTTAAGATGACCATCTGTGTGGTCAGTAAGTAGTTAAAGAAACTCACCCCGTTCGTTTGTGTCGGTGCTTCCCCACTGACTGTGGTGAGCGTTCGCGTCGCATCCCACTAAAAAGGCCGATGTCTTGGCCACGCAGTCTGCAACGAGCGCCCTCAAGGGCACATGTGGAGGCGGGTCTGGCTGGTCGTGACCCATGTACGCCGAGCAGATGCGGAGTGAGCGCTCCTGGCCTTCGAGGCTCATCGCCGTGTGATCTTTATTGCTGAAATTTGGGAGCAAAAATAAGTGCAGTTCTTTTTTGCAAGAATGCAGGTCCGTATTTTACCTGGGAGTCAGCTAAGTATAGCAAATCATCAGGAGTCCTCAAACCGTAGACCCTGTTTCCAAGGATCCAGGGTTCCTGAATATGAGGACTATGTCGGCCCCACCCTTGGCTAGGTGGAGCAATAAGGCAGCACATGCCGCCTTATAATGGTGGAGGTTTATCTGCAGGAGTGTCAGGGACATTCCTGAGACTCGCCCCACCATTGTCATGTCGACGTCGCTACCTGGGGAGTCGTCGTCCTCCCCGACGTCGATGCGTCCGGAGACCTCTGGCCAAGTCGCTCGCGTCGGACTCGTAGCGATCCAGGATATCGTCAGATACCATGGGGTACGCCTCGGGTTGGATCCCCGCTTCCAGGTCGTCAAGCTCAAGGTCTGGCTGGACCCCGCTTTTTCCTTGGAGTCGATTTCGTAGGGGACTATGGTCACCTTAAGGTAGCCATAGTCCACCACTCCTGACGACTCTCCAAGGAGCACTAGCGATTCCTCGTTCAGGACGAGGATGATCTATCGCCTCTGTCCTGCGACCTCCTCGACCCTGTCCACCTTCCAATCGGCTGTAGGATGGTGGGGGTTTGCAGACCTGCAGAACCTTGAGAATCTTCTCAGGTTTGACCGACACCCACGCTTGGGCCCTCGGTCTGCTTGGGACGTCTTCCCAGCGTACGGCCTCCAGTTTGGCCCCGGATAAACTTCCTCGAGCGCCACCACCGCCTTGTAGGGGGCATGTAGAGGGCGGCCATACATAATACTACTACATATATAATACTTAATGTACACATAGGAATAATCCCAAATCTACGACCACAGTGGAAAAATACAGAATATACGGTCTCTTGAAAAGAGACAGATCAACTTAACAGGCATTCGCAAAGAGAAGAACGTGGAGAAAGAACGAAAATAAAAAGTGCGCAACCTCGTCTTACTCTCTCACAATTCAGAAGTTGGTCTTACTCACAATGTGCTACATAGAGTTAAATAAAGTTTCGGTAGTGCAACTGAAGAGTTGGCTGTCCGGACTTGGGCTATCAACCCAAGGCTCTAAAGCCGAGCTAATCGCACGCGTAAGTGCAATTTCGCCAGACGAACGCGGTGACCCACCAGAGGTTCCGATCGTCCAAGTGGAACAGCAGGGACGGTAGGCGCAGCACCAACTTTGGCGTCTGCGATCGAGGAAGAGGCAGCCCCATCGACTCGAGGACAGCTGAGCGCGGTGAAAGCTGAACACGTGGCTCTGATGAAATTACGAGCTGAGATAGAAGCAGGCACAGACATGCTGCGCAAAATTTACGAAAAAATAGACAGGATCGATCATGTCGGCCAATCCAATGACGTCATCAACGAAGACAGAGACGCAAATTACAGAAACAACAACAACATCGTGTGCGCTAACAGCACCGCAGCTAACAGCGTGTGCGCTAACAGCACCAATGTTAATATCACCGCTAAAAGCAGTGATGGAAATGACGACAATGTAGACAACGGTGTGGCAAAACGTCAAGACTCAAATGTAAACATTTGGGGATCTCCGGCAGCAACTCTCACGTTGGCAAAGGGAAGTAACGATGGATTACGACGGGACGCAATGTGCCAAAAACTGGGTCATACAGCTGGGAATATTGCCCAAATTTACAACCTGGACAGCATTACAAAACAAATGCTGCTGATCGCTAATTGAAAAGGAAATTCTCAGCGCTGGCTCCATGCAGATTCTTCGCGCATCTTGGAATCAGCTGATTACCTTTGCGAGCAACTGATCGTGGCATTCGGGGCAACCGTCACCAAAAGGAGAACTCAGAGACGGATTCTAAAAGCGCCAATGGCTTCGTGGAGAACATTTTTCCACATACTTCTAAGATAAGATGATGCTGGCCAGGAACATCAACATAGACACAGAGGATCTGAAAGAGAAGATAATTGAGGGGGATTCCAGCTCCGGGCTTACAGGATCAGGCTCGCATTCAGTGCTTCTCCGATCCGAAGCAAATTTTGCGTGCGTTTTCGGAGATTCGCCTTTCGTAGCGTATGCACGTCTTCGCAGGGCCTGGTAAATACTTCGGCCAACAAAGGACCTACGTTGCGCCAACTGCAACTCACGAGGCCATTTCGCCAAGGACTGCCTCAAACCAAAAGGGAGCCTGGATCATGCCATGCATGTATTAGGGCATTTGGACACTTTGGTCGGACAATGCCCGGAGAGAAAGAGCGTAACCTATAACAATTATAAAAGATACTGTAAGATTTTCTTTTTAAACAATATCGTAACACCATTAATCGCAGCGTGCCTCATAGACTCTGGGAGTCCAATATCGTTCAAAAAAAAAGTCTAATCGCCACAGAAATCAGTTTTGGAACCAGTTTTAGAATTCTACTTTGGGCTAAACAAAAGCCAGTTGAAAATATTCGGAAAAATGTTATGTTATGTTTTGAAAAGGAAGAATAAAATGTTATTTTTATTTGAACGTGGTGTCAAACGAGACTATGAGTCATGACGTGGTTCTTGGTAGAGATTTCATGAATGCATGCGAGTTAAATTTTGGACCTAAGTGCTTTAAAGATGGTTACGTCAGACGCTTTAAATACGGAAGTAAATGATCATTTAAGTGAAAAATTATGCAATGCAAATTGAAAACGAGAGAACGGAGTCGCTGTAAACGCGACTCTACTTTTTACCCGTACTCAGTCAGTACACATGTGATTTATGTGGAATTTTCAAACGTTTTATCAGTTTTTACATTTTACATCTTACATTTGTTTGCTGCATCTGTCATCGAGGCAGAGTCTGTGAGCGTGAGTGTGTGAGAATATGTAGCAGTCGCTGCTGCCATCAACCCTAATAAAATGTATATTTTACAATAATGATCCGATTTGAACCAAATTCGGTGATTCAGTAGATATGATCATTATCTACGATACTGCATTTTTGGTTTTTTTCTATCTTCAAAATTGTGGATTTTCGTCTTTTGGGGGGGCGAGAGTGGGCGTGGCAAAATTTTGATATAAACCTGCACTGAAGCGATATCACAGGAGTCTAGGCAAAAATTTGGTTGGTCTAGCTCTTATAGTCTCTGAGATCCAGGCGCTCATCTATACGAAAAACCAAATCGACTCGTTTTTGTGTGAGTGCGAAAGAGGGGGAGCGAAGTTTTTTTCGTAAGTTTTTCTCTATTGTGGCTATATTAATGATCCGATCCGATTCAGATTTGGGCCCCTGTTAGATATGGTCTTTCTCTATGATTCTGCAGTTTTTCGTTTTCTGTTATCTTTAAAATTGTGGACGCCACAGATGTGCGCCCTTTTTGGGCGCAGACAGACGGACAGACATGGCTATATCGACTCGGTTATTGATGCTAATCAAAATTGATATCCTTTATGGGGTCAGAAATGATGACTTCTCTATGTTTACACATCCACTTTTACCACAAATACAATATACCCTTTTAAGCTTCGAGTACGGGTATAATGATAAAATGCAAACTAATATAGTTGGAAACAACACTAATATAATAAGTAGTGAGAAGATTAGTAAAAACGTTCATGAAATAGTTAGAGATGAGGTGATTAAGATAGTGAATGTAAATGAAATTTTTGGGACACCGTTAGTAAGGAAGTTAATAAAATTGTTAGTGATTTAGTTAGTGATGAAGTTGATAAAATTGTTAGTGATGCCGTCAGTAAAAAGTTAGTGAAATTGTTAGTGATGGTACGATTAGTAAAGGAGTAGATGAAATGATAAGGGAAGCCTTTAGTGCCGATATTGGAGAAGTTTCTACAGAAGTTAGTAAGTTATTCGTTTCAAATTGCGTCGATTCTAACGGATCAAAAATTATAAAAGGTACCAGTTATTTCGGTAAATAATGATACGATAGTTATGAATGAAATCATAGCAACAAAACTGATGACACATATAATGAGATTATTGTGTCAGATATTTTTTAATATCAATTATATGGAAAATGAAGAAGTTGATTACATCTGCGGGAAGAACATAAGTCATAAGCTTAAGTGTCAGCTTTGGCAAACAATCGAAGACTATTACGTGAAGAAAAAAAAGTAAAACCATAAGAACCCTTAGTCAGGTGCGAAATAAAACTTATTTTAGAATAATCAAAACCGTTTAGCTGTGCTCCAAGGCGCCTGTCATATACTGAGAAAAAAATAAACTGCAAAAATTGTTAGATGAATATTTAAGAAAAGGAATAATACGACCCAGCGATTCTGATTACGCTTCACCTATCGTGTTAGTTAAAAACGGGAGACTTAAGATTATGCATAGATTTCAGGAAACTTAACAAGACTTTGATTAAGGACATCTATCCCATTCCCTCATCGATGATCTACTAGACAAATTAGCCAACAAAAAAATCTACGAAACTTGATCTCAAAAAATGGTTATTTCCATGTATTCGTTATTGAGGATCGATTAGGTACACGTCGTTAGTGACATCTTTAGGACAATTCGAGTTTCTCAGAATGCCACAGGGGCCTGAAAACGGCTTCAGCAGTGTTTCAAAAGGTTTGTTAAGAAAATATTCGATGATTTGATTAGAGAGGACAAAGTTATTGTATATATGGACGACATCATGGTGGCCAGCAAAGACACACAGGAACACTTGGAAACGCTAAAAGAAGTCTTTATTAGACTAGCTCAAAACAAATTAAATTGCGTATAGACAAATGTGAGTTTTCCACAATCTAACATCAAATATCTGGGGTTTACAATTAACGTGCAAGGTATAAAAGCAAATGAAAAAGGATTAGAAGCAATCAAAAACTTTCTAATCCCAGATAAGGTACAGATTGTGCACAGTTTTCTTGGCTTATGCTCCCATTTCAGAAGATTTATAAAGGATGTAAGGTAGTCTTTTCGAAGGCTGAGGTAAGCTCAGCCTCTCCAGGGCCACCTTACAAAAGAAATTTGTAAAAGTGCCGGGACCGAGATCGCGGAAATGGAGACGCCGTGTGTGGAAGGTGGGCGTGTGGGGGCGACAAGGGGAACCTGCTCGACACCGGTCATCCGGTGGTTGGCGGAGGCGCCTTCGGGCAGTGTAGCCGCCCTGTCTCTGCTGGTTCCGACTCGAGTGCCCCTGGTAGTACCTAGGCAGCACCCGTTCCGGAGACAGGCACGCGCCGTTTGGGGAGCCCGCGGTCTGGCGCGGTAAGGACGGTGGGCGACCACACTTACCGTCTTGCACATTGGGAGGGGAAAGGGGGTTAACTTTTACACCAATACACTCGAACACATTGTTTAGTTATATTCCTTTTATTTCTTTCCTTGTTCTTGTCTTTTTTCCTAGCTTAGTGAAGAAATTTACGTTCCCTACGTCCCTACCTATTCGCACCAGACTCAGCCAACAAAAGGGGCCTCGCAGCCTCGCTAACCCGATCTTCTAGAGCAGATCGTTGTCTAGTTGTCTCCTCGCCCGGCGCCTTGTCCTCGTTGTGGTCTTGATGCTGCTGCCCACTGACTTGGGATCGCGACTGGCTTTTCTCGTTGCCAAAAACTAACTCCCCGAGGCGAGCTCTGCCTGGCGATCGCGAGCCCTTAGCTGCGGCCCTTGTCCGGGCTGCGCTGCCGCTGCTGCCGTTGCTGCCCACGCCCGTGGCTTTCGCGCGGTTGGCCGCTCTCGGGCTGCGGCCGGCGCCCTTGCTCTCTTTTCGCTCTCTGGGTCGCGTCTTCCGTTATCCCGTTATTCCTTGTTCTGCGGGGTTTGGGGTTCTCGGCTCTCGTCGTCGCTCTCTCGGTTCTGTTTCTTTGCTAGCTACCGTGGGTCTCGAACTTAAATTACAGCTTCAGAATTTACCCTACTTATTTAATGATAATCAAAATTATAAACTTCATAATGCTCAATACTTAGATCTACCAATTATAACTACTTATAAACTATAAAAATTATAAACTTCAAACCGTCCCTGCTCAATACTTAGATCTACCAATTATAACTACTTATAAACTAAAAAAAAATTATAAACTTCAAACTGTCCCTGCTCAATACTTAAATCTACTAATTATACCTACTTATAAACTATAAAATTTGTGAGTCGTCACCCCCCTTTCTGCCGGGTGATATTGGACGGTGACTCCGCCGGACGGGGTGATGGTGACTTTGAAGGTGTTCTCCGGCCACTCAGGGTGAAACGTCGCCGCCAGGTCCCCTGTTGTTGGCTGGTACGGACCATCTCCACGAGGCTCTGGGGAATGAGTCGGCGTGGGGTATTCGGCCGGGGCCTCGACCACTTCTCCTCTTCCTTTAGCAGCTCCGCCGTGAGGTCTTGGACGTCCACTTCCGGTCTTAACAGCGTCTGGATGTCGCTGCTGCCAAACGACAAGTCCAGCTCGTCGGTGTCGTGGGTTGGCGATAGCCTGAGTGGAGCGGATGGAGAGGTCGGTGTTTCTGCGCTCGTCGCTGATGATGGCCACCCGGGCCACACTTTCCTCCCTCTCTCCGTTCTCCGGCTGCAGCCACGAATCGGGTTCGGGTGCAGGTATCGGAACATGGCGCTCTGTGCTGGGGAACAGCTCCGTGCTGATGTCGTCGAACTGCGACATCCCCGGGCAGTTTTCGGCCTCGTTTCCCACGTCCTGGAACTCTTCGAACCCCTCGAACCGGCGCTGGTACTGGGGACCCAGCCCCAGTCGTTTCGGCGTTCTTCCGCCCACTGTCGCCTCGGCTCCTCGATCTCCTCGTCGTCCATGGTCGTGCTCAGTGCTGTGGGATATAAACGAAGTTATACCCCTGTGCCTATGGACAGACTATGCTGTACAGGACAATAGTCTGGTGCGATGTTTGAAACTTGTAACTACCCTAACGTAATACTACTACTGATGTTATACAATGTCTTATACTAATCCGCTTTGTGAGCGGCCAGAAATTTCTTGCTAGTCCTGGCTGGTCGTCTGTGTTGCGGTCGAGCGGGTGCTCGCCGTCTTCGCTGTCTGGCTGTTCCTCGTCGTCGTGTTGCTGGAAGGCTTTCAGGTCAGCTACCCCGGCGGTGCGACGGTGTCCGGTCTCCGTGTGGCGAACTCTGGCTATGTTGGGTGAAATGAACTTGGTTTACCTTATACGGGCCCTCCTACCGTGGGGCTAGCTTGGCGTCGAATCCGTCGTTGGCTTTCGATAGTACGTGTTGCTTCACTAACACCAAGCTGCCAATGGTTGGTCTCCAATCGCGTCGTCGTAGGTTGTAGTGGCGGCCTTGTTCCGCCGATGCTTGCTGTGTGTTGTCCCTCGCCATCTGGAAAACTTCGCATAGCTGTTTCGCCCTGGTTTCGGGATCGGTAGCGACTATTCCGGATCCTGGCGTGACTTTCCTCGTACAATGCTCCTGGTAGTCTCGGGTCTCGTCCTTGGACTAGGAACGCCGGACTGAATCCGTTGTGTCGGACACGCTGCTATTGATTGCCAATGAAATCTCCGGTAGCAGGGCGTCCCATACTATGTGGTCCTCGATGTACTGTGCGATATTGGTCTTGATAATCCGGTTCGCTCTCTCCGTCGGGTTCTGCTGTGGATTGTATGGCGCAGTATACTCCAGTGTCATACCTGCCCGCTTGCAAAACGCCTTAAAGGAACGACTGGTAAATTGGGTCCCGTTGTCGCAGATGAACTTCCGGGGTATCCCAAATCGGCTGAGGATCCTGTCGCGAAAAGCTTTCTCCAAGTAGGTTGCAGTGGCACGGCGCAGAGGTATCAGCTCCACCCATTTGGAAAACATATCTAAGAAGACGAGTAACACTGTGTTACCTTGTTTGGATCTCGGCAGCGGTCCAACGAAGTCGGCGCAAATGGTAAAGGCTCGCTTGCCTGTCGTGTTAGCATCTCTCCCGGCTGGCTTAGCTTGTTGCGACTTGAACTTTTGGCATACAGCACATTTCCTTACGTAGCGGGCGACGTCTCTGAAGATTCGGGCCAATAATACCTTTGACATACCCTTGTTGTTGTCTTGCGTATTCCCAGATGTCCCGCGCTTGGTTGGTCGTGGCATTCTTGCAGCACACGCTGCCGTTGTTCCTTGCCGACGCACAGCTTCCATGGTACGCCATCTTCCTCCAGGGGCCGTCGTCCTACGTTCCTGTACAATTTTCCGTTCTCCAGGGTATAGTCGGGGTACTTCTCTGGTCGCTCCAGTGTCTCCTGTGTGCGTCGTCGTATCCATGCGCATGTGTTCTGCTCCTCGATGATTGTCTGTAGGGCCTCGAGCGGCTGCCGTGACAAGGCGTCTGCGACAACGTTCTGTCGCCCTTTCCGGTGGTGTATGTCGAACTGGAACTGTTGAGTTCTAGTGCCCATCGTGCGATTCGTCCCGTGGGATTTTCGATCGTGTTGAGCCACTTGGGGGGCCAAGTGGTCCGTCACGACGTCGAACCTGTTTCCTTCAAGTAGCAACGCAGCTTCCTGATGGCCCAGACGATTGCTAAGCATTCCTTCTCGGTGGCGGAGTAATTCTCCTCGGCCCTCGAAAGTCTCCGGCTCACATATGCAATGACCCCTCGCCGTCGGCACTCGGCTGGGTTAGTACTCCTCCTAGTCCGTAATCGCTGGCGTCAGTCTGTAAAGAGAACTTACTGGTAAACTCCGGACACGCGAGCACTGGCGCCTCGGTCAGTAGTTCCTTTAGTTGTGCGAACGCTTGCTGCTGTGGTGCTTCCCACGTCCATTTCTTGCCTCTCCGAAGTAGTTGTGACATCGGTTGTACCACGGCTGCAAAGTTCGGGACAAATCGTCTGTACCAGGAGGCGAGACCCAGGCATCGGCGTAGTTCTCGTGCACTGGTTGGAGCTGCGAGCTTCTGTACCGCGGCGATCTTCTCGGGATCGGTGTGAATTCCTTCTTTGCTAACGACGTGCCCCAGGTACACCAACCTGCGCTGGAAGAAGAGGCACTTCTTCCGGTTAAGCCTGAGGTTCGCTTGTCGTAAGCGCCTCAACACTTCTCTGAGATTCCTGACGTGTTCGTCCAATGTTGTTCCAATGATGATGATGTCATCGAGATATGCGAACGCGTGGGGTTCCATATCGCCCCGATGACGCTGTCGAGTGCCCGCTGGAATGTTGCGGGTGCCGAGTGGAGTCCAAATGGCATAACACGCCATTGGAAAAGACCTCGTCCTGGTACTGTGAACGCGGTGCATTCACGGCTTGCCTTGGCCATGGGTATCTGCCAATACCCGCTTTTCAAGTCCAATGTGCTAATATACTTAGCGTTCCGCAATCTCTCCAAGATTGAATTTATCCTCGGCAGGGGGTATGCGTCCGGTACCGATCGTGCATTGAGTTGACGAAAGTCCTCACACATGCGGGTTTCTCCAGTCTTCTTGCCTACCAACACAATAGGGGCACTGTGTGGGCTTTTGGAGGGCTCGATGCATCCATCCCGTAGTAACTCGTCTACTTGCGCGTGAATTATCCCTTGTATGGCTGGGTTCCGTGGATAGTATCGCTGTTTGATCGGGCGATCGTCGCGCATCACTATCACGTGCTCGGCGATGTCGGACACGCCGGTCATGCCGTCGAATTTCGCCAATTCTTCCTCCAGGAATTCCTGTACCCATGATGCTATCGGTTCTGCTGAGCTGGGACCGAGCTGGTTTGTGACAGCTGGTTGGGCCCTCTGGTCCCCATCGCTGCTCCGTCGTCGGGCTGTGCACCTCCTCCTGCTAACGTTGCGTCTGCTATGCTGGCCAGTACCCCAAGGGGTACTGGTAAGTCTTCTGACCTGCTGCGAAACGGGTTCCGTTGGGTAGCTTTTAGTTGTGCGGGGCCAAGAGCGCCTCCCCACCTTCTGTCTCGTTCTGTGCCGGGGTCATCTTGAACAATTTTTGTCTCTCTGCTGATGGGACGACCGCCTCGCGGATGCAGGCGTCGTCTGGTTTGTTGTCCTCGTTGTCGATGATGGTCCGCCGGTCACCTCGCGGTTGCAGGTGCCGGAGTCGTCTTGAATCCTGGTCCTCCATGCTGATGGGACGACCGCCTCGCGGATGCAGGCGTCGTCCTGTGTTGTCCTCGTCGTTGATGATGGTCCGCCGGTCACCTCGCGGTTGCAGGTGCCGGGGTCATCTTGAATCCTGGTCCTCCATGCTGATGTGACGACCGCCTCGCGGATGCAGGCGTCGTCCCTGTTGTCCTCGTCGTTGATGATGGTCCGCCGGTCACCTCGCGGTTGCAGGTGCCGGGGTCATCTTGAATCCTGGTCCTCCATGCTGATGGGACGACCGCCTCGCGGATGCAGGCGTCGTCCTGTGTTGTCCTCGTCGTTGATGATGGTCCGCCGGTCACCTCGCGGTTGCAGGTGCCGGGGTCATCTTGAATCCTGGTCCTCCATGCTGATGTGACGACCGCCTCGCGGATGCAGGCGTCGTCCTGTGTTATCGTCGTTGCTGATTCTCGCGGTTGCAGGTGCCGGACGAACCTGGCCTCGCGGCGGACCGCCTCGCAGGCGTCGTCGTTGTCCTTCTCGTTCTTGTCACCTCGCGGTTGCGGTGCCGGGGTGGAATCCTGGTGATGTGACGACCGCCTCGCGGATGCAGGCGTCGTCCTGTCTTGTCCTCGCCGGTGATGTGACGACCGCCTCGCGGATGCGGGCGTCGTCCTGTCTTGTCCTTGCCGGTGATGTGACGACCGCCTCGCGGATGCAGGCGTCGTCCTGTCTTGTCCTTGCCGGTGATGTGACGACCGCCTCGCGGATGCAGGCGTCGTCCTGTCTTGTCCTGGGGGTCGACGACCCTCTGTAGTTCCGTGCTTGGCTCTGCTCAGGGGGGATGAGCAATCCTCCTACCTGCAGCTTGGCATCTATGGCGGCAAAGAAATCCAAACCGAGTAGCACGTCGTCGAGAGCCGTTGGCAGGACCAGCATCAGGATGGTAGCCCGTGCTTGTCGAGTCGTACCTCTGCTTGAATTGCCCGCGTTAGTTCCATCCTTGTCCCATTTGCCAAAGCTATTGTCGTCCTCACTTTTCGTCTGTTAGCCGGGGTCTCGATGAGTCGTGCCTTCTGCTCGCTGAGGAAACTCCGCGTGGCCCCCGTGTCCAGCGTCGCTATCATTACCTCAGCCTCGATGCTTGCCTCGGCGGCAAGCCTGCCATCTCGCGGACGGATGACACCCGCTAGTCCCAGGACTCGCTCGTCTGCTCTCTCATCTGTCCTGGGTTTGATGAGGGGCGCTGGGCGTTTCCCGTCTCCTTGGCCTGGCAGCAGTCGATGGTCCTCACTCCTCGTCTTCCACAGTTCCAGCAGAAGAGTGTCCGAGTTCCACGGCATTCTCTGGCAAAGTGTCCGGGTACTCCGCAGTTCCGGCACGCATTACGCGTGTCCACTGGTTGCTCGTTGCTGGTATTGCCTATCGTTCCTGGATCCTTTCCTCTTTAGGAACCGCTGTTGCGCTCGAAGTTGTCCACTGTGAGCCGGGTTTGGGGCTCGTTGCGCCGGTTCCCCGCTTTGGCGCCGCTGCTGGTCCTGTCCTGGTTCTGGCTTGACGTTGATGCTCGCGTTCCCGGGTGACTTCAAAGTTTATCACCAGTTGCGTTAGCTGTTTGAAAGTGCGGAAGTCCATGCGTCTCACGTACAACTGGTACTCGGGCAGCAGATTCTCGTACACCCGCTCCAGTTCCTGGGCTTCCGAGTAACCAGCGCGGTTCATCATTAGGCGAATGTCCACTAGATACTGCTTGTATCCCTCGTTTCCCTCTGGTAGCGCATCCTGATCTCATCCTCCAGTCTCTGGAAGTACCGCGGGGGTAGGGAAGAAATCCAAAAATTCCCGGCGAAACACGTTCCATGGCTCTCCCTGTAGATGACTCGTGCGGAACCAGTCCTCGGCAGTACCTTTTAACAGTTCCGGCACTCCTTGGGCCAAACTTCGGGTGTCGACTCGGTGTGAGACGGCTCTTTCCTCCAAACGCTCGATGAATCGCAAGGGATCGCTGGCGCCGTCAAAGTGACTCCCCAGCGTTGCATGCGCTCCACTCCCCGAGCTCCAGACCGTCGCGTGGATTTGCTAGCATCGCCCTCTCGTTGGTTCGTGACACGCGCTGCTGCTGTCCAGGCACCGGTATGCTTAGGTAATGCATACCCGGTCCGGTGGGTTCTCCTTGTGGGGTTTCCTTCGCTTGGGTTCCATTTCCACTCGTAGTGGGCGACAGGCTCCGCGATCGCGGCTGGGTTTCTGGCTTGGGGTCGGGAGTCCGTGCTCGTCAAAGGCGTCTTCAAGTTCCTCTAAGCGGGCCTGGATGATAGCCGAGTGTACCCCACGATTCACAAAGGCAGACATGCGGCCTCGGAGGTCCTCCACGGTGCCTTCTCGTTCCAATCCGAATTCCTTAGCGAACGCCTCTAGCTCCGCCTTGCGCCGGTACGAGATCCACGCTACTCCCACCATGATGCTATATGAAGCCTGCTCCTGTGTCCTGGGTCCGTTGCCTTGATTTCTGTGCCGCTGGTATCCTTGTTGTGTGCCCGTTGTGTCCCGAGCAATGCCTGTGCGATGTATCCTTGGTGTATTCCCAGTCCAATCCTGTTCGATGTCCTTGTTGCTTCTAGCCTTGGTGTATTCTCAGTCCAATCCTGTTCGATGTCCTTGTTCCTTATAGCCTTGGTGTATTCTCGGTCCAATCCTGTTCGATGTCCTTGTTCCTTATAGCCTTGGTGTATTCTCGGTCAAATCCTGTTCGATGTCCTTGTTCCTAGTATCTGGTGCGAGGTCCTTGTTGTATACCCTATCGTCCTTTTTTTTTTTTTTTTTCCACTTGGCAAGACTTTTTGATTAGGAATGATGTTCACTGCTTGATGACTCTGGGTCGACTGTCCTCGTTGATGCTCTGCCAGCTCTATTTATGGGGAATTCATGTGCGGCCGAACGATCGTGACCGAGAGTTCACGAGCGCTGCGCGTGGCCCGCCTCTCTCTTCCTCCGACCTTCGTAGATGCGATAACCCAAAAACCCCTTTCCTGTTCGATCTCTCTGCTCCTCGTAGCTCGAAATGTGTACTCTGTATGCTCTGTAGAACCTGAGAACCTCGTGTATGCTCACTCCCGTATGCCTCGCCCTAGCACGTATAAGTGCCTTGAAAACTGGGCATTTTCCCGTTCATGTCGGCATCAGCGTGTAAACCGGAAACAAACAAAACCTTGACCAATGATTTTCCAACTGTTCACGTGTGACTTTGGGTGCCCAGTGTCCGAAAAACTGGGAAATTGGCAAAAGTGCCGAAACTCGTACAAAACAAAACCTTGCCCAATGAATTTAAAACTGTGCACGTCTGCGTTTGGGTGCCCCAGTTTCCGTAAAACTGGGCAGTTTTCAATAGTGCCGAAACGCGGGCAAAATAAAACCCTGGCCAATTACTTTAAAACTGTGCACGTGCGTTTTCGGGTGCCCCAGTAAGGCGTTTGGGAACTGCACTTGTGTGCGTGCAGACCTGCCTATGTTCAGGGGAAACCAAAAAAATATTTTACAGACAAATGAAACGCACCTCCCCCACCCCCCTGTGTGCAAATGCGCGGTGCCTGTAAACGGTACCTCACATATATGCCCGAGCCAGCGCGTGTCGCTGCGTAGTAAGCAAAAGCCGAAAACCTAACGGCGTTTTTTTTCTCTCAGCCGTCCCACGCTATGAGCACGCGTATATACGTACATAAGTATGTTCATACATATGAGCACCGCGCGGCCACGCTATGCTGACGCCCTGTCGGATAACGGCTTACTGCCGTTATGCGCGTACTCCTGCAGAATCCCCACTACTGAACTTCCCCTGAAATACCCACACCTCTCCACACTCTAGCTCTTTACACTATTTCAGCGCCGCCCTCCGAAAAATCTAGCAAAACTACTGCAAACAATCCCGGAGTCCCTGCTCGGGCGCCATCTGTAAGGTAGTCTTTTCGAAGGCCGAGGTAAGCTCAGCCTCTCCAGGGCCACCTTACAAAGAAATTTGTAATGTGCCGGGACCCGAGATCGCGGAAATGGAGACGCCGTGTGTGGACAGGTGGGCGTGTGGGGCGACAGGGGGGAGCCTGATCGACACCGGTCATCCGGTGATTGGCGGAGGCGCCTTCTGGCAGGGTAGCCGCCCCTGTCTGCTCCGACTCGAGTGCCCCTGGTAGTGCCTAGGCAGCACCCGTTCCGGAGACAGGCACGCGCCGTCTGGGGGCCCGCGGTCTGGCGCGGTAAGGACCTGCGGCCAGCCTCGCGGAGCCTCCAACGGTGGTTGGCGGAGGCGCCTTCTGGCAGTGTAGCCGCCCCTGTATGCTCCGACACGAGTGCCCCTGGTAGTACCTGGGCAGCACCCGTTCGGAGACAGGCATGCGCCGTTTGGGGCCCGCGGTCTGGCGCGGTAGGGACCTGCGACCAGCCTCGCGGAGCCTCCGACGGTGGGCGACCACACTTACCGTCTTGCACTTTGGGAGGGGGGAAAGGGTTAACTGTTACACCAATACACTCGCACACATTGTTTCTCTCTATTCCTTTTATTTCTTTCCTTGTCCTTGTCTTTCCTAACTTAGTGGATAAATTTACGTTCCCTACGTCCCTACCTATTCGCACCAGACTCAGCCTAGAAAAGGGGCATCTCGCAGCCTCGCTTACCCGATCTTCTAGCGCAGATCGTTGTCTTTTTGTCTCCTCGCCCGGCGCCTTGTCCTCGTTGCGGTCTTGATGTTCCGGCCCACTGACTTGGGATCGCGACTGCCTTGTCTCGTTGCCAAACACTAACTCCTCGAGTCGAGCTCTGCCTGGCGATCGCGAGCCCTTAGCTGCGGCCCTTGTCCGGGCTGCGCTGCCGCTGCTGCCGTTGCTGCCCACGCCCGTGGCTTTCGCGCGGTTGGCCGCTCTCGGGCTGCGGCCGGCGCCCTTGCTCTCTTTCGCTCTCTGGGTCGCGTCTTCGGTTATCCCGTTATTCCTTGTTCTGCTTGGGGTTCTCGGCTCTCGGCGTCGCTCTCTCTCGGTTCTGCTTGCGGTCCTCTGCTTTCTAGCTCGCTCTGCTTTGCTGCTCTGCTCTCTGGGTCGCTCTGCTCTGCTCTGCTTGGGGTTCTCGGCTCTCGTCGTCGCTCTCTCTCGGCTCTGCTGGCTCTGCTTTCTGGATCGCTCTGCTTTCTAGCTCGCTCTGCTTTGCTGCTCTGCTCTCTGGGTCGCTCTGCTCTGCTCTGCTTGGGGTTCTCGGCTCTCGTCGTCGCTCTCTCTCGGCTCTGCTGGCTCTGCTTTCTGGATCGCTCTGCTTTGCTAGCTACCGTGGGTCTCGAACTTAAATTACAGCTTCAGAATTTACCCTACTTATTTAATAATAATCAAAATTATAAACTTCATAATGCTCAATACTTAGATCTACCAATTATAACTACTTATAAACTATAAAAATTATAAACTTCAAAAATGTCCCTGATCAATACTTAAATCTAACTATAAAAATTGTGCGTCGTCACAAATTACTTAAATTCGTTAAGTCAATTAAACGACAGACCTGTTCGAAGTGCACTTCAGTTGTGAAAATTCTGACTGCGTGCAGCGGCGCTTCGAAAAATGAACACGTCTCACATCTTTGATGTTATTTTTAGAAAATCCCGTTAGACAGTTTGTTTACTTTTTGTCAATTTGTTTTCGCATGCATTTTTTTAATTTTGGTCTATGGACGGAACCATTGTGCAATGTAGATAACACATGCGGACTTGTTTTTCTGAACGATCATTTTATTCTCTTAAGCTTAGAAAAAAAAATTTTGTTGTACTTCAACAACAAAAATAATAACAAACATTTTTGAATGTTTTGCTTAGCTGATAACAAAAATATTGCCTCTAATTATACGTACGGTGCGTTAAATATTAACTGTTTGATTAAAAATATAATGTTTTTATACCCGTACTCGAAGAGTAAAAAGGGTATATTGTATTTGTGGTAAAAGTGGATGTGTGTGACATAGAGAAGGAATAATTTCCGAACCTATAAAAGTATATATATTCTTAATCAGCATCGATAGCCGAGTTGATATAGCCCTGTCTGTCTGTCTGTCTGTCTGTCCGTCTTGTTTGTCGCCCATTGCTCGGAGGCTATAAAAGATAGAGCTAGAGCAACCAAACTTTCTATCTAGACTCCTGTGATACCAAACCAAGACAAGTGTATTTCAAAATTTCGCCACGCCCCCTTCCGCCACCACAAAAGATGAAAGTCCACACTTTTGAAGATAGACAAAAACGAAACATTCAGTATCGTTGGGAATGATCATATCTACCAGATTCCCGAATTTGGTTTAGATCGGTTCATTATTGTAGACACAGTGATAAAATGAGTAAGTCATTTATGGGGATGATTGTCGCTACAGATTCTGTCTTCGCTCACACACTGCTCACACATTCTGCCTCGTGCAGTGTACGTGTGAAGTGATGTAGATGATGTGAGAAGTGATGCAGATGATGTAGATGTAGATGACAATGTAGCAAAAATATGTATAATGTAAAAACTGATAAAACATTTGAAAATTCCACATAAATCACATGTGTACTGACTGAGTACGGGTGATAAAAGTAGAGTCGCGTTCAAAGCGACTCCGTACGTTTTTTCTAATTTCTATCTTCAAATTGTGGTTTTTCGTCGTTTAAGGGGGTGGGGCGGATATTTTGAAATACACTTTGAACAGAAAGTTATTTGCTCTAGCTCTTTTTAGTCTCCAAGCACTGGGCGCTCAACAAGACGGACGCACAAACATGGCTATATCGACTCGGCTATTGGTGCTGATCAAGAATATATATACTTTATGGGGTGAGAAACGCTTCCTTCTGTAGGTTACACACATTTACCACAACTACAATATACCCTTTACTCTACGATTACAGGTATAACAAAATTAATAATCATCATATTAGGTTAGGTTAGGTTTATGGGGCTGCTCCACCTAAGTCGAGGTCACTGGAGGCAAGAATTGCCCATTGTGATGCCCACACTCGTCATGGGATTACGTCCGTCGCCTAGGGAGATTTTCGTGAACCATCCCGAGGTTCAACAAAGAGCATCAGCCTCTCCAAAGGCATGTTTGCCAGGCTATCCCCCTCGTGAAAGGCGCTGCCGAGTATTCGGTGACGCCTTTCCATGAGTGCAGGACAGCCACAGAGAAGATGCTGGATGCTCTCTATTTCCTCCCTCGCCCCCGCAGCTGCGGCAGAAGTCATGATGGGGCAATCTGTACCTAGTGGCCATGTGGCCGATGACACAGTGCCCCGTTATAACTCCGTCGGTGTTCGCACCTGACTCTTCCTGAAACCTAGGAGAGTCTTAGTGCGTTTAGGGTCATAGTGGGGCCAGAGCGAGCGAGAGATCTCACAGTTGGGTGTTGCGTTCCACCGTCTGTCTGATCTCGTTCTAGCTCGACCCATCATCTGCGATGATGACTGTCTCGCAGAACCTCCTCCGTATATCGCCTGACTGCGTCCGCCAGTGGTTTGGCCGATCCATTTCTGGCACACTCGTCCGCACTCTCGTTGCCCGCGATGTCGGTGTGACCGGGACCCACGTGAGTGTGATTGAGTGCGCCCGATCTGGTTTAGCGCGTCCACTGTGTCACGTACGAGTCTGCTCGTGATTTTACAGGGAAACCAGGGCTTTGATAGCAGCTTGGCTGTCAACACAGATTGCTATGTTCCTCCTGAGGTATCTCCAAGGTGTATATCAACTTTGCCGCTTGCCATACTGCGTATATCTCCGCCTGAAATACACTGCACCAGTCTGGTAGTCTTAGGATATGTTGGTTGCTAGTTCTTCAGAGAAGATTCCTGCTCCTGTCCTTCGGTTGTCTTTGACCCGTCAGTGAAGATGGAGAGCACGTTCTGCCCAAGAGCAGCGTTACGCGTCCATTCCTCTCTTTCCGGTATGTGTCCTTTAAAATTCCTCTTCCATGAAAACTCCGAGACACAGTAGTCGCTCCGTTCGCCCGTTCCACTTTCCTCCTTACGAAGTATTGTGGCGTGGCCATAAGGCGATGGTTTGAAGAACCGCGCAGCTGAAAGCCTCGCGGCACTTGTCTCAGCCTTGCACTTAAGGTGGAGGCCTATGGGCTCCAGGTTTAGCATGGTGTCCAGAGCAGCCTGTGGGGTGGATCTGAGGGATCCCAGTGACTCAAGGCATGCCGTCCGCTGAACTTTCCGGAGGTTCTCGAGGTGGGATTTGGTGTTGGCCGCTTCCCACCACACAAAGCTTCCATATGTCAGAATGGGTCTTATTACCGCTGTGTACATCCAATGGATGATGTGCGGTTGTAAGCCCCATGTCCGTCCAAAGGTCTTCCTACAGATGTAGAAAGCAGCCATTGCCTTTTTCTTCCTTTCCTCCGTGTTTCTCTTCCAAGAGAGTTTGGAGTCAGGGATGACACCAAGATACTTGGCTTCTTTCGATAACTCAAGCGTCGTTCCACCAATTGCTGGTAGTTTGAAGTTTGGTATCTTGTATTTTCGTGAGAACAACACCAGTTCTGTCTTTTGGGGGTTAACCCCCTGCGACCGTTTTGGTGTGCCCAGCTCGCGGTCGTTCCCAGTGCAGATTCCAGAAGATCACTGATTGTAGGTAGGAACTTACCCGTTACCAGTATCACTAGATCATCCGCATAGGCCACAATCCTTGTATCCAACCTCCCCAACTGAAGAAGAAGGTCGTTGAGGACTAAGTTCCACAGGAGAGGGATATAACCCCCTGCGGAGTACCTCGTGTGACCGTCTTCCTTGAAGAGGAGGTGCCGAGACCAGCGCTGATCGTTCTGCTCCTGAGAACGCTGTCCAGCCATAAGGTTACCGTCGGGTGTGTGCCAATCTTGGTCAGTGCGGCCGTTATTGACTCGATCCTGACGTTGTTGAAGGCTCCCTCTATGTCTAGGAAGGCCGCCAAAGCATATTCCTCATCATCATCATATTAATATTAATACATATATACTATATAACAATGCATTTTATGATTTTAAATTATAGATAAAAAAAAATTGTTAAATTATTACATCATTTAAATTGCCGTTCGTGTCAAAATACATATGTGTAATCAATGATTTAACTAATAATGATTCAATTAATTACTGATTTAAATTATTATTGATTTAATTGATTAATGTATAAATGACATTAATGTCATAATGTCAATCGTGTGTTATCGCGTGTTAAAGTGAATGTCGAAAAAGGCCTTTGTATAGAATATTCTATGCGATATCCAACTTTAAAAAGAATGGACAAACTTTACTCAATAAAAGCGGAAATTCCAAAGTATTTTGCACCCGATTGTTTAAATCCTCTGAAATCCAGGTGCTCATCTGAACGAATGGGCAAAGCAGAAGCGTTGGTGTGTGATAGAGAGCGAGAGGGAACGATGCTCCTCCAAATGGCTTTCTTCATTGTGTCTATACTAATTATCCGATCCAATTTAGATTTAAGCCACTGATAGATATGAGCTTTTTCTATGTTTCTTTTTTCTGCGATTTCTGTTATCTTTAAAAATTGTGTGAGCACACATACACTGTCGGGTTACCCAGCCCGATGTTTAGTTATAAAAACTTTATGTTAGTTAGTGGAGCAGCCTGACGTAAATCTACCTACATATGTTTGCTTATTCAATTGTATTGTATATATTGTAATTGCTTTATGCTTATGGTTACGCTTATGCTCATTTCGCTACTACAGCTGCAGCATCTATGCTGTTCTCCCGCTCTCTCTCTCTCTCTATCTATTGCTCGCACTCGGCTCAGCAGCAGCCCGAGCTTCTTTTCGTTCTCTTTACCTCTTGCAGTGGGGCACGGACAATTCGGTCCGCCTGCCCTCTAGCAGTCTGGATGTAACTATCATAACTTTCGGTGCATTTTTTATACCAAAGCTACACACGCGTATTGCCGCTACCTCATATAATTAATAAAATTGTATTTCCAAGTGAAATCCTCGGCTCTTTTATTTTAAAAATTTTGCAATAATTATTAAAACGCTTAACGCTTAATTTTTACCACAAAACAATTTACCCTTTTACTCTTCGAGTACGGGTATAACAAAAGATGCAACGTGGTATCAAAAGTGGACAACCGGTCTGATATCAACCTAAGCATCCTGCATGTTACTCTGTTTTTTTTTTTAGATGCCTCCTTCTTAGATGATCTGTGGCTAAGCCGGAAATTGGCATTTCTCTTTAATATTAAAAAAAATATTACATTTTGTTGTTCAGTAGTAGTTTGTTACACAACTTTTTTCTCAGATCCCTAATAAAAACAATAAAAATAAACAAAGACCAGCAGTTCACAAAATTCTTTCCAATAGACTACAACTCGTACTACAATTCTCATTCTTGCACGTGAACTCCGGAGAAAGTGTCAAAAAATGAAATCTCTAGAAATACAGTGGCATTTACGATTTTTTCGATTGATTTGATAAATCTCGCGTCAAAATTTCTAGAGATTTCTGTGTTTAATGAGCCCCGACCACTATTAATTCGTACGGCATGCTTTTTTTTACCCATATGCAATGTTTAACAGACGATATTTTAATACCAATGCACAGTGGATCCGCTTGTATGGAAGAGAGGCCAAATATACTAACAATGGCCATAGCGTGATGAAATTTTAACAAAAAAATAAAAAAAAAATGTTCTAAACACATAACAAAAATGGGACAAATCTAACGGCTATATCCTATAGCTCCCATAGGAGCAATCGATACAAAATTTAAAAAAAACTCTTTGATAACTGGGAAAAATTCAAAAGGATATTTTACTGTTTACAAAGTTTCTTTTCAGTAAATATTGGTGTTTCGTCATACGGGTATCCATTAAAAGCGAGATAACTTCGATGGGTTCTGCTGGCAACAAATTTTGCTTTTGATGCTCATTGCGTAAAGCAGAAACAGCGGACTCGTCTATTTCGGTCAACTGAGCTATACGCCGTCGTTTTGTTCTCGCTGAAGACTCCACAAAATCAAGTTTTGGGCGACCTCGATGTGCACTTTCCACCATTTGCTGTTCATTATTATTTGTGCATTTTGGGAAAATTGGTTCCCGTTTTGATCCAGCCAATCACATTGATATCGGAGAACTGTAGATTTTTACGATCGTAACGAGTCCAAAAATCAACAATTTTTTTCCAAATGTAGCCAATCGATTTTTTAATCTCTGACAATTCAGATATGTAGCCGTTATTTTCAATATTTTTGTTGTACATCAGCAAGCAACTTAATTTTTTCTGCGTTGGTACTTTTTGTACACCATAAATTGAAAATATGTAAGCGTGTAAACACACACTGCCTTTCAAAACCAAATCGAAAATTTAAAAGGAAAAAAAATGAAAATATAATTAATTAAATGGTCATTGAAAATTGTATACAAACACGAAAGATCATTAAATAGCCTCAAGACAAAAAAAGGCAAAAGCTGGACCATCCGTTGCGCAAATTTGCCCTTGAAAAATAAGACTTGGGGTTAGAATCTTTAAGATTACACCAACTTCCGCAAATATCCGCAACTACCTTTAACTCTTTTTATTACCTTAAGAATCAGATAAATATACGACACGACTAAAACCTTAAGCCCACATAATAAAGACAAACACAAAATGTACAAAAAGTAGGTCAAACTAAACCATTAATTTTAAAATAACTACAACACAAGTTAATTTTTTAAATTTAATACCTTAAAATAACCTTCAATTTAGAAATCAATTAAAAAATTACTTAAATTCGTTAAGTCAATTAAACGACAGACCTGTTCGAAGTGCACTTCAGTTGTGAAAAATCCGACTACTGCAGCGGCGCTTCGAAATGAACACGTCTCACATCTTTTGATGTTATTTTTTAGAAAATGTTGTTAGACAGTTTGTTTATTTTTGTCAATTTGTTTTCGCATGCATTTTTTAATTTTGGTCTATGAACGGAACATTTGCAATTCAATGTAGATAACACATGCGGACTTGTTTTTCTGAACGATCATTTTATTCTCTTTCTCGTTATAAAAAAATTACTGTTTGTACTTCATCAAAAATAATAACAAACATTTTTGAATGTTTTTTTTTAGCTATATAAAAAAAATATTGCCTCTAATTACAACGGTGCGTTAAATATTAACTGTTGTATGATTTTTAAAAATATAATGTTTTATACCCGTACTCGAAGAGTAAGGGTATATATTGTATTTATTAGTAAAAGTGGATGTGTGTGACATAGAAGGAATAATTTCGAACCTATAAAGGTATATATATTCTTAATCAGCATCGATAGCCGAGTTGATATAGCCCTGTCTGTCTGTCTGTCTGTCCGTCTTGTTTGTCGCCCATTGCTCGTAGGTTATAAAAGATGAGCTAGAGCAACCAAACTTTCTATCTAGACTCCTGTGATACCAAACCAAGACAAGGTTTATTTCAAAATTTCGCCACGCCCCTTCCGCCACCACAAAAGATGAAAGTCCACACTTTTGAAGATAGATAAAACAGAAAAATTATCGTTGGGAATGATCATATCTACCAGATTTCCGAATTTGGTTTTAGATCGGTTCATTATTGTAGACACAGTGATAAAATGAGTAAGTCATTTATGGGGATGATTGTCGCTACAGATTCTGTCTCTCGCTCACACACTGCTCACACATTCTGCCTCGTGCAGTGTGTACGTGTGAAAGTGATGTAGATGATGTGAAGTGATGCAGATGATGTAGATGTAGATGACAATGTAGCAAAATATGTATAATGTAAAAACTGAAAAACATTTGAAAATTCCACATAAATCACATGTGTACTGACTGAGTACGGGTATAAAAGTAGAGTCGCGTTCTTGACTCCGTACGTTCTTTCTAATTTCATCTTCAAATTGGCTGGTTTTTCGTCGTTTAAGGGGGTGGGGCGGATTTTAATACCTTGGGCTGAAAAGACCACTGCTCTAGCTCTTTTTAGTCTCCAAGCACTGGGCGCTCAACAAGACGGACGCACAAACATGGCTATATCGACTTTCGGCTATTTGGTGCTGATCGAATATATATACTTTATAAGGAGTGACTTCCTTCTGTAGGTTTACACCACATTTATTCTAATATACCCTTTTACTCTGCAATTGAGCGTATAACAAATTAATATTTAATACATATATGTATATATACTATATAACAATGCATTTTATGATTTTTAAATTATAGATAAAAAAATTGTTAATTATGGCCCATCATTTAAATTGCCGTTCGTGTCAAAAATACATATGTAATCAATGATTTAACTAATTAATGATTCAATTAGTACTGATTTAAATTATTATTGATTTAATTGATTAATGTATTAGCCGAGCATTAATGTCGTTCCAACTATTTACATTTACAATTATTTACAAGTGAAATCGTGTGTTATCGCGTGTTAAAGTGAATGTCGAAAAGGCCTTTTGTATAGAATATTCTATGCGATATCCAACTTTATAAAGAATGGACAAACTTTTACTCAATAAAAGCGGAAATTCCAAAAGTATTTTTGCACCCGATTGTTTGAAATCCTCGAAAAATCAGGTGCTCATCTGAACAGATGGGCAAAAGCAGAAGCGTTGGGTGTGTGATAGAGGCGAGAGGGAACGATGCTTCTCAAATGTCTTCTTTCTTCATTGTCTATACTAATTATCCGATCAATTTAATTTACTGACTAGATATGAGCTTTTCTATGTTTCTGCTTTTTCTGCGATTTCTGTTATCTTTAAAATTGTGTGAGCACACATACTGTCGGGTTACCTAGCCCGATGTTTTAGTTATAAAAACTTTATGTTGGATTAATTGGGCACCCTAACGTAAATCTACCTACATATGTTTGCTTATTCAATTGTATTGTATATATTGTAATTGCTTATGCTTATGGTTACGCTTATACTCATTTCGCTACTACAGCTGCAGCATCTATGCTGTTCTCCCGCGCTCTCTCTCTCTCTATCTATTGCTCGCACTCGGCTCCTTGGCAACCCGAGCTTCTTTCGTTCTCTTTACCTCTTTGCAGTGGGGCAGGGCGGGCATTCCGGTCCCGCCTGCCCTCCTAGCAGTCTGGATGTAACTATCATAACTTTCGGTGCATTTTTGCCTTACCCCAGCTACACACGCGTATTGCCGCTACCTCATATAATTAATAAAATTGTATTTCCAAAATTGAAATCCTCGGCTCTTTTATTTAAAACCTACCTTTTTGCAATAGCTGTAAAACAGCAACGCTTAATTTTACCACAAAACAATTTACCCTTTTACTCTTCAATTACGGGTATAGCAAAAGATACAACGTTAATTTATCAAAGTGGTGGACAACCGGTCTGATATCAACCTAAGCATCCTGCATGTTACTCTGTTTTTTTTTAGATGCCTCCTTCTTAGATGATCTGTGGCTAAGCCGGAAATTGGCATTTCTCTTTAATATTAAAAAATATTAAATTTTGTTGTTCAGTAGTAGTTTGTTACACAACTTTTTTCTCAGATCCTAATAAAAACAATAAAATAAACAAAGACCAGCAGTTCACAAAATTCTTTCCAATAGACTACAACTCTGTGCTACAATTCTCATTCTTGCACGCTCTCGAAGAAAGTGTCTAAAAATTAAATCTCTAGAAATACAGCGGCATTTACGGATTTTTCAATTCATTTGATAAATCACTCGCGTCAAATTTCTCGAAGATTTCTGTGATTTACAATGACCCCGACCACTATTAATTCGTACGGCAAAGCTTTTTTTTACCCATATGCAATGTTTAACAGAACATATATAGCACTTTCGGTCGAGGCAAAATTTTGCGCGTCTTAGTACTAGCCTTTACCTATAATTACGTATCAAATATGTTGTATAGGGTACATAAGCCATAAGATTACTACATAAATACTACAATGAGAATAACCACAACGTTCCTAGTGGTTTTTATACCCGTATTCGAAGAGTAAAAGGATATATGTATTGTATAACCTTTGGTACCTTTGTGGTAAAAGTGGATGTGTGTAAATATAGAGAAGGAATAATTTCCGACCCTATATAAAGTATATATATTCTTGATCAGCATCAATAGCCGAGTCGATATAGCCATGTCTGTCCGTCTGTCTGTCTGTCCGTCTTGTTTGTCGCTCCATTGCTCGGTGGCTATAACAGATAGAGCAACCAAGTTTTTCCAGGCTGATGTGATCTCTCACTCCTAGAAATTTTTCAAAATTTCGCCCAGCCTACTTCTGCCCCACAAAAGAGCGCACATCTGTTGCGTCCACAATTTTGAAAATAACAGAAAACGAGAAAAACAGAATCATAGAGAAAAACCATGTCTATCAGGGTCCCAAATCTGAATCAGATCGGATCATTAGTATAGCCACAATAGACAAAAACATACGCAAAAACTTCGCTCCATCCCTTTCGCACTCACACAAAAATCGAGTAATTTTGGTTTTCGTATAAATGAGCGCCTCGATCTCAGAGACTATGAGCTAGAACAACCAAATTTTTTTCCTAGACTCCTGTGATATCGCTTCAGTGCAAGTTTATTTCAAAATTTTGCCACGCCCACTCCCGCCCCAAAAGACGAAAATCCACAATTTTGAAGATAGAAAAAAATAAAAATGCAGTATCGTAGAAAATGACCATATCTACCAGATTTTCGAATTTGGTTCAGATCGGATCATTATTGTAGCCACAATGATCAAATGAATTTTCAGCAGCGAGCTGCCCCGGCCGCCGCTACAACCAAAACAAAATATACATTTATTTTGAGGGTTGCTGCTGCTGATTCTCTCACACTCACACTCGCACGCTCTGTCTTGTGCAGTGTACGTGTGTTGTTGTGAGAACTGATGTATATGTAGATGACAGATGCATCAAATAAATGTAAAATGTAAAAACTGATTTGAAAATTCCACATAATTCACATGTGTACTGACTGAGTACGGGTATAAAAAGTAGAGTCGCGTTTACAGCGTTTACAGCGACTCCGTACGTTCTTTCTCGTTTTTAATGTTTTGCTTAACTGATAAGAAAAATATTGCCACTAATTATAGGTACGGTGCGTTAAATATTAACTGTTTGATTAAAAATATAATTTTTTAATATTTTAATATTGTGTGACATCCCCTTTGGCCTCTATAACACATTTACAACGCTTTGGCATAGATTTTAATAAATCCTGGCATTGTTCTTTTGAAACAGAGTCCACATCTCTTGAAGTTTTCTTTTTAGGTCAGGAAGGGGTTCTTTGAGGATAATTTTTAAATTTCTTTGTATTATTCCCCATATATTTTCGATTGGGCTTAGGTCCGGGCTATTTGATGGCCAATCTAAGACCTCAATTTCCTTGTACTGCAGCCAGGATTTGGTTCATTTGGCAGTATGAGATGATGCTCCATCCTGCTGAAAAGTGTATTCACCACAGTCAGCCAGTTTTGGTATTGCTGCCAATCTTTCATCTAAATTGTTAACGTATTTTTCTGCGTTAACTATTCCCTCAATAAAGTGGAGTTGTCTTACCTTTGGCTGACATACAATCCCACACCATTACATTTGCAGGGCTTAACGGTCCTTTTAAGGCAGTCTTTATGGTAAGCTTCTCTTTTTGTTACGGATGATTCTCCTTCCCGCATCACCGACACACACATTGTAGTGGGGCATGAAGCGGTGTTAGAAAAGGTTCAAAATTTTTAAATGACAACGGGCAGCTTCAGCGATGCTTAGATGAAGATCGAACCAGTACAGGGAACATCGAGGGAGGTAAGGCTGCAGGCTTGCTTCATTTATAATCGATAAGGAAAAGGTATGTAGCTACGCGGGTGAGGTCAAGTCAAACGTCTCAAGTGAAGGACCGTGCATTTCCTTTTCCGATGTGACCTTGAACGAACCGGTGGTGTCTCTCCTGTGCCGTGAATAGAAAATAATTTAGTGCGACAAAATCTTAAGCCCCGTAGAAATCCGCGGCGTAAACTTAGTTCAAAGTGTTCCCAGATAAAACTGAAAGTACCTGCGGGTATAAGGGTGAGTGAGAGTATAAAATTTGTGTGCCTATAGGGATTGAGAGAGGTTATGTCTGTAGGGGTCGCCGAAAATCACGCAGGAGCCCGGGATCCGCCGAAGCGACTCAGGGGCCTCAACCAGGCCCACAGCCTAAGCGGTTTGTGGAGCAGCCGTGACTGGACAGAAACATTTTAGGAGCGCTTCGCCTGCAATACCGGCGCTCATACCAGAGCTCCAGCGCGTCCATCGAAGAGTCACCCAGAGTCCAGCGCGTTCATCGAAGAGTCACCCAGGTCCAGCGCGTTCATCGAAGAGTCACCCAGAGTCCAGCGCGTCCATCGAAGAGTCACAGAGTCTAGCGCCGTACATCGAAATTCCACCCGAGTCAATCTACGCCTATCTAAATTTAAACCAGAGCTCCAGCGCCGTCCATCGAAACTTCCACCCGGAGTCAGTCGACGCCTATCAAAATTTTATCACGAGTCCCATCGCCGTCCCTTGCCAACACATGCAGAGGCGCACAACGACGCCTCTTGTTTTCTGGGGTGACGGAGACTCTCAGTCGGAAAATTCACTCAAGGAGGAGGCCTGGTCAGCGGGCCAACTGCCCTGAAGTAGACCGCCAAAAAGATCAAGAAAATAGAGGTTAGAGAAAGCCAGCAGGGAAAATGTCGTAGGATCGGAGGAGAAGTCGCCAAGGATGTCCTATCAAAATAAACACTAATCTATGCTAAGTATAAGTGTAGGGCAGATTTAAAGCCCGGAATGGGTCAATGACAGCCTTAGAAAAGTATGATTTGTCGATTTTCCCAAATTTTTCCAGATTCCACCACGGAATCGATCTTTCGTCGTTAAATCCTCAAGCACATTGAGTCACAAATTGGAGTGAATGTTGATAATATTGAATTCAAACAAAGTATAAAAAACGAAATTTAACTAAAAAAAAATATTGTTGGCTGAAAAAAGAAGAAATAATTTAAAAATTCCCAAAAGGGAAAAATCAAAACAAAAAAAGCTGTACAAATGAAAATCTCAGTAGTTTTGATAATTTAATTAGATGTATCGAATATTCCATACTATATTTTTTTATAAATAAGCCTTATTGAATTACCTTAAATTTACAAATCTTAAACCTCTATGGACATATTAGGATAACTAGTGATAAATTTACCTGCTACTAGAAAGGATTTAAAAATTAAGAACGTGGAATTGAAATATTGAAAAACATGAATTTTGTTGAGGAAGACTGAGGAAGGAATGTGGAATTGAAATATTGAAAAAAATAAGCATTTTGTTGAGAAAGGCTGAAAGAATAGGAATGGGAAATTAAAATTATGAAAAATATAAAATTTTGTTGAGGAATACTGAATGGTTTGGAATGCGGAATTGAAACATTAAAATAAAAATAAAATTTTGTTGAGGATGCTCAGAGTTTAGGAGTAAAATATTACAACATTAAATAAAATTAAGAAATAAGAAAAATTAATGAAGAATGTTATAGACTGAAGACCTGAACTGAAACACTATAAAATAAGAACTTTACTAAAAGATGCTAAAGTAGAAAAGGAGTTGAAACGTATAAATATATATAAAAAAAGTTGCTAGGAATACAAAAAAAGGAAAGGGAATATACTGTGAACTGAAAACTGGAAAAAATGAAAAAATATAAGTATAATAATTGCGGAATTTTGTTGTCATTATTTAAGGATGAGATCAGAGGTAGAACATTAGCCGAACCCATGCCGCGTTCCGATGACCGTAGAGAAAGGGGCGCTGATCCGTAGGCTGAAAAGATCCGTAGGATCGGAATAGGTGCTCTTCGGAAGGGAGGTACCGAATCCACACAACACCTGTGGATGTCCCATTCACTTGTTTTATCGTTCCTGATTTTCTGTATATCATTCTTTTCTTTCCTGTACTTGTCCTCTTTTTCTCGCTTCCCTGTTCTTTCTTTACTTCTCTCTTTTAAATGGTTATCTCTATCGGTTCTAGTAAAGTTTGTCGCAGCACCTAAAATTTCTGGAAGTATTGTTTGATAATCGATTGCAGCGGTGGGTGTGATTCAGTGGGCAAGACCACCACCCCAAAGCCGACGAGCCTGAGCCGGAAAGAAATACAGCGTGCCCCGCTAGCTCGAATCCCCTGTTAGACAACACTTCGCAGCTCCGTTGCACGTTACAACATCAAATTTAGATTCATCGCTAAATATGATGGTGTTCCATTGCCTTTGAGTCCAAGACGTCCGTTCCCGACCCATTGTAAACGCTTCTTCTTTAAAAAGCGTAAGCAATTTTTTCTTCTTAAAGTATTTTAAGCTATTAAGTGTGTAACATGGATAATCACTATACATACTTTATAGAATTTATACCCAATATTTCGCAACTGCAGGCGCGTCCATTCACGCTTCACACTTTTCCGATTTGATCGGACCATTTAGACTACATTTCTCAAGCTTTAGCGACGATCGGCCTTCATAATTGTGGCCAGGGCTCTTTTGTCACGAGCTTTTATTGCAGATTTTCGACCTCTATTTGCGACATTATTTTTATTTGCCATTTTCTTAAAAGTGTTTATAAGGCCTTGAACGGACGACTTAGCCAGATTTAATTTCTTGGCAATTTCACCAAAAGTGTTCCCCGATTTATAATAATCAACAACTAAACTTCTTATTTCGTTGCAAATAGGCTTAACGTGCCATCGTTGCTAAACTTTGACTAATTTGAAGCAATTACATATTTCTTACATTTTGTATTGTAAGACTGCTTAAGTTATGACTAGATAATGATTATTTAATTTTCCTTTTGTTTTGATCTTCTTTCAATTCTAAGCGCAACGTACGTATAAAATTAGTGGCAATAGTTTTCTTATAAGTTAGGCAAAACATTCAAACAAATGTTTGCTATTATTTTGTTGTTGAAGGACAAAAAATTTTTTGTTCTAAGCTAAAAGAACAAAATGATCTTTCAGAAAAAATATTTCGCATGTGTTATCTACATTGGTATTGGAAAAACGTCTATTAAACATTGCATATGGGTAAAAAAGCTTGCCTACAATTAATAGTGGTCGGGGCTCGTATAGTAGCACGGTTGGTGGCGCGATGATTTTACTGATACGCCTACGTTGCCAAATCGGGTATATGTTGACTGTACTTCATTTTTGTTGTGCTAAAGGTGGTGATGCTTATTTTGTATTTTTGAGCACTGCATCCAGGAGCCCGTGAAAGTAGACCAGTTCCCTTCAGTGTTACATTTGACGGAGATCCTTTGCATACTGTTTGAAGTTCCATTGTGGTGTGTGTTGCAAATATCCATTTATTTGGGTGTTGAGGGTTTAACCACACCATGTCACCATGACCAAGCTCAAACGATGAGTCCCAGAACGGAATTGGTATGATGCTGACGACTTCGCGTTGAGACCGGGAAGAGTCACCTTGAATACGACGTGTGAGACAGTCCTATCCTTCCTTTCCTTTTCTTTTCTATCCTTTCTGACCACGTTTATTGTGGCCCAATAATGTGACCTTTCCTTTCCTATCCTTTCTGACCACGTTTATTGTGTAGAATAAGGGATGTTTGATTTTTAGAATAAAAGTTATCGTTGGTTTTAACCTTTTCAATTACTTGTGCCATGTACTCAGCGTATTTTGAGTCGAGAACACCGAAGAGACTGCTTAAGGTGAGGTTAGGTGTATAGGTGTATGTTAGGTGTATAGGGCGGCTCCACCGAAGTCGAGGTCACTCAGGCAGGAATTGCCCTTTGCGTGCCCACCTCGTCATGGGATTACGTGCGGTGCCTAGGGGGGTTTCGCGAACCATCCCAACGCCTCAATAAAGAGCATCAGCCTCTTGAGGCATGTTCCGGCGGGTCGACCGTGTGAGGATCAAGGCTGAGGTAGGCTCAGTCCGTCCAGGATTCGTACCTCTACAAAGGAATTTGTAGTTCGCTGGAACTTCTTGGCGAGGGGTTGGCCGTGAGACCGAAAGAAGGCTCTTACTATGTTACCGGGTGGTGGTAGCGGCAAGGGAAATGTTTGTACTAGCGAAATGAAAACCGCTGACGATCGAGTTCTCTTTGAATATGTAATAATGCCTTTTTGATAATTAATTGGTGGTGTAGTGTTTTGGTGGGTGTGTCGGGGGAAAGAACCGATGGAGCGTCGATGCTGACGTTGGAACTACCGGTATTTGGCTGATAAACTGCCCAACGGTGTGATCGACGTTGGGTGAACTACCCCGATTGATCAGCGGCACGCTCTATTTAAAGCCGGCACCTGGTGTGTGGGGCCGCTGAGTCCGCATTCTGTCTTGGGGTGTGGGGTTCTTCGGGAGTGGGTTTTTGGTCGAGGCGTTGGTGAGTTTTGCTGGCTCTTCAGCACCTAGTGACTGAGATTTGGGGTACGCTTTTGCTGAAATGCATCGCGGAAAGATTCAGGTCGGGTTGGTGCGGTGGTATGGGGTGGGTCTTTGGGTCGAATTGTAGGTGGTGTTGCTGGCTCTGCAGCTGACCTAGTAGGCGCACTTTTGCTGAAATAGCATTGCGGAATTGAGCAGTGTATTGGGTCGGGTTGACCCTAATTGTAATTGGTAATTGGGTTGCTTAGGTAGTGGAACCAGTGGTTTCGGAGACGCTGGAGTTGATTGCCAGTGAAATCTCGGGTATCAGCTCATCCCATGTGTTTTGGTGGTCCTCCACGAATTGTGCAATCATGGTTTCACCGTCCGGTTGGCCCGTTCCGTAGGGTTTTGCTGGGGGCTGTACGGTGCGGTGTGTTGCAGATCTACGCCGGCTGTTTGCAAAATGTGCGAAATGAGCGGCTGGTGAACTGCGTTCCGTTGTCGCAGACAAATCGTTTTTACGCCAAGTGACTTAGAATGCGTTCCCGAAAAGCTAGCTCTATGGTAGCTGTGGTAGCTTTCTTAAGTGGCACTAGTTCGGTCCATTTCGAGGGTGTCGAAAATACCAGTAGCATGGTGTTTCCTCGTTTGCATCGGGGCAGTAGCCCACGAAGTTCACATAGTGTGGCAAAGGTTCCTCTCCCTGCGGGTGAGGCATTTACCCAGGGCTTGCGCTGCAGTGCCTTGAACTTTTGACATCTCAAGCAGCTGTGTACGTACTTCCTCACATCGCTGTGCGATCCGTGTGATGGTTTTCGAACGCCGAGGTGACCTGTTGTGGGCTGGTCATGGCATTCCTTGAATCTTGGGCGTCGGTCCTTTGGGACACAAGTTTCCATGACACGTAGTCGTGGTCGTCAGCTCCGTGGCCCAGATGCCTGTAGAGTTCTCCATTCTCGAAGACGTAGTCTGGGTATTTATCGGGTTCTTCTTAGGTTTTGCTACGTTCCGAGGTTCGGGATTAATGATTAATGTTTATTGAAATCAAACTTATATTTATACAAAATCGTTGGGGCGAGTTGCCTCCATGCAGGTGTTCTGTCGTCGGAACCAAAGCCCGTTACGTAAGTTTCCCACAGTCAACATGCAATATGAGGCGTCAGATTTCGGTCAGCGGTGGTACCTGCCCAATGCCCGTTACGTAAGGTTCTCACGGCTTGATGCAGACCAACACTTTTAGGCAGCGACAATGACCGCCGCTGGAACTGCATCATATTGCAACTTGGACTTGGGGTGGTCTTAAATTGATTAGGCCAAACACACTGCATGAATACACTTCACCACCCCTTTTATAAGAATAACGTAATATAGTAATGGGTTATTTAAGGTGTTCAAAGGTTTTACAAAAATTGTTTGTGTGTGTTTAAATATATTTTGTAGGTGTAAATTGCTTTAAGTGTACATTGTATTTGTATGAAGTTAATGATTAATGTTTTTGAAATCAAACTTATATTTATACAAAAATCGTTGGGGCAGTTGCCTCCATGCAGGTGTTCTGTCGTCGGAACCAAAGCCCCGTTACGTAAGTTTCCCACAGTCAACATGCAATATGAGGCGTCAGATTTCGGTCAGCGGTGGTACCTGCCCAATGCCCGTTACGTAAGGTTCTCCGGCAGATCATTAAACGTTCGTTCTCTTTGTAGTGACCAGACGTGTTTTTCTTGCGCTCCCCTTCTTTCTCTTATAAATTACAAACAAACGGTGTTTGGCCTAATAAATTTAATAATTTCACTCTAATCTGATTCTCTATCAAAATCCGCGGGTGCATGTCTATTTTTGTGTTTAAACACGACGTTTTAACCAATTTTGTGCGGCGGGAATTGTGTTTTGTTGTTCTTTAAGTAAGAAAATACATTTGGCCGCTCTTTAGCTTTTGTCTAGCAACTCTCTCTCTCTATCACCCAAACTAACTGTTCTTTTCTCTCGCTTATAAACCTTTTGTGCAGTAGCTCTCTCCGAAAGCTGTTGCAGTTCTCTCTCTTTTTTTTCCATTTCTTCTTTAAGCATAGCTTTTAGAAACTTTGCACTGTGGTCTGATTGCTATTTGTTTTAATCTTTCTTTTGTCATTGAAAAAAAATTAAAAACTAATATGGAATTTTCAGTGGTCTGTGCAAAAAACCTGCAAGAAGCAGATCACTCACGATCAGCCGAGCATACCTTGCTGGCTTTGCGATTTGCACGCAAAGTGTGCAGGTATTTCTGGCCGTGTGGGTGATGCCATCTCACAACGCAACGGCTTGCATTATAGTTGCGAGGATTGTCGTGCGGTAAAGGAAATGCGCTCGTTTATAGGCAGACGGGAGTGGCTTTAAGGGCTGATCGTGGGCTTTAAAAGCAATACGATCGGCTCTTAGCCATGGACACTCAGTTCAGCAGTTTACAGCTGCTGGCTGGTCTCCGCGGCCAAGAAGTCCACTCCACGGGACTTCAAGTGCCAACTGCCTCACGCCCGCCGTTATCTGAAAAACAACTCCGACCACTACGCCAGTGCAGCAGTTGATTTCGTTTTACTCCAAGGGCAACGATCACTGCTGGTGATGCGATTCGGTAGCCGAATGCATCGTCTCGGGAAATGCAGCCGACAGCGTCCGTGTCCGTAGAGTCCGTACCAAACCCATAGCCATCCATCGATTACGAACCCACCAGTTGTTGAACGTCCGGGACCGCCGGATATTGCCATCACAGGTACCGCACCTGTGGTGCCAAAACCATTGGTGGGTGTCCCCAAAACGACAAGTTTTTGTCTCTCGGCTTGCCCTGATCTTACATCTAATGATGTAACTGCTTTTATACAAAGCAAAATAAAAGCCGAAGGCCTAAAGGTGGAGAAGTTTAATTTCGCTTATGCCGGGGATAGCTTCTTTCAAGATAAGCGTCTCCCCAACTCATTTCAGCACCATCTGTTCTGCCAATTTTTGGCCGGAGCCTTTTGTGAAAGGTATAAGGCTAAGAAGAAGAATAGGCCCCCATAACTCTCCCCGGCAGTCAGACCATGCTCCATCCTCATCTTCCCGCTCTACTTCCACCCATCAAAAACTAGTTTCCTCTCTTTTAAATTACCAGAATGCTAGAGGCACGTACTAAGCTCAGCACTCTCTATCTTGAAAGTTTCATTTTGTCCCATATTATTGTGTTAACTGAAACCTGGTTAAACCGGACATCCTTAGTTCAAGTTTTGGCAGATCGGTACACAATATTTAGAAATGACCGTTTGTCTCGACGTGGAGGAGGGGTCCTCATCGCAGTGGACTCTAACTTCACGTCGGAACATTTCATATTCAGGTTCCACAAGACCGGAATTCCTGTGCATAAAACTGATTCTTCCAGCCTTTTCTATTTTCATTACCAGCTCGTACATTCCACCGTCTTCGGATATTCTATATACGAGCAGCACCTGTCCGCTTTAAAACTGTTTCTTCCTCGCTATCAGATAAAACCACATGATAGTTCTGGGGGATTTCAATTTGCCAGGCACTGTTTGGTCTTCGGTAAACGAGTCGAATAACCTTGTTCCCATATCACGACATGACTTTATTGACGGCTTGTGACCTGTCCCTGTCTCAATCAACCATGTGAAAAAATTCCTTGGGTCGATTGCTCGATTCTGCTTCGTCTCGGATCCGACCATAGCGTTGTTAACCCGAGCCCTTCCGCTCACTATACCTGAAGACTCCTACCATCCGACTTTCGAAGTATCGGTCGATATTGGACCTTCTGTATTGGATCGATCAGATAAGCTTTCTAAACGTGTCCGCTGCTTTCGTAAGGCCGAGTTTACGAAGCTTAATAGCCTGATTAGGGATTTCGATTGGTCCGCTCTGTACTTGTGCACTGACGTTCTGAAAGGCAAAACATTTTCTATAATGTACTTGAACACTCTTTGATTCTTGTGTCCCATATTTTTTTTGATTAGATCTGGGAAGCCCCTTGGTTTTACCAAAGGCTATCAGTCTAAAACATAAAATCAAGACTTTATAAAAAATTTCAAAAGTTGGCTCTCCTTCTTCTCTCTCTCGCTATGTAATAGCTCGGTCAAAAATTGTAAACGCTCAATGCTACACAAATTACCTAGCTCGATGCAGGATGCGCTTTTCTCAGGACCAAACAGTTTTACAGCTTCGTAAACAGCAAGCGTAAAACGTCCGCACATCCATCCTCGCTATCATTTAATAATTCGTCGGCAAACAATGATCAGGCCATTGCCGATCTTTTTGCACAATTTTTTCAAACAACCTATTCCCATGAAAGCTACTCTGGTCAGCCGTATCCATACAGTTTACCAAGATCGAACGGCATTTTCAGTCCTACGTTAAATGAAAGCTCACTGCTTCAGGATCTTCGACTAGTTAAGCCAGTGTTCTCACCGGCTCCTGACGGAGTCCCCGCCTGTGTACTCAGGTACTGCGCCGACGCTCTGTGTGGACCCCTGCTTAAACTATTCACCCTATCCCTTAACTCCTCCTGTTTCCTCCGATCTGGAAGGAATCGTTCATTATTCCTCTCCATAAGAAGGTAGTAAGTCTGACGCAATGAATTACAGAGGTAATTACAGAGGTAATTTTGTATTGTAAGACTGCTTACAGATTATGACTAGATAATGATTATGTTACACTGTTTCCTTTTGTTTTGATCTTCTTTCAATTCTAAGCGCAACGTACGTATAAAATTAGTGGCAATAGTTTTCTTATAAGTTAGGCAAAACATTCAAACAAATGTTTGCTATTATTGTTGTTGTTGAAGGACAAAAAATTTTTTGTTCTAAGCTAAAGAGAACAAAATGATCTTTCAGAAAAAAATATGTTCGCATGTGTTATCTACATTGGTATTGGAAAAATCGTCTATTAAACATTGCATATGGGTAAAAAGCTTGCCGTACGAATTAATAGTGGTCGGGGCTCGTATAGTAGCACGGTTGGTGGCGCAGATGATTTTACTGATACGCCTACGTTGCCAAATCGGGTATATGTTGACTGTACTTCATTTTTGTTGTGCTAAAGGTGGTGATGCTTATTTTTGTATTTTGAGCACTGCATCCAGGAGCCCGTGAAAGTAGACCAGTTCCCTTCAGTGTTACATTTGACGGAGATCCTTTGCATACTGTTTGAAGTTCCATTGTGGTGTGTGTTGCAAATATCCATTTATTTGGGTGTTGAGGGTTTAACCACACCATGTCACCTGACCAAGCTCAAACTTGATGAGTCCCAGAACGGAATTGGTATGATGCTGACGACTTCGCGTTGAGACCAGAGGAAGAGTCACCTTGAATACGACGTGTGAGACAGTCCTATCCTTCCTTTCCTTTTCTTTTCTATCCTTTCTGACCACGTTTATTGTGGCCCAATAATGTGACCTTTCCTTTCCTATCCTTTCTGACCACGTTTATTGTGTAGTCAATAAGGGATGTTTGATTTTTAGAATATAAAGTTATCGTTGGTTTTAACCTTTTCAATTACTTGTGCCATGTACTCAGCGTATTTTGAGTCGAGAACACCGAAGAGACTGCTTAAGGTGAGGTTAGGTGTATAGGTGTATGTTAGGTGTATAGGGCGGCTCCACCGAAGTCGAGGTCACTCGAGGCAGGAATTGCCCTTTGCGATGCCCACACTCGTCATGGGATTACGTGCGGTGCCTAGGGAGGTTTCGCGAACCATCCCAACGCCTCAATAAAGAGCATCAGCCTCTCTAGAGGCATGTTCCGGCTTAGCGCGTCGACCGTGTGAGGATCTATCTCAGGCTGAGGTAGGCTCAGTCCGTCCAGGATTCGTACCTCTACAAGGAATTTGTAGTTCGCTGGAACTTCTTGGCGAGGGGGTTGGCCGTGAGACCGAAAGAAGAGCTCTTACTATGTTACCGGGTGGTGGTAGCGGCAAGGGAAATGTTTGTACTAGCGAAATGAAAACCGCTGACGATCGAGTTCTCTTTTGAATATGTAATAATGCCTTTTATTGATAATTAATTGGTGGTGTAGTGTTTTGGTGGGTGTGTCGGGGGGGAGAAAGAACCGATGGAGCGTCGATGCTGACGTCTGTTGAACTACCGGTACTGTTGGCTGATAAACTGCCCAACGGTGTGATCGACGTTGGTGAACTACCCCGATTGATCAGCGGCACGCTCTATTTAAAACCGGCACCTGGTGTGTGGGGCCGCTGAGTCCGCAGTTCTGTCTTGGGGTGTGGGGTTCTTCGGGAGTGGGTTTTTGGTCGAGGCGTTGGTGAGTTTTGCTGGCTCTTCAGCTTACCTAGTGACTGAGATTTGGGGTACGCTTTTGCTGAAATCGCATCGCGGAAATTGATTCGGGTCGGGTTGAGTGCAGTGTGGTATGGGAGTGGGTCTTTGGGTCGAATTGTAGGTGAGTGTTGCTGGCTCTGCAGCTGACCTAGTAGGCGCACTTTTGCTGAAATAGCATTGCGGAAATTGAGCAGTGTATTGGGTCGGGTTGACCCTAATTGTAATTGGTAATTGGGTTGCTTAGGTAGTGGAACCAGTGGTTTCGGAGACGCTGGAGTTGATTGCCAGTGAAATCTCGGGTATCAGCTCATCCCATGTGTTTTGGTGGTCCTCCACGAATTGTGCAATCATGGTTTCACCGTCCGGTTGGCCCGTTCCGTAGGGTTTTGCTGGGGGCTGTACGGTGCGGTGTGTTGCAGATCTACGCCGGCTGTTTGCAGAAATGTGCGAAATGAGCGGCTGGTGAACTGCGTTCCGTTGTCGCAGACAAATCGTTTTGGTACGCCGAAGTGACTTAGAATGCGTTCCCGAAAAGCTAGCTCTATGGTAGCTGTGGTAGCTTTCTTAAGTGGCACTAGTTCGGTCCATTTCGAGAAGGTGTCGAAAATACCAGTAGCATGGTGTTTCCTCGTTTGCATCGGGGCAGTAGCCCCACGAAGTTGGCACATAGTGTGGCAAAGGTTCCTCTGCCCTGCGGGTGAGCATCTTACCCACGGGCTTGCGCTGCAGTGCCTTGAACTTTTGACATCTCAAGCAGCTGTGTACGTACTTCCTCACATCGCTGTGCGATCCGTGTGATGGTTTTCCGAACGCCGAGGTGACCTGTTGTGGGCTGGTCATGGCATTCCTTGAGGACTCTTGGGCGTCGGTCCTTTGGGACACAGAGTTTCCATGACACGTAGTCGTGGTCGTCAGCTCCGTGGCCCAGATGCCTGTAGAGTTCTCCATTCTCGAAGACGTAGTCTGGGTATTTATCGGGTTCTTCTTAGGTTTTGTACTACGTTCCGAGGTTCGGGATTAATGATTAATGTTTATTGAAATCAAACTTATATTTATACAAAATCGTTGGGGCGAGTTGCCTCCATGCAGGTGTTCTGTCGTCGGAACCAAAGAAGCCGTTACGTAAGTTTCCAGTGATCAACATGCAATATGAGGCGTCAGATTTCGGTCAGCAGTGGTACTTTTTGCCAATGCCCGTTACGTAAAGGTTCTCGGCTTAGATGCGGGCCGCAACACTTTTAGGCAGCGACAATGACCGCCGCTGGAACTGCATCATATTGCAACTTGGACTTGGGGAGTGGTGGCAGAATTGATTAGGCCAAACACACTGCATGAATACGCCCACCACCCCTTTTATAAGAATAGCTTGTATTATAGTAATGGGTTATTCTAAGGTCAATTCAAAGGTTTTACAAAATTGTTTGTGTGTGTTTAAATATATTTGTGTAGGTGTAAATTGCTTTAAGTGTACATTGTATTTGTATGAAGTAATAATGATTAATGTTTATTGAAATCAAACTTATATTTATACAAAAATCGTTGGGGCGAGTTGCCTCCATGCAGGTGTTCTGTCGTCGGAACCAAAGCCCCGTTACGTAAGTTTCCCACAGTCAACATGCAATAGCGAGGCGTCAGATTTCGGTCAGCGGTGGTATACCCAGTATACCCGTTACGTAGGTTCTCACGGCTTAGATCATTAAACGTTCGTTCTCTTTGTAGTGACCAGACGTGTTTTCTTGCGCGCTCCGCTTCTTTCTCTTATAAATTACAAACAAACGGTGTTTGGCCACAATAAATTTAATAATTTCACTCCTAATCTGATTCTCTATCAAAATCCGCGGGTGCATGTCTATATTTTTTTGTGAGCTTTAAACACGACGTTTTTGTAATTTTGTGCGGCGGGTAATTGTGTTTTTGTTATTTGCTTACGGTAAGTAGAAAATACATTTGGCCGCTCTTTTAGCTTTGTCTAACAACTCTCTCTCTATCACCCAAACTGCTGTTCTTTCTCTCTCGCTTACTAAGCCTTTTTGTGCAGTAGCTCTCTCGCTTAGAAGCTGTTGCAGTTCTCTCTCTTTTTTCCATTTCTTCTTAAGCATAGCTTTTAGAAACTGCTTGCACTGTGGTCTGATTGCTATTTGTTTTAATCTTTCTTTTGTCATTGAAAAAAATTAAAACTAATATGGAATTTTCAGTGGTCTGTGCAAAAACCTGCAAGAAGCAGATCACTCACGATCAGCCGAGCATACCTTGCTGGCTTTGCGATAGCGTGGTGCACGCAAAGTGTGCAGGTATTTCTGGCCGTGTGGGTGATGCCATCTCACAACGCAACGGCTTGCATTATAGTTGCGAGGATTGTCGTGCGGTAGAAAGCGAAATGCGCTCGTTTATGAGGCAGACGAGGAGTGGCTTTAGGAGCTGATCGTGGGCTTTAAAAGCAATACGATCGGCTCTTAGCCATGGACACTCAGTTCAGCAGTTTACAGCTGCTGGCTGAGTCTCCGCGGCGCAAGAAGTCCACTCCACGGGACTTGCAAGTGCCAACTGCCTCACGCCCGCCGTTATCTGAAAAACTAACTCCGACCACTACGCCAGTGCAGCAGTTGATTTCGTTTGCTACTCCAAGGGCAACGATCACTGCTGGTGATGCAGATTCGGTAGCCGAATGCATCGTCTCGGAGAACATGCAGCCGACTGTAGCGTCCGTGTCCGTAGAGTCCGTACCAAACTCCATAGCCATCCCATCGATTACGAACCCACCAGTTGTTGAACGTCCGGGACCGCCGGATATTGCCATCACAGGTACCGCACCTGTGGTGCCAAAACCATTGGTGGGTGTCCCACCAAAGCGACAAGTTTTTGTCTCTCGGCTTGCCCCTGATCTTACATCTAATGATGTAACTGCTTTTATACAAAGCAAAATAAAAGCCGAAGGCCTAAAGGTGGAGAAGTTTAATTTCGCTTATGCCAGGGAGATAGCTTCTTTCAAGATAAGCGTCTCCCCAACTCATTTCAGCACCATCTGTTCTGCCAATTTTTGGCCGGAGCACTTGGTTGTGAAAGAGTATAAGGCTAAGAAGAAGAATAGGCCCCCATAACTCTCCCCGGCAGTCAGACCAGTGCTCCATCCTCATCTTCCCGCTCTACTTCCACCCATCCAAAAACTAGTTTCCTCTCTTTTAATTACTTACCAGAATGCTAGAGGCTTACGTACTAAGCTCAGCACTCTCTATCTTGAAAGTTTCACATTTTTGTCCCATATTATTGTGTTAACTGAAACCTGGTTAAAACCGGACATCCTTAGTTCCGAAGTTTTGGCAGATCGGTACACAATATTTAGAAATGACCGTTTGTCTCGACGTGGAGGGGTCCTCATCGCAGTGGACTCTAACTTCACGTCGGAACATTTCATATTCCAGGTTCCACAAGACCTGGAATTCCTGTGCATAAAACTGATTCTTCCAGCCTTTTCTATTTTCATTACCAGCTCGTACATTCCACCGTCTTCGGATATCTCTATATACGAGCAGCACCTGTCCGCTTTAAAAACTGTTTCTTCCTCGCTATCAGATAAAGACCACATGATAGTTCTGGGGGATTTCAATTTGCCAGGCACTGTTTGGTCTTCGGTAAACGAGTCGAATAACCTTGTGCCCATATCACGACATGACTTTATTGACGGCTTGCTAGACCTGTCCCTGTCTCAAGTCAACCATGTGAAAAATTCCTTGGGTCGATTGCTCGATCTCTGCTTCGTCTCGGATCCGACCATAGCGTTGTTAACCCGAGCCCTTCCGCTCACTATACCTGAAGACTCCTACCATCCGACTTTCGAAGTATCGGTCGATATTGGACCTTCTGTATTGGATCGATCAGATAAGCTTTCTAAACGTGTCCGCTGCTTTCGTAAGGCCGAGTTTACGAAGCTTAATAGCCTGATTAGGGATTTCGATTGGTCCGCTCTGTACTTGTGCACTGACGTTCTGAAAGGCACAAACATTTTCTATAATGTACTTGACACACTCTTTGATTCTTGTGTCCCATATTTTTGTCCGATTAGATCTGGGAAGCCCCTTGGTTTACCAAAGAGCTATCCAGTCTAAAAACATAAAATCAAGACTTTATAAAAATTTCAAGAAGTTGGCTCTCCTTCTTTCTCTCTCGCTATGTAATAGCTCGGTCAAATTTTACCATTGTAAACGCTCAATGCTACACAAATTACCTAGCTCGATGCAGGATGCGCTTTTCTCAGGACCCTAAACAGTTTTACAGCTTCGTAAACAGCAAGCGTAAAACGTCCGCACATCCATCCTCGCTATCATTTAATAATTCGTCGGCAAACAATGATCAGGCCATTGCCGATCTTTTTGCACAATTTTTCAAACAACCTATTCCCATGAAAGCTACTCTGGTCAGCCGTATCCATACAGTTTACCAAGATCGAACGGCATTTTCAGTCCTACGTTAAATGAAAGCTCACTGCTTCAGGATCTTCGACTAGTTAAGCCGTGTTCTCACCGGGTCCTGACGGAGTCCCCGCCTGTGTACTCAGGTACTGCGCCGACGCTCTGTGTGGACCCTGCTTAAACTATTCACCCTATCCCTTAACTCCTCCTGTTTCCCTCCGATCTGGAAGGAATCGTTCATTATTCCTCTCCATAAGAAAGGTAGTAAGTCTGACGCAATGAATTACAGAGGTATATCAAAGTTATCCGCTATTCCAAAAATGTTTGAGAAAATTTTAACCCCGCACTTGCAACATCTCTGCAAATCACTTATATCTCCAGCTCAGCACGGATTTATAAGGCGACGATCAACAACTACAAATTTACTAGAGTTTACCTCTTTTATTATTAAAGGCTTCCATGGTAACATGCAGACGGATGTCATTTACACCGATTTCAGTAAAGCATTCGACTCTGTAAACCATTCCCTTTTAGCACAAAAACTTGACATTTTAGGGTTTCCGCCCAACCTTTTGAAATGGATTTCAAGCTACCTTTGCTGTAGGTCTCAAAGAGTGCTCTTCAAAAACTCCTTGTCTTCACTTGTTCAGGTTACTTCTGGAGTACCACAGGGCAGCCATCTTGGCCCCTACTTTTCACACTCTTCATTAATGACCTGCCTTCAGTATTAACAAACTCTCGAGTACTCATGTATGCGGATGACGTTAAACTCTGTGTCCAGTATAAGGACATTTCATTTCACTCTCGCTTGCAATCCGATCTCAATAACTTTCAGTCATGGTGTTGTGCAAATATGTTACACCTGAATGCCTCGAAATGTAAAGTAATGACATTTCATCGCTCCAGCCCCTTGTTGGCTCCTTACACCCTCTGCGGTGGTTCTCTTGAGAGAATTACATTGGTTGATGATCTTGGTGTTAAACTAGACCCCAAGTTAAAATTTTCTGAACATATTTCTACCATGGTAAATAAAGCCATGGGAGTGCTTGGGTTTATAAAGAGGTGGTCAAAGGAATTTGACGACCCCTATATAACGAAGACTCTCTATATTTCACTTGTTCGTCCGATTTTAGAGTACGGCTCGTGTGTATGGTGTCCTCAGTACAAAGTACACCAAGACCGTATAGAATCAGTCCAGAAAAACTTTTTACTTTTTGCTCTGCGTGGCCTCAACTGGGATGAAGGTGTGAGACTGCCTTCTTACTCTTGCAGATTGCTCTTAATAGACCTTCCATCCTTACTTAATCGTAGAAAAATGCTTGGTGTGATTTTCATGCACAACTTGATCAGTGGTGACATCGACAGCCCTGACTTGTTGAGCCGCATAAACTTCACGATTCCTATTAGATCCTCTAGAAATTTTATTCCTTTGTACCTTCCACTGTGTAGATCGAATTATTCCTTGCATGAACCGTTTCGGATCTTATGCTCGGATTATAATTCGTTCTACCATATAATATCCACCACTAAATCACTTCCTCTACTTAAATCACTAATACTAACATACCTTGCACGTAATTAGTAATATTCTTTTGTAACTTTGCATGTTTAGCGTTGTGTTTAGCCCTAATTTTTCCTCGAATATTAGTCTAACACCTATCTTTCCTGCATGTTCGCGATCGGTTTCGGTACTCGTGTCGCGCGTCATGCGGCAGCGCCCTCGGTCGGTTGGGCGGGAGGAGGGCTGCGTATTTGCCTGGGATCCGCGCGTAACAGGCTTCGGCTTGGTGTCGCATGGGCCCTTGATGGTGCAGTCATTGCACATCAACGTCCTAAAAAATATTTAATTTATACAATTATTATTATTTTTAATAATTATTTACTATTTTTATACCCGTACTCGAAGAGTAAAAGGGTATATTGTATTTTGGTAAAAGTGGATGTGTGTAACATAGAGAAGGAGTAATCTCCGACCATATAAAGTATATATATTCTTGATCAGCATCAATAGCCGAGTCGATATAGCCCTGTCTGTCCGTCCGTCTGTCCGTCTTGTTCGTCGCCCTGCTCAAGGCTAAAAGAGATAGAGCAACCAAATTTTTTGCCCTAACTGATGTGATATCCACTCCTAGAAAAGTGTTTCAAAATTTCGCCCCGCTTCACTTCCCCCCACAAAAGGGCGCAAATCTGTGGCGTCGACAATTTTGAAAATTACAAAACTAAAAATGCAGAATCATAGAGACAGCCCATATCTATCAGAGGCCAAAATCTGAATCGGATCGGATCATTAATATAGCCACAATAGAGGCAAATATACGAAAAACTTCGCTCCCTCTCTTTCGCACTCACACAAAAGAGTTGATTTGGTTTTGTATTTTTGTCGCCTTGATCTCAGAGACTATAAAAGCTAGAGCAACCAAACTTTCTGTCAAGACTCCTGTGATACCAAAGCTGAACAAGTGTATTTCTAAATTTCACCCCGCCCTCCCAAAGACGAAAATCTACAATTTTGAAGGTAGAAAAAACCAAAAATGCAGTATCGGAGAAAATGACCATATCTACCATTTGGTTTTAGATCGGATCATTTTGGTAGCCACAATGATCAAATGAATTTTCAGCAGGGGAATACCCCGCGCCCGTTCAGTGTTTCCCTCGCCCGATTGCAGCGTAAGTCATTTATTGGGGTTGATTGTCGCTGAAAGATTCTCTCACACACACACTCACGCTCAAACATGCTGCCTCGTGCAGTGTACGTGTGTTGTTGTGAGAACTGATGTAGAAGTAGATGTCGATGACAGATGTATCAAAAATGTAAAATGTAAAACTGATAAAACATTTTAAAATTCCACATAAATCACTGAGTACGGGTATAAAAGTAGTACTCGTACGTTCTTTCTCGTTTGTCTTGCAAGTATGTTGTTTTGGCGTTAACGCAATTGTTATGTCTGTAAGGTTTTCATTTCCCATTTCTTTAAATTCTTCTACCTGGGTATATTTAAATATTCTGTCTTCTAAGGACAGTTGTAATTTAGTGACGCCTAGATTACCGGCTTCGAAAGTAAGCCTATTGAAGAATTGTCCTAAGTCAATTTTCTCGTTAATAATCAGGTCATTCGGTAAATTCGGAAGGGTCAGAATGAGCTCGACATGTCGTTTTACTTATTTTTTATGTAGGGCTTCATATATTTTTGGGACCTTAAGACTTTCTTTACCACTCGTATTAAGAGTGTTTTTTTTTTACTTTTTCGGCTTCTGACCGTGTTGTTACTTTAATGATTTGGGCTGCCTTGGCAGTTAAATTTTAAAATCTGATATTTCTATGCGGGATAGCGCATCCGCTACGTAGTTTTCTTTCCCTGCTATGTACTCCACCACAAAATCATATTCTTCTAAATCTAATCGCATTCGTGTTAATTTAGACGACGGGTTTTCATTGAAAATAGGTATGTTAATGGGCGATGATCTGTTTTCACCAGAAATTTGGTACCGTATAACAAAATTGTGCTACGCGGCGGGCCGAGCGGATTTTCCTTTCAGGTTGGGGAGCTGAACTTTAACAAAGGCAGCAGCCTTAACTCGGTAGCCGTCCTATTCCGTGAAATTATAACACACCTTCTCCTTATTTCTTCAGTTTATTCTTAGCCCATAACCTTCACGCTTCATCTTTTCTTCATACATGTGCTTTTCTTCTTCTTTTCTGCCCTACGTCTGCCCGTTCGAGATGACCGCTAACTATCGATAGCCCGAGTCGAGGGCTCTAAGGGCGCTACAATTTGAATTTGATATTTCGTTACATTGCCCCTCTTAGAGTTGAGCCTCCTGGCCGACTTATTCAGGAACAGGTTCCTTGTAGCTCGCTAGTCGGTTTACGTGTACCGGCCTGGTGGCGCGTTTTCCGGGAAGGCGTATCTCGTAGACTAGGTCGGAAGAACTGCGGATCACGGTGGCGGGGCCAATCCAGTCTGATTGGAGCTTCGGACATCGCCCCACTTTCCGAACGGGGCATACAGCCATACGAGATCACCCGGCTCGAACTGGACGGTGTGGGCGTAGGTCGTAACGGTCCTTTTGCTGGCTGCCGCGGCCTTCAGGTGTTCCCTTGCGGCATGATGCGTTTTCGCAAATGAGATTGTACTTTACCTACAAAGGCCGGGTAGCTCTGCGTCGGGTGTTGGTCGGCCATAAAGCAGCTCACACGGCAATCGCATCTCCCGGCCGAAGGTTAACTGCGCGGGCGAGAACCCAGTAGCCTCGTGAACTGCTGCTCGGTAGGCCCACCGTGCCCACGGCAACCGTTCATCCCAGTTCCGTTGATGGTCATCTACGAATTTAGCCAGATAGCTGAGCAGCGTGCGGTTGAAACGTTCAACCATCCCGTCTGATTGTGGGTGGAGGGTGGTGCGGGTTTTCTCGATGTCCATTAATCGTAGGCAGGCTCGAAAAACTTCCGATTCAAAGTTCCTTCCTTGATCCGAATGAAGCACAAAGGGGACTCCATACCGGCAGAACACCTCTTCCGTTAGGCGCACGCCTCCTTCTCTGCTGTCTGGTCCGGTAGAGCTAAGCATTCCGGCCACTTGGTAAAGTAGCACATGGCGACAGCTATGTATCGGTTGCCCCTGGTGGTGGTGGGTAAGGTGCCCAGTATGTCTATGGCGATTCGTTCGAATGGGGCACCTATGGCGCTGGGCTGGAGCCTGCCGACCGTTCGTCTGGCCGGACCGCTTCTGGCTTGACACGCCAAACAACGAGCGCAGTATATTGCTACGTCCGCGCTTAGCCCGATCCAGTAAAACCGTTTCTTAGCCTTGGCCAGAGTTTTCCTTATACCGAAGTGGCCTCCGGTGGAAGATTGGTGGACGGCTTGCAGGATTTGCGGCTGTACTGCGATCGGGATGACAGGGACCTGTTCGCCCTCTCGGTTGGTGACCATAAGCACTAGCTCCTTCAGCTGTAAACGAGAGAATAGGTGCCAATATGCTTTCACGTCTGGACTCTCACCCCAAATTATACTCTTCGGCGGCCTCTCTCCTCGCACCACCCATTCATAGACGACTGCTAGCTCCGCGTCTTTCTTCTGGTGTTCGCTTAGGGGTTCTGGTACTGCTTCTAGGAAAAGTACTCGTCCCGCTTTTTCTTCTGCTTTTTCGCAAACTCGACAATCGTTGCAGGGACGGCGAGATAGTCCGTCTGCATTACCGTGGCGTTTCCCAGGGCGGTGCTGTATCTCCATATCGTACTGTTGCAGTCTCTCGATCCATCTTGCTACTTTTCCTTCCAGCTCCCGAAACGTGAGGAGCCATTTAAGTGACGCGTGGTCCGTCCGTACGACAAATTTCTGTCCGTAGAGATAATGGTGAAAATTGTTGGTGGCCTTAACTACGGACAACAGTTCTCTTCGAGTTACGCAATAATTGCGCTCTGCAGGATTGAAAGTTTTGCTGTAATATTCGAAGAGCCCTAGAAATGAGCGCACCTCCTTTTGGTTTTGCGGTCTTGGCCAGTCAGTGACCTTAGTTATCTTTTCCGGGCAAGCCCGCAGACCCTGACTGCCCAAAACGTGTCCTAGAAAGTTGACCTCGTTTTCAAAAATTGACATTTCTTTGGGCTCAGTCTTAATCCCGCTGCTGCCAGTCGTTCGAACACCTTTTCCTAAATGCTCTAAATGCTCCTCTGCCGTGCTCGAATGCACGATGATGTCGTCTAAGTATACCAGCGTTGATCTCCAGGTGGGGCCCGCAAACAATCCGTCCATCAGCCTCTCGAACGTTGCCGCGGCATTGGTCAATCCGAACGGCATTATGTTGAACTCGAAAATCCGGCGCCACAGGCGAAGGCAGTCTTTGGTCTGGAAAGTTCGTCCATTTCCACCTGCCAGTAGCCGCTCTGCAGATCCATTGTAGAGAACCAATTGGAACCATGCAGGGTCGTCAGAATGTCCTCCGTTCTCGGCAGGGGGTACGAGTCTTTAATCGTGACGTCATTGAGCCGTCGGTAGTCGGTGGTTGCTTATGGGGCCGTGCTTGCCCCGTGTTAATGACATGGTGCGTGATGTCGGTCTTGCCCGTCTCGTCGTCGTTTCTGGCAAATGATTTGCGATAACGACAGAGCGACTTCACCAGGCTTCCGGACGCCAAGCTCGACGTAATCCAGCAGAGGATTCCAATCCATGGGATCCTCCTCCGACTCCTCCCTCTTATGCACTTCGTCTACCGCTTTCAATTCGCCCAACACCGCTAGCGGTGGCAGGCTCACATCTTGGTCGTTGAAATTCAGGATCCGTACCACTAGGGTGTCACCGGTAGCGTCTAAGATGGCGCTACCCAGAGCCGTGCCCGGGGGCAGATCCGATACTTCTCCACGTTCTAGGACCACTTGTTTCTGCGGCGTCACCGGGGCGCAGCTCAGGTTAAATTGCGTGTCGCTCCGGGGTGGTATGCACGCTCTTTCCGTTAAGATCCGTATAGTTGCGGAGACGCGCTGAGTCGCAGCAAACGTCTCGGAGGATGGACCCGCAGGACCACATGGCAAGCGGTGGTACGCAGTGCGTCCTTCACGTCCCGCCTGATGAGCAGGGATACTGAGGCCCCTGTATCTACTACCTATTCCGCCTCCATCTGTTGTGGGCATCGATTCTTTGAAGGGCAACGCTAGTACGCTGCCCGCTTCGTTTTG
>CM019042.1:34095448-34221774 GCA_009664405.1 Drosophila bifasciata
TGGAAATTTTTCTTAATTTCAACATGAACATACTCTAATTGCATTCTTATTTCATGGGGTGGTGGGTGGTAAATGAGTTTAATAACTATTTTCTCTTTGATATCGCTGTTAGTTGCATGTATGTATGTATGCATAAATGTAGGTCTCTTGTCCCTCCGGTACTTTAAGAGGGTACCGAGCTCCTTTGCGGTTATTTTTATTAATATTTACAGATTTTGGCATAGTTAGTCCCGACTCATGTGACTCATGTGAGTAAATTTACAGCTGTGCATATTCTCAATTGAGAGCACTTGTTTGAGTGGGCAGAGAACTCTCAATTAGAATCAGAGGTAGAGAATGACTTAAAGACATTTCGCGGGTATTTTTTTTCATTCCTTTTATACGCATTTGTAGAGTCAAAATATTTTGCGTATTTCCCTCCTCTTATGAAAATATTTTGCCCGGTGGTCAAATTTGTTCAAGACATTACATACCGACATACATACAAATGCAAATATTCATGTACATATATGCAGTCATACGCGCATATTCTTGAAAAATGTATGAAATTTTTAAAAACAAATTTTTTACCAATTGCTTAGGTGGAGGAGATGATGCTCTATTCATCTCTCTTCCACTCATTAGTCCCCTTTGTTGGTAAAGGGAACATATTAAATTGTCTGTTATCGCGGGAGGGAAGATCATGCAAAGACATTGCTAAACAAACGAACATCTCGTCTCTCTTGTTTTGGTGGGGAGTTAAGATTATGGAAGGGAAACAGCGAGATAGAGAGGCGTGCGCGCTTGTCCGTCGACGGTGTTTTAGATTTCGCGTTTTTGACGGACAATTCACATTCTTTTCCATAGCATGTTTACAGTGAAAACCTGCATTACTGCCCTTCCTACCTATGATGTGTATGTCCATACTGTGGTAGGATAACCCCTATCAGCCCCATATATAATACTAGCAACAATGTATACGAATAATCCCAAATCTACGACCACATAACAACCTTATACCGAATATAAGGTCTCTTGAAAAAGAGACAGATCGACGCTTGAGCATTCGCAAACGAGAAGAGGAGGAATAAAGTAACGTGGAAGAACGAAAATAAAACTGCGCACCCAACCTCGTTTTACTCTCACAATTCAAGTGGGCCTTACTCACAATGTGCGACATAGAGTTAAATAAAGTTTCAGTAGTGCAACTGAACAGGGGTGGCTGTCCGGACTTGGGCTATCAACCCAAGGCTCTAAGACCGAAACTAATCGCACGCGTAATCCATTTTCATTTGTCCGCTATTACTTTCCCTCACTTTTTTTGTCGGATGGTTGGGTTTGTTACTACTAGACTGGTTTTTTATTGATCTGGTAATTGGTTGGGTTTGTGCCTGACCTTGATTTAGTAGTGCGAAATTCGCGGTGTAATCAGGTTGATATAATTGTTTCGCGGAGTGTTAATTGAACCAAAATAAATTCTGAGTAGGGTAAGTATTGGCACTATTGTTTGGTTAATAATTCCCATCATTCTTGCGAACTGAATTAGGTGACTTTTGAACTGTTTTATTGTTACTTTTATCCTCGGCCCTGGCTTCATATAAGCCCTCTTCTTGAGAGGCCCTTTTGAGGTTGGACAAGGTTGTTATATCTTTTCTAACAAGGGTCATGAAAAAGCCTGTCAGGTTATTTTTTTTTTTAATATTACATCATTAATTGTATTGTTCAGAGCATTTTTATAGATTTAAATGTTGGTTGCATCTGTCTCTAGTGATAACTTATTGCTAACAATTAGTGCTTTTATTCTTTATTTCTTCGAGGAACTTACGGAGACTTCCACTGAATTCGTGAAGTAAATTTGACGCAGGAGGTTTTTCGTATGGGGTGTGGTTTTAAATTCATCGATCAATGCTGCCTTTAATTCCTGTCATGTGTTTTGGCTTGTATCATCTGCGTGCTCTTTGAGCACCGCCGTTAGCTGAACTCCCACTGCTCGAATAGTATACGCTGTTGTCTTGCTTCTTGCGTAGGGTATAAGTCTTGGATGTATTCGATTCTTTTTTATAAACGAGCTCAGTTGTCCAACTGAGCCGTCGTATGCTAACACTTGTCTAATAGACAGTAGTGCTTGATTCAGATATTTCACTTAAGCTTGCTGGTGTTAATGCCATTTTAACTGTTTTGGGTATGGTTTTATTTTTGACAAGAGATGTGTTAAGTTTCACTTCACTTGTTTTGAACTCAACGTTTCGTTGCACTTGCTGTAGTTTTTTCTTTGGGTAAAGTCTGAATTGTATTTATTGTGTTTTGCACTCCACATTTGTTGAACTTGCTAAAGTTTTTCACTTTTGGTAAGTCTGGTGTATCTATAATTAAGTTGCCTAGTGCTACGGTTCACTTCGGGGGCTGAATCGATCTTCGGATACGTGGGGGATGGCTTCGGCTGAGAGGGCGAAGCTTCGGTTTCTGAAGGCGAAGCTTCGGTTGCGAGAGAGGCGCTGGCTTAGATGAGAAGGCGGCCGCATCCTCTGGTGATCGGTATTGGATTACGTCTGGGGGGTGTGTGGATCCGATCGTTTGATCGGAATGCATGAACTTCCTGTTGATATCGGCAGCGACACAAGCGTTTGTTTATGCAGGTGTTGGGGTGTCACATCTTATGTTAGGTTAGGTTGGGTTTATGGGGCTGCTCGACCGAAGTCGAGGGTCACTCAGAGAGCAGAATTGCCCATTGTGATGCCACACTCGTCATGGGATTACGTCCGGCGCCTAGGGAGGTTTCGTGAACCATCCCGAGGCCTCAACAAAACATCAGCCTCTCCAAAGGCATGTTTGCCAGGCTATCGAAGTCCTCGTGAAGGCGCTGCCGGTATTCGGTAACGCCTTTCCATGGGGTAGGACAGCCACAGAGAAGATGCTGGATGCTCTCTTTTTCCTCCTCGTCCCTGCAGCTGCGGCAGAGAGTCATGGTGGGGCAATCTGTACCTAGTGGCCATGTGGCCGATGACACAGTGCCCGTTATAACTCCCGTCGGTGTTCGCACCTGACTCTTCCTGAAACCTAGGAGGTCTTGGTACGTTTAGGGTCATAGTGTGTGGCCAGAGCGAGCGTGAGATCTCACAGTTGGGTGTTGCGTTCCACCGTCTGTCTGATCTCGTTCTAGCTCGACCATCATCTGCGAGATGATGTCTCGCAGCGGCACCTCCGTATATCGCTGACTGCGTCCGGCGGTGGCAACCGATCCATTTCTGGCACACTCGTCCGCACTCTCGTTGCCCGCAATGTCGGTGTGACCCGGGACCCACGTGAGTGTGATTGAGTGCGCTCTGATCTGGTTTAGCGCGTCCACCGTGTCACGTACGAGTCTGCTCGTAATTTTACAGGAAACCAGAGCTTTTGATGGTAGCGGCTGTCAGCACAGATTGCTATGTTCCTCTGACGTATCTCAAGGTGTATACCAACTTTGCCGCTTGCCATACTGCGTATATCTCCGCCTGAAAAACACTGCACCAGTCTGGTAGTCTTAGGGATATGTTGGTTGCTAGTTCTTCAGAAGATTCAGCTCCTGTCCTTCGACTGTCTTTGACCCGTCAGTGAAGATGGAGAGCACGTTCTGCCCAAGAGCAGCGTTACGCGTCCATTCCTCTCTTTCGGTATGTGTCCTTTAAAAGTTTTTCCATGAAAACTCGAGACACAGTAGTCATTCCGTTCGCCCGTTCCACTTTCCTCCTTACAGAGTATTGTGGCGTGGCCATAAGGCGATGGCTTGAAGAACCGCGCGGCTGAAAGCCTCACGGCACTGTCTCAGCCTTGCACAAGGTGGAGGTCAGGTCTAGCATGGTGTCCAAGCAGCCTGCGGGGTGGATTTGAGAGAGATCCCGGTGACCCCAAGGCATGTCGCCCGTTGGACTCTCCGGAGGTTTCTCTAGATGGGATTTCGTGTTGGCCGCTTCCCACCACGCAAGCTTCCGTACGTCAGAATGGGTCTTATTACCGCTGTGTATCCAAAGGATGATGTGCGGTTGTACGCCCCATGTTCTTCTTCTACAGATGTAGAAAGCAGCCATTGCCTTTTTCTTCCTTTCCTCCGGGTTCCTCTTCCAAGATTTGGAGTCTAGGATGACACCAAGATACTTGTCTTCGTTCGATAACTCAAGCGTCGTTCCTGCCAATTGCCGGTCGTTTGAAGTTTGGTATCTTATATTTTCGTGAGAACAACACCAGTTTGTCTTTTGGGGATTAACCCCAGACCGTTTTGGTGTGCCCAGCTCGCGGTCGTTCCCAGTGCAGATTCAGAAGATCACTGATTGTAGGTAGGAACTTACCCGTTACCAGTATCACTAGATCATCCGCATAGGCCACAACCTTGTATTCGCTACTCCCCAACTGAAGAAGAAGGTCGTTGAGGACTAAGTTCCACAGGAGAGGGATACAACCCACCCCTGCGGAGTACCTCGTGTGACCGTCTTCTTTGAAGAGGAGGTGCCCAGACCAGCGCTGATCGTTCAGCTCCTGAGAACGCTGTCAGCCATATGGTTTACCGTTGGGTGTGTGCCAATCTTGGTCAGTGCGGCCGTTATTGACTCGATCCTGACGTTGTTGAAGGCTCCCTCTATGTCCAGGAAAGCCGCCAAAGCATATTCCTTATGGCTGAGAGTCTTTTCGATACTCCCAAAAACTTCGTGTAGTGCGGTCTCAACTGATCTACCTTTGAGGTAGGCGTGCTGAGCTCCGCTGAACATATATCTGTCGAGTTTGGTCATATGTGTAGATTGATCCAGCCTTTCCATCGTTTTCAGCAAAATGAGGATAGACTGATGGGTCTGTAGTCCTTGGGAGATATGTGGTTAATTTTTCCCGGCTTTGGGGATGAAGACCACTCTCACCTCTCTCCATGCAGGGGAACGTACCCAATTCGGAGACATCCTTCGAAGATTTTCTTAAGCCATGGTAGCAGGGGCAGGCAAGCTGCCTGCAACATGGCTGGTCGTATATCATCCGGCCCCGGTGACTTGTAGGGACCGAAGGATTTAATGGCCCAGGTAATCTTGTCTGGTGCCATAATGTCACGTATGAGATCCTCAGTGTCCTCTGCCTGGTATGGCTCAGTGTCGTTGATGTCGTTGGATTCGTCACCGGTAACATCTGAGGCATCCCGGGAAGATGGGTGCTCCTGAGGAGCTCTAGGGATCCTGACTGTTTTCTGCAAATACACCATCCTGGTTGCGGAGCAGTCAGGTGTGGTTGGCGCCTTTGATAGCACCCGTCGAAGCCTTGAAGCCGCGGTGGTACCATCTATGGCATCGCAGAAGGCAGCCCAAGACTCCCTTTTCGCCTTCCTACAGGTGTTCCTGTAGGTGTTAAAGCTGCGACGATATTCGTCCCAGCTTTCCTATGTGTTGCCACTTTTGCCCTGTTGAAGAGCCTCCTTGACTCCCTCTGACTTCGCTCAGCTCCGCGTCCACCACGGAGTTGCGATTGGACTTTTGGAGGTCGGCTGATCGGGCAAGATTCAAGGAAGGCCCCCTGTAGAGCTTTAGTGACATTCTGAGCCGTTTCCTCTGGTGCTTCCGTATGAAGGATGTTCCTTCCGGTGGGGATGGTAGTGCCTTCTTTACGGTTGCGGAGAAGCAGCTCCAGTCTGTCCTCTTGGGATTGCGGTAGGCTTTGGGCCTTTCTCTGTTCCATTTGATGCTGAACACTATCCTGTGGTGGTCGAAGGAGCTCTCACCAGACACATGCCAATCATCAATGGTTTGGGAGTCACTGTCGAGGCAAGTGTTATATCAATAACCTCTGCACGGTTCTTGTTGCGGAAGGTGGGGTGGTCTCCCCGGTTGCACACAACAAGATTTGTGGACAGAACGTGCTTCCCCAAAGGGGTGGTGGGCATTCGCGTCACAACCTAGGACGATGTCGAGACCCTCTTTCCGCGCTTGGTGGATTGGGGCCCTGACATCCCCGACGGTGGGTCCTCTTCCTCGTACGGCAGGTATGCCGAGGCCAGGTATAGGTTCTTCCGTCCACCTCTCACATAGTGCCACCGTTAGGTCCGGAGTGCTGTACCTGCAAGAAAACAGAACATTAGGCTCGCTTCTTACCACGATACAGGTTTTGGCTTACCCCACGGGGTGTGGCGTGAGAAGTAGGTATCCGCGACCGTTCAGTCCCCGAACCCTCCTTAACGGTCAGGGCTCTTTGATGGGGGCCACGTCTACCGCCTTCTCGTCCATAAACCGCAGCAGGTCCGCCGATGGTACTTGAGTGATGCAGATTAATCTGCACCACCTTCATGCTGTTCAGTGGACCTGGGATGTCGCGGTACTACTACCGCCAGTGTGCCCATACCAAAGGATATGCGGCAGTCCTTTTCAAAAGGAGTTTGGCAAGGCTTTCTTGACCAATACTGATCCAGAGTTCCTTGCCGTTCCCCTTGTCTCGCGCTATCGCCCGTATGATGGTCCAGTCTGACGTTCCCAGGATCCGGTTCTGAGCCTTGATCCAGGACAAGTGTGTCCTCATCCGCCTTGATTGGGGAGGAATCCACACCTTCATGATCGTCCTCCTGGGAATCTCATCGATGGGGACAACGCAGAGAGCCGCTCCTGGCCAAAGTTCACCAAAACCTTGGACCGTGGTTTTGAGAAACTCAAGAGTTTCTGCGTTACCACAGGCCACTGCTTTGGCTCCCTTATACCACTTGATGCCCTTGAACTCGCAAACAAACGGGTTGTCTGCGCGAATAATGGCATCCTTCATGGCGGTCAGGATCTCTGATTCTGCCTTCAGCCAATTAGCGTCCGATATTTTCCCTTCCGGGTGGCTTCGGTCAATAATGGCTGTCTGCAGCTCAGGCGGTGCTCCTAGGCTGGCCAGAATGTCCCTCTGGTTTCGCCTTCTTCGGCTCGGAAGCTCGTATGGAGTCATCCTTTCTCTGCTGCTTGAACCTTGGCTCTCGGCCAGTCGGTTCCACCGTTGCCTTCTGTACAGAGGGGCGTTGGTGGTCCTTGGCGCTTACCGTGTTCTGCGGTTGAGGTGAGGTCTTCCCTTTTTCTCCCTCGCGAGTTCGCAGACGATGACGTTGAGGGTTGGTCAACATCGTCTTCGTGCCAGCTGCTGCTGACGGTGAAGACGATGGCTTGGGGTCCTCTGCCACCGTCGCGTGTACGCTTGAAGGGGGGGGGACTGGTTTCCGTTGGCAGGAGCGACTCCGTTCAGCCGCTCGTACCTCCGCACGTTCTGTTCGTGCTTCTTCCGTTGTCTCCTTTCCCTCACAGTCAGCGTTTCGGGGGGTCTTTGGCCTATACCACGAAGGTATTTCACCGATGCCCTGTATCGAAACCGTTTTCGTCGGGTTTGAGCCTCATCCTCCGTCCCAGGTAGGGGACTCGAGTCGACCTGGATGGTGGGGGCCGTGACTTGCGGCTCCTCCTTTCGCTGTGGCATTACACGGGCTGGCGGCCAAGCTCTCCACTGCCAACTCGGGGTTCCTGCAGTCGCAGGATGTCGACGCCGGGGGCCTGCGCTCGCACCCCCAATCACCGCCGGTACTGGGTCTCCGACTCCCCGCACCGTAACTGTTTTTTCGTTAACGGGCATTCCCATTGAACGATGCGTTTTAACCCTACCGCCAGGGTGAACTACTTTTGGCTTCTGCGCTCGCCCTTGACCTGCCCGGCTTGGGTGGCCCTTCTGGCAGCATGTGCTGCCGCCGGTACAACTTACGGGGTCCTTACGCTTACTAAGCCCCCCTCATCGCGGCAATATGGTAGTTCGCCGATCATCTTATGTTTATCATATCTCTTTTAGATATGGGTGCCTGCGTGTAGGGTGATCATATCCTTATGCATAATGTGTATTGGTATTGGTGTGATTATGGATGTAGTCTAGTGCTTAAAATACAAATGATGCGTAACATGGTATGGAGCATTATGGATATGTTATTATATATATATATATATATATATATATATATTATATTATAATATATATAATATAATATAATAATAATGAATAATGGATAGTTTAAGAAATATATAAAAACTATTACTACAACATATACTCCCCACAGCGGAGCGAGCAGAAACAACGACGTCAGTCTAAGCTGCGAGAGAAGCAGCGACGTCCGTCTTCAGCAGCGACGTCAGTCCTCAGTATAGCAGCAGCGACTGTCTTTAGCCACGAGAGGAGCAGCGACGTCCGTCCGACGTCAGCAGCGACGTAAGCAGAGGCACCGAAAATCGCACGCGTTTTGCACTGACCGAGTTAGCAACTGTTTAAAAAGCTTCTGTTTTGAGGGGGCCAAGCTTTTTGGCACCTATTTATTTCCAAATCAATTAAACCAACTCGATTCGAGACGTTATAAAATGTTTATTTATACAGGCGGCTAGCGAAAGCCAATTTGCTCGCTCTTTTGCCAGGCCAGATAAACGTACACACGGGGCTCGGTATGCAACCTATGCGGAAAGAGATTAGCATAGAACTTTTTAGGCAACGACGGTCGAGCAAAGCTAGAGCCGAAGCGGCAGGTGCAGAGTGCCCTTTAACAGAAGGCGCAGCAGCACTGCCGAACGCTGGAGACGACATAAGTTTAGGTTTTTACATGCTCTTATACAAATACATAATTTTACATTAACTTGACGCTTAAATTAGCCGCTGGCCCGAACATACTCCCCGTTGGAAGCTCGCCTTTCAACTGACTTCTCAGGGGCAGCAAGCACAGCCAGTAACAGCCCTCCTGATGGTTCCTGAGGCCGTCCTTAAGTCAGCCACGCGGCACACTCCATCCTTGCCTTTGACGACTCTAGCCAGTGGCCAACGCATTGGAAGATTCTCGTTCTTCACCAGGACGACATCGTTCACGCAGAGGTTTTGCGCAGCCGTACGCCACTTCGAGCGCTCCTGCAAAAGAGTCAAATACTCTTCGCGCCAACGCCGCCAGAATGTCTGCTGAAGTTGGTGACCCCTGCCAACCATCCAGACGATTGTAGTTGAGCTTCGTTAGGTCAGGCTCAAAAATTTGCTTCGTGCGGGAAAGCAATAGCGAGCAAAAGGCCCAACTAGGCGGTACAAATGATGCTTGGCGGTCTTCACGGTCGCTTCCCCAAACCTCCAAAGTGCGGAGAGCGCGCCGGGATGAAATGCCAGTCGATTCCGTCAGCCAAACAAGATTCATGAACCTCCTTCATGTGCGAGGTCGCTTAGGAAGAGCCTCTTTGGCTCAAGCTCGTTCTTGGCTCAACGAAGTTTGTCGCATTGTCCGACCAAATTTGACTTGGCCTTCCTCAGTGGACGTAAATCGTTTTAATGCGCCTAGGAACGATGCGGTGGTCAGATCCCTAACAAGCTCCATGTGAATGGCCTTAGATTTGAAGCATATAAACACGCCTATGTAACATTTGATTGGAGGCCTAGTGCGGATTTCTGACCGGTAGAAAAACGGTCCAATAGTCCACTCCAGTTACTTCAAAGGCCGGGATCCTTCCAGACGCTCCTTTGGCAAGTCTCCCATAATGGGTTCAACGAGGCGTGGCCTCGTCCTGAAGCATCTCACACACTTGTTAACCACCTTTGAAACGGCCTTGATTCCTCCAATAGGCCAATATTCTAATCGAATTTTGGCAAGCAAGGCGCGAGGTCCGGCATGGAGGCTCCGTTGATGATAATAGTTTATCACTGTAGCCGTCACGGGATGTTCCTTGGGGCAGAATAAGCGGGCGCTGAGCGTTAAATGGGAGCGATGAGTTGCCGAGCCGACCTCCAACTCGAAGCAAACCAGCCGGATCGATGAACGGAGAGAGCGAACTGATGGGCAAGACTTCCTGACTTGCCCATTGCGCCTAATCTCCTTTATGTCCGACCACAAACTTGCCAGCTGAACATGCCGAACTAGAAGATGCGTTTCCTGCTGAATGTCAGAAACCGTGAGCCCAGGATGCCTAAGACGATGAATGAATTTATGCATGTAAGCAAATGTGCGTTTGCATGCCAAAGAACGAATTTAAAAATTTCATCCGGGGTAAGGTCATCATGTGGAGAAACGATCAGCAATACACGCTTGCGAAGCTCAATGGTCAGAGTTTCAGAAACGGGAGATGCAGGCCACTCATCCCTTAGAGCCATAGAAAACGACACGAGTTTTGTCGTGATACTGCTCCTTTAAAAACGCAGTGATGAGGCAGAAAATACTTTCAGCAATTTTACGTGAGTCAGGATGGACTTCGGACATATGCTGCAAGTCAATGTACTCCTTCATAAAAGCTGAGTAACGATCCTTGAGCGTGGGATTACGATCCAGTTTTCGTTCCAAACTGAGGAATCGTCGGTACGCCTGAGTATAAGATTCTCCAAAGCGATCAGTATCATGCTTTAAAGGCAACCTAACGGAGTACTCCCCGATGGCAAACGTGAAACGTGGCTTACGAAATGCGCCTCACAATCTACTTCTTCCTTTTGTACTTAAAGCAGCCTCCACACAATCCTCGACTTCCCAAAACATACGAAGAGTTTGATCCAACCTTGCATTCATTCGAGCCTCCGAATCCGAAGAAATTTGAATTCCCAAAAGCGACGAACTTGATACCCTCTGTCCACCACCAGATCCACCACCACGATCCCACTCAAGCCGGGTCTTCTGCAGAAGCGGCAATCAGTCTATGAGCTTGATTTGCCCTACGCAGAGAAGGTCATAAAAATATACTCGCGCCAATGAGGAGATCTACTCGCTGAGTATTAAAGAACGCAGGATCGGCAAGCTGAATATTGGAGGAATGTTCCAATCGGCTACATTAACTGCCAGACTTGGCTGGCTATCTGTGATTGTGGGGGCGATGAGAGCAGTGAGCGTGGTCGAATAGTCCGAAGTGCGGGACTGCATGCAAATGCTCACGGTGGATCCCTCAGTGGACACGCTAGTATCGCCAAGACCAGAGACAAGGGCAGACGAAGGAGTTCTGCTAAGCTGAAGCTGCTGGGCGAACCTAGATGTCACAAGATGAAGCTGGGATCCTGAATCCAGAATGGCGCGACAAGGAACTAAAACGCCCGATCGATTCTTCACCAGAACGACAGCCGTAGCTAGCGGCACAACATCGGAGTGGAGACCTTGGGCAGCAAAGAGGTAGATGCATGAGACGGCATACTGCCGGCAGAATCCTGAACCGGCGAAATAGGTGCTGGTTGTACTGCACCTTCTGGATGAGTCGAAGTGCAATAAGGTATGTAGCAACATCAGTCACGAGTAGGGAGTTAGCGATCGCTAGTAGGGGTGGCTTCGGCTCTCGAGACACGACCGATCGGGATTCTTTGGTTCCGTGCTCATTCGGTAACTGTGGGGGTTCGTGTGACCGTGTCTCGACTCCTACTACATAAATTTGGTGAGAATCCCTGGACTCTACAAGGAGCTAAACTCCGAAAACCAAAAACAAAAGGCCTACTGTCCTACAGTACACCTATTCGCAATACACAAACACAAAAAAATGGAGAAAAAAAACCAAAAACTTATATCGACTCGCTCCGCAAGATCAAGTGCGCGAGGCCTTGAGGTGGTATTCGACCCGCACGCTCTGTACCCACCCCTTCCATGATTTCCGAGGGAGGATCTATTTCCGGAAATCCCTTTTCGTGTCACCCTATCTCACTATGTCCCCATGTCACCAGGAAATTAAAAGTTTAGCCGCTCAAATTCATTTCACTCAAATTTCAGGTTATATTTCTATATAATTTCATAGGCATCCTACTCTAGCTCTTTAAGGGCATTCCTAATTGGAAGAATAACAAAATATAGATAAATGAAAGCTTACAACCTAAAAAAGCAAAAAAAAATTCACGAAAAATATAGAAAAGGGTATAATAGAGTAATAATAATAATATAATATATAATAATATAATAGAGGTACTTATAACATATTTAATTAAAGAATAAAAAAATGAAAGTGATATGATTAGCCTATGCTACACTAAATTTTATTTAAATTTAATTTTGAATCCGCAACTCCCGCAGTTGGTTGAGGGTTGGGTGGCTGCTTCCAGCAGATGGATATGCACGGCACCGACGGCAACGCGTGGCAGCGGCGCAAATGTGAAGGTTAGGTAACCTCTCACGAAAACATTTTCCAGTAATTATTAAATTATGGTAAATTAATCTGGCCCACACCAAGCGGCAGAACTAGGGACAATGGCGTACTGGGGTGTGGGAGCATCAACTTTCGATGCTGGAGGAGCTGGCAATCGTGGTCAAGGCACTGGGGCGGAGAAGAAAAATCTATAAGCCTACACTCCTATGTGATTTTCCTTATAGGGTTTTTTTAACGTACCGTTTTTTATTTTTTGTTTTACCGGCGAGGGTTGTGGTTCGTCTTTGGGGCGGTGTTCTTTGGGTTTTCCGGGCTGTGGCGGGCGCAGTGGCGGGAGGCGTGGCAGGTGTTCCCGCAAATCCAAGGGAGCTCTCCTTGCCCCTTTCGGCACTCGTTGGCTATACTCTGGTATTTATTTTGGCACCACACAGCAATAAAAACAGTTTTCACTTTTCTCGTAATTTTTTTTTTTTCCCGAACTCCGCTACATAACCTTTCGATTTTTTAACACGTGTTGAAAACGAAGCGTTTATTCGCAAGTGCCTGAACCGATCCACGGATGAAAATTATTCGAAAAGAGAACGAACTCGCCTTTGAGATCTGTTTAAATAAGATCTAAAGATAAAAAACTCACGCTTAAAAGCTCCACTTTGATGTACTATACAGCACTTGCGAAAGTCTCGCTCAGCTGTTCTAACAGCAAAGCTCGGACGCACCCAAACTATGCTACGCCGCAAATCTGCAGTGATAACGAAATCACGGTTATTGCAAAGCGAGACCCGAGCACATAGCAATAAGCTTTTTTTGGTTGTGCTGCTCAACGGGGACCGTTACACCACCCGATAATATCACACCGTTAGACGGAATATTAGCGGGAATCAGGCTCTAATGTCCTTCGCATGAAACGTTCCAATTTCCTGCCTTGTAAATTTTCCAAAAGGTAGAAACAATTCCCTAATTTTTTTTCCGAACTCGACTTTTCAAAACTTTGGAGCCAATTTGGCATTAAAGTTTTGCGTAAATTACTTAACGCGAAATTACGGTAAAGACTTCCTGACCTTCTCGAAACGAAACGGGCTTTGCTCGTAAATTGTATTGAGCCACGTTTCGGTCATACGCTTTCTTTATATTGGCCTGAATATCCTTTCGGATTAAAAGCTAGATTGTCGGACCTAGATACTGGCACAACGGGTTCTTCTAACAAGTTTAAATCTTTCAGGGAGCTTATAATCCGAGCCATGCGTGAGCATGTCAAACCAAACAGTGCTCGATATGGTGAACAACCCTAATGACTGATGCAGGGACGATCTCAACGAGCAAGAGATGCTTTGTGAGATGCTGATCCCAGTAGGTCTGATCCTGTTGTAGATATGATCTCACCGCTGCCAACAACGAACGATTCACTCGTTCCGCAGCGTTACTCTGGGGCGAGTATAGCGCTGTGTACATATAATTTATTCCCAGCTCCGTCAAGAACGCATTGAATTCCATTGCTTTAAACTGCTTCCCATTGTCGCTAACAATGGTTTCAGGCACCCAAATGCGTGGAATATGTGCTTGAGCAGATACTCTTGGACCGCTACTGCCGTAAACTTTTTCAACGGATGTAGCCAATGGTATTTTTGCTAAAATGATCCAAAACAATTAGCAAACCTACATGTCCATTCTTGCTGCGTGGATAGGGTCCAAGCAAATCTATGTACAACCTTTGGAATGGTCGACATGTGGGCATGTGGTCTCCCATGGGTGGTCGTAGAGTATAATTAGCAGCTTTGCTTGCTTTGCAAGTCTCACAGCTGCGAATATACTTCTCACGCACATCTTTAGCTAGCCGGGCCAAAACAAACTCCTCCGAACTCTTTCTATGGTCTTTTGCATGCCAGCATGGGCGGAAATAGGATTGTCATGAGCTTGTTTAAGAACATCGGCCTTCAATCGCTCGGGGACCCATAATTTCCAAGTTCGACTGTCCTGCTCCACCTTTCCATTTACTTGTTCGGTTCGAATGTAAAAAATGGGTCTGTAACTTTCAGATCGGGCAGCTTATCGGAATTTTTCTGGAACTGATCCTTTAACCGTTGATAGCTCTCATCCTGAAATGCATCGGATTCGAGATCTATTACCGGACTCATCTCTAATCCTGATAGCTCTGGTTCGTGTAATCGAGACAGGGCCTCGGGAACAATGTGATCTTTTTCCTTTTCGATGCGATATCGAGAATTTAAACTGCTGCAACCTAAAAAGATCCAACGAGCTAATCTTCCAGACACGTTTTGCTGGCGCATGAGCCACAACAAACTGGAATGATCGGTAACCACCTCGAATTCTTGAAGTTCCAGATAGCAACGAAACTTTTCAATAGCTAAAATCACAGCCAAGCACTCACGCCCGTAACGCTGTAGTTACGTTGCGCACGACTGAGCTTCTTAGACATAAAGGCGATGGGCTTTTCCTGTTGATCCACCAATTGCACGAGCACGGCTCCTATGCCAAAATCGCTGGCGTCACAATGAAGGAAAAATTTTTTTTCGTAATCAGGATTTTCGAGTACCGAAGCAGAAGTCAAAATGGTTTTTAAAGAGTCCATTGCGGCTTGCGCTTCCGGAGTCAAACAAACTTCTTTTTATTGGACAGCAATTCCGTAATAGGACATGATAACTCGGACAAATTGGGGATGAACCGACGGTACCAACCACACATTCAAGAAAACCTCGAACTTGTTTTTAGATTTCTTGGCGGAGGCCAGTTCACGATACATGCTACTTTAGAGGGATCCGTACAAATACCTCCATTACTGATGACATATCAAGATAATTCACACTGGTAACACAAAACTGACTCTTGGCAATGTTCAGGGTTAGGTTTGCTTTACGGAACTGTTCAGCGAGTCGTACGAGTACAGCAAGATGGGAAGAAAAATCCTCCGAGACAATGCAAAGATCGTCCAGGTAACCAAAAAGACACAGTAACGCAGATCCGGTGGAATGATCTCATCCATCAAACGACACATTGTGGATGGAGCATTACATAGTCAAAAGGCATAACCTTAAATTGGTATAATGGCCTTCCAGGGACCGTAAACGCAGTTAATGACCTTGATTCATTCGAGAGCTCGATTTTGCCAATACGCATCTTTAAGATCTAGCTTGGTGATGATATTTGCCTTGGGCAATCGAGCAAAAAATACCATCTATACTCGGCAAAGGATACGCATCCTTACGGGTGACTTCATTGAGTCTTCGCGCATCGAGACACAGGCGGACTTTGTTGGGCTTGAGAACCAATCTCATTGGCGAACTCTCAAGCACTAGAGGACGGCTCAATTACGCCTAGATGGAGCATGCGATCTACCTCGGCGTAAAGCAACTTTCCACAGCGGGACTGACGGGATAAAATCTTTGTTTTACCGGGACAGCATAACCAACATCGATATGATGCTTAAGCAAAGCCGTCCGTCCTAGACCCTCTGATGCATTGGGAAATAATTGCTTAACAACCTCTAGTTGTTGTTTTGCGTCTTAGTTAGCGGATAAACACGGGATCTGGTTCGAGTTCTTCATCGTCCTTCGAGCTTATCTCGACGGCGGCAATTATGTCGGGTGCTAGCGCAAAGGATCGCCAGAAATCATGACCGAGAATCAAATTTTGTTTCAGGGATGGAATTATGTATAACGACATCGGTTTTCGATTGCGCGGTACCGCATGCTTACATTCAACACCCCTAGTATTTCTTGACTTTGGCCATCGGCCGTTTTTGCAGTGGCTTTGATTGACTTATATCCTGCACAAGATGATAAATCTGTCAGAGCCATCTCAGAACCTATACAGCTAATACTGGCGCCAGTGTCAACAGACCTTGAACGGTTCTACCCAGGAATGAGACTTCGGCATAGCTACGCATATCCTGGGGATTGCTAATGATAGCGGAAACTAAAGTCTACGGTTAATTTTAACATGATCATAATATTTCCTTAATCGTACAATTCGTTTAGGGACTCCATGTTCTTCTGTCTTAAAATTCTATTTCGAATCTCTAAATACTTATTCAGCCGTTCGGGATATGGCAAAAATTTACATTTATTATTTACTCCCACGTCCTTCTGTCTTATTCTGGGAGAATACGAAGCTATCTTATTACTATCTTTGCTTACTACAACAGGCAGAGTTAAGTTTGGTTTTTCGGGGGCATCCGATGGTTGTGGGATGCACCCTTCTGACGGTTTTCGAAGCTCTACGAATGCATGTCTGGCACTGCGGCTTGTAAACATTCGCGGCTCCACAGCCGTAACAGAAAAATACGCCTATCGGCAAGACAATTTTTCCCACACATGTCCTAGTTCCTCACAATTCAACAAGTACGCTTAGCCGTCGAACTTTGAATGGCCTCTATGCTGAGATTTGCATCCTCTTCCGGCTCACTTTCTTGTCGCGAGTCCTCCAGACTATAAATGGGATGACGAGATGCAATAGGTCTAGGCTTTTTCCGATTTCTGCAACTATTGCACGAGATTTTCATGCATCTGTACTAATCTTCGCAATTGACCGACTGAGCTAATAGACTGATACAAGATTTTGTGACGATTTTCGGGAAGTAAATTGGCTTTTAATATTTCAGTAACTCTTCTTCATCCATTTTAATTCCAAACTTGTCTATTAAACCAGCCACAGCATCGTGAAAAGCTACAAAGGGTTCTCCGACTTTCTGCTTGCGAGATCGAATCAATTCCTTGGTCATAAACTCAGAGCGATAATCTTTTATATTGTTGTCTTAACGCTGCACAAAATTCTGACCAAACTATGCGATCGACTTGCTTATGGTGTCTCAATACCAATCGCGAGCTTTGCCGACCAACAATATGTGCAAGTGTTTGCAAAGGCCTAGAAAATCACTTTCCAAAGTTTCATCGGTCAAAACTTTGACGCGATAGACGCCTTCTACGCAACCATCAAACGGGACATTCCACTTTTGCATGATGTCTGCCGTTTTTGCCTTGTGCATGCTAGAACTGGTGGCTGTATATGAAACAGGGGGTTGGGACATTGGACCTGTACAAATATCCGTCTTGAGGACTAGCTGGAGACTGGATATGTACATTAGACATGGCTTTGGCAACAATGCGTTCGATTATCTGTTGCAGGGTATCCAAGTCAACACCCGTACCTTGAGGGGGCCGATCGCGCGTTGTAGGCTGACCCATGACTAGCGTGGGCAGCGACACTTGCCGACGGTGCCTCAGTCTGATTGGAACTATGACTAACATCCAATCTCGAGAAACAGACAACCTCAGGACCGGAAGATCGGTTCTGTGGGATCTTTGAGACCGGCTTTTTCGGTGGTGGCCGAGTTCTTTTCGAACGGGTGGACCTGCTTGTCCGATCGACCGGAACTGTGCCTTTAGTAGGGACCTGGCTCCACTGAAGATTGTGGCCATTCGCCTCTTCTACCGTTTCCGTCGCTGGCTGAACGTTTCCCTTTTCTGGAATCTGCACTACCTCTAAAGCTCTGGTGAGACTTCGAGTAGTAATTCCCGAGGGACCTGGTAATTCAGTTGGTTCTGGCGGTCTCTTGTTCGGTGAACAATTTCCAACCACTAGTTTTGCTTGCGTTAACGTCATTGGCCTATTACAGTTTGGACAACCATCATGATGAGGGCCCCATTCTTCCAAACATAATTTATGAAAAACGTGATTGCAAGGGGTACAAAAACACGGCTGAGTGTTGGACAATTCAGGACAACAAATTCCACAAATGTTCTCTGCACTCAGCGGATTTCTCTGAGGACTATGTCGCAAAGGCATTTTTAATGTTTGTTTTATAATTTTCTAATAAAATTTCCTATAGTGACATCTAATTGGTGACATAATGAGATCGGGATAACAGTTTTAATCTTTGGGAACGATGACAAAAAGAATTTTTATTTAGTTGGGCTATTGTTACTATTTTACATTGATCTGAAATTACTGCCCCGTGTTAGGCTTTAACTCCTGATTCGGCAAGGTGACGCAAAACTGCATCATCGCTGGTTCCAGACAATCAGATGCAAACACTACAACCACATGACAACAACCTCGAACAACATCACTGGAATGAGTTAAGATCCAATATGTAACCGTGATCCATAATTCGTACAGGGACGATCAGTATTGAAATCCAGTCAGAATTTACAATATTCTGGAATCGTTTGTAACCGTAGGTTCCTCACAACAAGTTACAATACCATTCGGGACTCAACTCATTATCAAATCTATTGAACTAAACTCCTCTGAATTAACTGAATCTTGGCGAACGCGACCTTGACTAATTCATTGTTCGGTAGGCATACGCAAGCAACATATTCGCCTATTCAGACAACAATTCCGACTAGCCAGAACAGAAGCGACAACAAGCAAACAATATTATCAATTCAGGATTTTCACTTAAGCTTTATTTCGTCTTAGACTCGACGACTTCCAACTACAAATCAGAGGCACAATCAGTATTGAAATCCAAGCAGAATTTACAATATTCTGGAATTGTATCTGACCGATGTGGTAAAGATTTTCGACCAAAACTACTGTAAGCATTAAGGCTTTGAAACAAACGAGCAAAAGGTGGGACGATTCAAAAGCAGATGTTATTGCTTCGTTACACAAGTCGTTTCCTTGAAATAGAAAACTTCCCCTTACGGGACCACGTTGGGCGCCAAAAATTTATGTAACAATGGTACATACCCCAGCGTCCAACGGGGTATAGTATAAAACATACCGTATAGAATGATTGGACTCTACAAGGGCTAAACTCCGAAAACCCAAAAACAAAAGGCCTACTGTCCTACAGTACACCTATTCGCAATACACAAAACACAAAAAATGGAGAAAAAAAAAAAACCAAAACTTATATCGACTCGCTCCGCAAGATCAAGTGCGCGAGGCCTTGAGGTGGTATTCGACCCGCACGCTCTGTACCCACCCTTCCATGATTTCCGAGGGAGGATCTATTTCCGGAAATCCCTTTTCGTGTCACCCTATCTCACGATGTCCCCATGTCACCAGGAAATTAAAAGTTTAGCCGCTCAAATTCATTTCAAATTTCAGGTTATATTTCTATATAATTTCATAGGCATCCTACTCTAGCTCTTTAAGGGCATTCTAATTGGAAGAATAACAAAATATAGATAAAGGAAAGCTTACAACCTAAAAAAAAAAAAAATTTCGCGAAAAATATAGAAAAGGGTATAATAGAGTAATAATAATATAATATATAATATATAATAATATAATAGAGGTACTTATAACATATTTAATTAAAAGAATACAAAAAAATGAATTTATATAAGAAAAAAATCAATTAAACGGCATAGTTAAGTTTAGTTATCGCGGACAACCAAGAAAAGTCCACAAATGTGGTGACAATTGGCAAGAAAACGCAAATAAACTTTTTGTCGGTTGGCTAGTGTCGCATTCTTCTAATGCATTATTCGGAGAAAACAACAAAAAGAAAAAAAACCCACTCAGAGCAGCCCTACCGACTAAACCCACGGAAAGCTTCTAATTAGAAGCCCACCGTAGGCCCAGAGGCAGCCGAATATAGTTGGCGCAAGCCCGCTTGACTTACGCGAACACCCGCACAAAAGGGAAAGGGGAAATAATGGTTTTTTTTTTTTTTTTTTATTAATTCACTTACAGTGGTCCCTCGCAGAAAGGCGCCTTTCGCTGAGCTGATCGGTGAATACTGTGAAAAAAAGTTAATGTGGGGCCAGGTTGATCGGTTATTTAGCGAAGGGCTACTATTCGCAGATAGTTTTCTTCCTTTTTTCTCCTCTTTTTTATGAACTAAAAAAAATATATGTGGAAAGATCAAAGGCAGCGGTGCCTGGGAGGTCTAACTGTACTTACGCTAAGAAAAATGAACAAAAAAAACGGAATCAAAGAGAAAAGAAAGTGATATGATTAGCCTATGCTACACTAAATTTTATTTAAATTTAATTTTGAATCCGCAGCTCCGCAGTTGGTTGAGGGTTGGGTGGCTGCTTTCCAGCAGATGGATATGCACGGCAGCGACGGCAACGCGTGGCAGCGGCGCAAAGGTGAAAGGTTAGGTAACCTCTCACGAAAACATTTTCCAGTAATTATTAAATTATGGTAAATTAATCTGGCCCACACCAAGCGGCAGAACTAGGGACAATGGCGTACTGGGTGTGGGAGCATCAACCGATGCTGGAGGAGCTGGCAATCGTGGTCAAGGCACTAGGGCGGAGAAGAAAAAATCTATAAGCCTACACTCCTATGTGATTTTTCCTTATAGGGTTTTTTTTTAACGTACCGTTTTTTTTTTTTTGTTTTACCGGCGAGGGTTGTGGTTCGTCTTTGGGGCGGTGTTCTTTGGGTTTTCCGGGCTGTGGCGGGCGCAGTGGCGGGAGGCGTGGCAGGTGTTCCCGCAAATCCAAGCGAGCTCTCCTTGCCCCCTTTCGGCACTCGTTGGCTATACTCTGGTATTTATTTTGGCACCACACAGCAATAAAAAACAGTTTTCACTTTTCTCGTAATTTTTTTTTCCCGAACTCCGCTACATAACCTTTCGATTTTTTAACACGTGTTGAAAACGAAGCGTTTATTCGCAAGTGCCTGAACCGATCCACGGATGAAAATTATTCGAAAAGAGAACGAACTCGCCTTTGAGATCTGTTTAAATAAGATCTAAAGATAAAAAAACTCCCGCTTAAAGCTCCACTTTGATGTACTATACAGCACTTGCGAAAGTCTCGCTCAGCTGTTCTAACAGCAAAGCTCGGACGCACCCCAAACTATGCTACGCCGCAAATCTGCAGTGATAACGAAATCACGGTTATTGCAAGCGAGACCCGAGCACATAGCAATAAGCTTTTTTTTTGGTTGTGCTGCTCAACGGGGACCGTTACAGGTATGATGCCTTTTTCCGCAAACTCTACACTGGCCACCGGTACATGCACGAGTCCGATGACCCGACTTTAAGCAATTAAAACAAAGTGAAAGTTCTTCACTTCCTTATGACGAAGAAAGGGAGATAAATTTGTGAAAATGCTGCAGGAGTATATTCCGTGGCCCACTGAATGGCAGAAAGGGCATCCAGATGGGTTGGCGGAAGAGTTAGAGGCAACAAAAAGTTTTCTTTGGATGTGTATACTGGCTTTTTCCCACCTGAGCGCTACTAGCGTGTGTCGCTACAGCGTATTGCACGTTCTCCATCTTCTGGCATCTCTTTTCCAAGAAATCGTAGATCTCCCCAGCTATGGGTATCCTGTCCGATGACGCAGTCTCCTCCCATTTGGCTTGTGTCTTGGCATCTAGCTTTTGTAGCAGCATGTGAATTATCATGCATCCAGATATCTCCTCAGCACTTCCCAATGTTTGCAGGGCACGCGTATGCAAGTTGACTGCGTCTGAGAACTCCCGAAGCCTTTTAGCAGAAGGCGAATCTACCTTCTTGAGCCCAAGAATCTCCTTGATGTGTGCCTGGAAAACAAGTCATTTGTTATTAAAGCGTTTGCTAAGTATATCCAGAGCCACACGATAATTGACACTGGAGAGCTCCAAAGATCGAACCGAATCCAGGGCCGCATCCGAGAGACATGAGCGAAGAAGCCGCTGCCTGTGAGCCATGATGATGGTATGACCTCCAGAGTTGTTTGACAGGCTAGTGGAATGAGCGGCTACGCGTAGGTGTCTAATTCGAAAGCAGAAAGCAGCTCAGCTTTCAAAGAAATGAACAGGGCATCGAATGTTTCACGCAGCTCACATCCAATCTCGTTTTCATCAAGCGATTCCAGTTCATTATGGGACTTGTTGAACTCCTCACTCATTTCCGCCAACATATCGAAGCGCACATCTATTTCGGACGCATTTAGTTTATCAATTTTATTTCCCGAGAATGACTCGCCAAGACGGTGCAGACGATCATACAGTGACTGAACTTTACGTTTGTAAAGCCTTAGCCTTTTTTCACCCATCGTAATATTTTCACCCGCGACTGTATTCGGCTCGTTGTCCATGCTAAGCGGTGTAATGCAAATAAAACAACGGAAAATGTAAGACCGCTTAAGCGACGTCGAACAGAGCGGGAGCGAGAATGGAAGAATGAAAAGTCAAGAACCGCGGCTGCAGCGGCGCAGGGCAATAGAGATTAGGCGATTAAGCAACGGAATATTCGACAAACGGAATGTCTCACTGAGCTTGCACTTTAACTGTTTTATTGCCACAAAATGTATATGCTTGTAGTTACACTGCACAGCAAAAGAATATATTGTTCGATTTTTAAAAGTTTTAACAAAACACGATTTAAATTGCAGTTAAATCACGTCGGGGTCACCAATGTTTGAAGGGCCAAGCTTTTTGGCACCTATTTATTTCCAAATCAATTAAACCAACTCGATTCGAGACGTTATAAAATGTTTATTTATACAGGCGGCTAGCGAAAGCCAATTGCTCGCTCTTTTGCCAGGCCAGATAAACGTACACACGGGGCTCGGTATGCAACCTATGCGGAGAGAGATTAGCATAGAACTACTTAGGCAACGATGGTCGAGCAAAGCTAGAGCCGAAGCGACAGGTGCAGAGCGCCCTTTAACAGAAGAGCGCAGCAGCACTGCCGAACGCTGGAGACGACATAAGTTTAGGTTTTACATGCTCTTATACAAATACATAATTTAACATTAACTTGACGCTTAAATTAGCCGCTGGCCCGAACAGCTTCTATCTACTGATCGGCGCAGAAAAAACTAAGTCTCTATATTACTCCCTAGCAAGAACTACTTTTTTATATTAATCTAAGAGCTAAACTAGTTTAAATATGATAAATTAACGATTTTTTTTCAATTGGCAATCGGAAAGTCTCTATCGCTGTCGTTGGCTCGATATCGACTGGTCCCACCAATGCTCACTGATTTCGCGTGTTTTTTTACTAAAGAGCAAACAGAGCGCATTTGGAGCGGAAAAATTCAATGCATGTTTAGGTTAGGTTAGGTTAAGGCGGTAGCGGAGGGGAGAGACCTCCCCCCGCTCACTTGGTCAGTTAGTGGACCATTGTGATGCCGCATGGGCGCGAGCCCCTTCTCCTGGCCTCAACCGTGGTGAGCAACTAAGAGCCGAGCTAAGGGTAGTCCCATCCGGTGGCCTGGATGTATTTAGACAGGGTCCCCGGTTTGGTTTCGGAAAGGTCCGAAATGTCTGTAAGGAAGGGGCCCCGAGGAACCGTAGTCTTCGGTTTCCCAGGGCCGGGGAGAGACAAAAGAAGTGGTGAACCGACTCCTCCTCCTCCTCGTCCCTACAACTTTTGCAGAAGTCGTTGTGAGGGATCGACAGTCTTGCAGCAAGTGTGCCGATCTGCCAGTGCCCGTGATGGCTCGGGTGACGGTGGAGCAATGTGCTCTGCTAAGTCTATAAAGCTCTTCCGAGCGCTTTTTCGAACGATTTGGCCAAATCGCTCTTGAAGTTCTGCATGTGATGGTCAGCTGCCATCGCCTTTCAGCAAACTGCTCGAATGCCTCGTGCGATAATAGCCTGCACGTAGCTAAAGGCATCGCTACTTACTCCCTCTCCGGAAGGAGAGGTACAGTAGTACCCTGCCTACCTAGCTCGTCGGCGGCATCGTTCCCGGCAATGTCCCTATGTCCTGGGACCCATATTGGGGAGAGATCCAGCTGCTCTGCGGTCTTATTTAGAGACCTGCGACTGTCGTTAACGGTCGCTGAGTTCGACGCAATAGAGCCCAGAGCCTTGAGGGCTGCTTGGCTGTCGAGATGACGCACACTGAGTGTCCGTCTAAAGAAAGTTTGGAGACGATGGAAACGGCCTCCTTGATGGCTAAGACCTCTGCCTGGAACACGCTGCAGTGGTCGGAAGTCTGAAGCAGAGACTGATGTTGAGCTCGTCGCAGAAGACGCCCCCCTCCCACGCGGCCGTCTAATTTTGAGCCATCAGTGTAGAAGTGGATCGCGTTTGCAGGTCCAGGTTCGCTCTCTCCCAGTCCTCCCTAAGTGGGATGGATACCTGGAAAGGCGTTGAGAGGTAGTCACTTGGGATGCAGTAGTCTGTCCTCTCTGGAAGTTGCGGGAGTTTTATTAGGATTCCCGAGTGGGCAACCGTGGTGGTTTTCTACAGGTTGGATTCCCTCATTCTAAGGGCGGAGAGTGTTGCAACTTTTTTTCCCCATAAGTTCTACAGGTAGAAGGTACAACATGGTGTCGAGGGCTTCACTTGGGGTAGTGCGTAAGCTCTGCCATGCGTTGGACTCTTGTGAGTTTGTCAAGACAAGTTTTCTTGTCCAGGGCTGGCCACCAGACCACTACTCCGTAAATCAGGATTGGTCGTATAATGGCGGTGTACAGCCATCGGACTATGCACGGGGTCACCCCCCACTTTAGACCGATGGTTTTCCTGCAGGTGTAGAGGGGCCACTGTGGCCTTATTCACCCTGTCCTCTATGCTCAGCTTCCAGCCGAGCTTCCTATCGAGGATAAAGCCAAGGTATTTGGCTTTGTTGCTGAAAAAGATAGCGGCTCTCCGCATAGTTTCGGTGGGGTAAGTGTCGGAATCTTGTATTTCCTGGTGAATAGTACAAGTTCCGTCTAAGATGGGTTGGCACTCAGCCCACATTTGGCTGCCCATTGTGACAGGTTTGTGAGAGTGCTTGTCATCCACTCGCATAGGGTCTGTGGAAACTTCCCAGAGAATGCTATAGCGACGTCATCCGCATACGCCACCACGCGGCAACCGCCACCCTCTATCTTCCGCAGCAGTACATTGACTGCTACGTTCCATAGGATGGGGGGGAGGACTCCGCCCTGCGGGGTGCCTCTGTTGACAAACCTGGTGGACGTTGACGTCCCCAGTGATGTCTCAACGGTCCTGCATTGCAGCATCTGATCGATGAGACTCACCGTCCGGGAGTCAACCCCAGGTCAGTCAGTACACCCGTGATGGCGGACGGGATGATGTTATTGAAAGCTCCTTCTATGTCAAGAAAGGCTACCAGGGTATATTCCTTTGCAGCTGAGGGACGATTCGATGATCGATGTGATCGCATGTAGGGCCGTTTCTGTGGATCTTCCCCTCCGAGAGTCCCATGCTGAGAGTCAGAGATTTGATTCAGCGATATGGTCGCCCTGAGATGCAGACTTAAAAGCCGTTCCATCGCCTTCAGGAGAAAGGACGACAGGCTTATTGGTCTGAAATCTTTAGGGGCAGTGTGCGAGGGCTTGCCTGCCTTGGGTATGAAGACAACTTTGGCCCGAAGCCATGTCTTCGGAATTTGTCCGTGGGAGAAAATCCCCTCGTAAATCCGTTTGAGCCAATTTATGGCTCTTTTCCGGCTTGGATCAGCTGGGCTGGGATGATGCCGTCTGGTCCGGATTTGTAGGGTTTGAAGCTTTTATTGCCCAGGATATGTTCTCCTGACTTAACAGGTTCAAAATTGAGCCCGTGGCATTAGAAGGATGCGCTCTGTAGGTTGGTCTGTTTACAGCGCAGCCTGGGAAATGTGTACTGAGAAGGAGGCTTTCCTCAAATACCCCAAGGTTGGAGTTGATTTCGAGAGTACTTCACGTAAGCGCGAGGCTTCGGAGTTACTCTCGATTTCGGTGCAGAACTGTCGCCATGACGCGCGTTTGGCTTTCCTGAGTTCTTTGTTGTATGTTGACAGACGCTTTGTATTCGGTCAGTTCTGCTCAACGTTAAGAGCTTTCGCTTTGTTAAAAGTCTCCGTGCGGATCTCGAAGCTCTCCCAGCGTCGGAGTCCACCATTCCGGTTTCTTCTGACCTCTGGTTTTCCGGGTGGACAGGCTTTGTCAAGCGCTGCGTTGCAGCCGTCGGTAAAACCTTTACCAGACGAGTCGTGGTAACCCATGAGATGTCCTCCTAGGTGGGGTCTCAGGGGAGAGTTTGGCAAAGAAAGTCCACATAGCGTGTCCAGTTAGTCCACCTGAGGTTACGGAACTGGGCTGGACTCGGTATGGTGAACGTGAAGACAGTTTCCACGTACCTGTGGTCCGAGAAGGTGTTCTCAAGGACCCTCCAGGATACTATGCTATCCTGTAGCGTATGAGAGACAAGCGTGAGGTCCAGGACCTCCTTGCGGTTCTTAATAATGATGGTGGGATCATCCCCACGGTTTAAGATGACCATCTGTGTGGTCAGTAAGTAGTTAAAAAAAACTCACCCCGTTCGTTTGTGTCGGTGCTTCCCACTGACTGTGGTGAGCGTTCGCGTCGCATCCCACTAAAGGCCGATGTCCTTGGCCACGCAGTCTGCAACGAGCGCCCTCAAGGGCACATGTGGAGGCGGGTCTGGCTGGTCGTGACCCATGTACGCCGAGCAGATGCGGAGTGAGCGCTCCTGGCCTTCGAGGCTCATCGCCGTGTGATCTTTTATTGCTGAAATTTGGGAGCAAAAATAAGTGCAGTTCTTTTTGCAAGAATGCAGGTCCGTATTTTACCTGGGGAGTCAGCTAAGTATAGCAAATCATCAGGAGTCCTCAAACCGTAGACCCTGTTTCCGGGCGATCCAGGGTTCCTGAATGAGGACTATGTCGGCCCCACCCTTGGCTAGGTGGAGCAATAAGGCAGCACATGCCGCCTTATAATGGTGGAGGTTTATCTGCAGGAGTGTCAGGGACATTCCTGAGACTCGCCTCCACCATTGTCGTGTCGACGTCGCTACCTGGGGAGTCGTCGTCCTCCCCGACGTCGATGCGTCCGGAGACCTCTGGCCAAGTCGCTCGCGTCGGACTCGTAGCGATCCAGGATATCGTCAGATACCATGGGGTACGCCTCGGGTTGGATCCCCGCTTCCAGGTCGTCAAGCTCAAGGTCTGGCTGGACCCCCGCTTGCTTTCCCTTGAGTCGATTTCGTAGGGGACTATGGTCACCTTAAGGTAGCCATAGTCCACCACTCCTGACGACTCTCCAAGGAGCACTAGCGATTCCTCGTTCAGGACGAGGATGATCTATCGCCTCTGTCCTGCGACCTCCTCGACCCTGTCCACCTTCCAATCGGCTGTAGGATGGTGGGGGTTGCAGACCTGCAGAACCTTGAGAATCTTCTCAAGGTTTGACCGACACCCACGCTTGGGCCCCTCGGTCTGCTTGGGACGTCTTCCCAGCGTACGGCCTCCAGTTTGGCTCCCGGATAAACTTCCTCGAGCGCCACCACCGCCTTGTAGAGGGCATGTAGAGGGCGGCCATACATAATACTACTACATATATAATACTTAATGTACACATAGGAATAATCCCAAATCTACGACCACAGTGGAAAAATACAGAATATACGGTCTCTTGAAAAAGAGACAGATCAACGCTTGGGCATTCGCAAAAGAGAAGAACGTGGAGAAGAACGAAAATAAAAGTGCGCAACCTCGTCTTACTCTCACAATTCAGAAGTTGGTCTTACTCACAATGTGCTACATAGAGTTAAATAAAGTTTCGGTAGTGCAACTGAAGAGTTGGCTGTCCGGACTTGGGCTATCAACCCAAGGCTCTAAAGCCGAGCTAATCGCACGCGTAAGTGCAATTTCGCCAGACGAACGCGGTGACCCACCAGAGGTTCCGATCGTCCAAGTGGAACAGCAGGAGACGGTAGGCGCAGCACCAACTTTGGCGTCTGCGATCGAGGAAGAGGCAGCCCCATCGACTCGAGGACAGCTGAGCGCGGTGAAAGCTGAACACGTGGCTCTGATGAAATTACGAGCTGAGATAGAAGCAGGCACAGACATGCTGCGCAAAATTTACGAAGAAATAGACAGGATCGATCATGTCGGCCAATCCAATGACGTCATCAACGAAGCAGAGACGCAAATTACAGCAACAACAACAACATCGTGTGCGCTAACAGCACCGCAGCTAACAGCAGTGTGCGCTAACAGCACCACGTTAATATCACTCCTAAAAGCAGTGATGGAAATGACGACAATGTAGACAACGGTGTGGCAAAACGTCAAGACGCAAATGTAAACATTTGGGGATCTCCGGCAGCAACTCTCACGTTGGCAAAGGAAGTAACGATGGATTACGACGGGACGCAATGTGCCAAAACTGGGTCATACAGCTGGGAATATTGCCCAAATTTACAACCTGGACAGCATTACAAAACAAATGCTGCTGATCGCTAAATTGAAAGGAAATTCTCAGCGCTGGCTCCATGCAGATTCTTCGCGCATCTTGGAATCAGCTGATTACCTTTGCGAGCAACTGATCGTGGCATTCGGGGCAACCGTCACCAAAAGGAGAACTCAGAGACGGATTCTAAAAGCGCCAATGGCTTCGTGGAGAACATTTTTCCACATACTTCTAAGATAAGATGATGCTGGCCAGGAACATCAACATAGACACAGAGGATCTGAAAGAGAAGATAATTGAGGGGATTCCAGCTCCGGGCTTACAGGATCAGGCTCGCATTCAGTGCTTCTCCGATCCGAAGCAAATTTTGCGTGCGTTTTCGGAGATTCGCCTTTCGTAGCGTATGCACGTCTTCGCAGGGCCTGGTAAATACTTCGGCCAACAAGGACCTACGTTGCGCCAACTGCAACTCACGAGGCCATTTCGCCAAGGACTGCCTCAAACCAAAAAGGGAGCCTGGATCATGCCATGCATGTAGGGCATTTGGACACTTGGTCGGACAATGCCCGGAGAGAAAGAGCGTAACCTATAACAATTATGTAAGATACTGTAAGATTTTTCTTTTTAAACAATATCGTAACACCATTAATCGCAGCGTGCCTCATAGACTCTGGGAGTCCAATATCGTTCATCAAAAAAAGTCTAATCGCCACAGAAATCAGTTTGGAACCAGTTTTAGAATTCTACTTTGGGCTAAACAAAAAGCCAGTTGAAAATATTCGGAAAAAATGTTATGTTATGTTTTGAAAGGAAGAATAAAATGTTATTTTTATTTGAACGTGGTGTCAAACGAGACTATGAGTCATGACGTGGTTCTTGGTAGAGATTTCATGAATGCATGCGAGTTAAATTTTGGACCTAAGTGCTTTAAAGATGGTTACGTCAGACGCTTTAAATACGGAAGTAAATGATCATTTAAGTGAAAATTATGCAATGCAAATTGAAAAAGAGAGAACGGAGTCGCTGTAAACGCGACTCTACTTTTATACCCGTACTCAGTCAGTACACATGTGATTTATGTGGAATTTTCAAACGTTTTATCAGTTTTTACATTTTACATCTTACATTTGTTTGCTGCATCTGTCATCGAGGCAGAGTCTGTGAGCGTGAGTGTGAGAGAATATGTAGCAGTCGCTGCTGCCATCAACCCTAATAAAATGTATATTTTACAATAATGATCCGATTTGAACCAAATTCGGTGATCTGGTAGATATGATCATTATCTACGATACTGCATTTTTGGTTTTTTCTATCTTCAAAATTGTGGATTTTCGTCTTTTGGGGGCGAGAGTGGGCGTGGCAAAATTTTGATATAAACCTGCACTGAAGCGATATCACAGGAGTCTAGGCAAAAAATTTGGTTGGTCTAGCTCTTATAGTCTCTGAGATCCAGGCGCTCATCTATACGAAAAACCAAATCGACTCGTTTTTGTGTGAGTGCGAAAGAGGGGGAGCGAAGTTTTTTTCGTAAGTTTTTTCTATTGTGGCTATATTAATGATCCGATCCGATTCAGATTTGGGCCCCTGTTAGATATGGTCTTTCTCTATGATTCTGCAGTTTTCGTTTTCTGTTATCTTTAAAATTGTGGACGCCACAGATGTGCGCCCTTTTTGGGCGCAGACAGACGGACAGACATGGCTATATCGACTCGGTTATTGATGCTAATCAAGAATTGATATCCTTTATGGGGTCAGAAATGATGACTTCTCTATGTTACACACATCCACTTTTACCACAAATACAATATACCCTTTTAAGCTTCGAGTACGGGTATAATGATAAAATGCAAACTAATATAGTTGGAAACAACACTAATATAATAAGTAGTGAGAAGATTAGTAAAAACGTTCATGAAATAGTTAGAGATGAGGTGATTAAGATAGTGAATGTAAATGAAATTTTTGGGACACCGTTAGTAAGGAAGTTAATAAAATTGTTAGTGATTTAGTTAGTGATGAAGTTGATAAAATTGTTAGTGATGCCGTCAGTAAAAAAGTTAGTGAAATTGTTAGTGATGGTACGATTAGTAAAGGAGTAGATGAAATGATAAGGGAAGCCTTTAGTGCCGATATTGGAGAAGTTTCTACAGAAGTTAGTAAGTTATTCGTTTCAAATTGCGTCGATTCTAACGGATCAAAAATTATAAAAGGTACCAGTTATTTCGGTAAATAATGATACGATAGTTATGAATGAAATCCTTAGCAACAAAACTGATGACACATATAATGAGATTATTGTGTCAGATATTTTTAATATCAATTATATGGAAAATGAAGAAGTTGATTACATCTGCGGGAAGAACATAAGTCATAAGCTTAAGTGTCAGCTTTGGCAAACAATCGAAGACTATTACGTGAAGAAAAAAAAGTAAAACCATAAGAACCCTTAGTCAGGTGCGAAATAAAACTTATTTTAGAATAATCAAAACCGTTTAGCTGTGCTCCAAGGCGCCTGTCATATACTGAGAAAAAATAAACTGCAAAAATTGTTAGATGAATATTTAAGAAAAGGAATAATACGACCCAGCGATTCTGATTACGCTTCACCTATCGTGTTAGTTAAAAAGAAAACGGGAGACTTAAGATTATGCATAGATTTCAGGAAACTTAACAAGACTTTGATTAAGGACATCTATCCCATTCCCTCATCGATGATCTACTAGACAAATTAGCCAACAAAAAATCTACGAAACTTGATCTCAAAAATGGTTATTTCCATGTATTCGTTATTGAGGATCGATTAGGTACACGTCGTTAGTGACATCTTTAGGACAATTCGAGTTTCTCAGAATGCCACAGGGCCTGAAAACGGCTTCAGCAGTGTTTCAAAGGTTTGTTAAGAAAATATTCGATGATTTGATTAGAGAGGACAAAGTTATTGTATATATGGACGACATCATGGTGGCCAGCAAAGACACACAGGAACACTTGGAAACGCTAAAAGAAGTCTTTATTAGACTAGCTCAAAACAAATTAGAATTGCGTATAGACAAATGTGAGTTTCCACAATCTAACATCAAATATCTGGGGTTTACAATTAACGTGCAAGGTATAAAAGCAAATGAAAAAGGATTAGAAGCAATCAAAAACTTTCTAATCCCAGATAAGGTACAGATTGTGCACAGTTTTCTTGGCTTATGCTCCCATTTCAGAAGATTTATAAAGGATGTAAGGTAGTCTTTTCGAAGGCTGAGGTAAGCTCAGCCTCTCCAGGGCCACCTTACAAAGAAATTTGTAAAGTGCCGGGACCCGAGATCGCGGAAATGGAGACGCCGTGTGTGGAAAGGTGGGCGTGTGGGGCGACAAGGGGAACCTGCTCGACACCGGTCATCCGGTGGTTGGCGGAGGCGCCTTCGGGCAGTGTAGCCGCCCCTGTCTGCTCCGACTCGAGTGCCCCTGGTAGTACCTAGGCAGCACCCGTTCCGGAGACAGGCACGCGCCGTTTGGGAGCCCGCGGTCTGGCGCGGTAAGGACGGTGGGCGACCACACTTACCGTCTTGCACATTGGGAGGGGAAAGGGTTAACTTTTACACCAATACACTCGAACACATTGTTTAGTTATATTCCTTTTTATTTCTTTCCTTGTTCTTGTCTTTTCCTAGCTTAGTGAAGAAATTTACGTTCCCTACGTCCCTACCTATTCGCACCAGACTCAGCCAACAAAAGGGGCCTCGCAGCCTCGCTAACCCGATCTTCTAGAGCAGATCGTTGTCTAGTTGTCTCCTCGCCCGGCGCCTTGTCCTCGTTGTGGTCTTGATGCTGCTGCCCACTGACTTGGGATCGCGACTGGCTTTTCTCGTTGCCAAAAACTAACTCCCCGAGGCGAGCTCTGCCTGGCGATCGCGAGCCCTTAGCTGCGGCCCTTGTCCGGGCTGCGCTGCCGCTGCTGCCGTTGCTGCCCACGCCCGTGGCTTTTCGCGCGGTTGGCCGCTCTCGGGCTGCGGCCGGCGCCCTTGCTCTCTTTCGCTCTCTGGGTCGCGTCTTCCGTTATCCCGTTATTCCTTGTTCTGCTTGGGGTTCTCGGCTCTCGTCGTCGCTCTCTCTCGGTTCTGCTTTGCTAGCTACCGTGGGTCTCGAACTTAAATTACAGCTTCAGAATTTACCCTACTTATTTAATGATAATCAAAATTATAAACTTCATAATGCTCAATACTTAGATCTACCAATTATAACTACTTATAAACTATAAAAATTATAAACTTCAAAACCGTCCCTGCTCAATACTTAGATCTACCAATTATAACTACTTATAAACTATAAAAAATTATAAACTTCAAACTGTCCCTGCTCAATACTTAAATCTACTAATTATACCTACTTATAAACTATAAAATTTGTGAGTCGTCACACCCCCCCCTTTCTGCCGGGTGATATTGGACGGTGACTCCGCCGGACGGGGTGATGGTGACTTTGAAGGTGTTCTCCGGCCACTCCAGGGTGAAACGTCGCCGCCAGGTCCCCTGTTGTTGGCTGGTACGGACCATCTCCACGAGGCTCTGGGGAATGAGTCGGCGTGGGGTATTCGGCCGGGGCCTCGACCCACTTCTCCTCTTCCTTTAGCAGCTCCGCCGTGAGGTCTTGACGTCCACTTCCGGTCTTAACAGCGTCTGGATGTCGCTGCTGCCAAACGACAAGTCCAGCTCGTCGGTGTCGTGGGTTGGCGATAGCCTGAGTGGAGCGGATGGAGCAGTCGGTGTTTCTGCGCTCGTCGCTGATGATGGCCACCCGGGCCACACTTTCCTCCCTCTCTCCGTTCTCCGGCTGCAGCCACGAATCGGGTTCCGGGTGCAGGTATCGGAACATGGCGCTCTCTGTGCTGGGGAACAGCTCCGTGCTGATGTCGTCGAACTGCGACATCCCCCGGGCGGTTTCGGCCTCGTTTCCCACGTCCTGGAACTCTTCGAACCCCTCGAACCGGCGCTGGTACTGGGGACCCAGCCCCAGTCGTTTCGGCGTTCTTCCGCCCACTGTCGCCTCGGCTCCTCGATCTCCTCGTCGTCCATGGTCGTGTTTCAGTGCTGTGGGATATAAACGAAGTTATACCCCTGTGCCTATGGACAGACTATGCTATGCTGTACAGGACAATAGTCTGGTGCGATGTTTGAAACTTGTAACTACCCTAACGTAATACTACTACTGATGTTATACAATGTCTTATACTAATCCGCTTTGTGAGCGGCCCGAAATTTTCTTGCTAGTCCTGGCTGGTCGTCTGTGTTGCGGTCGAGCGGGTGCTCGCCGTCTTCGCTGTCTGGCTGTTCCTCGTCGTCGTGTTGCTGGAAGGCTTTCAGGTCAGCTACCCCGGCGGTGCGACGGTGTCCGGTCTCCGTGTGGCGAACTCTGGCTATGTTGGGTGAAATGAACTTGGTTACCTTATACGGGCCCTCCTACCGTGGGGCTAGCTTGGCGTCGAATCCGTCGTTGGCTTTCGATAGTACGTGTTGCTTCACTAACACCAAGCTGCCAATGGTTGGTCTCCAATCGCGTCGTCGTAGGTTGTAGTGGCGGCCTTGTTCCGCCGATGCTTGCTGTGTGTTGTCCCTCGCCATCTGGAAAACTTCGCATAGCTGTTTCGCCCTGGTTTCGGGATCGGTAGCGACTATTCCGGATCCTGGCGTGACTTCCTTGTACAATGCTCCTGGTAGTCTCGGGTCTCGTCCTTGGACTAGGAACGCCGGACTGAATCCCGTTGTGTCGGACACGCTGCTATTGATTGCCAATGAAATCTCCGGTAGCAGGGCGTCCCATATACTATGTGGTCCCTCGATGTACTGTGCGATATTGGTCTTGATAATCCGGTTCGCTCTCTCCGTCGGGTTCTGCTGTGGATTGTATGGCGCAGTATACTCCAGTGTCATACCTGCCCGCTTGCAAAACGCCTTAAAGGAACGACTGGTAAATTGAGTCCCGTTGTCGCAGATGAACTTCCGGGGTATCCCAAATCGGCTGAGGATCCTGTCGCGAAAAGCTTTCTCCAAGTAGGTTGCAGTGGCACGGCGCAGAGGTATCAGCTCCACCCATTTGGAAAACATATCTAAGAAGACGAGTAACACTGTGTTACCTTGTTTGGATCTCGGCAGCGGTCCAACGAAGTCGGCGCAAATGGTAGCGAAAGGCTCGCTTGCCTGTCGTGTTAGCATCTTCCCGGCTGGCTTAGCTTGTTGCGACTTGAACTTTTGGCATACAGCACATTTCCTTACGTAGCGGGCGACGTCTCTGAAGATTCCGGGCCAATAATACCTTTGACATACCCTTGTTGTTGTCTTGCGTATTCCCAGATGTCCCGCGCTTGGTTGGTCGTGGCATTCTTGCAGCACACGCTGCCGTTGTTCCTTGCCGACGCACAGCTTCCATGGTACGCCATCTTCCTCCAGGGGCCGTCGTCCTACGTTCCTGTACAATTTTCCGTTCTCCAGGGTATAGTCGGGGTACTTCTCTGGTCGCTCCAGTGTCTCCTGTGTGCGTCGTCGTATCCATGCGCATGTGTTCTGCTCCTCGATGATTGTCTGTAGGGCCTCGAGCGGCTGCCGTGACAAGGCGTCTGCGACAACGTTCTGTCGCCCTTTCCGGTAGTGTATGTCGAACTGGAACTGTTGGAGTTCTAGTGCCCATCGTGCGATTCGTCCCGTGGGATTTTCGATCGTGTTGAGCCACTTGAGGGGCCAAGTGGTCCGTCACGACGTCGAACCTGTTTCCTTCCAAGTAGCAACGCAGCTTCCTGATGGCCCAGACGATTGCTAAGCATTCCTTCTCGGTGGCGGAGTAATTCTCCTCGGCCCTCGAAAGTCTCCGGCTCACATATGCAATGACCTCCGCCGTCGGCACTCGGCTGGGTTAGTACTCCTCCTAGTCCGTAATCGCTGGCGTCAGTCTGTAAAGAGAACTTACTGGTAAACTCCGGACACGCGAGCACTGGCGCCTCGGTCAGTAGTTCCTTTAGTTGTGCGAACGCTTGCTGCTGTGGTGCTTCCCACGTCCATTTCTTGCCCTCCGAAGTAGTTGTGACATCGGTTGTACCACGGCTGCAAAGTTCGGGACAAATCGTCTGTACCAGGAGGCGAGACCCAGGCATCGGCGTAGTTCTCGTGCACTGGTTGGAGCTGCGAGCTTCTGTACCGCGGCGATCTTCTCGGGATCGGTGTGAATTCTTCTTTGCTAACGACGTGCCCCAGGTACACCAACCTGCGCTGGAAGAAGAGGCACTTCTTCCGGTTAAGCCTGAGGTTCGCTTGTCGTAAGCGCCTCAACACTTCTCTGAGATTCCTGACGTGTTCGTCCAATGTTGTTCCATGATGATGATGTCATCGAGATATGCGAACGCGTGGGGTTCCATATCTGCCCCGATGACGCTGTCGAGTGCCCGCTGGAATGTTGCGGGTGCCGAGTGGAGTCCAAATGGCATAACACGCCATTGGAAAAGAGCTCGTTCTGGTACTGTGAACGCGGTGCATTCACGGCTTGTTTTGGCCATGGGTATCTGCCAATACCCGCTTTTCAAGTCCAATGTGCTAATATACTTAGCGTTCCGCAATCTCTCCAAGATTGAATTTATCCTCGGCAGGGGTATGCGTCCGGTACCGATCGTGCATTGAGTTGACGAAAGTCCCACACATGCGGGTTTCTCCAGTCTTCTTGCCTACCAACACAATAGGGGCACTGTGTGGGCTTTTGGAGGGCTCGATGCATCCATCCCGTAGTAACTCGTCTACTTGCGCGGGAATTATCCCTTGCATGGCTGGGTTCCGTGGATAGTATCGCTGTTTGATCGGGCGATCGTCGCGCATCACTATCACGTGCTCGGCGATGTCGGACACGCCGGTCACGCCGTCGAATTTTGCCAATTCTTCCTCCAGGAATTCCTGTACCCATGATGCTATCGGTTCTGCTGAGCTAGGACCGAGCTGGTTTGTGACAGCTGGTTGGGCCTCTGGCCCCATCGCTGCTCCGTCGTCGTGCTGTGCACCTCCTCCTGCTAACGTTGCGTCTGCTATGCTGGCCAGTACCCCAAGGGGTACTGGTAAGTCTTCTGACCTGCTGCGAAACGGGTTCCGTTGGGTAGCTTTTAGTTGTGCGGGGCCAAGAGCGCCTCCCCACCTTCTGTCTCGTTCTGTGCCGGGGTCATCTTGAACAATTTTTGTCTCTGCTGATGGGACGACCGCCTCGCGGATGCAGGCGTCGTCCTGGTTTGTCCTCGTTGTCGATGATGGTCCGCCGGTCACCTCGCGGTTGCAGGTGCCGGAGTCGTCTTGAATCCCTGGTCCTCAACGCTGATGGGACGACCGCCTCGCGGATGCAGGCGTCGTCCTGTGTTGTCCTCGTCGTTGATGATGGTCCGCCGGTCACCTCGCGGTTGCAGGTGCCGGGGTCATCTTGAATCCTGGTCCTCCATGCTGATGTGACGACCGCCTCGCGGATGCAGGCGTCGTCCTGTGTTGTCCTCGTCGTTGATGATGGTCCGCCGGTCACCTCGCGGTTGCAGGTGCCGGAGTCGTCTTGAATCCTGGTTCTCAATGCTGATGGGACGACCGCCTCGCGGATGCAGGCGTCGTCCTGTGTTGTCCTCGTCGTTGATGAAGGTCCGCCGGTCACCTCGCGGTTGCAGGTGCCGGGGTCATCTTGAATCCTGGTCCTCCATGCTGATGTGACGACCGCCTCGCGGATGCAGGCGTCGTCCTGTGTTGTCCTCGTCGTTGCTGATGGTCCGCCGGTCACCTCGCGGTTGCAGGTGCCGGAGTCGTCTTGAATCCTGGTCCTCACGCTGATGGGACGACCGCCTCGCGGATGCAGGCGTCGTCCTGTGTTGTCCTCGTCGTTGATGATGGTCCGCCGGTCACCTCGCGGTTGCAGGTGCCGGGGTCATCTTGAATCCTGGTCCTCCATGCTGATGTGACGACCGCCTCGCGGATGCAGGCGTCGTCCTGTGTTATCCTCATTCTCACTGCCAAGGTGACGACCGCCTCGCGGATGCAGGCCTCGTGGTGTCTTGTCCTTGTAGTAATTGGTGATGTGACGACCGCCTCGCGGATGCAGGCGTCGTCCTGTCTTGTCCTTGCCGGTGATGTGACGACCGCCTCGCGGATGCAGGCGTCGTCCTGTCTTGTCCTTGGGGGTCGACGCCCCTCTGTAGTTCCGTGCTTGGCTCTGCTCAAGGGGATGAGCAATCCTCCTACCTGCAGCTTGGCATCTATGGCGGCAAAGAAATCCAAACCGAGTAGCACGTCGTCGAGAGCCGTTGGCGGGACCAGCATCAGGATGCTAGCCCGTGATTGTCCGAGTCGTACCTCTGCTTGAATTGCCCGCGTTAGTTCCATCCTTGTCCCATTTGCCAAAGCTATTGTCGTCCTCACTGTTCGTCCGTTAGCCGGGGTCTCGATGAGTCGTGCCTTCCGCTCGCTGAGGAAACTCCGCGTGGCCCCGTGTCCAGCGTCGCTATCATTACCTCAGCCTCGATGCTTGCCTCGGCGGCAAGCCTGCCATCTCGCGGACGGATGACACCCGCTAGTCCCAGGACTCGCTCGTCTGCCCCTCTCATCTGTCCTGGGTTTGATGAGGGGCGCTGGGCGTTTCCGTCTCCTTGGCCTGGCAGCAGTCGATGGTCCTCACTCCCTCGTCTTCCACAGTTCCAGCAGAAGAGTGTCCGAGTTCCACGGCATTCTCTGGCAAAGTGTCCGGGTACTCCGCAGTTCCGGCACGCATTACGCGTGTCCACTGGTTGCTCGTTGCTGGTATTGCCTATCGTTCCTGGATCCTTTCCCTCTTTAGGAACCGCTGTTGCGGTCGAAGTTGTCCACTGTGAGCCGGGTTTGGGGCTCGTTGCGCCGGTTCCCCGCTTTTGGCGCCGCTGCTGGTCCTGTCCTGGTTCTGGCTTGACGTTGATGCTCGCGTTCCCGGGTGACTTCAAAGTTTATCACCAGTTGCGTTAGCTGTTTGAAAGTGCGGAAGTCTATGCGTCTCACGTACAACTGGTACTCGGGCAGCAGATTCTCGTACACCCGCTCCAGTTCCTGGGCTTCCGAGTAACCAGCGCGGTTCATCATTACGCGAATGTCCACTAGATACTGCTTGTATCCCTCGTTTTCCCTCTGGTAGCGCATCCTGATCTCATCCTCCAGTCTCTGGAAATACCGCGGGGGTAGGAAGAAATCAAAAATTCCCGGCGAAACACGTTCCATGGCTATTCCTGTAGATGACTCGTGCGGAACCTCGGCAGTACCTTTTAACAGTTCCGGCACTCCTTGGGCCAAACTTCGGGTGTCGACTCGGTGTGAGACGGCTCTTTTTCCTCCAAACGCTCGATGAATCGCAAGGGATCGCTGGCGCCGTCAAAAGTGACTCTCCAGCGTTGACTGCGCTCCACCCCCCGAGCCCAGAGCCGTCGCGTGGATTTGTTAGCATCGCCCTCTCGTTGGTTCGTGACACGCGCTGCTGCTGTCCAGGCGCCGGTATGCTTAGGTAATGCATACCCGGTCCGGTTGGTTCTCCTTGTGGGATTTCCTTCGCTTGGGTTCCATTTCCACTCGTAGTAGTCGACAGGCTCCGCGATCGCTGCTGGGTTTCTGGCTTGGGGTCGGGGAGTCCGTGCTCGTCCAAAGGCGTCTTCAAGTTCCTCTAAGCGGGCCTGGATGATAGCCGAGTGTCCCCCACGATTCACAAAGGCAGACATGCGGCCTCGGAGTTCCTCCACGGTGCCTTCTCGTTCCAATCCGAATTCTTTAGCGAACGCCTCCAGCTCCGCCTTGCGCCGGTACGAGATCCACGCTACTCCCACCATGATGCTATATGAAGCCTGCTCCTGTGTCCTGGGTCCGGTGCCTTGATTTCTGTGCCGCTGGTATCCTTGTTGTATGCCAGTTGTGTCCCGTGCAATGCCTGTGCAATGTATCCTTGGTGTATTCCCAGTCCAATCCTGTTCGATGTCCTTGTTGCTTCTATCCTTGGGTGTATTCCCAGTCCAATCCTGTTCGATGTCCTTGTTCCTAGTATCCTTGTTGTATCCTAGTGTTACCCTGTGGGTGTCCTTGGTTCTAGTATCTGGTGCGAGGTCCTTGTTGTATACCCCTATCGTCTTTTTTTTTCCACTTGGCTAGACTTTATGATTAGGAACGATGTGCACTGCTTAATGACTCTGGGTCGACTGTCCTCGTTGATGCTCTGCCAGCTCTATTTATGGGGAATTCATGTGCGGCCGAACGATCGTGACCGAAGGTTCACGAAGGCACTGCGTGGCCCGCTCTCTCTCTTCCGACCTTCGTAGATGCGATAACCCAAAAAACCCTTTTCTGTTCGATCTCTGCTCCTCGTAGCTCCGAAATGTGTACTCTGTATGCTCTGTAGACCCTGAGAACCTCGTGTATGCTCACTCCCCGCATGCCTCGCCCTAGCACGTATAAGTGCCTTTGAAAACTGGGCATTTTCCCGTTCATGTCGGCATCAGCGTAAAACCGGAAACAAACAAAACCTTGACCAATGATTTTCCAACTGTTCACGTGTGACTTTGGGTGCCCAGTGTCCGCAAAACTGGGAAATTGGCAAAAGTGCCAAAACTCGTACAACACAAAACCTTGCCCAATGTATTTAAAACTGTGCACGTCTGCGTTTGGGTGCCCCAGTTTCCGTAAAACTGGGCAGTTTTCAATAGTGCCGAAACGCGAGCAAAATAAAACGCTGGCCAATTACTTTAAAACTGTGCACGTGCGTTTTCGGGTGCCCCAGTAAGGCGTTTGGGAAGTGCACTTGTGTGCATGCCGACCTGCCTATGTTCAGGGAAACCAAAAAAGATATTTCACAGACAAATGAAACGCACCTCCCCCACCCCTGTGTGCAAATGCGCGGTGCCTGTAAACGGTACCCACATATATGCCCGAGCCAGCGCGTGTCGCTGCTTAGTAAGCAAAAGCCGAAAACCTAACGGCGTTATTTTTTTCTCTCAGCCGTCCCACGCTATGAGCACGCGTATATACGTACATAAGTATGTACCTACATATGAGCACCGCGCGGCCACGCTATGCTGCTGACGCCCTGTCGGATAACGGCTTACTGCCGTTATGCGCGTACTCCTGCAGAATCCCCACTACTGAACTTCCCCTGAAATACCCACACCTCTCCACACTCTAGCTCTTTACACTATTTCAGCGCCGCCCTCCGAAAAATCTAGCAAAACTACTGCAAACAATCCCGGAGTCCTGCTCGGGCGCCATCTGTAAGGTAGTCTTTTCGAAGGCTGAGGTAAGCTCAGCCTCCAGGGCCACCTTTACAAAGAAATTTGTAAAAGTGCCGGGACCCGAGATCGCGGAAATGGAGACGCCGTGTGTGGAAAGGTGGGCGTGTGGGGCGACAAGGGGAACCTGCTCGACACCGGTCATCCGGTGGTTGGCGGAGGCGCCTTCGGGCAGTGTAGCCGCCCTGTCTGCTCCGACTCGAGTGCCCCTGGTAGTACCTAGGCAGCACCCGTTCCGGAGACAGGCACGCGCCGTTTCCGGGGAGCCCGCGGTCTGGCGCGGTAAGGACCTGCGACCAGCCTCGCGGAGCCTCCAACGGTGGGCGACCACACTTACCGTCTTGCACATTGGGAGGGGAAAGGGGTTAACTTTTACACCAATACACTCGAACACATTGTTTAGTTCTATTCCTTTTATTTCTTTTTCCTTGTTCTTGTCTTTTTCCTAGCTTAGTGAAGAAATTTACGTTCCCTACGTCCCTACCTATTCGCACCAGACTCAGCCAAGAAAAGGGGATGCATCTCGCAGCCTCGCTAACCCGATCTTCTAGAGCAGATCGTTGTCTAGTTGTCTCTCCTCGCCCGGCGCCTTGTCCTCGTTGTGGTCTTGATGCTGCTGCCCACTGACTTGGGATCGCGACTGGCTTTTCTCGTTGCCAAAAACTAACTCCCCGAGGCGAGCTCTGCCTGGCGATCGCGAGCCCTTAGCTGCGGCCCTTGTCCGGGCTGCGCTGCCGCTGCTGCCGTTGCTGCCCACGCCCGTGGCTTTCGCGCGGTTGGCCGCTCTCGGGCTGCGGCCGGCGCCCTGCTCTCTTTCGCTCTCTGGGTCGCGTCTTCCGTTATCCCGTTATTCCTTGTTCTGCTTGGGGTTCTCGGCTCTCGTCGTCGTTCTCTCTCGGTTCTGCTTGCGGTCCTCTGCTTTCTAGATCGCTCTGCTTTTGCTGCTCTGCTCTCTGGGTCGCTCTGCTCTGCTCTCTGCTCTCTGGGTCGCTCTGCTTTGCTCTGCTCTGCTCTCTGCTCTCTGGGTCGCTCTGCTTTTGCTCTGCTCTGCTCTGCTCTCTCTGCTCTCTGGGTCGCTATGCTCTGCTCTGCTCTCTGTATCGCTCTGCTTTTGCTAGCTACCGTGGGTCTCGAACTTAAATTACAGCTTCAGAATATACCCTACTTATTTAATGATAATCAAAATTATAAACTTCATAATTCTCAATACTTAGATCTACCAATTATAACTACTTATAAACTATAAAAAATTATAAACTTCAAACCGTCCCTGCTCAATACTTAGATCTACCAATTATAACTACTTATAAACTATAAAAAAATTGTGAGTCGTCACAAGGATTTCTTAACTATTGCCAAACCGCTTTACGATCTCTTGAGAAAAGACACAGAATTCAAATTTGGTGAAAGTGAATTAAAATGTTTCTCAATGCTTAAGGAATTGTTAATGCAAGCACCCATTTTGGCAATTTATAATCATAAGGACGAGATAGAACTACATTGTGATGCAAGCTCTCTTGGTTTCGGGGGCAGTGCTATTTCAGAAGAAAGAAGACGGAAAACTGCATCCAATTATTTATTTCTCTAAGCGTACAACTGCAGCGGAATCTAAATATCACAGCTTTGAGCTGGAGACAATGGCAATCATTTACGCATTACGCAGGTTCTGCATATATTTATATGGAAAACGTTTTTAGATAGTTACTGACTGTAATTCACTAACGCTAACGCTCAACAAAATTGAACTCAACCCGCGTATTGCTAGATGGGCGTTAGAGCTGCAAAGTTATGACTATGAGTTAAACTACAGAGAAGGCAGCAGGATGCAACACGTAGATGCGTTAAGTAGATGCACGAACATTCACATTGTAGAAACTAATACGTTATAAGACAACCTAGTTATTTGCCAAGCCAAAGACCAAGTAGTTCAAAATATTAAGCAACAATTAGAAGAAAGTGAACACAAGCTTTTCGAAATGAGAAACGGTGTAGTTTACAAGAAGTGTAATGATGGAAGATTGTTATTCTATTTTCCAACAGAAGTGGAAGACCACGTTTTATACAAATATCATAACGAAATAGGACACATAGGTAGAAACAAAATGATGAATGTAATTGGTAAAAGTTATTGGTTTCAAAGGTACAAGAAAAATTCTCTGGTCATATTGAAAATTGTTTGAAATGTGTAGCGTTTTCGACTAAAACAGGAAGAGAAGAATTTTTACACTCCATTCCAAAAGGAAATAAGCCATTTGAACTAATTCACATCGATCACTACGCGGCTACGGTACCACCCATCCACACCCTATTTATCTTACCCAAACTACACATCGATCACTACGGTCCCGTTGATTCAGGAAGATTGAAGAAGCACATCTTAGTAGTTGTTGATGCTTTTACAAAGTTTGTGCTTTTTATGCAATAAAACCACGAATACACGGGAGGTCATTGTTTCGTTGAAAGACTATTTTAGAGCATACAGCAAACCAAAATTCAGATCGAGGAAGTTGTTTTACATCAAACGAGTTCGATGACTTCTTGTCAGAGACTGATATTAAAATATGTATAAGAATAGCAACAGGATCGCCTCAAGCGAATGTTCAGGTGGAAAGGGTAAACAAAAGCATTGGGCCAATGATAGCGAAGTTAGCAGAACCAGAAAAAGGTATACATTGGGATGCAGCAATAGACAAAGTAGAATATGCATTATATAACACGCTGCATAGGAGCACAAAACAAGTTCCGTATAAAGTACTATTCGGCATAGAACAGAGAGGAAAAATAGTAGACGAATTAAAAGAAAAACTAGAAGAGATGCACAAGAAAATTGAGATTTAGCAGATCTAAGAGCGGAAGCGGCGGAAAATATAAAGACAGCGCAAGCGTACAACAAAAAGCAATATGACAAGGGTTTGAAGAAACCGAAAGAGTATAAGGCGAATCCTACTGATTGCACAGTAGGGAGCATCTAACAAATGAATTCCTAAAAACAAAGGGCCCTCGTAATCGAAAAAGTACTAAGAAATTACAGGTTTCTGTTAAAAGACGTGGAAGGTTTTCAAGTATCCCGTAGCCCATATCACGGGGTCTGGAGTATTCAAAACATCAAACACTGGATAGGCAACAAAAAATAATTATCAAAATATTAAGAAAAAAAAAATAAAATAAAACTGTAATAAATTAAGAATTAGTCAGAATAGCCGAGTTGTGGTAGGATATCCCTATCAGCCCCATATATAATACTAGCCTTAATGTATACATACGAATAATCCCAAATCTACGACAGCACTGGAAAAATACCGAATATACAGTCTCTTGAAAAGAGACAGATCGACGCTTGGGCATTCGAAACAGAGATGAGGAGGAATAAAGTAACGCGGATAAGAACGAAAATAAAAGTGCGCAACCTCGTTTTACTCTCACAATACATACGTACATATGTCCATTGGTTAAATACATACATACATATGTACTTGGCACTTGGTACTTGGCAGGCCTCCGAAAACTCTTGCTGGTCGTTGCATTTAGGTGGATGCGTAGGATTGGCTGATTTATATCCCAATTAGCACCGATCTGGCTCTGAACCCTGGTGCTCATAAGGCCCAGGGTCAACCCTCGCATGGACCTCTCTCCACGGAAAGGCACCCATGGGAACGCGATGGTGACTACGCACTGCGACCAGGAATAACGAACCCGAGTTGAGACCCTCAAACTATGACTTCCACACCACACACCCCGATTGACAGCTTGACTGAAGAGGCAGTCTTTGGTAAGCGCAGCGCGCTTGCCAGATCCCCACCACCTTTGGCACCTGCGAAAGCAACTGGATCGAGCATGTACCTTGGTACCGATGGAAAAGAGGCTGAGCGTCCGTTCAGGATGAACGACCACCGCCACGTTGATGTCCCCATGAAGGATTCAGCTCTGAAAATCGTTGCATTGCAGACGCTAGTTCTGAACAACTTCGACAAGCTGCACTTAAGGGAGATTGCGACCGCCACCAAGAGCACCCAAACATCCGTGAAGCCGCGACAAGCAGGAGCGATGAGGCTACGAGAGTCTTCCCAGCTGGCCCTTGGTTTCACAAAGAGGCAAAGAGGCACGCACCAAACAGAGGCAACCAACGACTCAGCTTGAGCTGCCAGCGCAGGATCAGGCCGAGATGACACCCCTCCGGCGCAGTGGACCATGCCGCCACCCCAGCCGCGAGAAAGCAGCTCAAATGGCAACAGGTGGGCCCCAAGGTGCTAAAGAAAAAGGAGCCTCGTCCCCGCGAGCCGAGGCCGGACGCGATCTTAATCCAGCCCCAGGGAGAGCTAAGCTATAGCGACATTCTTCGAATGGTCACCAGGCGCCAGGACGGTAAGCTCCAGGAAGTGGTCGAAAATGTAAACAGGATCCGGAGGACGGCAAAGGGCGAGCTGATGCTTGAGCTAAATGGCGCGAGCAAGAACAACATGGCGAAGCTCAGATAGGTCATCGGCGAGGCACTGGGCGAGCAATCCGGCATAAGGGCGGTGACCGAGGAACTCTGTGTGGAGATCAGAGACCTTGACAGCCTGGTCACAAGGGAGGATGTCGCAGCAGCGGTGGCGGCAAATGTCGGCGTACCCTGCGTGGACATCGCAGCGGTTAAAAGCCTGAGGCCGTCTTATGCCGGCACGCAAATAGCATTTGTGTGCCTGCCCCCCACCCAGGCAAAAACCCTGCTGGTACCGGGGAAGATTAAAGTCGGGTGGTCGATCTGTCGGCTGCGGCAGCGGATATCCCAGAGGCGATGCTACCGATGTCTAGAGTTCGGACATCTTACCGCCGTGTGCAAAAGCACGGTGGATCGCACCGGATGCTACCTTAGGTGTGGCGCAGATGGGCACAAAGCGGCTACCTGCTACCTGACCCAAGCTGCTTCATTTGCATCGCCAACAAAGCCAAGGAGACGCAACACTACGCGGGCAGCTCAAGATGTCCAGCAGCCAAGGGAGGATCCAACATGCCGCCCAACGATGAAGCTATTGCAGCTTAACCTTAACCACTGTGCTGCGGCTCAAGACCTCTTGAGCCAAACTGTAGCGGAGTTAAAAATAAACCTTGCAGTCCTTAGCGAGCCATACAAAGTCAGGGAGTCGGCTGACTTTATCGTAGATATCACCAAAAAGGCGGCGCTGTGGATGTGTGGCGACTACCAGTACTTGGCTCCAAGCCTATCCCTCTACGAGTTCGCAGGTATCCTCGATAACCTTGCGGCGGATGTCAGAGGTCGACACCCAGTGGCTACTGGAGGCGACTTCAACGCATGGGCTGAGGAGAGGGGAAGCGTTGCGACAAATGCAAGAGGCAGGGCGGTGCTGGAGACTTTCGCGCCCTTGGACATCGCTCTTCTTAACCAGGGAGGGAAGCACACCTTCTCTAGAGCAGGAGCCGGTTCGGTGGTGGATCTCACCCTGGTCAGCAGCTCGCTCTACAACTCGACTAGCTGGAGCATCAGCAGCGCCTACACGGCGAGTGATCATGTTGCAATCATATGCCATATCGGACAGCGGAGAGGTAGCACAGTACCGGCGGCGCCCAGATGGAAATGCTACCGCGCCGATAGCATGAACACGGCGCTGTTCACAGAGCTGGCGGCGAACCTTACGGCGGGTGGGAATGCGGAATGCATGGTAAACCACGTCATGGAGGGCCTGGAGTCAGCATGCAACGCCTCTATGTCCAGGAGGAGGCAATATGGTCGCCACCACCACCTCCTGTTCTGGTGGAACGAGAGCATTGCACAGCTACGCCGGGAATGCAACCATGCACGACGACGTTGCCAGCTATCACGCGGGAACCCTTAAGGCGGGCAACTGCAGGCTGCTTTTAGGGACTGCAGACGCGCGCTGAAGACGGGCCATAAAGAGAGCAAGCGCAAGTGCTTCCCGGCGCTCTGCGACACTGCTGAGCACGACGCCTGGGGAAGGGCATACCGGTTGGTGGCCGATAAACTGGGCGGCAAAATGCAGACACTCCCATCAGACCCGGACTAAGTCAGATCCATTGTCGAGGAGCTCTTTCCGCGCATGGCGCGCAGCAGTGGCTGGAACAAGTCGGATTTGATCTCGCGCCTCAAAAGACCGAGGCATTGCTGGTACATACATATATACATGCATACATACATATGACATACATATTTACATAATGTGATTTCGTTGTTGCAAACATGTCACATGGCTAAGCTCGCGCTCTGTCTTTCTCTCTCTCTCTCTCTCTCTCTTTTGTCTGTGTGTTGGCAAAAGAGACAGGTTGATTTGTTATTGTGGGAGAAGGATTCATGATCTGAGGCATTAACAAGCAGACTGCGCATCGTTTGTTTGGAAAGAAAGGGGGTCTTGGTCAGTACGAGGAAAGTGAAGCGGAGAGGGAGAGAACGCGTGTTATGGCAGGCGCCAGTGTTTTTGTAGATTTCGCGTTCGTTTTTTTATGAAAAATTCTCATTAATATCCCATTCGCAGGACTCCCCAAACCCCCTCCACAAACACTAGAACGGCTGATTTAAGCAGCTACATATGCATGTATCAACACATGCGTGCGCTTTCAGAATGTTGTATGTGAATCAACAGAGCGCGCGGGGTTGAACAGGAAAGAAAAAGGGTGTGAGTGAGAGACATGGTTACGCGTGATGTCGGCTAACTATGGTAAATTCATTTCTTTATTGTGGCTATAATAATGATCCGATATAAACCAAATTCAAGAATCTGGTAGATATGATCATTCTCTACGATACTGTATTTTTCGTTTTTTCCTATCTTCAAAATTGTCGACTTTCATCTTTTGGGTGGGGCGGAAGGGGGCGTGGCGAAATTTGTAAATAAACTTGCACTGAAGCGATATCACAGGTGTTTGGACAAAAAGTTTGGTTGCTCTAGCTTTTATAGTCTCTGAGATCGAGGCGCTCATTTGTACGAAAAACCAAATCGACTCGTTTTTGTGTGAGTGCGAGCGAGAGAGAATGATGTTTCTCGAAATGGTTTTCTCTATTGTGGCTATACTAACGATCCGATCCAATTCAGATTTGGGCCTCTGATAAATATGGTCTCTCTCTCTATGATTCTGCCTTTTTACGTTTTCTGCTATCTTCAAAGATGTGGACGGGGCGGAAGTGGGCGAAGCGAAATTTTTAAAACATTTTTCTAGAAGTGAGATATAACATCAGTCCGGGAAAAAAATTTGGTTGCTCTATCTCTTATAGCCTTCGAGCAATGGGCGACAAACAAGACGGACAGACAGACGGACGGACAGACGGACGGACAGACAGGGGCTATATCGACTCGGCTATTGATGCTGAATATATATACTTTATCGAGTCGGAAATTATTCCTTCTCTATGTTACACACATCCACTTTTACTACAAATACAATATACCCTTTTACTCTTCAAGTACGGGTATAAAAAAGATGGAAAATGCAGTATCGTGGAGAATGACATGTTCCTACTGTAGATTGGCGAATCTGGTTCAGATGCGATCATAATTATAGCCACAATGATACGATTAATTTTCAGCAGCTAGCCCTCACCCATGATAGCCGCCACTGATTGTGAGATGACAGATGCAGCAAAGAAATTTAATTTGTATTGTTTGTATACGGTACATGAACCGTCTACAGTTTTGCAACTAACATTTGAACCAGTTGGACAGCGGAGTGATTGCTCGGGAAGAATGAATATCGACAGTATGTTGTTCTGGTTCAAGACTGTTTCTGATACTATTTTATTCAACGATCTTAAACTCTATTTAACAAAAGTGCTGATTCTATAAGAATATGGTGAAAGATAATGTAGGATTAATATGATATTATTGTGTTACTGGAGCAATAGACGTAATCAGCAACTGCATCGATTTTGTATCTTTAGCCGAAGTAGCTGCAGACGCGGGTATTGCTGACTCGACTACAATGCCGTGTCGTGTGATATGACGTCGCCCGTTACTTGGGTCAACGTTATTTATGCGATAAGTGTATATTGTGTATAATTATGCGCTTGAACATTCTTCCGGCCGTTGAAATGGTGTTCTACCATCTTCTGAGCTGACGGAAAAACGGCGTGGCATGGGAATAGGTGATGATGATCCGCGCGGTTCTTCTGGGGGGCTTCTTGATTGCCTCGATTTCCATAGTTGAGGCTTCTTTAGGAGAATGTACACGATGATCACTAAAAAGTGACATCGCTAGGGGGCAGCATAAGCAGCCAGGTGATGATGCTGCACTGTTGTGAGGTCGTGTGGCAAGTTTTGATGATCGACTGTTCTTAGATGCTATTGATGGTCATCAAGTTCTTGGTATCCTGTATCCGTTGTTTGGTTGTACGAGCCCCGACAACTATTAATTCGTACGGCAAGCTTTTTACCCATATGCAATGTTTAACAGACGATATTTCCAATACCAATGTAGATAACACATGCAAACTTATTTTTTCCTGAAAGATCATTTTATTCTCCTTAGCTTAGAACAAAAAAGTTTTGTTGTACTTCTTCAACAACAATAATAACAAACATTTTTATACCCGTACTCGAAGAGTAAAAGGGTATATTGTATTTAATGGTAAAAGTGGATGTGTGTAACATAGAGAAGGAGTAATTTCCGACCATATAAAGTATATATATTCTTGATCAGCATCAATAGCCGAGTCGATATAGCCCTGTCTGTCCGTCCGTCTGTCCGTCTGTCCGTCTTGTTCGTCGCCCCTTGCTCGAAGGCTAAAAGAGATAGAGCAACCAAATTTTTTTTCCTAACTGATGTGTTCTCTCACTCCTAGAAAAAAGTTTAAAAATTCCGCCACGCCCACTTCCCCCCCACAAAGGGCGCACATCATGGCGTCCACAATTTTGAAGATAGCAGAAAACGAAAAATGCAGAATCATAGAGAAAGACCATATCTATCAGGGGCCCAAATCTGAATCGGATCAAATCATTAATATAGCCACAATAGACAAAAACATACGCAAAAACTTCGCTCCATCCCTTTCGCACTCACACAAAATCGAGTAATTTTGGTTTTCGTATAAATGAGCGCCTCGATCTCAGAGACTATGAGCTAGAACAACCAAATTTTTTCCTAGACTCCTGTGATATCGCTTCAGTGCAAGTTTATTTCAAAATTTTGCCACGCCCACTCCCGCCCCCCCAAAAGACGAAAATCCACAATTTTGAAGATAGAAAAAAAATAAAAATGCAGTATCGTAGAAAATGACCATATCTACCAGATTTTCGAATTTGGTTCAGATCGGATCATTATTGTAGCCACAATGATCAAATGAATTTTCAGCAGCGAGCTGCCCCGGCCGCCGCTACAACCAAAACAAAATATACATTTATTTTGAGGGTTGCTGCTGCTGATTCTCTCACACTCACACTCGCACGCTCTGTCTTGTGCAGTGTACGTGTGTTGTTGTGAGAACTGATGTATATGTAGATGACAGATGCATCAAATAAATGTAAAATGTAAAAACTGATTTGAAAATTCCACATAATTCACATGTGTACTGACTGAGTACGGGTATAAAAGTAGAGTCGCGTTTACAGCGTTTACAGCGACTCCGTACGTTCTTTCTCGTTTTTTAATGTTTTTGCTTAACTGATAAAGAAAAATATTGCCACTAATTATAGGTACGGTGCGTTAAATATTAACTGTTTGATTAAAAATATAATTTTTTAATATTTTAATATTGTGTGACATCCCCTTTGGCCTCTATAACACATTTACAACGCTTTGGCATAGATTTTAATAAATCCTGGCATTGTTCTTTTGAAACAGAGTCCCACATCTCTTGAAGTTTTCTTTTTAGGTCAGGAAGGGTTCTTTGAGGATAATTTTTAAATTTCTTTTGTATTATTCCCCATATATTTTCGATTGGGCTTAGGTCCGGGCTATTTGATGGCCAATCTAAGACCTCAATTTCCTTGTACTGCAGCCAGGATTTGGTTCATTTGGCAGTATGAGATGATGCTCCATCCTGCTGAAAAGTGTATTCACCACAGTCAGCCAGTTTTGGTATTGCTGCCAATCTTTCATCTAAATTGTTAACGTATTTTTCTGCGTTAACTATTCCCTCAATAAAGTGGAGTTGTCTTACCCTTTGGCTGACATACAATCCCACACCATTACATTTGCAGGGAACTTAACGGTCCTTTTAAGGCAGTCTTTATGGTAAGCTTCTCTTTTTGTTACGGATGATTCTCCTTCCCGCATCACCGACACACACATTGTAGTGGGGCATGAAGCGGTGTTAGAAAAAGGTTCAAAATTTTAAATGACAACGGGCAGCTTCAGCGATGCTTAGATGAAGATCGAACCAGTACAGGGAACATCGAGGAGAGGTAAGGCTGCAGGCTTGCTTCATTTATAATCGATAGAGGAAAAGGTATGTAGCTACGCGGGTGAGGTCAAGTCAAACGTCTCAAGTGAAGGACCGTGCATTTCCTTTTCCGATGTGACCTTGAACGAACCGGTGGTGTCTCTCCTGTGCCGTGAATAGAAAATAATTTAGTGCGACAAAATCTTAAGCCCCGTAGGGCATCCGCGGCGTAAACTTAGTTCAAAGTGTTCCCAGATAAAACTGAAAGTACCTGCGGGTATATAGGGTGAGTGAGAGTATAAAATTTGTGTGCCTATAGGGATTGAGAGAGGTTATGTCTGTAGGGGTCGCCGAAAATCACGCGGGAGCCCCGGGATCCGCCGAAGCGACTCAGGGGCCTCAACCAGGCCCACAGCCTAAGCGGTTTGTGGAGCAGCCGTGACTGGACAGAAACATTTTAGGAGCGCTTCGCCTGCAATACCGGCGCTCATACCAGAGCTCCAGCGCGTCCATCGAAGAGTCACCCAGAGTCCAGCGCGTTCATCGAAGAGTCACCCAGAGTCCAGCGCGTTCATCGAAGAGTCACCCAGAGTCCAGCGCGTCCATCGAAGAGTCACCCAGAGTCTAGCGCCGTACATCGAAATTCCACCCGGAGTCAATCTACGCCTATCTAAATTTAAACCAGAGCTCCAGCGCCGTCCATCGAAACTTCCACCCGGAGTCAGTCGACGCCTATCAAAATTTTTATCACGAGTCCCATCGCCGTCCCTTGCCAACACATGCAGAGAGCGCACAACGACGCCTCTTGTTTTCTGGGGTGACGGAGACTCTCAGTCGGAAGAATTCACTCAAGGAGGAGAGCCTGGTCAGCGGGCCAACTGCCCTGAAGTAGACCGCCAACAAAGATCAAGAAAATAGAGGATTAGAGAACAGCCAGCAGGGAAAATGTCGTAGGATCGGAGGAGAAGTCGCCAAGGATGTCCTATCGTAAAAATAAACACTAATCTATGCTAAGTATAAGTGTAGGGCAGATTTAAAGCCCGGAATGGGTCAATGACAGCCTTAGAAAAGTATGATTTGTCGATTTCTCCAAATTTTTCCAGATTCCACCACGGGAATCGATCTTTCGTCGTTGGAAATCCTCAAGCACATTGAGTCACAAATTGGAGTGAATGTTGATAATATTGAATTCAAACAAAGTATATAAAAAACGAAAATTTAACTAAAAAAAAGAATATTGTTGGCTGAAAAAAGAAGAAATAATTTAAAAAAATTCCCAAAAGGAAAAGAAAAATCAAAACAAAAAAAGTCTGTACAAATGAAAATCTCAGTAGTTTTTGACTAATTATAATTAGATGTATCGAATATTCCATACTATATTTTTTTATAAATAAGCCTTATTGAATTACCTTAAATTTACAAATCTTAAACCTCTATGGACATATTAGGATAACTAGTGATAAATTTACCTGCTACTAGAAAGGATTTAAAGAATTAAGAACGTGGAATTGAAATATTGAAAAACATGAATTTTTGTTGAGGAAGACTGAGGAAGGAATGTGGAATTGAAATATAAAAAAAAAAATAAGCATTTTGTTGAGAAAGGCTGAAAAGAATAGGAATGAGGAAATTAAATATTATGAAAAATATAAGAATTTTGTTGAGGAATACTGAATGGTTTGGAATGCGGAATTGAAACATTAAAATAAAAAATAAGAATTTTGTTGAGGGATGCTCAGAGTTTAGGAGTAAAATATTACAACATTAAATAAAATTAAGAAATAAGAAAAATTAATGAAGAATGTTATAGACTGAAGACGCTGAACTGAAACACTATAAAATAAGAACTTTACTAAAAGATGCTAAGAGATAGAAAAGGAGTTGAAACGTATAAATATATATAAGAAAGTTGCTAGGAATACAAAAGAAAGGAAAGGGAATATACTGTGAACTGAAAACGTGGAAAAAAAATGAAAATAATATAAGTATAATAATTGCGGAATTTTGTTGTCATTATTTAAGGATGAGATCAGAGGAGTAGAACATTAGCCGAACCCATGCCGCGTTCCGATGACCGTAGAGAAAGGGAGCGCTCCGATCCGTAGGCTGAAAGATCCGTAGGATCGGAATAGGTGCTCTTCGGAAGGGAGGGTACCGAATCCACACAACACCTGTGGATGTCAATCCATTCACTTGTTTTATCGTTCCTGATTTTCTGTATATCATTCTTTTTCTTTCCTGTACTTGTCCTCTTTTTCTCGCTTCCCTGTTCTTTCTTTTACTTCTCTCTTTTCAAATGGTTATCTCTATCGGTTCTAGTAAAGTTTGTCGCAGCACGCTAAAATTTCTGGAAGTATTGTTTGATAATCGATTGCAGCGGAGTGGGTGTGATTCGAGTGGGCAAGACCACCACCCCCAAAGCCGACGAGCCTGAGCCGGAAAAGAAATACAGCGTGCCCCGCTAGCTCGAATCCCCTGTTAGACAACACTTCGCAGCTCCGTTTGCACGTTACAACATCAAATTTAGATTCATCGCTAAATATGATGGTGTTCCATTACCTTTGAGTCCAAGACGTCCGTTCCCGAGCCCATTGTAAACGCTTCTTCTTTTAAAGAAGCGTAAGCAATGGTTTTTCTTGGCTTAAGAGTATTTTAAGCTATTAAAGTGTGTAACATGGATAATCACTATACATACTTTATAGAATTTATACCCAATATTTCGCAACTGCAGGCGCGTCCATTCACGCTTCACACTTTTTCCGATTTGATCGGACCATTTAGAGCTACATTTCTCAAGCTTTTAGCGACGATCGGCCTTCATAATTGTGGCCAGGGCTCTTTTTTTGTCACGAGCTTTTATTGCAGATTTTCGACCTCTATTTGCGACATTATTTTTTATGTTTGCCATTTTTCTTAAAAGTGTTTATAAGGCCTTGAACGGACGACTTAGCCAGATTTAATTTCTTGGCAATTTCACCAAAAGTGTTCCCCGATTTATAATAATCAACAACTAAACTTCTTATTTCGTTGCAAATAGGCTTACCACGTGCCATCGTTGCTAAACTTTGACTAATTTGAAGCAATTACATATTTCTTACATTTTGTATTGTAAGACTGCTTACAGATTATGACTAGATAATGATTTATGTTACACTGTTTCAGTTTTTTGTTTTGATCTTCTTTTTCAATTCTAAGCGCAACGTACGTATAAAATTAGTGGCAATAGTTTTCTTATAAGTTAGGCAAAACATTCAAACAAATGTTTGCTATTATTGTTGTTGTTGAAGGACAAAAAAATTTTTGTTCTAAGCTAAAGAGAACAAAATGATCTTTCAGAAAAAAAAATATGTTCGCATGTGTTATCTACATTGGTATTGGAAAAATCGTCTATTAAACATTGCATATGGGTAAAAAGCTTGCCGTACGAATTAATAGTGGTCGGGGCTCGTATAGTAGCACGGTTGGTGGCGCAGCATGATTTTACTGATACGCCTACGTTGCCAAATCAATTTATATGTTGACTGTACTTCATTTTTGTTGTGCTAAAGGTGGTGATGCTTATTTTTTGTATTTTGAGCACTGCATCCAGGAGCCCGTGAAAGTAGACCAGTTCCCTTCAGTGTTACATTTGACGGAGATCCTTTGCATACTGTTTGAAGTTCCATTGTGGTGTGTGTTGCAAATATCCATTTATTTGGGTGTTGAGGGTTTAACCACACCATGTCACCATGACCAAGCTCAAACTTGATGAGTCCCAGAACGGAATTGGTATGATGCTGACGACTTCGCGTTGAGACCAGAGGAAGAGTCACCTTGAATACGACGTGTGAGACAGTCCTATCCTTCCTTTCCTTTTCTTTTTCTATCCTTTCTGACCACGTTTATTGTGGCCCAATAATGTGACCTTTTCCTTTCCTATCCTTTCTGACCACGTTTATTGTGTAGTCAATAAAGGGATGTTTGATTTTTAGAATATAAAGTTATCGTTGGTTTTAACCTTTTCAATTACTTGTGCCATGTACTCAGCGTATTTTTGAGTCGAGAACACCGAAGAGACTGCTTAAGGTGAGGTTAGGTGTATAGGTGTATGTTAGGTGTATAGGGCGGCTCCACCGAAGTCGAGGTCACTCGGAGGCAGGAATTGCCCTTTGCGATGCCCACACTCGTCATGGGATTACGTGCGGTGCCTAGGGGAGGTTTCGCGAACCATCCCAACGCCTCAATAAAGAGCATCAGCCTCTCTAGAGGCATGTTCCGGCTTAGCGCGTCGACCGTGTGAGGATCTATCTCAGGCTGAGGTAGGCTCAGTCCGTCCAGGATTCATTACCTCTACAAAGGAATTTGTAGTTCGCTGGAACTTCTTGGCGAGGGGGTTGGCCGTGAGACCGAAAGAAGAGCTCTTACTATGTTACCGGGTGGTGGTAGCGGCAAGGGAAATGTTTGTACTAGCGAAATGAAAACCGCTGACGATCGAGTTCTCTTTTGAATATGTAATAATGCCTTTTATTGATAATTAATTGGTGGTGTAGTGTTTTTGGTGGGTGTGTCGGGGGAGAAAGAACCGATGGAGCGTCGATGCTGACGTCTGTTGAACTACCGGTACTGTTGGCTGATAAACTGCCCAACGGTGTGATCGACGTTGGGTGAACTACCCCGATTGATCAGCGGCACGCTCTATTTAAAGCCGGCACCTGGTGTGTGGGGCCGCTGAGTCCACAGTTCTGTCTTGGGGTGTGGGGTTCTTCGGGGAAGTGGGTTTTTGGTCGAGGCGTTGGTGAGTTTTGCTGGCTCTTCAGCTTACCTAGTGACTGAGATTTGGGGACGCTTTTGCTGAAATCGCATCGCGGAAATTGATTCAGGTCGGGTTGAGTGCAGTGTGGTATGGGAGTGGGTCTTTGGGTCGAATTGTAGGTGTGTTGCTGGCTCTGCAGCTGACCTAGTAGGCGCACTTTTGCTGAAATAGCAGTGAGCAGTGTATTGGGTCGGGTTGACCCTAATTGTAATTAGTAATTGGGTTGCTTAGGTAGTGGAACCAGTGGTTTCGGAGACGCTGGAGTTGATTGCCAGTGAAATCTCGGGTATCAGCTCATCCCATGTGTTTTGGTGGTCCTCCACGAATTGTGCAATCATGGTTTCACCGTCCGGTTGGCCCGTTCCGTAGGTTTTTGCTGGGGGCTGTACGGTGCGGTGTGTTGCAGATCTACGCCGGCTGTTTGCAGAAATGTGCGAAATGAGCGGCTGGTGAACTGCGTTCCGTTGTCGCAGACAAATCGTTTTGGTACGCCGAAGTGACTTAGAATGCGTTCCCGAAAAGCTAGCTCTATGGTAGCTGTGGTAGCTTTTCTTAAGTGGCACTAGTTCGGTCCATTTCGAGAAGGTGTCGAAAATACCAGTAGCATGGTGTTTCCTCGTTTGCATCGGGGCAGTAGCCCCACGAAGTTGGCACATAGTGTGGCAAAAGGTTCCTCTGCCCTGCGGGTGAGCATCTTACCCACGGGCTTGCGCTGCAGTGCCTTGAACTTTTGACATCTCAAGCGGCTGTGTACGTACTTCCTCTCGCATCGCTGTGCGATCCGTGTGATGGTTTTCCGAACGCCGAGGTGACCTGTTGTGGGCTGGTCATGGCATTCCTTGAGGACTCTTGGGCGTCGGTCCTTTGGGACACAGAGTTTCCATGACACGTAGTCGTGGTCGTCAGCTCCGTGGCCCAGATGCCTGTAGAGTTCTCCATTCTCGAAGACGTAGTCTGGGTATTTATCGGGTTCTTCTTAGGTTTTGTACTACGTTCCGAGGTTCGGGATTAATGATTAATGTTTATTGAAATCAAACTTATATTTATACAAAATCGTTGGGGCGAGTTGCCTCCATGCAGGTGTTCTGTCGTCGGAACCAAAGCCCCGTTACGTAAGTTTCCCACAGTCAACATGCAATATGAGGCGTCAGATTTCGGTCAGCGGTGGTACCTGCCCAATGCCCGTTACGTAAGGTTCTCACGGCAGATGCAGACGCAACACAGGCAGCGACAATGACCGCCGCTGGAACTGCATCATATTGCAACTTGGACTTGGGGTGGTGCGTTTTAAATTGATTAGGCCAAACACACTGCATGAATACACTTCACCACCCCTTTTATAAGAATAACGTAATATAGTAATGGAGTTATTCTAAGGTGTTCAAAGGTTTTACAAAAATTGTTTGTGTGTGTTTAAATATATTTGTGTAGGTGTAAATTGCTTTAAGTGTACATTGTATTTGTATGAAGTAATAATGATTAATGTTTATTGAAATCAAACTTATATTTATACAAAAATCGTTGGGGCGAGTTGCCTCCATGCAGGTGTTCTGTCGTCGGAACCAAAGCCCCGTTACGTAAGTTTCCCACAGTCAACATGCAATATGAGGCGTCAGATTTCGGTCAGCGGTGGTACCTGCCCAATGCCCGTTACGTAAGGTTCTCACGGCTTAGATCATTAAACGTTCGTTCTCTTTGTAGTGACCAGACGTGTTTTTTTCTTGCGCTCCGCTTCTTTCTCTTATAAATTACAAACAAACGGTGTTTGGCCTAATAAATTTAATAATTTCCTCCTAATCTGATTCTCTATCAAAATCCGCGGGTGCATGTCTATTTTTTGTGTTTAAACACGACGTTTTAACCAATTTTTGTGCGGCGGGTAATTGTGTTTTGTTGTTGCTTACGGTAAGTAAGAAAATACATTTGGCCGCTCTTTAGCTTTTGTCTAGCAACTCTCTCTCTCTATCACCCAAACTAACTGTTCTTTCTCTCTCGCTTATAAACCTTTTGTGCAGTAGCTCTCTCACTTGAAAGCTGTTGCAGTTCTCTCTCTTTTTTTCCATTTCTTCTTTAAGCATAGCTTTTAGAAACTGCTTGCACTGTGGTCTGATTGCTATTTGTTTTAATCTTTCTTTTTGTCATTGAAAAAAAAAATTAAAAACTAATATGGAATTTTCAGTGGTCTGTGCAAAAACCTGCAAGAAGCAGATCACTCACGATCAGCCGAGCATACCTTGCTGGCTTTGCGATAGCGTGGTGCACGCAAAGTGTGCAGGTATTTCTGGCCGTGTGGGTGATGCCATCTCACAACGCAACGGCTTGCATTATAGTTGCGAGGATTGTCGTGCGGTAGAAAGCGAAATGCGCTCGTTTATGAGGCAGACGAGGGAGTGGCTTTAAGGAGCTGATCGTGGGCTTTAAAAGCAATACGATCGGCTCTTAGCCATGGACACTCAGTTCAGCAGTTTACAGCTGCTGGCTGAGTCTCCCGCGGCGCAAGAAGTCCACTCCACGGGACTTGCAAGTGCCAACTGCCTCACGCCCGCCGTTATCTGAAAAACTAACTCCGACCACTACGCCAGTGCAGCAGTTGATTTCGTTTGCTACTCCAAGGGCAACGATCACTGCTGGTGATACGAATTCGGTAGCCGAATGCATCGTCTCGGAGAACATGCAGCCGACTTTAGCGTCCGTGTCCGTAGAGTCCGTACCAAACTCCATAGCCATCCCATCGATTTACGAACCCACCAGTTGTTGAACGTCCGGGACCGCCGGATATTGCCATCACAGGTACCGCACCTGTGGTGCCAAAACCATTGGTGGGTGTCCCACCAAAGCGACAAGTTTTTGTCTCTCGGCTTGCCCCTGATCTTACATCTAATGATGTAACTGCTTTTATACAAAGCAAAATAAAAAGCCGAAGGCCTAAAGGTGGAGAAGTTTAATTTCGCTTATGCCAGGGGAGATAGCTTCTTTCAAGATAAGCGTCTCCCCAACTCATTTCAGCACCATCTGTTCTGCCAATTTTTGGCCGGAGCCTTGGTTGTGAAAGAGTATAAGGCTAAGAAGAAGAATAGGCCCCCCATAACTCTCCCCGGCAGTCAGACCAGTGCTCCATCCTCATCTTCCCGCTCTACTTCCACCCATCCAAAAACTAGTTTCCTCTCTTTTTAATTACTTACCAGAATGCTAGAGGCTTACGTACTAAGCTCAGCACTCTCTATCTTGAAAGTTTCACATTTTGTCCCATATTATTGTGTTAACTGAAACCTGGTTAAAGCCGGACATCCTTAGTTCGAAGTTTTGGCAGATCGGTACACAATATTTAGAAATGACCGTTTGTCTCGACGTGGAGGAGGGGTCCTCATCGCAGTGGACTCTAACTTCACGTCGGAACATTTCATATTCAGGTTCCACAAGACCTGGAATTCCTGTGCATAAAACTGATTCTTCCAGCCTTTTCTATTTTTCATTACCAGCTCGTACATTCCACCGTCTTCGGATATCTCTATATACGAGCAGCACCTGTCCGCTTTAAAAACTGTTTCTTCCTCGCTATCAGATAAAGACCACATGATAGTTCTGGGGGATTTCAATTTGCCAGGCACTGTTTGGTCTTCGGTAAACGAGTCGAATAACCTTGTTCCCATATCACGACATGACTTTATTGACGGCTTGCTAGACCTGTCCCTGTCTCAAGTCAACCATGTGAAAAAATTGTTTGGGTCGATTGCTCGATCTCTGCTTCGTCTCGGATCCGACCATAGCGTTGTTAACCCGAGCCCTTCCGCTCACTATACCTGAAGACTCCTACCATCCGACTTTGGAAGTATCGGTCGATATTGGACCTTCTGTATTGGATCGATCAGATAAGCTTTCTAAACGTGTCCGCTGCTTTCGTAAGGCCGAGTTTACGAAGCTTAATAGCCTGATTAGGGATTTCGATTGGTCCGCTCTGTACTTGTGCACTGACGTTCTGAAAGGCACAAACATTTTCTATAATGTACTTGACACACTCTTTGATTCTTGTGTCCCATATTTTTGTCGATTAGATCTGGGAAGCCCCTTGGTTTTACCAAAGAGCTATCAGTCTAAAAAACATAAAATCAAGACTTTATAAAAAATTTCAAGAAGTTGGCTCTCCTTCTTCTCTCTCTCGCTATGTAATAGCTCGGTCAAATTTTACCATTGTAAACGCTCAATGCTACACAAATTACCTAGCTCGATGCAGGATGCGCTTTTCTCAGGACCCTAAACAGTTTTACAGCTTCGTAAACAGCAAGCGTAAAACGTCCGCACATCCATCCTCGCTATCATTTAATAATTCGTCGGCAAACAATGATCAGGCCATTGCCGATCTTTTTGCACAATTTTTCAAACAACCTATTCCCATGAAAGCTACTCTGGTCAGCCGTATCCATACAGTTTACCAAGATCGAACGGCATTTTCAGTCCTACGTTAAATGAAAGCTCACTGCTTCAGGATCTTCGACTAGTTAAGCCAGTGTTCTCACCGGCTCCTGACGGAGTCCCCGCCTGTGTACTCAGGTACTGCGCCGACGCTCTGTGTGGACCCCTGCTTAAACTATTCACCCTATCCCTTAACTCCTCCTGTTTCCCTCCGATCTGGAAGGAATCGTTCATTATTCCTCTCCATAAGAAGGTAGTAAGTCTGACGCAATGAATTACAGAGGTAATTACAGAGGTAATTTTGTATTGTAAGACTGCTTACAGATTATGACTAGATAATGATTATGTTACACTGTTTTCCTTTTATTTTTGATCTTCTTTCAATTCTAAGCGCAACGTACGTATAAAATTAGTGGCAATAGTTTTCTTATAAGTTAGGCAAAACATTCAAACAAATGTTTGCTATTATTGTTGTTGTTGAAGGACAAAAAAATTTTTTGTTCTAAGCTAAAAAGAACAAAATGATCTTTCAGAAAAAAATATGTTCGCATGTGTTATCTACATTGGTATTGGAAAAATCGTCTATTAAACATTGCATATGGGTAAAAAAGCTTGCCGTACGAATTAATAGTGGTCGGGGCTCGTATAGTAGCACGGTTGGTGGCGCAGATGATTTTACTGATACGCCTACGTTGCCAAATCGGGTATATGTTGACTGTACTTCATTTTTGTTGTGCTAAAGGTGGTGATGCTTATTTTTGTATTTTGAGCACTGCATCCAGGAGCCCGTGAAAGTAGACCAGTTCCCTTCAGTGTTACATTTGACGGAGATCCTTTGCATACTGTTTGAAGTTCCATTGTGGTGTGTGTTGCAAATATCCATTTATTTGGGTGTTGAGGGTTTAACCACACCATGTCACCATGACCAAGCTCAAACTTGATGAGTCCCAGAACGGAATTGGTATGATGCTGACGACTTCGCGTTGAGACCAGAGGAAGAGTCACCTTGAATACGACGTGTGAGACAGTCCTATCCTTCCTTTCCTTTTCTTTTCTATCCTTTCTGACCACGTTTATTGTGGCCCAATAATGTGACCTTTCCTTTCCTATCCTTTCTGACCACGTTTATTGTGTGTAGTCAATAAGGGATGTTTGATTTTTAGAATATAAAGTTATCGTTGGTTTTAACCTTTTCAATTACTTGTGCCATGTACTCAGCGTATTTTGAGTCGAAAGAACACCGAAGAGACTGCTTAAGGTGAGGTTAGGTGTATAGGTGTATGTTAGGTGTATAGGGCGGCTCCACCGAAGTCGAGGTCACTCAGGCAGGAATTGCCCTTTGCGATGCCCACACTCGTCATGGGATTACGTGCGGTGCCTAGGGAGGTTTCGCGAACCATCCCAACGCCTCAATAAAGAGCATCAGCCTCTCTAGAGGCATGTTCCGGCTTAGCGCGTCGACCGTGTGAGGATCTATCTCAGGCTGAGGTAGGCTCAGTCCGTCCAGGATTCGTACCTCTACAAGGAATTTGTAGTTCGCTGGAACTTTTTGGCGAGGGGGGTTGGCAGTGAGACCGAAAGAAGAGCTCTTACTATGTTACCGGGTGGTGGTAGCGGCAAAGGGAAATGTTTGTACTAGCGAAATGAAAACCGCTGACGATCGAGTTCTCTTTTGAATATGTAATAATGCCTTTTATTGATAATTAATTGGTGGTGTAGTGTTTTGGTGGGTGTGTCGGGGGAAAAAGAACCGATGGAGCGTCGATGCTGACGTCTGTTGAACTACCGGTACTGTTGGCTGATAAACTGCCCAACGGTGTGATCGACGTTGGGTGAACTACCCCGATTGATCAGCGGCACGCTCTATTTAAAACCGGCACCTGGTGTGTGGGGCCGCTGAGTCCGCAGTTCTGTCTTGGGGTGTGGGGTTCTTCGGGAGTGGGTTTTGGTCGAGGCGTTGGTGAGTTTTGCTGGCTCTTCAGCTTACCTAGTGACTGAGATTTGGGGTACGCTTTTGCTGAAATCGCATCGCGGAAATTGATTCGGGTCGGGTTGAGTGCAGTGTGGTATGGGAGTGGGTCTTTGGGTCGAATTGTAGGTGAGTGTTGCTGGCTCTGCAGCTGACCTAGTAGGCGCACTTTTGCTGAAATAGCATTGCGGAAATTGAGCAGTGTATTGGGTCGGGTTGACCCTAATTGTAAGTGGTAGTGGGTTGCTTAGGTAGTGGAACCAGTGGTTTCGGAGACGCTGGAGTTGATTGCCAGTGAAATCTCGGGTATCAGCTCATTAAATGTGTTTTGGTGGTCCTCCACGAATTGTGCAATCATGGTTTCACCGTCCGGTTGGCCCGTTCCGTAGGGTTTTGCTGGGGGCTGTACGGTGCGGTGTGTTGCAGATCTACGCCGGCTGTTTGCAGAAATGTGCGAAATGAGCGGCTGGTGAACTGCGTTCCGTTGTCGCAGACAAATCGTTTTGGTACGCCAAAGTGACTTAGAATGCGTTTCCCGAAAAGCTAGCTCTATGGTAGCTGTGGTAGCTTTCTTATGAAGTGGCACTAGTTCGGTCCATTTCGAGAAGGTGTCGAAAATACCAGTAGCATGGTGTTTCCTCGTTTGCATCGGGGCAGTAGCCCCACGAAGTTTCCACATAGTCAAAAAAGGTTCCTCTGCCCTGCGGGTGAGCATCTTACCCACGGGCTTGCGCTGCAGTGCCTTGAACTTTTGACATCTCAAGCAGCTGTGTACGTACTTCCTCACATCGCTGTGCGATCCGTGTGATGGTTTTCCGAACGCCGAGGTGACCTGTTGTGGGCTGGTCATGGCATTCCTTGAGGACTCTTGGGCGTCGGTCCTTTGGGACACAGAGTTTCCATGACACGTAGTCGTGGTCGTCAGCTCCGTGGCCCAGATGCCTGTAGAGTTCTCCATTCTCGAAGACGTAGTCTGGGTATTTATCGGGTTCTTCTTAGGTTTTGTACTACGTTCCGAGGTTCGGGATTAATGATTAATGTTTATTGAAATCAAACTTATATTTATACAAAAATCGTTGGGGCGAGTTGCCTCCATGCAGGTGTTCTGTCGTCGGAACCAAAGCCCCGTTACGTAAGTTTCCCACAGTCAACATGCAATATGAGGCGTCAGATTTCGGTCAGCGGTGGTACCTGCCCAATGCCCGTTACGTAAGGTTCTCACGGCTTAGATGCAGACGCAACACTTTTAGGCAGCGACAATGACCGCCGCTGGAACTGCATCATATTGCAACTTGGACTTGGGAGTGGTGCTTAAATTGATTAGGCCAAACACACTGCATGAATACACTTCACCACCCTTTTATAAGAATAACGTAATATAGTAATGGGTTATTCTAAGGTGTTCAAAAGGTTTTACAAAAATTGTTTGTGTGTGTTTAAATATATTTGTGTAGGTGTAAAATTGCTTTAAGTGTACATTGTATTTGTATGAAGTAATAATGATTAATGTTTATTGAAATCAAACTTATATTTATACAAAAATCGTTGGGGCGAGTTGCCTCCATGCAGGTGTTCTGTCGTCGGAACCAAAGCCCCGTTACGTAAGTTTCCCACAGTCAACATGCAATATGAGGCGTCAGATTTCGGTCAGCGGTGGTACCTGCCCAATGCCCGTTACGTAAGGTTCTCACGGCTTAGATCATTAAACGTTCGTTCTCTTTGTAGTGACCAGACGTGTTTTTCTTGCGCTCCGCTTCTTTCTCTTATAAATTACAAACAAACGGTGTTTGGCCTAATAAATTTAATAATTTCACTCCTAATCTGATTCTCTATCAAAATCCGCGGGTGCATGTCTATTTTTTTGTGTTTAAACACGACGTTTTTAACCAATTTTGTGCGGCGGGTAATTGTGTTTTGTTGTTGCTTACAGTAAGTAAGAAAATACATTTGGCCGCTCTTTAGCTTTTGTCTAGCAACTCTCTCTCTCTATCACCCAAACTAACTGTTCTTTCTCTCTCGCTTATAAACCTTTTTGTGCAGTAGCTCTCACTTGAAAGCTGTTGCAGTTCTCTCTCTTTTTTCCATTTCTTCTTTAAGCATAGCTTTTAGAAACTGCTTGCACTGTGGTCTGATTGCTATTTGTTTTAATCTTTCTTTTGTCATTGAAAAAAAAAAATTAAAAACTAATATGGAATTTTCAGTGGTCTGTGCAAAAAACCTGCAAGAAGCAGATCACTCACGATCAGCCGAGCATACCTTGCTGGCTTTGCGATAGCGTGGTGCACGCAAAGTGTGCAGGTATTTCTGGCCGTGTGGGTGATGCCATCTCACAACGCAACGGCTTGCATTATAGTTGCGAGGATTGTCGTGCGGTAGAAAGCGAAATGCGCTCGTTTATGAGGCAGACGAGGGTGGCTTTAAGGAGCTGATCGTGGGCTTTAAAAGCAATACGATCGGCTCTTAGCCATGGACACTCAGTTCAGCAGTTTACAGCTGCTGGCTGAGTCTCCGCGGCGCAAGAAGTCCACTCCACGGGACTTGCAAAGTGCCAACTGCCTCACGCCCGCCGTTATCTGAAAAACTAACTCCGACCACTACGCCAGTGCAGCAGTTGATTTCGTTTGCTACTCCAGGGCAACGATCACTGCTGGTGATGCAGATTCGGTAGCCGAATGCATCGTCTCGGAGAACATGCAGCCGACTGTAGCGTCCGTGTCCGTAGAGTCCGTACCAAACTCCATAGCCATCCATCGATTACGAACCCACCAGTTGTTGAACGTCCGGGACCGCCGGATATTGCCATCACAGGTACCGCACCTGTGGTGCCAAAACCGTGGTGGGTGTCCCACCAAAGCGACAAGTTTTTGTCTCTCGGCTTGCCCCTGATCTTACATCTAATGATGTAACTGCTTTTATACAAAGCAAAATAAAAGCCGAAGGCCTAAAGGTGGAGAAGTTTAATTTCGCTTATGCCAGGGAGATAGCTTCTTTTCAAGATAAGCGTCTCCCCAACTCATTTCAGCACCATCTGTTCTGCCAATTTTTGGCCGGAGCACTTGGTTGTGAAAGAGTATAAGGCTAAGAAGAAGAATAGGCCCCCCATAACTCTCCCCGGCAGTCAGACCAGTGCTCCATCCTCATCTTCCCGCTCTACTTCCACCCATCCAAAAACTAGTTTCCTCTCTTTTTAATTACTTACCAGAATGCTAGAGGCTTACGTACTAAGCTCAGCACTCTCTATCTTGAAAGTTTCACATTTTGTCCCATATTATTGTGTTAACTGAAACCTGGTTAAAACCGGACATCCTTAGTTCGAAGTTTTGGCAGATCGGTACACAATATTTAGAAATGACCGTTTGTCTCGACGTGGAGGAGGGGTCCTCATCGCAGTGGACTCTAACTTCACGTCGGAACATTTCATATTCCAGGTTCCACAAGACCTGGAATTCCTGTGCATGCAAAAACTGATTCTTCCAGCCTTTTCTATTTTCATTACCAGCTCGTACATTCCACCGTCTTCGGATATCTCTATATACGAGCAGCACCTGTCCGCTTTAAAAACTGTTTCTTCCTCGCTATCAGATAAAGAATACATGATAGTTCTGGGGGATTTCAATTTGCCAGGCACTGTTTGGTCTTCGGTAAACGAGTCGAATAACCTTGTGCCCATATCACGACATGACTTTTATTGACGGCTTGCTAGACCTGTCCCTGTCTCCAAGTCAACCATGTGAAAAATTCCTTGGGTCGATTGCTCGATCTCTGCTTCGTCTCGGATCCGACCATAGCGTTGTTAACCGAGCCCTTCCGCTCACTATACCTGAAGACTCCTACCATCCGACTTTCGAAGTATCGGTCGATATTGGACCTTCTGTATTGGATCGATCAGATAAGCTTTCTAAACGTGTCCGCTGCTTTCGTAAGGCCGAGTTTACGAAGCTTAATAGCCCTGATTAGGGATTTCGATTGGTCCGCTCTGTACTTGTGCACTGACGTTCTGAAAAGGCACAAACATTTTCTATAATGTACTTGACACACTCTTTGATTCTTGTGTCCCATATTTTTGTCCGATTAGATCTGGGAAGCCCCTTGGTTTTACCAAAAGAGCTATCCAGTCTAAAAAACATAAAATCAAGACTTTATAAAAAATTTCAAGAAGTTGGCTCTCCTTCTTTCTCTCTCTTCTATGTAATAGCTCGGTCAAATTTTACCATTGTAAACGCTCAATGCTACAAAAATTACCTAGCTCGATGCAGGATGCGCTTTTCTCAGGACCCTAAACAGTTTTACAGCTTCGTAAACAGCAAGCGTAAAACGTCCGCACATCCATCCTCGCTATCATTTAATAATTCGTCGGCAAACAAATGATCAGGCCATTGCCGATCTTTTTGCACAATTTTTCAAACAACCTATTCCCATGAAAGCTACTCTGGTCAGCCGTATCCATACAGTTTACCAAGATCGAACGGCATTTTCAGTCCTACGTTAAATGAAAGCTCACTGCTTCAGGATCTTCGACTAGTTAAGCCAGTGTTCTCACCGGGTCTGACGGAGTCCCCGCCTGTGTACTCAGGTACTGCGCCGACGCTCTGTGTGGACCCCCTGCTTAAACTATTCACCCTATCCCTTAACTCCTCCTGTTTCCCTCCGATCTGGAAGGAATCGTTCATTATTCCTCTCCATAAAAAGGTAGTAAGTCTGACGCAATGAATTACAGAGGTATATCAAAGTTATCCGCTATTCCAAAAATGTTTGAGAAAATTTTAACCTGCACTTGCAACATCTCTGCAAATCACTTATATCTCCAGCTCAGCACGGATTTATAAGGCGACGATCAACAACTTCTAAATTTACTAGAGTTTACCTCTTTTTATTATTAAAGGCTTCCATGGTAACATGCAGACGGATGTCATTTACACCGATTTCAGTAAAGCATTCGACTCTGTAAACCATTCCCTTTTAGCACAAAAACTTGACATTTTAGGGTTTCCGCCCAACCTTTTGAAATGGATTTCAAGCTACCTTTGCTGTAGGTCTCAAAAGAGTGCTCTTCAAAAACTCCTTGTCTTCACTTGTTCAGGTTACTTCTGGAGTACCACAGGGCAGCCATCTTGGCCCCTACTTTTCACACTCTTCATTAATGACCTGCCTTCAGTATTAACAAACTCTCGAGTACTCATGTATGCGGATGACGTTAAACTCTGTGTCAGTATAAGGACATTTCATTTCACTCTCGCTTGCAATCCGATCTCAATAACTTTCAGTCATGGTGTTGTGCAAATATGTTACACCTGAATGCCTCGAAATGTAAAGTAATGACATTTCATCGCTCCAGCCCCTTGTTGGCTCCTTACACCCTCTGCGGTGGTTCTCTTGAGAGAATTACATTGGTTGATGATCTTGGTGTTAAACTAGACCCCAAGTTAAAATTTTCTGAACATATTTCTACCATGGTAAATAAAGCCATGGGAGTGCTTGGGTTTATAAAAGAGGTGGTCAAAGGAATTTGACGAGCCCTATATAACGAAGACTCTCTATATTTCACTTGTTCGTCCGATTTTTAGAGTACGGCTCGTGTGTATGGTGTCCTCAGTACAAAAGTACACCAAGACCGTATAGAATCAGTCCAGAAAAACTTTTTACTTTTTGCTCTGCGTGGCCTCAACTGGGATGAAGGTGTGAGACTGCCTTCTTACTCTTGCAGATTGCTCTTAATAGACCTTCCATCCTTACTTAATCGTAGAAAAATGCTTGGTGTGATTTTCATGCACAACTTGATCAGTGGTGACATCGACAGCCCTGACTTGTTGAGCCGCATAAACTTCACGATTCCTATTAGATCCTCTAGAAATTTTATTCCTTTGTACCTTCCACTGTGTAGATCGAATTATTCCTTGCATGAACCGTTTCGGATCTTATGCTCGGATTATAATTCGTTCTACCATATAATATCCACCACTAAATCACTTCCTCTACTTAAATCACTAATACTAACATACCTTGCACGTAATTAGTAATATTCTTTTGTAACTTTGCATGTTTAGCGTTGTGTTTAGCCCTAATTTTTCCTCGAATATTAGTCTAACACCTATCTTTCCTGCATGTTCGCGATCGGTTTCGGTACTCGTGTCGCGCGTCATGCGGCAGCGCCCTCGGTCGGTTGGGCGGGAGGAGGGCTGCGTATTTGCCTGGGATCCGCGCGTAACAGGCTTCGGCTTGGTGTCGCATGGGCCCTTGATGGTGCAGTCATTGCACATCAACGTCCTAAAAAAAAAAAAAAATATTTAATTTATACAATTATTATTATTTTTAATAATTATTTACTATTTTTATACCCGTACTCGAAGAGTAAAAAGGGTATATTGTATTTGTGGTAAAAGTGGATGTGTGTAACATAGAGAAGGAGTAATCTCCGACCATATAAAGTATATATATTCTTGATCAGCATCAATAGCCGAGTCGATATAGCCCTGTCTGTCCGTCCGTCTGTCCGTCTTGTTCGTCGCCCCTGCTCAAAAAGGCTAAAAAGAGATAGAGCAACCAAATTTTTTGCCCTAACTGATGTGATATCCACTCCTAGAAAAGTGTTTCAAAATTTCGCCCCGCTCACTTCCGCCCCCACAAAGGGCGCAAATCTGTGGCGTCGACAATTTTAAAAATTACAGAAAACTAAAAATGCAGAATCATAGAGACAGCCCATATCTATCAGAGGCCAAAATCTGAATCGGATCGGATCATTAATATAGCCACAATAGAGGCAAATATACGAAAAACTTCGCTCCCTCTCTTTCGCACTCACACAAAAAGAGTTGATTTGGTTTTTGTATTTTGTGTCGCCTTGATCTCAGAGACTATAAAAGCTAGAGCAACCAAACTTTCTGTCAAGACTCCTGTGATACCAAAGCTGAACAAGTGTATTTCTAAATTTCACCCCGCCCTCCCAAAAGACGAAAATCTACAATTTTGAAGGTAGAAAAAAACCAAAAATGCAGTATCGGAGAAAATGACCATATCTACCATTTGGTTTAGATCGGATCATTATTGTAGCCACAATGATCAAATGAATTTTCAGCAGGGGAATACCCCGCGCCCGTTCAGTGTTTCCCCTCGCCCGATTGCAGCGTAAGTCATTTATTGGGGTTGATTGTCGCTGAAAGATTCTCTCACACACACACTCACGCTCAAACATGCTGCCTCGTGCAGTGTACGTGTGTTGTTGTGAGAACTGATGTAGAAGTAGATGTCGATGACAGATGTATCAAAAATGTAAAATGTAAAAAACTGATAAAACATTTTAAAATTCCCACATAAATCACTGAGTACGGGTATAAAAGTAGTACTCCGTACGTTCTTTCTCGTTTGTCTTTGCAAGTATGTTGTTTTGGCGTTAACGCAATTGTTATGTCTGTAAGGTTTTCATTTCCCATTTCTTTAAATTCTTCTACCTGGGTATATTTAAATATTCTGTCTTCTAAGGACAGTTGTAATTTAGTGACGCCTAGATTACCGGCTTCGAAAGTAAGCCTATTGAAGAATTGTCCTAAGTCAATTTTCTCGTTAATAATCAGGTCATTCGGTAAATTCGGAAGGGTCAGAATGAGCTCGACATGTCGTTTTACTTATTTTTTATGTAGGGCTTCATATATTTTTGGGACCTTAAGACTTTCTTTACCACTCGTATTAAGAGTGTTTTTGTTTTTACTTTTTTTCGGCTTCTGACCGTGTTGTTACTTTAATGATTTGGGCTGCCTTGGCAGTTAAATTTTTAAAATCTGATATTTCTATGCGGGATAGCGCATCCGCTACGTAGTTTTCTTTCCCTGCTATGTACTCCACCACAAAATCATATTCTTCTAAATCTAATCGCATTCGTGTTAATTTAGACGACGGGTTTTCATTGAAAATAGGTATGTTAATGGGCGATGATCTGTTTTCACCAGAAATTTGGTACCGTATAACAAAATTGTGCTACGCGGCGGGCCGAGCGGATTTTCCTTTCAGGTTGGGGAGCTGAACTTTAACAAAGGCAGCAGCCTTAACTCGGTAGCCGTCCTATTCCGTGAAATTATAACACACCTTCTCCTTATTTCTTCAGTTTATTCTTAGCCCATAACCTTCACGCTTCATCTTTTTCTTCATACATGTGCTTTTCTTCTTCTTTTCTGCCCTACGTCTGCCCGTTCGAGATGACCGCTAACTATCGATAGCCTGAGTCGAGGGCTCTAAGGGCGCTACAATTTGAATTTGATATTTCGTTACATTGCCCCCTCTTAGAGTTGAGCCTCTGGCCGACTTATTCAGGAACAGGTTCCTTGTAGCTCGCTAGTCGGTTTACGTGTACCGGCCTGGTGGCGCGTTTTCCGGGAAGGCGTATCTCGTAGACTAGGTCGGAAGAACTGCGGATCACGGTGGCGGGGCCAATCCAGTCCTGATTGGAGCTTCGGACATCGCCCCACTTTCCGGAACGGGGGCATACAGCCATACGAGATCACCCGGCTCGAACTGGACGGTGTGGGAGCGTAGGTCGTAACGGTCCTTTGCTGGCCTGCCGCGGCCTTCAGGTGTTCCCTTGCGGCATGATGCGTTTCTCGCAAATGAGATTGTACTTTACCTACAAAGGCCGGGTAGCTCTCTGCGTCGGGTGTTGGTCGGCCATAAAGCAGCTCACACGGCAATCGCATCTCCCGGCCGAAGGTTAACTGCGCGGGCGAGAACCCAGTAGCCTCGTGAACTGCTGCTCGGTAGGCCCACCGTGCCCACGGCAACCGTTCATCCCAGTTCCGTTGATGGTCATCTACGAATTTAGCCAGATAGCTGAGCAGCGTGCGGTTGAAACGTTCAACCATCCCGTCTGATTGTGGGTGGAGGGGGTGGTGCGGGTTTTCTCGATGTCCATTAATCGTAGGCAGGCTCGAAAAAACTTCCGATTCAAAGTTCCTTCCTTGATCCGAATGAAGCACAAAGGGGACTCCATACCGGCAGAACACCTCTTCCGTTAGGGCGCACGCCTCCTTCTCTGCTGTCTGGTCCGGTAGAGCTAAGCATTCCGGCCACTTGGTAAAAGTAGCACATGGCGACAGCTATGTATCGGTTGCCCCTGGTGGTGGTGGGTAAGGTGCCCAGTATGTCTATGGCGATTCGTTCGAATGGGGCACCTATGGCGCTGGGCTGGAGCCTGCCGACCGTTCGTCTGGCCGGACCGCTTCTGGCTTGACACGCCAAACAACGAGCGCAGTATATTGCTACGTCCGCGCTTAGCCCGATCCAGTAAAACCGTTTCTTAGCCTTGGCCAGAGTTTTTCCTTATACCGAAGTGGCCTCCGGTGGAAGATTGGTGGACGGCTTGCAGGATTTGCGGCTGTACTGCGATCGGGATGACAGGGACCTGTTCGCCCTCTCGGTTGGTGACCATAAGCACCAGCTCCTTCAGCTGTAAACGAGAGAATAGGTGCCAATATGCTTTCACGTCTGGACTCTCACCCCAAATTATACTCTTCGGCGGCCTCTCTCCTCGCACCACCCATTCATAGACGACTGCTAGCTCCGCGTCTTCTTTCTTCTGGTGTTCGCTTAGGGGTTCTGGTACTGCTTCTAGGAAAAAGTACTCGTCCCGCTTTTTCTTCTGCTTTTTCGCAAACTCGACAATCGTTGCAGGGACGGCGAGATAGTCCGTCTGCATTACCGTGGCGTTTCGTGGGGGCGGTGCTGTATCTCCATATCGTACTGTTGCAGTCTCTCGATCCATCTTGCTACTTTTCCTTCCAGCTCCCGAAACGTGAGGAGCCATTTAAGTGACGCGTGGTCCGTCCGTACGACAAATTTCTGTCCGTAGAGATAATGGTGAAAATTGTTGGTGGCCTTAACTACGGACAACAGTTCTCTTCGAGTTACGCAATAATTGCGCTCTGCAGGATTGAAAGTTTTGCTGTAATATTCGAAGAGCCCTAGAAATGAGCGCACCTCCTTTTGGTTTTGCGGTCTTGGCCAGTCAGTGACCTTAGTTATCTTTTTCGGGCAAGCCCGCAGACCCTGACTGCCCAAAACGTGTCCTAGAAAGTTGACCTCGTTTTTCAAAAATTGACATTTCTTTGGGCTCAGTCTTAATCCCGCTGCTGCCAGTCGTTCGAACACCTTTTCCTAAATGCTCTAAATGCTCCTCTGCCGTGCTCGAATGCACGATGATGTCGTCTAAGTATACCAGCGTTGATCTCCAGGTGGGGCCCGCAAACAATCCGTCCATCAGCCTCTCGAACGTTGCCGCGGCATTGGTCAATCCGAACGGCATTATGTTGAACTCGAAAAATCCGGCGCCACAGGCGAAGGCAGTCTTTGGTCTGGAAAGTTCGTCCATTTCCACCTGCCAGTAGCCGCTCTGCAGATCCATTGTAGAGAACCAATTGGAACCATGCAGGGTCGTCAGAATGTCCTCCGTTCTCGGCAGGGGGTACGAGTCTTTAATCGTGACGTCATTGAGCCGTCGGTAGTCGGTGGTTGCTTATGGGGCCGTGCTTGCCCCGTGTTAATGACATGGTGCGTGATGTCGGTCTTGCCCGTCTCGTCGTCGTTTCTGGCAAATGATTTGCGATAACGACAGAGCGACTTCACCAGGGGCTTCCGGACGCCAAGCTCGACGTAATCCAGCAGAGGATTCAATCCATGGGATCCTCCTCCGACTCCCTCCCTCTTATGCACTTCGTCTACCGCTTTCAATTCGCCCAACACCGCTAGCGGTGGCAGGCTCACATCTTGGTCGTTGAAATTCAGGATCCGTACCACTAGGGTGTCACCGGTAGCGTCTAAGATGGCGCTACCCAGAGCCGTGCCCGGGGCAGATCCGATACTTCCACGTTCTAGGACCACTTGTTTCTGCGGCGTCACCGGGGCGCAGCTCAGGTTAAATTGCGTGTCGCTCCGGGGTGGTATGCACGCTCTTTCCGTTAAGATCCGTATAGTTGCGGAGACGCGCTGAGTCGCAGCAAACGTCTCGGAGGATGGACCCCGCAGGACCACATGGCAAGCGGTGGTACGCAGTGCGTCCTTCACGTCCCGCCTGATGAGCAGGGATACTGAGGCCCCTGTATCTACTACCTATTCCGCCTCCATCTGTTGTGGGCATCGATTCTTTGAAGGGGCAACGCTAGTACGCTGCCCGCTTCGTTTTGGGTTTTTCTACTTGTGTCGACGCTGCCGGCTCCGACGCGGAATGCCCAGTGAGGTTGTGGAGCTCCCATATCTGAAGTACTTCTTCCTCTTCTGGCGCCCTTTGCTCGTCGTTGGCGGCTTCTGCTGTCCGCGACACCTGTTGTGGGGGCACCTGGACGTCTATTTTTTATTGGGGCTATGTAGGTGGCAGTCAACTCACGCTCCGCGGAGCTGACTTCCGTTAGTTTCCCGCGGCGACCTCTTCGAGTGGCTTGGGCCCCTGCTCGCGATGCGGTGGACTCTCGATCTTGATTGCGGGTGTGGCATTCGATCAGGGAGCGACCGGTGTTTCGCACCCCCATCTTTTGGAGTTTAATGGCCATGTCTCGGGCTTCGGCTGGAGTCGAGGGCTTACTGGCCAGCAGTGGATACTGAAGTGCCGTTTCACGCATGCCATCAACAAACTGCTGCACCTTTGGGCTTGCCCTTGAACATTCAGTGCTATTCCCAGGCAGCGCTCAGCGTCGCTCCACTGTTGATTCTCCGCCACCATTTCCAGAATTCGCTCGTAGTCAGACCATGATGTCGAGCCGTCGTACCAGTGCAGTGTCCCAAGATGAAAGGCAGTTACTCGGCCGCTTGAAGGTCGCAGGGTAGAGCGGGCTCGGTAGCCGTCCTATTCCGTGAAATTATGACACACCTTCTCCTTATTTTTTCAGTTTATTCTTAGCCCATAACCTTCACGCTTCATCTTTTCTTCATACATGTGCTTTTTCTTCTTCTTTTCTGCCCTACGTCTGCCCGTTCGAGATGACCGCTAACTATCGATAGCCCGGGTCGAGGGCTCTAAGGGCGCTACAATTTGAAATTTGATATTTCGTTACAGTATGGTCTGAAATATGTTATACATAGCCCAGTGAATGGCTTATTCTTTTTCTATTGTTGATTTATTGGATTCGCCTTTTGTGAATGCCTTAGATGCATATGCAACTGGTAATTGCTTACCATTGTACTCTTCGCTTAGTACTGCTCCACATGCGAAACCGCTGGCATCTGTTGTTAAGCAAAATGATTTTTGAAATCTGGGTATTGTAAGATTTGAGGGCTTATAAGAGCATTTTTAAGAAAATTGAAAGGTGTATTGCACTCTTCCGTCCATATAAAGGGTTTATTTTTTCCACTTAATCTTGTTAAATTACGAGCTTGTTCTGCAAAATCTGGAATAAATCTTCTATAGTCTAAAATGCAACAAACCTTTTGTTTCGTCTGCTGATGTTGGTGTTGGGTAGTTTTGAATTAATGTGAACTTAGTGTCGTCTGTCAATATTCCTTTGTCTGTGCACTTATGGCCTAAGTATGTTACTTCGTGACTAAAAAATAAACATTTGTCTGGGTGCAACTTTAGATTGTATTTTCTGCAGATAGTGAACACATCTCTAAGGTTTTTAACATGTGTTCTTCGGAACAGCCTAATACGACCAAGTCGTCCATGTATAGGAATGCCTGTGCAGGTGATAATCCTGCAAATGCCATGGTCATCATTCTTTAAATGAATTTGGTGCTATTTTGAGGCCGTAAGGCAAATTTTTAAATCTATATGTACCGTTATCTGCCGTAAAAGATGTGACATTTCTTGACTTTTTCTCTAGCTCAATTTGGTGGAAACCTGATGTTAAATCTAAACAGGAGAAATATTTTGATCTTCCCAATTGGTCCAAAATATCATCTATTCTGGGCAGTGGGAACTTATCGGCTATAAGTTTTTATTTATGGCCCTATAATCAACTACCATTCTCCATCGTTTTTGAGTTTTTCCTGGAGTGATTTTTTTGGTACTAATAGCAATGGGCTGTTGTATGCTTATACTGAGGGCTCTATTATGTCAACTTTTATAAGTTTCTTTATTTGAATATTTATTTCGTCTTTTTTGGCTATGGGGTATTCTATAGTTTTTTTATGTAAACCGGCTCATCGTTTAATAGTTTTAATTCTTGTTTATAAAAGTTGTTTACTGTTATTGGTTCACTCTCCAATGCAAATATATCAACGTATTCAGAACAGAGGGTATTCATTTCCTTTTTTTTATAAATTTCGGAAAATTCGTATTAAGTTTTTTGAATAATTTCTTTATGTTTGTTTATTTTTTATGTTTTATTGTTAACTAATTCATAATCCTCAAGGTTTTCCGTTTGAATATTTGCATCGGATACTGTGCAATTATTATCAGTTGTATTGATGATTCGGACAAAAGCTTGTTTGCTTGTGGTAATTGTATTTGCAATGAAGATGCCTTTGTGAATTTCCTGGTTCGGTATGATAACTTCTTTGTGTTTTGAGCATATTTTCATTAAACGGACAACTTCGAACCTAGCTGGAATTGTTATTGTATTTATATTTTGTGAATTTCGCATAGGAATGGCTATGTCTTCGTGAAAGTCGTGTGGTCTCAAAGTTAACTAGTCCTGATTATCTTGGTAATCTAGAATGCAATTATATTTTTTAATGAAGTTTTAAACCAATAATTCCAGTACAATTGATTGGAAAGTCATCTTTGACAAGATTAAAAGTATGTTTTATTAAAATATTGCCGCATATCAAGTCCGCCACCACTATTCCTAGCGTATTAATTGTTCCTTTCCCTATACCATTGAGGTTCGTTGTAATTGAATTATTTACTTGTATATTATTTGTGATTTCGCCAATTTTGAAATTTTTCTGCCCCTGTGTCTACCAAAAACGAGGATACCGCAGTGTTTAGTGAAGTTTTTGTTGATATAAAACTGTTGAAATGTAAATTAAACACGAATATGGATTTTTAGCGCTATTTATTTTTGTGGGGAGTTTATGCGTTTTCCGCATTTTTTTTTCTGTACTATCTACAACGCGGACATTTTTGGGCCTGTTTGGTGGCGTCCAGCAGCTCTTTGAAGCGCTTTTGGTCATTCGGTGATCCGTTTGCCGCATTTTCGCATTCGATTAAAAGGCGTCGTGTGCGTAAAACGGCCTTTTCCCTCCTCTATTTGCCTTTGGAATTGTTTTTGCTCGGGGTCGCTTCCTCGCTCTTTTGCTGCTTTCGCTGGTCGAGAAAGTGCCTTGCCCTGTATGACCCTCGATTGTAAGTCTTTTTGGCCCTTGACCGCTGGCTGTACTACTCCAGTACCTTTTCTATTGTTGGTGGGTCCTTCTGGATAATAAAAGCCCATTCAAGAATTTTTCTCCTTCCGATGTCATGAATTGTTATATGTACTAGGTTCCGAGATAAAGGTGTAGAAAGCAACGTGCGGTGACGAGTCGACAATTTCCTTGGGTATGCACTGTTGCGTGTTTCTTCAAAGAAAAATTTTTCTTGGTGTTCTGGTTTGAAACGGAATGTATATTCATTCCTTGTTGTTGTTTATTTTAGTGCGTAGCCGTGGTCAAGATAGCGCCATACATGTATTGAGTGAATTCGATTGAGGAATTTTAATTTTAGTAGTGTGCGTTATACCAGTGCAATACTATTTAAGGATATTCCTTCAATACAGCAAAATTAGTCTCTTGGTGATATTATTTATGCCGCAGCTGTATATGGATGTTATAATTGAATCCGGCGATATAACGCCACTGATTCAAAAATAGCTTCTGGCAAGATCGCCATGTACTACGTTCGAGGTTCGGGATTAATGATTAATGTTTATTGAAATCAAACTTATATTTATACAAAAATCGTTGGGGCGAGTTGCCTCCATGCAGGTGTTCTGTCGTGGGAAACAAAGCCCCGTTACGTAAGTTTCCCACAGTCAACATGCAATATGAGGCGTCAGATTTCGGTCAGCGGTACCTGCCCAATGCCCGTTACGTAAGGTTCTCACGGCTTAGATGCAGACGCAACACTTTTAGGCAGCGATAATGACCGCCGCTGGAACTGCATCATATTGCAACTTGGTCTTGGGAGTGGTTTTAAATTATTTAGGCCAAACACACTGCATGAATACAATACAGTTTGCTGAATCCTTCGTGTGAGCCAGGGGCAAGTTGTTGCGTCTTCTTTGATTTTTATAAGCGTTTCCAAATTTTGTCGAGACAGGGCGTCGGCAACTACGTTTTGTTTCCCTGCTCTATAGTGGACGTCGTACTGATACTGTTGGAGTTCGAGCGCCCATCTCGCTAGATCTTCCGTATTGGCTCTCCAGAGTATTCAACCATTTCAAAGCGAGATGGTCTGTTATAACGTCGAACCGGTATCCCTCTAGGTAGCATCGTAGTTTTCGGATTGCCCAAATGACAGCAAGGCATTCCTTGTCGGTGGCGGAGTAGTTTCCTTCGGCCTGGTTAAAATTTGTCGGCTGATATAGGTGATGACGCGCTATTTTCCTTCGATTTCCTGCGTGAGGACGGCGCCTATTCCGAGGTTGCTTGCATCTGTTTATATAGAGAACTTTTACGTTGAAATCTGGGGCAAGCCAGTGCAGGAGCGGTTCGAGAAGCGCCCTTTCGATCGCCGAAGGATGCTTGTTGCTCGGCGGTCCATGTCCATGTTTGTCCTTTCTTGAGTAGCTGAGACATTGGTTGGACGACTGTAGCAAAATTTGGCACGAATCTTCGGTACCAGGATGCCATTCCGATGTACTGTCGTAGTTCCTTCAGGTTCGTGGGTGGCTTTGAGTTCTTTGACGGCAGCAATCTTGTCGGGGTCCGTGTGGATACCTTCTTCGCTGATCACGTGACTAAGATATTTGATCCGGTTTTGGAAACTGTGCACTTTTCCGCGTTTATCCGCAGGTTCCTTTTCGAAGGCGAAACAGGACTATCTCCAGGTTGTGTCGGTGATCCTCGAAGTTCGTCCGATGACGACAATGTCGTCTAGATATGCGAATGCGAAGGGTTCCATGTCGGCTCCAATCACGGTATCGAGGGCCCGTCGGAATGTTGCTGCAGCAGAATGTAATCCGAAGGGCATCACTTTCCATTGATAAAGACCCTTCCGTTGTTCAAATCGAGGGGTGGTTATGAAGCGCGCAATTTGTAGGCGTTCCAGGATGTAGTTGATCCTGGGCAGTGAGTACGCGTCAGGAATGGAGTGAGTGTTGAGTTGTCGGCAGTCCACGTACATGCGCCATTTGCCGTTCTTTTACGTACGAGTACGATGGGAGCGCTGTGAGGGATTTCGTGAGGGTTCGATGATACCTTCCCGGAGATGCATTGGTCAACTTGCTAGTCGATGATCCGCATCATATGGGTTTTTTGGGTAGTACCGCTGATTTTGGTCGGTTATCCCTCATGACGATGGTGTGCTCGGCGATGTCGGAGTTTGTTTGGAGATTATTGAACTTTGGAAGTTCTGCGGCCAGAAATTCTTGGATCCGTGGTGCTATGTCCGGCGGCCATGGCTCGGAGACCGGTTCTGGATCGTGTTATACAAAAAGGGATCGGTGAGATATTCGGGGACCGTGGGCTGGCTTTTGGGTCTTCAGGGGAGGACGGTGGTGTCGAACGCTCTGGGGGTTCGATCTTACGTGAGTCGTCAATGTGGGCGACGATCGGGTTTTGGCTGTTGGTGGCCGTTTTGACCGTGCCGTACTTAGACCTGGGCAACCTTGTGCCGAGCGCCGGATTTAAGTTCGTTGGTCCCTGTCTCGTGTGTGAAGATCCTTGGGGTGGGCTAAAATCGGTTAGGCGTGTGCCCCGTATGAATACTTTGGTCCTGGGCTTCCTCGACACTGGAGCCCAGGTGCGATTTTGTTTTGTCCTTCCTGAACCCAACTGAGATTTCTTGTGGTTTTGTTTAGGAGTGTGTGTTCCATTTGTGGTTTATTAAAAGGACGCAAACCGGGTGCTCCGTAGTGGCCCAGGGATTCGTTTTATGTTGCTTTTGCAGTTTGGTGATTGCTTGAAGAACAATTTTTGTTTTCCGTTTTGGGCCGGTGTTTCGCATTCATTGCGGTTGGTTTCGGTTTCATATTCTTCGTTGCGTGGTATTGGGTTGCCAACTTCTAAGTAAAGGTCGGGGACGTTGTGTATTCGCTGAATTGGCATTAGGTTTGTTTGCTAAATTTCGGTGTCATTGACGTGGTTGGTAGAACTGACGGTGGCGTTTTTGATCTGACGATAACGTAAACAAAGCGATGGTGCCGCATCGGATCGTCGCCCATGTGAAAACAATGATTTTTTCTAAATTTATCCACAACAGGAAGTCCATGCCGACAATAACTTGTCCAACATGTTTTGCGGACCAGGAGTGGATTTGGACCTCTGCTGATCCGTTTGATGTGCGCCTGTAGAACTTGTGCGAAATCATTGACTGAGCCGAGGAAGGCGTATGCAGACGCATGCATCTTGCAGGTTGGGGTTGTTGTTCAAGTTTTCGGGCAAGGTTCTTTTTAATGAAAGTGCGGGATGCCCGGTGTCGATAGTGACCTCGGTTGTTTCAAATTCCGATAGTCACCATCGCCACTATCCGGCCGTCGTTCATGTGTAGTGGGTGGCTTAGTAGCGGGTCTGGGGGCAGATCCTGGATAACGCCAGCGAGTCCGAGTGCCGCGTTGGATACATTCCAAGCAGAATAGGATCGAGGGGTGGGTGCAGTCGTAACGGCGTGCCCAGCTTCACCACAACGGCGACAATTTATGATTGGGTTGGAAATTCAGTGGTGTACATTATTCCACGTCCTGGCCCATCGCACCGGTTGGGTTTGTTGACTGTCTCCGGGATAATTCCGCTGAGTTCCCACTGGGGTCTGCGAAAAATTTTGGAGTCTAATTCTTCGGTCTACAAATCGCCAAAGATGTTGGTAAGAGTAATTGCATCCAGATGTCGCATTCCGCTCGTGAATGATTTTCGAACTCTGAGGCTAGCCGTGTCATTTGACAAGTTGAACTGTTCGTCTCGTCGCACGTATAGCTGGATTCCTGGCAAAAGCGTTGTCGTAGATAAGCTGTTTTTTAGGATCGTACCCGGCATGGTGCATGAGTAGCCGTATCTCGATGAGGTCATCTTTGAACGGTTCAATTCATTTCCAGGCGTTGCTTGCGGCCGGGATCTGGTCGTCCAGTTGTTCGAAATAATTGCTGGCATTAAATACGACAGAAATTCGTGGTTATTATGCCCAGGATCCTTACCCCCAGAAGTTGGCTGGTGCTTACCAACGACCAGCTTATCGGTGCCATTCGGCCATCATCCCAAACAAGCTGGTTGGTGTCCATCCATACGAATTTGCGCGTTCCTTGAGTAGTTCCAGAAAACGATGTTGGGTATCAATTTTGTTTTGAACTAGAGAGGCCCCATCCGCGGATGCGTTCTGCTGTTCGTGCCATCTGGAAGAGTCGGGCCCGTCTATGTGTGCGTCGATCGCTGGCACAAAGCTATGTGGGCACGGTAATTTTGATCGAATGGTGGCCTGGGATCGGCGGCCGTGACGACTGTTGGTCGCCCTCGTTCTCCAGTGGTTGTGGGGACTTGTAACCTGGTTTTCGGGTCCAGCATTATTGGTGCCTGATGGTCCCAAGACTGTTCGGTGGTGGGCAGCGGGGACTTGGTGTTCCCTGTATATTGGCGTATTGTCGCTCGAGTTCCGCCAGGAAACTACTCGGCGGGGTGGTCCGGCGACTAGTATTGAAAGTTCCAAACGCATATTCGTCCACAGTTCCTTCATTGCAAACAAATTTGTTGGCGAAGGCGGCCAGACTTCTCGATCGTGTGATGCTTGTAAATCCAGCCGATGCTGTAATTCTCTTTTGGCGCAATTGGGTGTGTTGGTCCACATAGCCCGTTATTGTGGTTTATCTTGAACCCAGCTTTAAAGTCGGCATGAAGTCGGCTTTGAAATGATTTTAGTTGCCAAAGTCCCATGCGGGCACCACTTGTGAGAACCTATCTGTTGCTGAAAATGGCTAGAATCCAGGATTCGTTCCATCTACAATGAATTTTTAGTTGGCTGGAACTTTTGTGGAAGGGTTATGGCCAGTTTGACTTTTCCACTTAGCGCACTTGCTATGTTACCTTTGTTTCTGGTAACGGCATTGCAAATCGGCATATAGTAGCGTCCATTGAAAAAATTTTCATCATCAGTGTAGTTTGAATATGATCATATCCTTTTTTTGATAATTAATTGGTGGTGTAGTGTGATCATATTGGAATGCCAAGGGATTGAATGATGCGATGGAGCGTCGTGTCCTGACGCGTTGTTGAACTCGGTAATTTTCCTGATTGCCCAACGGTCTTTCTTCGACTTGAAGTTCTGTGATTGATCAGCGGCTTGTTGCTATTTAAAACCGGCTCCTGGTGTGGGGGCCGATGAGTCGCAGTTCGTCCTGGGGGGTGTGGGGTTCTTCGGGAGTGGGTTTTTTGGTCGAAATTAACCTGAGTTTTGCTGGCGATCCACATAATTTGACTTCATTTGGGGGTAAAGACAAATGCCTGATGTTCGCATTGCGGAAATTTTGACAATTCGGGTTGATTGATTTGATGGTATGGGGTGGGTCTTTGGGTCGAATTGTAGGTGAGTGTTGCTGGCTCTGCAGTGAACACAGTACCGGTTTTCACATGAAATAGCATTGCGTTGGAAATTGAGCAATAGTAGCTGTCAAATAATGTATCTAATTGCGCCTACTTAAAATATTGGTTTGTAGTACAGGTAGTGGATCTTAGAGATAGGCGGTGTATTGTAGGGTTTTATAGGCCATGGTCCATGGTCCTTTTCTGTTGTAAATTTTACGAGTTTGCTCGTGGTCTTGCAGGAAACCAGGGCTTTGATAGAAGCAAAACTGTCAATCGCAGATTGTGTGTTCTGGAGGTATCTCAAAGGTGCATACCGACTTATTTTTATATAGTAGAGATATAAGAAGAAATATACATAAGTCTATAGTCTTAGGGATTTATATATCTATCTTCAGAGAAGATTCCAGCTCCTGTATTCGGCATACTTATATAGTGAAAATAAAACATACAATTCACACCCATTATTAAGACAATTAACAATCATATATTACACTCTGTCCGTACATGTTGTAAAACCGTATGTGTATACTCTTCCATGATTGAGACAGAAGTAGTCGATCCGTTAGACGTTCATTGATCCTTAACTTGTCTCAGCATATTTAAAAAATTTGAATAAATTGCTCCAGGTATTTACAGGTTAACAGAGTAATTAGGGGTCTTTTTCAGATTTCCAATTTGGGTGCATGCAGTCCAGCCCACTTTCGGAGGTTGTTTGAATATAGCTTCCTTTTATATTTGACACCTATTTCCGTTTTCAGAATGGAACTTATTTTTATTTGTATTAGATAATTCAATGAGGTGCGGTTGAAAGGTACCCAAATAATTGAGCAGTAGGTGTTTCTTACAAATGTGGCTAGCAACAAGCGAATTGTTTCGTAGAATATTCTCTCCGAATATACATCTATTTCTATCTGATTCGTTTGAAAATGTCTATCTTGGTTCGAAATTTCGAACACGCCAATTCGACGAACAAGTTTGGTATCTTATATTTTCATATTGAGAACAGCACCAGTTCTGTTTTTTGGGAATTAAGATCACTGATTGCCATTAACGGATAACTTGAATACCCGTTATCAGTTATCACTAGATGATTTATGTGGAATTTTTAAATATTCTATCAGTTTTTACATTTTTGAAGAAGAAGGTCATTGACATCTAACATTTCTTCTCAGAATAACACGCCGTTTTTCTCCACGAACCTCGTGTGACCGTCTTCCTTGAGGAGGAGGTGCCGAGAAAGGAGCTGAGCGTTCTGCTGGTGAGAACTGCTGTCCAGCCATCAAGGTTACCGTATAATAATGATCCAATCTTGGTCAGATTCGGCCGTTATTCACTGGTGGATGTTGAAGGCATTCTCTACGATACTGAATTTTCCATTTTTTATTCCTTAAAATTGTGGAATTTTTTTCTTTTGTCCCCACAACCTCGTGTAGTGCGGTCTTTTGATCTACCTTTACTGGTACTTGTGCTGAGCTACAAACAGAACACTTGTCTAGTCTGAGATTTGGTTCTTATCTTCATGAATGGGAAAAGCAGTCGCGTTGGTGTGTGAATGGCGTATGGAATGCTTTTTCCAAATGGTTTCTCCATTTGTGGCTATACTAATGATCCGATCTTTTTCAGAGCCTATCGGGATAGCCCATATTTCTCTACGATTCCGCATTTTTGGTTTTCTGTTATCTAAATATTGTGAACGCCACAATATGCGCATAAATGGTGTCGAAAGGGGTGTGGCGAAATTTCGAAATGTACTTGTAGTAGTTAGATATCATCAATCTAGAGTCGAATTTGGTTTTTGGGCGTGTGTCAAGCACTGGGCGACAAACAAGACGGACAGACAGAAATGGCTATATATGAACTCGGCTATTGATGCTGATCAATAATATATAAACTTTATGAGGCGGTTTAAACGCTTCGTTCTGTGCTTTACACACATCCGCTATTACCAAAATACAGCATACCCTTTTTACTTTTCGAGTTCGGGTATAATTAAGACCTGAATAATGCCATGATAAAAGTTTGCTTTGAAAATGCCAGCTGAACTAAACTTGGTTCCAACCATGTGGCTATTATTTTAATATTTTTTAAAATTAAAAACGCTTTCTGCAAATACTATACACTGGGTGTTTTACAAAATCTCTCCACATTTGCTGTTAGGGTTAGTTAGTTTATGGGAGAATTTTTATACATGTAATTTTCGCATATAAAATGGTAACAAAATCCAGTTTGTTTGATCTATTTGTCTGTTTAATCGAGATTCCAGTATTTTTGTATGAACACTATCAATTCATAACCTATGTGGACCCCTTTGATGTCTTTCAGTAATAATTGATTTTTATTTAAAAAAAGCTTATATTTATACAAAATCGTTGGGGCGAGTTTAATCCATGCAGGTGTTCTATCGTGAGAAAAAAAGCCCTGTTGCGTAAGGTTCCCATACAGTCAATATGCAATATGAGGCGTCAGCTTTCGGTCAGCGGTGGTCCGATCCGCCCAATCCCACCGTACGGTTTATAGACGTATCGCACGGATTTTCCATTTGTATTTTTTTTTTATATTCCGACTGATGTGAAATGCATCATATTGCAACTTGGCCTGGGGTGGTGCTAAAATTGGTTAGGCCAAACACACTGCAAACATTTTACACCTTTTTTTATAAGAATAACGTAATATAGTAATGGAGTTATTCTAAGGTCTATCAGTTTTTACAAAGTGTGTTTGTGTGTGTTTAAACATATTTGTGTAGGTGTAAATTGCTTTAAGTGTACATTGTATTTGTATAAAGTAATATTATTTTTAAAAATTATTATTATTAAAAACGTTTTTTTTTATTTTGTTAATAAACATTTTGTTTAATTTTGTTTAAGGGTATAACTATATATGTATGTATAAGTAATTTTATATAATTATCCAAGCAAACCCGGCGAACTCCGTTTCGCCACCAGATTTATGACCGTTTTATGTAACATTTCGTTTGGGGATGATGGCGTATGATGAAGAACAATTTTGTTTGTTTTATATTTGAAAGGAAAAATAACAAATTTGTAATGATTACAAAAATGAAACGAGTTATTTAGTTGAAAATCTAAGTAAATTAAAACATTTCAAAGTAAATACTGAATCGAAGCGTTATGCATGTTCGCAAATTATCCGTTTCATTGAAGTGCTCTTTGGTAAAACCACATTTTTAGTTCAGCCATGCAAGGCGATAATGGATTTAATGCACCGCACGGTCCATGCACCATCTGTGTCGTCACAATGTAGTGTAGGCATATCAGTCGCATCAGGAATTTCAGCTGATATGATGTCATCCACTTCATTTGAACGTAATTTGTTCAACAACCGAAGATTAGGATATGATATTGTATTTGTCCACGCTTCTGCCATTCCACCGAGAATAACAACGTGTCCGACCCCAAAAACTCGATACTTAGTAAGCTTGATCAGCATCAATAACCGAGTCGATTTTGTGTCGTCCGTACTCTGGCGATTATGTCCGTCTTGTCGGTTTGTCCGTCCGTCACGTTCAATTTCCTTCCACGAAGGATTAGAGCTAGACGTAATAAATTTTTCCAGTGTTCCATAATTTCTCACGTACGTAGAAAAGCGTCTTGAGCGTATTCGTGCATGTGGCTTGGGCTTCCGATATAAGATGATGGGAGAATCGTCAGACGTCCAACAATTTTGAACATCACCATCTGAAAAATAGAATCATAGAGACAGTGTATATAGTCCTCTGAATCGTAGCTTTGCCTGATTGAATCGGATATACGAAAAACGTTCGGTCCATCGACTTTCGCACCATACATGTCGACAGCGTTTTGCTGGAATGTGTCGCCGACAGAGACTTAAGAGCTAGACAACCTCCTTTTGTGTACGAATCATCATACGATACGCATAGTAATTCATTTCAAAAATTTCGCCCCGATGATCCGCCCCACAAATGCACGAAATTAAACAATTTTGAAGATAAAAAAAAACTAAACCAATAATAGCAAAATTATTGTGTGAATATTCTACCCCGAATTTGATCGACCATCTTCAACGTGATGTCATCCGTAGCCACTTGCCAATAAATGATTGAATTTGTAAGCATCGTACAAATGTGTCTCCGATGCATGATATTGCTTCTTCGCTGAACGACAATGTCTCGCGATTTAGTTTGATCGCCAACAATAATTCAGCAACATCATTAACGGTCAAACATTGAATCTTCGTGCAGTGTTCACCTGTTGGGGTGAGAATCCGATCTTAGATGACAAATTTGATGCGTATCCGATGGCATTCGTGTAAAATGTAAAAAAAATTTAAAACATATTAACCACAGCATTATTTGCGTGAAAATGCTTGCAACTGTTCAATAATTCGTCTCTTTAAATGTTGTGTTCCTGTATGCCGCATTCTCGTTATGATCCACCATCGAAGCAATTATATATTTGCTGGTCTGTCCGTCTTGTTTGTCGGCTCAGAGGCTTGAACCATGCAAATTTTTCATCCTTGAATCTTTAATTTAAACAATGCCCCGCCCACTTCGCACCATCGAGCGCAATTATGTATATTCGACAAAATTTGACCATATCTAATATTAGAGAAAACATACGAAAAAACCATAATTCGCACACATGCAAAATCGATATATTTTTCGTAGAAACTTTAAAAAATACAAACAATCATTTCTGAAGATACGTTTTGATGGTAGAAAAAACGTGTGGTATTGTATATGTGTATTTGTTACGTGTTGCAATTCATTGTGTTGGTGTGAGAATGATTGGTTATGTGTGTTGTATCTTTTTACCTTGCATTTCGGCATGAAGCCGCCTTCTCGAATGATATTAGGTTCAAAGGAAGTCATGCGAAAGCAGTTATTGTATTCAAGGATGTGTTGAAAAAAAATGGTTGGAATCGGGATCACTTCCATCGAACAATGGTTTCAGTGGCTGTGGTGGTGTAAGTAATGGATCCAGTTTGACTCTTCCACTTGCGCAGCACAGTCCAGCCGTTTCTCTTTTGAACTTTAACGCATTGCAATATCGGCATATAGTCGTCATTGGTCCAATATCTAAATTTTGCATCATCACTGTAGTTCGCAGTGGGATCTCCATATTGGAATGTGTAAGCGATTGTATGATGCCAATGATCTTCGTGTCCTCACGTGTTCTCTTATTATGTTTTGTCTTTCTATTAAGTTCTGTAAATACACTTGTTGCTTACCTGGCTTGCATGTCTTGTGCGGAGGCCGATGTTCGAACGTCGTCTTAAAGGCATTTTGGACTTGTGGACAGAGTGGTGAATTCAACCTCAAATGCACGATCGCCATTATTTGAACAGTTCAACTTACTACCTTTAAAGACAAATGCCTGTTCACAATACACCGATTGATTTGATGGTTTCCAATAGAAAAATGAGGAAACGAATAACTTTTTAAATTTATTTTCACAGAATGAACACAATCCGGTTTGTCACATGAAATTAACTGAGCAGAGAATAATGGTAGCTGTCAAGCAATGTATTACGCACCGGCGCCTACTTAAAATATTGGTGCAATTTGTTTTACATGCTATGTATCATAGATGGCGCTCTATTTAGTATATAGTAGATAATACAAATACATTTTCCCCTTTTCTATTAAAATTTTCGTAAATTTTCTTTTTACTATCATTCTCACGGAACCCGAGGTCTTTCCAACGAATGCAAAACCGACAAAATCGGTACGTGCGTTTGGTAAATTCACGTCATTAATAAACCCGACTTATTTTTATATATTAGATTATATATATTTTTTTTTTCTATGCCTTTGAAATGGTGAAAAAACCAATTGTTTATATTATATTTTTCTTTATATACTTTTAATCTATTTTGTTTACGTTGGTGGTTTTATTTCTATCCTTTAATATGTAGTTATTCCTATCGTCTATTAAATTACTTTTATATGGGCCCTTATATTGGTTATCTAGTTTATGACCTGTTTCTGTTTTTAACTAATACTAAATTCCTATTCATATTTTGTATGCTATTTAGGTTCCTGTCGAATAAGTTTTTGTTTTGCATTTTTGCTTTTTCTAATAATAATTTTGATCTACTCGTAGCTATCTGATCTGTAACCTATATTTTACTTCCTTATCGTATGCTTCATGGTTTTATACTGGACTAACCTTACCTTCAGTCATAGGAAGTCATGAACGTTTGTGGTTTTACCGAAACCAGTTCAAATGGGCAATACCCATGTACTGTTGATGGTGTTGTATTTTACTTTAGCCATTCGTCCCAATCTGTTCTTTTCACTAGAGATGTACGATAAAACATACTACGTTGAATGTTCGGTGTGTACGTTCTACAGCGCACCAAAGTGTCTGATGGTGATGGGCTGTCGATGTTCTATGTTCAATTTTTAATAACTGGTAAGTTCGAAAAATTGTTTGTATATTCTGTACCCATATCCGTTTTGAGCGTCCTATAGAACCATAGATTAGAATTTTTCGGTAAAGATAAAACTGGCTGACGACTTTTAGCATGCTTCAGGGATCGGTATTCAGTGGTATAGGTATTTAGTCAAATCGCATAGAATTGTAACGGCGTATTCATTATTATTTTCTGACCTTGGTATGGATTCCTATTTTGTCGATCTGAGTTTTAAAAGACAATTGATTTGGCGTTGCAGTTAATTGCATTTCTTTTTTTTGTGTGTTGAGAAGTTTTGTTCTTCAAACATTTGTCACAATGTTTGATATATCTTTTTTTATATCCCTTGTCATCGCATTTTTCCAGTTGTATTTTTCTAAAATAGGCTTTGTACGATTGACTCCTGTTGGCCTAAAATACATGGGTCGTCGTGGAATTGTTTTTATGGTTTTTTGTTTTATCGATCGATTTTTTGTCTTGAATGTAAGTTGTTTTTGGCGTTAACGCAATTGTTTTATGTCTCAAGGTTTTTATTTCCCATTTCTTTTAAATTCTTCTACCCGGGTATATTTAAATATTCTGTCTTCTAAGGACAGCATAATTTAGTGACGCATAGATTACCGGCTATTTCTAAAAAACTGCTCTTGAAGAATTGTATAAAAAAGTCAATTTTTATTTTTAATAATCAGGTCATTCACTATAAATTGGCTACATATTCGTTTTCCTTTTTGAATATTTTTAAATTCGGAAGGGTCAGAATACCGATTCGACATGTCGTTTTACTTTTTTTTTTTTTAAGAAACTTCATATATTTTTTGGGACCTTAAGACTTTCTTTTACCACTCGTATTCTTAGTGTTTTTGTTTTTACCTTTTTGGCTTCCTGACCGTGTTGTTTATTTTAAGTATTTGGGCTACCTTGGCAGTTAAATTTTTCAAATCTGATATTTCTATGCGGGATAGCGCATCCGCTACATAATTAAACCTTGCTATGTACTCCCACCACAAAATCATATTCTTCGAAAATCTAATCGCATTCGTGTTAATTTGGACGACGGGTTTTTCATTGAAAATAGGTATCTGGGCGATGATCTGTTTCTGCAGCGAATTTTTAAAAGAACCGTAAAGGTGGTCTGAAATATGTTATAGCCTGGTGAATTGCTGCTAATTCTTTTTAGATTGTTATTTGTTGGGCAGCCTTTTGTGAATGCCTTAGGATGCATATGCAACTGGTAATTTGCTTACCATCGTACTTTTGGCTTAGTACCCTCCGGATGCGAAACCGCTGGCATCTGTTGTGGTAAAAATGATTTTTTTAAAATCTGGGTATTGTAAGATTTTCCGACCATAAGAGCATTTTTAAGCACAAATGTGGCGGCCACTGTATTGAAAAAACTCTTCCGTCCATAAAAATGGAATGTAGAGACTACTTAATCTTGTTAAATTACCGAGCTTGTTCGGCAAAATTTGGAATAAATCTTTTTATAGTAGTTAAAAAATGCAACAAACCTCGAACCTTTTTTCGTCTGCAAAATCGAGTTGGTGTTGGGTTTTTTGAATTAATGTGAACTTTGTGTCGTCAGAGACTTGGCACTAGATTCCTTTGTCTGTGCATTTTGTGGCCAAAGAATGTTACTTCAAAAAAATAAACATTTGTCTTCCGATTTTTAACCTTTAGATTGTATTTTTCTGCAGATAGAAAAAAATAATCTCTAAGTTTTTAGAGAACATGTGTTCTTCAGATTCCCGAAGCCTAATCGGGACCAAGTCGTCAATGTCAAATGAATTTCAGTGCAGGGGAAAATCCCGTTCAAATGCCATCGCCCCTCATTCGTTTAAAAGAGGATTTGCAGCAGCTATTTTCACACACACACACGGCAAACATTTTTAATCTATATGTTCCGTTATCTGCCGTAAAAGATGTAGATGTTTTGACTTTTCTCTAGCAAAAATTTGGTGGAAACCAGATGTTAAATCTAAACACATAAATCACTGAGTCGGGTTCCAACTCGCGTTCGAAGAATATCACGTTCTATTCTCGTTTTAAAACGGAAAGCATTCCGTATCGTTCTATTAGTTTTAAAACGGAAAGCGTTCCGTATAATCTTGAAAAATACCATTCTCCATAAACGGCAGAATTTTCCTGGTAGTGAAAATAAACTGATTTACTAACAACGAAACGGGCTGAAGGAATGTCGACGTTAACGCGACTCTATTTTGTCATCTTTTAGTACGCATGTGATTTATTGGAATTTTAAAAATATTTTTTCAGTTTTACATTGTACATTTTTTTGCTGTAGCCGGCTCATCGTTTAATGTGTTTTAATTCCTAACAACACGTTGTTTACTGTTATTGGTAGAGCGTCTCCAAGAGCAAAGATATATCAACGTATTCAGAACAGAGGGTATTCATTTCCTGAAAATAAATTTCATCATTGTGTCGTATTAAGTTTGAACCAGATTTCTTTATTTTTGTTTATTTTTATGTTTCCACCGAATTTTAGTTCATAATCCTCAAAAAATTTTGGTTTGAATGTTTTGTCGGGGGCGGGGCGAATTTTAAAATACACTTGTATTGAAGTGGTCTCACAGGAGTTTGGACAAAAAGTTTGGTTGCCTTTGCTTTATAGTGCCTGAGATCCAGGCGCTCATCTGTAAGAACTTCTTTGTGTTGTGAGAGAGAGGGAACGATGCTTCGGACAAATATTTTTCTCCATATTGCTATATTTTAATGATCCGATCCGATAGGAATCCATTTTCAGTTATCTTCAAAATCGTGTGGTCGCCACAGATGTGATTATCTTTGTGGTGGTAGAAGGGGGCGGTGAATTTTCAAAACACAATTTTAGGAGTGAGATATTCATCACATCAGTCTGAAGAAAAAATTTGGTTGCTGTAGCTCTTATAGTCTTGAGAGCGACAAACACGACGGATAGACATACTCCACTATTCGGCGTATTGATGATGATGAAGCATATATATATACTTTATGGGGTCGGAAATTATCTCCTTCTATGTGTGTTACACACATCCACTTTTACCACAAATACAATATATACCCTGTTACTCATCGAGTACGGGCTTAAAAAAGAAAGTTTTTTGATGATTGACATGAATGTTTTAAAATGTATTACCCAACGAAGAAATTGATTTTCGAAAAAAAATTGTTCAATGCAACAGTTTATGCGTTTCGAGTGAACTGTGGCTATCTGCACGCGGACATTTTTGATAAATCTCGTCTAGTTCATATTCCAAGTGATATTTCTAACTGCATAGTTGTTGGTGTGAATATGAATGTTTCAAAGTTTTAATGTATACGTAAGATAAGTAACGTCCATACATTGAATTGCCATATGCGGCCTGTTTCTGCAAACCCTAAATTTGCACCATCTCATCGCACATAGTTTAGAGCGAAGAAATCTAAAAATAGAATACAAATAGATTAGAAAATACTTCACAGAACCTTTAAGCGTTATGTAGGTAATTTTGTGATTGGTGACAGATTTTAAATCATTGTCCTCGACGCCTGCTGAGAAACGAATTTTTTTTTACAGACCCTGAAAAGGCATCCGTCCACATGTCGCACGCTGAATGGGAAGTTTTTATGAAATATACTTATTATGTATTTTTATACCCGTACTGGAAGAGTTAAGGAGAAAAGTTAATCAGACGGAAGGAAATGTCTGACAGTTATTAAAATATATATTATTGATCAGCATCTATTGTAGGATTTATCCCAGGTGAGGTATGCTCAGTCTGTCCAGGTTCTTTCCACAAGAAATTAAAGAAATGCTGGCACTTTTAAGGCAAGGGGATGGCCGTGAGACCGAAAATGGAGTTGGCGGCTGTGGGGTTACCGTGCACTGATGGTGCATTAACTTTGGCGATGGAAGGGAAACGCTGACACCTGAGTTTTGTGTGTTTTCTAATAATATGTTTCTAAGCTTACCTGGGGGGTTTGCGGTCGGCGAAGAAAAGTGATGACACTGTTTGTTGAGTTTGAGGTTTATGATTTTTTTTGTCTTTATTCTGATTTAATGGTCTTTATACAATAGTGTCGTGTAGTCGTTCTGGCGTGTAATTTGCTACGGTGGCGTGGTGTTGACTGCTGATGCACTCCTGATGGACTGTTCTCAAGGACTCTGACTGCCCCGAACATCTGTGGCGCCGCGCTATTTAAAGCCGGCACCTGGGCTGCTTTGAGGCCGCTGATTCCGCGTTTTCGTGGGTGTATGTTGCGGGCACCGTTTGCGCTGTGATCGCGGAACTTGAGTGTAGTGTCAGATGACCTTAGTCTAATTTTGGTTTTGTTTAACATAGCAACGTGGAACTGGGTGCAGTGTATTGGTAGGGTCAGGTGTTTTAAAACTAGATCCTTTTATCTATTTAGTTTGTGGTTTTATTGTGTGTATATGCTGCATGTTGTAAATGTATTATTATTGTGGCTGACCAAGTGTACTGTTACACCCCTTCTTCCGGGCGGATGAAAGGTGGTGGGTGTGGATCTGGTGGTTGGCGGTTGGCGGTTGGCATTGGGAGTTCAGTAGTTTTGGGTGTCGTTTTCCCATTGGATTCCGCCGTCCATTTCGTGGAATTTTTTAAAATTTTGATGTTCGCCATTTGTTTGTTTTCGTCTTTATTTTATCTGTAATTTTTCACGATATTTGCCGACGTAAAAATATTTTGATATTTTAGGGCCCGTCATAATTTGGGGGCTTTGGTTTTGTTTCGCCGCAGAACCGTCGACTGCATTAGATAGGTGATGTTGGCGGATTAGTACTAGCGAGCTTCCTTTGGTGGGGCGCCATTGTCGGCTTTTCGCAGATTGTAGTGCCGGTATTGTTCTTTGACTTGCCTGTTTGGATGGGTTTCGTACCATTGCAAATTTTTTTTGGTTCGCGTCACCTCCTCGCGTGTGCTGTGTCCGGTGGGCTTCCTTGTCCCTGCGTGACTTTTTTATCGTACAGACTCCAGGTACTGCTTTATGTCCTCCCGTGTAGCAGGAATGATGGGCTGAAACCAGTGGTCCCTGGAGACGCTGGAGTTGATTGCCAGTGAAAAATTCGTATCAGCTCGTCCCATGTGTTTTGGTGGTCCTCCACGAATTGTGCGATCATGGTCTTCACCGTCCGATTCTCACCGTCCGATTGGCCCGTAGGGTAGGGTTTCTGGGGACAATATGGTGCGGTGTGCTGCAGATCAACGCCGGCTGTTTGCATAAACAGGCGGAATGAGCGGCTGGTGAACTGTGTTCCATTGTCACAGACGAATCGTTTTGGTACGCCGAAGTGACTCAGAATGCGTTCCCGAAAAGCTAGCTCTAGGGTAGCTGTGGTAGCTTTCACAAGCGGCACCAGTTCGGTCCATTTCGAGAAGGTGTCGAAGAATACCAGTAGCATGGTGTTTTCGTTTGATCGGGCAGTGGCCCGACGAAGTCGGCGCATAGTGTGGCGAAAGGTTCCTCTGCCCTGCGGGTGAGCATCTTACCCACGCTTGCGCTGCAGCCTTTGAACTTTTGACAGCCTCAAGCAGCTGCGTACGTACTTCCTCACATCGCGGTGTAGGCCGGGCCAGTAATATCGTTGTGTGATCCGTGTAATGGTTTTCCGAACGCCGAGGTCGCCGTGGGCTGGCCGGTATCTGCCATGGCATTCCTTGAGGACTCTTGGAGTCGGTCCTTTGGGACGCAGAGTTTCCATGACACGTAGTCGTGATCGTCAGCTCCGTGGCCTAGATGCCCGTAGAGTTCTCCATTCTCGAAGACGTAGTCTGCATATTTATCGGGTTCGTCTTGGTTTGTTGACCCCTTCGTGCGAGCCAGGCAGGTTGTTGCGTCCTTTGATCCTGGCTAGCGTTTCTCTAAGGGTTGTCGAGACAGGGCGTCGGCGACTACGTTTTGTTTCCCTGCTCTATAGTGGACGTCGTACCATTGATACTGTTGGAGTTCGGGGCTCTCCAGAGTGTTCAACCATTTTAGCGCGAGATGGTTCATTATAAACGTCGAACCGGTATCCTTCTAGGTAGCAGCGTAGTTTTCGGATTGCCCAAATGACGGCGAGGCATTCTCGTCTGTAGCGGAGTAGTTTCCTTCGGCCTGGTTCAAGCGTCGGCTAACATAGGCGATGACGCGTTCCTTTCCTTCGATCTCCTGCGTGATTACGGCGCCTATGCCGAGGTTGCTCGCATCGGTTTGTGAGAACTTGACGTTGAAATCGGGGCAGGCAAGTACAGGAGCGGTCGAGTAGTTCCTTTAGTTGGTCGAAGGCCGCTTGTTGATCTGCTGTCCATGTCCATGTTTGTCCTTTCTTGAGTAGCTGAGACATTGGTTGGACGACTGTAGCAAAGTTTGGAACGAATCTTCGGTACCATGACGCCATTCCGATGCACTTACGTAGTTCCTTTAGGTTCGTGGGTTTTGGAGTTCTTTGGACGGCGGCAATCTTGTCGGGTCCGTGTGTGATACCTTCGCTGATGACGTGACCAAGATATTTGATCCGGCTTTGGAAAAAAGGTGCACTTTTCGCGTTTATCCGCAGGTTCGCTTTTCGAAGGCGAGAGAGGACGATTGGCCAGGTTGTGTAGGTGGTCCTTGGTTCCGTCCGACGACGACAATGTCGTCTCCAAATATGCGAATGCGTAGGGTTCCATGTCGGCACCGATCACAGTATCAAGGCCCTTTGGAATGTTGCTGGTGCAGAGTGTAATCCGGAAGGGCATCATCTTTCCATTGATAGAGACCTCTTGCCGGGGACCGTGAAGGCGGTGGCTTTCTACTTCCGTTGGCCGCGGGTATTTGCCAGTATCCGTTCTTCAGATCGAGGGTGGTTATGAAGCGTGCGTTCTGTAGGCGCTCCAAGATGTAGCGTTGATTCTGGGCAGTGGGTATGTGGGCACATGCGCCATTTGCCGTTCTTTTACGTACGAGTACGATGGGCGCGCTGTGCGGGGTTCGTGAGACCTTCTTGGATCAATTGGTCGACTTGCTCGTCGATAAATCGGGTTCTTTGGGTAGTCTGCTTTGGTCATGACGATTATGCTCGTCGATGTCCGAGGTTCCGAATCATGAAGTTCTGCGTCCAGTGGATCTTTGGGTAGTCGGAGACCGGTTCTGGATCGTGCTCGGTGATCTCGGGGTCCGTCGATTATCCCTGATGACGATGGGGGTTCGATCCTACGTCGGGGCGATGTCGGGGAGGTTCCGAGTGGAGATGGGTTGGCGGTAATTTTTCCAGATCTACGTATGGCCAGGCGGGTTCTGCGTCCAGCGAAAATTCTGATCTGTGGTGCCAGGTCCATGGCCAGGCTCGGAGACCGGTTCTGGGCACGTCAGTGAGGGGAAGGTGATCTCGGGGTCCGTGGGGTTGGGTCTTCTGGAAGATGGGGGCGAACGCACTGGGGGTTCGATCCTACGTGGGTAGTCGCGATGTGGGTGACGGTCGGTGTTTCGTAGCTTCGTGGGGGTATACCTGGTCGTAATGTTCCAGATCATCGGGCTAGATTCGGACGTGGTGTTCCGCTAATGGGGTCAGTACGTGGAAGGGGTTCTGCCGTGGGTGCGATATCGGGGAGTCATAGATTCGATGATTCGATGATTGACCCGACCAGGGATTTGCGTGGCTATTTCCCTCGTGGTTTGGCTGTCGCATTGCTGCTGCCGTTGTTCTGTGTCGTTGTTCGGGGCTGGTTGTCGTCTCTGAGGTTGTCCGTGGGTTCACCTTCTCCGTTGAATGGTGCATGGGTGCGCGGTGGCTGTGAACTTGGTCCTGGGCTTCCCTGTGTCGAGCGGGTTCCAGTTCGTTTGGGTTTGTCTCTGTGGGTGAGATCCTTGTGGTGGGTTCGGGGTGCGTGGGTGCCCCGTAGTTTGTTTTGATCCTGGGCTTCCTGTGTCGAGCGCCAGGTGCGTTTGTGCTTGTCTCCCGTGTGGGATCCTTGTGGTTCGTTTGGGATGTGTGTTCCTGTGGTTGGCTTAGGACGCGGGTGCCTGTATTGGCCGGGATTTGTTTTCCCGTTTGCTTGGTTGCAGTTTACCGGTGCTTGTTTCTGATCGTGTTTTCCGTTGTGGGCCGGTGTTTTGCTTGCGCTGCGGTTGGTTTCGGTGTCGTATTCTTTCGTTGCGGTATTGGGTGCCGTTTTTGTGGTAGGTCGGGGACGTGTGTTCGCTGCGGTTGGCTTAGGTTTCTGGTTGCTTGTTTCGGCGTCTTGACGTGGCCGGTCAGAACTGACGGTGGCGTTGGCGTGGGGCGGTGGATCTCGTGTTTTAGCAGCGTGGTGCCGCATTGGATCGTCGTTTCGATGGCACATAGGAAGTCCATGCCGACAATAACTTGCTGTCTCCAATACGTTTGGTAGGACCAGGAGTGGATTTGAACCTCCTCGATGATCCAGCTTGATGGGCGCCAGTAGAACTTGTGTGATCTCTGACTGAGCCGTCAGCCAGGCGTATGCGGACGCATGCATCTTGCAGGTTGGAGTTATTGTTCAGTTGTCGGGACAGGTTGGCACTCGACGAAACTTCGATGCCCCGGTGTCGATAGTGGCCTCTGTTCTTTGTCCTCCTATCGTCACTATCGCCACTATCCGGCCGTCGTTCATGTGGAGCGGGCGGCTTTGCGAGGTTATTGTGGCGTCGTTTTCGGCTGATCCCGTGTCAGTGGAGGACGCGCGTCGTTTCCGACGTATTCGGCGGCAACAGTCGATAGTCCGAGTGCCGCGTTTCACATTCCCAGCAGAAGGGATCAAGGGGTGGGTGCAGTCGTAGGCGGCGTTCCAGCTTGACCACACCGGCGACAGGCTGTGCGTGGATTGAAATGGCGTGGTGATCATGCGATAGTCACGTCCGGGCCCGTCGCATCTGTTGGATTGCTGACTGCCCCGAGATGTCCGCTCGCGAGACCCAATGGGGCCCCGAGCTGGCGTCCGGTAGGCTCATCTTCTGCGATCCGGGGCGACTGGCCGGCCTGGTGTCTCTTGGTACGCTTCGATGGGGTGCGGGGGTGACTTTGTTCCTCTCGTGATGATTTCGTACTCAGAGGGGCCAGCCGTGTCGGGGCTGTGACCAGCTTTCCAATTGGTCTCGTCGCACGTATAGCCGGATTCCTGGGTGCGTTGTCGTAGATTCTGTGCAGTTGTGTTTAACCGGGATCGTACCCGGCATGGTGCATGAGTAGCCGTATCTCGATGAGGAAATCTTTGAACGGTTCTTCACCGCTTGCTTCAGGCCCCGGATCTGGTCATCCAACCGTTCGAAATACCTGGGCGGCAGAAAATACGACAGAAATTCCTGGCGGAAGTATCCCCAGGAGCTACACTCGCAGTTGGCTGGTACGGTACCAACGGCTAGCCCGGTTTGTGAGTAGTTCGGCCATGGCCCGAGGCAACTGGTTGGTGTCCACTCCATACGAGCTTGCGCGTTCCTCGAGTAGCGTTCCAGAAATGATATCGGGTCATTTTCCGCTGAACTGGATGCCCCATCCGCGGATGCGTTCCGCGGTTCGTGCGATGCGGCTGTAGTCGGGGCCCGTCATGTGTGGGTCGATCGCTGGCAGCACAATTTCTCTGTGGGTGAGCGGCACGTTTCGTGGTTGGCGGCTCGGTAGATCATCGACTACTAAGGTTGGTGGTCGGGGCTCGTTCTCAGCGATTGTGGATTTGTGTGCTGGGTTTTTGTCCTGCCCCTGCGCCTGATGGACCCGGGGTAGTGGGCATCGGGGGACTTGAGCGTCCGGCTAGTCGGGCGTATTTCCGCCAAGTCCCGCCAGGGCGAATCCACTACTGGCGGGAGTGGTCCGGCGACTAGTATGGCAAAGTTCCTCCGCATCTCGTCGACAGTTCCTTCCCGCTGAACCCAAATTCCTTGGCGAAAGCTTCCGCGATCCTCGGACGACGCCGGTAAATCCAGCCTATGCTGACGCCTGGGTTAGTGGTTTTCTACGGCGTGGAGTTCGCTGCCCGGAGTCCTCTTCGATTCCATGGTGTTTTGTGTTGCTCTGGGGTGTTTTTGGGCACTTGATCGTTTTCGTTACCGCGCACTGCGTAGACTTTCTCGGTGGCACTCGCGACTGGATTTGTGTGTTTTGTTATTAGCCTGTTCTCTCTTTGGCGTCGTGGGTCTTTTTATCCACGTAGCCCCCGTATTAAGGTTTCCCCTTGAAATTTCCCCTTAAAATTGCCAGAAAGTCCCTTGTGAGGACGTGTATCTCAGGCTGAGGTAGCTCAGTTCGTCCAGGATTCGTAACTCTACTAGGAATTTTAGTTCGCTGGAACTTTGTGGAGGGGGTTGGCCGTGAGACCGAAAGAAGAGCGCTTGCTATGTTACCGGGTGGTGGTAGCGGCAGGGGAAATGTTTGTACTAGCGAAATGAAAACCGCTGACGATCGAGTTCTCTTTTGAATATGTAATAATGCCTTTTATTGATAATTAATTGGTGTAGTGTGTTGGCGGGTGTGTCAGGGGGGAGAAAGAACCGATGGAGCGTCGATGCTGACGTCTGTTGAACTACCGGTACTGTTGGCTGATAAACTGCCCAACGGTGTGATCGACGTTGGGTGAACTACCCCGATTGATCAGCGGCACGCGCTATTTAAAGCCGGCTCCTGGTGTGTGGGGCCGCTGAGTCCGCAGTTCTGTCTTGGGGTGTGGGGTTCTTCGGGAGGGTTTTGGTCGAGGCGTTGGTGAGTTTTGCTGGCTCTTCAGCTTACCTAGTGACTGAGATTTGGGGTACGCTTTTGCTGAAATCGCATCGCGAAATTGATTCGGGTCGGGTTGAGTGCAGTGTGGTATGGGAGTGGGTCTTTGGGTCGAATTGTAGGTGAGTGTTGCTGGCTCTGCAGCTGACCTAGTAGGCGCACTTTTGCTGAAATAGCATTGCGGAAATTGAGCAGTGTATTGGGTCGGGTTGACTCTAATTGTAATTGGTAATTGGGTTGCTCAGGTAGTGGATCTTAGTCTACTAGTGGGTGTATGTGTAGGGTATTGTATAGGCCATGGTCCATGGTCCTTTACAACTGTATCACGTACGAGTCTGCTCGTGGTCTTGCAGGAAACCAGGGCTTTGATAGCAGCTTGACTGTCAACGCAGATTGCTATGTTCCTCGGAGGTATCTCCAAGGTGCATACCAACTTTGCCGCTTGCCATACTGCGTATATATCCGCCTGAAATACACTGCACCAGTCTGGTAGTCTTAGGGATAAGTTGGTTGCTAGTTCTTCAGAGAAGATTCCAGCTCCTGTCCCTTCGACTGTCTCTTTGACCCGTCAGTGAAGATGGAGCGTACGTTCTGGAAGTGATGTAGATTAAGTAGATGTAGATGACTGATGTAGCAAAACAAATGTATAATGTAAAACTTATAAAAATTTGAAACTTCCACATTAATCACATGTGTGCTGACTGAGTAAGTAGTATAAAAAGTAGAGTCGCGGCAACAGCGACTCCGTACGTTCTTTCTCGTTTTACTATATGTATATTCAAAATAATTATTTAGATTTTTGGGGAAAAATTTCATAACAAGCTTCATACAAGCTCAACCACTGTGCAATGGGTCTTTTGGTTTATGACCGTATTCAAATTTTACGATTCAACGGTCGCCCGCATGATTAACTCTACTGTACTGTAACTTTGCGATTTCTGTTAGGGTGCTGTAAAAGACTTGTTCGTTTGATTGACTTGTTCTTATATTGTCTTCGTATTTGGGAATACATTTATTAGTTGGATGATAGGAATTCCATTATTGTTCTAGAGGTCGTTGGTTGTTGTACAACCCAGCGACAAAAAAGCCACACCTGACTTTTCATGCATTTCTGACTTTGGAAGCCTGATTTTTCCCCAAAGTTTATCCGATTTGACTATTTTTTTGGGGTCCCTGCGAATATTTCCATCTGGTTTTGTGTAGTTTTTTTGACGTCTTAGTTGCTGGAAAGTCTTCTTAAAGAACGTTTAATTTTAAATTTTTCAAAAACGATGCCTAAGGGAAAGCAGATGATGGTGACTAAAGAGTCAAATATTATTCAACTGGCTAACCAAAATGTGCATGTTGTATGACTGCAAATTTGAAAAACTTTTCCATCAAGTTAGAAATATTTTTTTATCAGTATAAAAAATGAAGAAATGAATGATGAAATGGCATTTCGCCACCATATGGTGTGACGGAGTTACTCCAAGTTCTGGTTTCCTGGGGTGTCTGTCATACTTTGCTTAAGTACATATTTTTCAGTTTACCGCCACTTCGGTCGCTAATTTGGAATTTTTAGAAAATAATAGTCGCGAAGAACTTGTTTGATATTTTCCTAAGCAGCTCTGTGTGCACGGTTGTGCTCTGTGGTGATTATTTCCACTTGTTCATTATACCCGTACTCGAAGAGTAAAAAAGGGTATATTGTATTTGTGGTAAAAGTGGATGTGTGTAACATAGAGAAGGAGTAATTTCCGACCATATAAAGTATATATATTCTTGATCAGCATCAATAGCCGAGTCGATATAGCCCTGTCTGTCCGTCCGTCTGTCCGTCCGTCCGTCCGTCGTCCGTCCGTCCGTCCGTCCGTCCGTCTTGTTTTGTCGCCCATTGCTCGAAGGCTATTAGAGCTAGAGCAACCAAACTTTTCATCCAGTTTGATGTGATATCTCACTCCTAGAAAGTTTTTTAAAATTTCGCCCCCGCCCACTTCCGCCCCCACAAAGGGCGCACATCTGTGGCGGCCACAATTTTGAAAAATAACAAGAAACTAAAAATGCAGAATCATAGAGACAGCCCATATCTATCAGGGGCCCAAATCTGAATCGGATCGGATCATTAATATAGCCACAATAGAGGAAAATATACGAAAAACTTCGCTCCCTCTCTTTCGCACTCACACAAAATCGAGTCGATTTGGTTTTTTGTATTTTGTGTCGCCTGGATCTCAGAGACTATAAGAGCTAGAGCAACCAAACTTTTTGGCCAAGACTCCTGTGATACCAAACCTGAACAAGTGTATTTCAAAAATTTCGCCCCGCCCCCCTTCCGCCCCCACAAAAGACGAAAATCCACAATTTTGAAGATAGAAAAACCAAAAATGCAGTATCATAGGAAATGATCATATCTACCAGATTCCCGAATTTGGTTCAGATCGGATCATTATTGTAGCCACAATGATGAAATGAATTTTCAGCAGCGGGTTTACCCCGCACCGTTCAGTGTTTCCCTCGCCCGTTTGCTGCGTAAGTCATTTATTGGGGTTGATTGTCAGCAGATTCTCTCACACACACACTCACGCTCAAACATGCTGCCTCGTGCAGTGTACGTGTGTTGTTGTGAGAACTGATGATGTATGATGTAGGATGATGTACTAGATGATGTAGATGTAAATGTCGATGACAGATGTAGCAAAAATTTTAAATGTAAAACTGATAAAACATTTTAAAAATTCCACATAAATCACTGAGTACGGTATAAAAGTAGAGTCGCGTTCGAAGCGACTCCATACGTTCTTTTTCTCGTTTTATATCGGAAATGTCTGATACAAAGCTCTTGCAGTGCCAAAATTTAGTCGTTGGAAAATTTAACACCAACGCGTGTTGAATGCTGGACAATGTTAACAAGTCAGAATATATAGCGTTTACAACATTTGGGTTGATAAATAATTTTAATGTTTCGAAAAGGGTGTTTTTATACCCGTACTTGAAGAGTAAAAGGGTATATTGTATTTGTGCTAAAAGTGGATGTGTGTAACATTGTAATGTTACCTATTTCAGACTGAGGTAAGCTCAGTCTGCCCAGGGTTCTCTACAAGAAATTTTGTAGTATTGCTGGAACTTTAGGGTAGGGCTTGGCCGTGAGACCGAAAGTGGAGCGGGCGTAGAGTCTTGTTACCGTGTAGGTACTTTGGGTGTTCGCACTTGGCGATTAAAACGAAAACGCTGACACCTGAGTTTTGGTGTATGCGGTAATATGGCTTGTTGCGTCACCTTATTTTGTGTTCGCGCTCGGCGAAGAAATTATGACACTTCGTGAGTTTGTTTTTGATGTTATTTAAATGGTTTTATTTGTGTTCTGTATTTTTTCTCGGGGTCTTGGTGTCGTGTAGTGGTTTCTTGTATAGTGTTCTTTGCGGAGGCGTGGTGCTGATAGCCGCGGCGGATGTACTGCCGTTACTGTTGACGATCGGCTGATGGTCGGCTGATGGACTGCCGTTTTGGTTTATGATAGGCGATGGACTGCCGTTTTTTTTTATGATAGGCGATGGACTGCCCCGATGGATCGCGGGCTCGGCCTATTTAAGGCCAATTTCCAGTGCTGAGTCCGCAAGTCTGGGTGCTGAGTTGGTGTCGAGTTCTCCTGCGCGTGCCACCGACACGGTCATTGCCTCGGATGCACAGAGAAATGAGCTGAGTCGGGCTGTGGTCATTGGCTCGGTCGTACCGAGGAATGACCCGCGTGGAGTTGTGTAACCGGGGGCGGGGAAGACTGTGGCGCGTGTGTCGATTATGCATGAATCGATCGGCGCGTGGGAATGTAAATGTCCGGTGTGTGGTGTTTGTGTTGTTGGATTATATATGACAACGTAACTTAGTGCTATTAGTAATGAATATGTATATGAAATGCAAAGTAACTTAGTGCTATCAGTATGAATATGTATACGTATGTAACGGTTCGTTACACCCCCTTCACGGTGGGTGTACAGATGCCGCTGTTGTTATTTGCTGGTCGGCAAAGTTTCTGGCCAACGTGTTTTGGCGTTTCTACTGGTGGTCAGGGGGTCGTTGTGATCGCTGGTGTCGTTTGCTTTTCAGCAGGGTCGCTGTCCAACGTGTCGTGGTATCTTTCAGGTCGTTGATATTTGCGACTTTCAGTTTCCGACTTCCGGGTGTTGCAACTTGACGATATTTGTTGACGCGAAACCTTTGACTTTGTATGGTCCATCATATTTTGGGGCCAATTTCGCAGCGAAACCGTCGGCTGCGTTGGAGAGGTGGTGTTGCCTGATCAATACTAGTTGACCCACCGTGGGGCGCCATTGTCGTCGGCGGAGATTGTAGTGACGGGATTGTTCCTGACTCGCCCGCTGAATGTTGTTCCGCACTATCGTGAACACTTCTTTTGAGTCGGGTTGCCTTAGTGTGGGCTGTACAGTCCGGAGGGCTTCCTGTCCCTGGTGTAACTTCGTCGTACAGTGCTCCAGGTAAGCGAGTTCTCTCTCCCGTGTAGCAAGAAGGCGGGGCTGAATCCAATTGTTTCCGAGACACTGGAGTTAATTGCTAGTGATATTCGGGATGAGTTCGTCCCATATGTTTTGATGGTCCTCCACGAATTGTGCGAATAGCCGGGCGAATAGTATCGTTGTGTTATCCGTGTGATGGTCTTCCGAATGCCGAGGTGGCCGGCCGTGGGCTGATCATGGCATTCCTTGAGGACTCTTTTGGCGTCGTTCTTTGGGACGCAAAGTTTCCATGACACGTAGTCGTGATCGTCGGCTCCGTGGCCCAGATGTCTGTAGAGTTCTCCATTCTCGAAGACGTAGTCGGGGTATTTATCGGGTTCTTCTTTGGTTTGCTGAATCCTTCGTGCGAGCCAGGGGCAAGTTGTTGCGTCCTCTTTGATTCTGGCTTGCGTCTCCAAGGGTTGTCGGGACAGGGCATCGGCAACCACGTTTTGTTTCCCTGCTCTGTAGTGGACGTCGTATTGATACTGTTGGAGTTCGAGTGCCCATCTCGCTATTCTTCCGGGGCTTTCCAGAGTATTCAGCCATTTTAGCGCGAGATGGTCTGTTATAACGTCGAGCCGGTATCCTTCAAGGTAGCAACGTAGTTTTCGGATTGCCCAAATGACGGCGAGGCATTCCTTGTCGGTGGCGGAGTAGTTTCCTTCGGCCTGGTTCAAACGTCGGCTGACATAGGCGATGACGCGTTCCTCCCCTTCGATCTCCTGCGTGAGTACGGCGCCTATGCCGAGGTTACTCGCATCGATTTGTAGTGAAAACTTGACGTTGAAATCGGGGCAAGCAAGTACGGGAGCGGTCGTGAGTAGTTCCTTTAGTTGGTCGAAGGCCGCTTGTTGGTCTGCGGTCCATGTCCATGTTTGTCCTTTCTTGAGTAGCTGGGACATTGGTTGGACTACTGTAGCAAAGTTTGGCACGAATCTTCGGTACCAGGATGCCATTCCGATGCACTGACGTAGTTCCTTTAGGTTCGTGGGTGGCTTGAGTTCTTTTGACGGCAGCAATCTTGTCGGGGTCCGTGTGGATACCTTCTTCGCTGATGACGTGACCAAGATATTTGATCTGGCTTTGGAAAAAGGTGCACTTTTCTGCGATTATCCGCAGGTTCGCTTTTCATAGGCGAGACGACTATTGCCAGGTTGTGTAGGTGGTCCTTGAAGTCTCGTCCGACGACGACAATGTCGTCTAAATATGCGAATGCGTAGGGTTCCATGTCGGCTCCGATCACGGTATCAAGGGCCCGTTAGAATGTTGCTGGTGCAGAATGTAATCCGAAGGGCATCACTTTCCATTGATAGAGACCTCTGCCGGGGACCGTGAAGGCGGTGGCTTCTACTCTACTTCCGTTGGCCATGGGTATTTGCCAGTATCCGTTCTTCAGATCCAGGGTGGTTATGAAGCGTGCGTTCTGTAGGCGCTCCAAGATGTAGTTGATTCTGGGCAGTGGGTATGCGTCAGGAATAGAGTGAGCGTTGAGTTGTCGGTAGTCCACGCACATGCGCCATTTGCCGTTCTTTTACGTACGAGTACGATGGGGGCGCTGTGCGGGCTTCGTGAGGGTTCGATGAGACCTTCTTGAATCAATTGGTCGACTTGCTCGTCGATAATCCGCATCATGGCTGGGTTCGTTGGGTAGTGCCTCTGTTTGATGGGTCGATTATCCCCTCATGACGATGGTGTGCTCGGCTATGTTGGAGGTCCCGTGAAGATTATTGAACTTTGGAAGTTCTGTGTCCAGAAATTCTTGAATCTGTGGCGCTATGTCCGGCGGCCGGGGATCGGAGATCAATTCTGGGTCGGGTTGGGTGAGATCGAGGGTTTCGGGATCCTTTGGCTGGCTTGGGTCTTCTGGGAGGATGGTCGTGTCGAACGCGCTGGGGTATTCGATCCTACGTGGGTAGTCGCTTATGCGTGGGCGACGATCGGTGTAGCGTTGGCCGTGAGTGGCGTAGCTTCGTGGGTCTGGCGGTATACCAGGACGGTCTCAGTGACGATTCTGTGTTCGCAGCAACGACTTGTTTGGACGACGAAGATTTCGGACGTGGGTGTTAGGCATGGCGTGGTGCATGGCGCTAGTGGGCACGTCAGTACGCGGAAGGTACTCCAGTGGGTTGGCGAAGATCGGGGTGGCGTCGGCCGTGGGTACGACAGGGCTGCGGTCGGTGTTTGGGGGGGTCATCGGGCTAGATTCCGGTTCCGAGTGGAGAGGTTCCGTGGATATTAGTTCGATGGTTGACCCGACCAGCAAGGGATTTGCGCGGCTGTTTCCCTCGTGGTTTGGTTGTTGCACTGTTGCTGCCGTTGTCGTTGTCGTTGTTCGGGGCTGGTTGTCGTCTTTGAGGGTGTCCGTGGGTTCACCTTCTCCGTTGAGGGTAGGTGCATGGGTGCGCGGTGGCTGAACTTGGACCTGGGCTTCCTGTGTCGAGCGGGTTCCAGTTCGTTGGGGTTTGTCTCGTGGGTGAGATCCTTGTGGTGGGTTCGGGGTGCCTGTGCCCCGTAGTTTGTTTTGATCCTGGGCTTCCTGTGTCGAGCGCCTGGTTCAAGTGTGTTGATTCTGTGTCTCGTGTGTGAGATCCTCGTGGTGTGTTTGGGATGTGTGTTCCCTGGGTTTGGCTATTTTAGGACGCGGGTGCTCCGTAGTGGCCGTGGGATTCGTTTTCCCGTTTGCTTGGTTGCAGCTTACCGGTGCTTGTTTCGATTCGTGTTTTCCGTTGTGGGCCGGTTCTTTGCTTTCGCTGTGGTTGGTTTCGGTGTCGCATTCTTCGTTGCATTATTGGGTGCCGTCTTCTTTGGGGTAGGTCGGGGACGTGTGTTCGCTGTGGTTGGTTTCGGTGTCGTATTCTTCGTTGCGGTATTGGGTGCCGTATTCTTTGTGGTAGGTCGGGGACGTGTATTCGCGGTGGTTGACCTAGATTTCTTGTTGCTGAGGTTGGTGACTTGTACGTGATTGGATTGAACTGACGGTGGCGTTGGCGTGAGGTGGCGATCTTGTAGCTTTAGCAGCGTGGTGCCGCATTGATCGTCGTTTCGATGGCACATAGGAAGTCCATGCCGACTATAACTTGCTCCAGCATGTTAGGGGAGGACCAGGAGGGATTCTGGGCCTCTCGTTGATCCAGCTTGATGTGCGCCAGTAGAACTTGTGTGATTTCTCTGACTGAGCCGTCAGCCAGGCGTATGCGGACGCATTCATCCTGCAGGTTGGAGTTGTTGTTTAGTTGTCGGGCCAGGTTGTCGCTGACGAAACTTCGGGATGCCCGGTGTCGATGGTGGCCTCCGTTGTTTGTCCCTCCTATTGTCACTTTCGCCACTATTCGGCCGTCGTTCACGTGTAGTGGGTTGCTTAGTCGCGGGTCTGGGGAGGCGTCGTTCTCGGCTGATCCCGTGTCAGTCGAGGACGCGTGTCGTTTCCCGACGTGGCTCGGCGGCAGCAGTCGACGGTTCGAGTGCCGCGCTTTCCACATTCCCAGCAGAATAGGATCGAAGCGTTAGTGCAGTCGTAGGCGGCGTGTCCAGCTTTGACCACATCGGCGACAGGCTGCGCGTGGGTTGGCAATGGGAGTGGTGATCATTCGATGGGCGACGTCGTGGTTCGTTGCATTATTTTGATTCGATGACTGTCTGCGCGGTGTGTCGGCTGAATCCCAATGGGGTCTCCGAAGGGGGGTACGGTAGGACTCACCTTCTCTGCGGTCTGGGTGCCCTTGCCGGCCTGGTGTCTCTTGGTGGGCTTCGCATGGGTGCGGGGGTCGTCGCGTGTTTCCTCTCGTGACTAAGCTCGTACTCTGCCGCTAATCGGGTTAGCTGTGACAAACTTTCCAGTTCGTCTCGTCGCACGTATAGTTGAGTCCTGGCAGGGCGTTGTCGTAGATCCTATAGAGTTCCTTAACTAGGTCGTACTCGGCATGGTGCATGAGTAGCCGTATCTCGATGAGATAGTCTTTGAATGGTTCTCCCACCGCTTGCTTGCGGCCTCGGATCTGGTCCTCCAATTGTTCGAAATACCTTAGCGGCAGAAAATACGTCAGAAACTCCTGGCGAAAATGTGCCCAGGAACTGCCCTGTAGTTGGCTGGTACGGTGCCAGCGACTGGCTCGGTCGGTGAGTAGTTCGGCCATGCTCCGTGGCAGCTGGTTGGTGTCCACTCCATAGGCGCGTGCGCGTTCCTCGAGTAGTTCCAGAAACGATATTGGGTCATCTTTCCGTTGAACTGAATGCCCCATCCGCGGATGCGTTCTGCTGTGCGTGCGACGTGGTTATAGTCGGGCCCGATTATGGGTGCGTCAATCGATGGTATAGTTCTCTGTGTGGGCGAACGGGAGGTTTCCATAGTGGGCGGCCTTGGAAGATCGGCGGGTGTGACCACTGGTGGTCGGGGCGTGGGCTCTGGGGCTGCGGGGACTTGCAAGCCTGCTTTGGGGTCCCATCCCTCCGGTGCCTGATGGTCCTGGAGTAGTGAGCAACGGGGACTTTAGAGCGTCCTGCTGGTCTTGCGTATTGTCTCTCGAGTTCTGCCAAGCGAGTCCAGGCACCCGGCGGGAGTGGTCCGGCGACTAGTATGGCAAAAGTTCTTGCGCAACTCTTCAACAGTTCCTTCGGTGTCAAATGCGAATTCCTTTTGGCGAAGGTCTCCAGCTCGTCTCGGCGGCGCTTGTAGATCCAGCCGATGCTGACGCCTGGATTGGCGATTTGCTCGCTGGTGTGGAAATCAATGGTCGCGTCGTCTTCGTAGGCTTCCATAGTGATTGGACTGAGTTTTCCTCGGTGTTGTTTTGGGCACTTTTCACTGTTTTAGCACTTGGTCACTGCGTATACTTTCCCGGTGGCACTCGCGACTGGATTCGTGTAGGTGCGCGAATTTGGTTTTGTACCGGACTTGTGTTCTGTGGTTAGCTCTACTATTCTTTCTCGGTGGCCGTGGGTCTTTAATCCACGTAGCACCGTGTTAAGGTTTTTTCTTTAAGTTTCCTTAAAGTTGCCAGAAAGTTGGCTTGAAATCTCCTTAAAGTTTCCGTAAGTCCCTGCTCGGGCGCCACTTGTAATGTTACCTATTTCAGACTTATTTCTCTACAAGAATTTTTTGTAGTATTGCTGGAACTTTAGGGTAGGGCTTGGCCGTGAGACCGAAAGTGGAGCGGGCGTAGAGTCTTGTTACCGTGTAGGTACTTTGGGTGATCGCACTTGGCAATGAAAACGAAAACGCTGACACCTGAGTTTTTGTATGTGCGGTAATATGGCTTGTTGCGTCACCTGATTTTGTGTTCGCGCTCGGCGAAGAAATTATGACACTTCGTGAGTTTGTTTTTGATGTTATTTAAATGGTTTTATTTGTGTTCTGTATTGTTTTTCTCGGGGTTTTTGTGTCGTGTAGTGGTTTCTTGTATAGTGTTCTTGCGGAGGCGTGGTGCTGATAGCCGCGGCGGATGTACTGCCGTTACTGTTGAAGATCGGCTGATGGTCGGCTGATGGACTGCCGTTTTGGTTTATGATAGGCGATGGACTACCGTTTTGGTTTATGATAGGCGATGGACTGCCGTTTTGGTTTATGATAGGCGATGGACTGCCCCGATGGATCGCGGGCTCGGCCTATTTAAGGCCGATTTCCAGTGCAGAGTCCGCAAGTCTGGTTGGTGTCGAGTTCTCCTGCGCGTGCCACCGACACGGTCATTGCCTCGGATGCACCGGGAAATGAGCTGAGTCTGGGCTGTGGTCATTGGCTCGGTCGTACCGAGGAATGACCCGCGTGGAGTTGTGTAACTCGGGGGCGGGGGAAGACTGTGGCGCGTGTGTCGATTATGCATGAATCGATCGGCGCGTGGGAATGTAAATGTCAGGTGCGTGGTGTTTGTGTTGTTGGATTATATATGACAACGTAACTTAGTGCTATTAGTACGAATATGTATATGAAATGCAAAGTAACTTAGTGCTATCAGTATGAATATGTATACGTATGTAACGGTTCGTTACACCCCCTTTCTTCACGGTGGGTGTACAGATGCCGCTGTTGTTATTTGCTGGGTCGGCAAAGTTTCTGGCCAACGTGTTTTGGCGTTTCTACTGGTGGTCGGGGGTCGTTGTGATCGCTGGTGTCGTTTTTTCTTTCAGCAGGGTCGCTGTCCAACGTGTCGTGGTACTCTTTCAGGTCGTTGATATTTGCGAATTTCAGTTTCCGACTTCCGGGGGTGTTGCAACTTGACGATATTTGTTGACGCGAAACCTTTGACTTTGTATGGTCCATCATATTTTGGGGCCAATTTCGCAGCGAAACCGTCGGCTGCGTTGGAGGAGGTGGTGTTGCCTGATCAATACTAGTTGACCCACCGTGGGGCGCCATTGTCGTCGGCGGAGATTGTAGTGACGGGATTGTTCCTGACTCGCCCGCTGAATGTTGTTCCGCACTATCGTGAACACTCTTTGAGTCGGGTTGCCTTAGTGTGGGCTGTGTCCGGAGGGCTTCCTATCCCTGGTGTAACTTCGTCGTACAGTGCTCCAGGTAAGCGAGGTTCTCTCCCGTGCAGTCTCCCGAGACACTGGAGTTAATTGCCAGTGATATCTCGGGGATGAGTTCGTCCCATGTGTTTTGATGGTCCTCCACGAATTGTGCAATCATCGTCTTTACTGTTCGATTGGCCCGTTCCGTAGGGTTTTCCTGGGGCAATACGGTGCGGTGTGTTGCAGATCCACGCCGGCTGTTTGCATAAACGTGCGGAACGAGCGGCTGGTGAACTGCGTTCCATTGTCACAGACGAATTGTAGCTTTCTTAAGTGGCACTAGTTCGGTCCATTTTGAGGGGGGTGTCGAAGAATACCAGTAGCATGGTTTTCCTCGTTTTGATCGGGGAAGTGGCCCTACGAAGTCGGCGCATAGTGTGGCGAAAGGTTCCTCTGCCCTGCGGGTAAGCATCCTACCCACGGGCTTGCGTTGCAGTGATTTAAACTTTTTGGCAGCTCAAACAGCTGCGTACGTATTTCCGCACATCGCGATATAGGCCGGGCGAATAGTATCGTTGTGTTATCCGTGTGATGGTCTTCCGAATGCCGAGGTGGCCCGGCCGTGGGCTGATCATGGCATTCTTTTGAGGACTCTTTGGCGTCGTTCTTTGGGACGCAAAGTTTCCATGACACGTAGTCGTGATCGTCGGCTCCGTGGCCCAGATGTCTGTAGAGTTCTCCATTCTCGAAGACGTAGTCGGGGTATTTATCGGGTTCTTCTTTGGTTTGCTGAATCCTTCGTGCGAGCCAGGGGCAAGTTGTTGCGTCCTCTTTGATTCTGGCTTGCGTCTCCAAGGGTTGTCGGGACAGGCATCGGCAACCACGTTTTGTTTCCCTGCTCTGTAGTGGACGTCGTATTGATACTGTTGGAGTTCGAGTGCCCATCTCGCTATTCTTCCGTAGGGGCTTTCCAGAGTATTCAGCCATTTAAGCGCGAGATGGTCGGCTATAACGTCGATCCGGTATCCTTCAAGGTAGCAACGTAGTTTTCGGATTGCCCAAATGACGTAGTGAAAAACTTGACGTTGAAATCGGGGCAAGCAAGTACGGGAGCGGTCGTGAGTAGTTCCTTTAGTTGGTCGAAGGCCGCTTGTTGGTCTGCGGTCCATGTCCATGTTTGTCCTTTCTTGAGTAGCTGGGACATTGGTTGGACTACTGTAGCAAAGTTTGGCACGAATCTTCGGTACCAGGATGCCATTCCGATGCACTGACGTAGTTCCTTTAGGTTCGTGGGTGGCTTGAGTTCTTTGACGGCAGCAATCTTGTCGGGGTCCGTGTGGATACCTTCTTCATACCTTCCGCGTCCTCAGTGGTTTTATTTGTTTTAAAAAGCCTGGCTATAATACCCGTGTCGGCCGCGTAGTCCAACCCATCGTTGCTGCTACATATCAACATCACGCTGCACCAAATGGCAATAGGAAATCACAAGGAGAGGGAAAGTGGAATCTGAACTCCAAGAGCGAGCAGAACCTGAGGTATTTGTGCGAAAAATTGAAAGTTAGAGTCGAAGACATTCGTAAATACTCAAAAATTGTCTTGTGCTGACAAATTGCACCTCACTTTCAATTCTTGGCACATACGTATGATATAGTAGAGTTGATTGCATGCATTTAAGTAGTGCACATACATATATATAACCCCATATCGCACATAAAAACCATACTAAACTCTATCGAACCGCTATTTGGACGCACAATTAAATATTTGTATAACGTTATCTGCAATCACTGTCGCCCCCTTTTTCCTTCTCGTTTAAAATTCGGTAAAAAGTTGGTCCGTTAATCCAAGCCGCGGGTATAACATATAATTCTCAAAATACATACATATACGTACATACAAGCTGATTTTCGTCTCTCGCTTTCTTTTTTCACCGTTGCTTGCTGTGTACTTGGTGAGAGAATTTTCGTTGGCGCGCTTGATGAAAACGGAGAGCCAAAGTGACGCGCTACCCTGGTTCTTGAGAGTATATTGGTTTCGACTCACTTGAAACCAACTTTACACGTCGTGCCTCGACATTCAATTGTTTTCGTTCTCGTTTTTAGTTCTTGTTCGGACTATTATTGCTCATGATACAGTATATTGATATTATATTGTTATTTATCTACCAAAAAACCATTGGTTGTCGGTGCGTACATACATACGTTCGTTGACCCAAGCCGCGGTGTGTAATACTTACATACTTCTTCACATACACACATACATACATAACAGCAGCTTTACCGGTGCATTATTTTCGTTTCGTTTTCGCCACACCAGTGCTTGCTGTGTAGTTGTTGGAAGAATTGCCGCGCTTGAGCAAAAACGGAACGACAAGTGACGCGCTACCCTGTTTTCTGAGGGTATACTGTGTTTGTTGTCACTTTGCTACCCTACATTGTGAGCGTATATCGTTTTCGACTCTCACTTGGAAAGTGGCGCGCTACCCTGCAGTGTGTGAGGGTATATCGATTTTACACTCTCTTTGGCTCGTTTTTTGGACATTTTTTTATTTATCCATCTACAAAAAATAATGGTTGTCGTCGCGTCGATTATATAAAAAAAAAATAAAAAAAAAAAAAAATGGCACAAGAAAATAAGGCTGTTCTCAATGAACTAAAGAATAAGCTCAAAATCCGAGTCAAAAGCATTCGCCGCTTAGAAGATCGCTTAGAGGGTGGGTTGATCCCATTGCAGTTGGTAGAGCTGCAATGTAGACTCGATGTTTTAAATTCGGCTATCAATGAGGCCAACCTATTGCAGAAGCAAATAGAAGATATTGATAGCAAAGATGAATTCGGAGCCGAGCTAGAAGAAATGGGCATTGTAACCAAGGCAAAGATAATTTCGCTTAATGATGCCTTGAAAGTATCAAGCAACCCGCCGCCCTCGGTATCTGCTGCTACGGCTCCAACTCGTGCTCGACTTCCGAATTGGCCTTACCGAAATTTAGTGGTAAATATTCGGAGTTTAAAAAATTTTATTAGCCTTTTTGAGACTCTCGTTCATAATGATGATAGTATACCGGTGATCGAAAAAATTTAATCATTTGATTTCGTGCCTCTCTAATGAAGCATTAGGAACAATAAAGGCGTTCCAAGTCACCGAGGCCAATTATGCAAAGGCTATGGCCAGCCTAAAGCGCGTATACGACAATGAGTGTTTAATATTTTCAAACCAAATCTCCGCACTTTTAATCTGCCAAAAATCTCGCAACAGTCCGCATCGTCCCTAAGGAGCCTAATCGATACCGTGTCATCGATCTATGGTTCGTTACTCTCGATAGGAGACGATACGAAGATTTCAAATGCAATGCTCATTCATATCGTTTTGAACAGAGTCGACCCAGTGACTAGACAGAAGTGGGAAGAACAGCTTGACTTTGAAAGATTACCACTGTGGTCCGATTGTGAAAAAGTTTTAAATCGTCGATACCAGCATTTGTCAGCAGAAGAGTCGACAAAGCCAAAGCAAGATAAAGTCATGCCAAGCAAGTCGCACAATCGCAGTTCATTTGCTTGTTCTGCCACTTCCCCAACAGTAAAAGCTCAGCGGACATGCAGCTATTGCAATTCGGGAGACCATGTAGTGGCCAACTGCGTGTCATTCTCACGTCTCTCGGTTATGCAAAGGTTTGAGTTCGCATCCTTATGTATAAATTGTCTGCAAAAGGGTCACACTGTTGTAAGATGCAAGGTCGCCAAATGTCGAGTTTGCGGCCGCTCACATCACACATTGTTGCATCGGTACACAGTGACTGAAAATAGTCTCGCGTTGCCACCACCCCAGAGAGTTCGTCTCCTCCTTTAAATCAGGATCACCCTTCCACCTCACATGCTCTGCATGCGACGTCGTTGGACAAGGTAATTCTGGCTACGTCGATCGTAAGTGTTCGAACAAAATCCGGTGATCAAATTTTGGCCAGAGCTCTCCTTGATTCTGGATCTCAGACATATTTCATCACGGAAGACCTCGCCCACCGCTTACAGATCCGTAGAGAGGAGTCATGTATTAACTTGCTTGGTATTGGTGAATCAATTCTCAAGTTAAGAATAAAATACACACAGTGGTGAAGTCGCGCATAAATGGTAGCGAGTTCTCCTTTGATTTCTGGATCCTGAAATCAATTTCAGGTTATCACCCTGACCAGTCAGTTAATGTAACTGACTGGAAAATCCCAGAGAACCTACCACTGGCAGACCCTATTTTTACAAGCCACAAAGAATAGACATGCTGATTGAGCTGAATCATTCTTTGAGTTATTAGCTGTTGGTCAAATCAAGCAAGGTCCGGACTATCCAACTCTTCAGAAGACCCTTCTTGGCTGGGTTGTTTTGGGAAAATATGTTTCCAAAGTCAGGCCTACAAACTGCAAGCAGTTTGAGTTGCAGTGAAGAGTTGTTGGTTTCCATTGATAGGACCTTGCAAAAGTTCTGGTCACTGGAAGAAATGCCATCTCCAAAGAAACTTATTTCGCCGGAGCACACATTATGTGAAAATTACTTTCGGAAGACGACTCAGGTATTACCATCAGGTCGGTTCGAAGTAAGGCTGCCGTTTAAATCAGATCCAAATTGTTTGGGCAACTCCTTTGAGGTTGCGAAATGGCGGTTTTTGTCGCTTGAAAGAAGATTGTCTCGTGACCCTGAGTTGAAGAGAATGTACTTGGAATTCATGGAAGAGTACCTCTCCTTAGGTCATATGTCGCTCACGGAAAATACTGTTCCTCCTACTCCACACTACGTAATTCCACATCAGTGTGTCCTTCGGCCCCAAAGTACGTCTACCAAGCTTCGCGTCGTGTTCGATGCGTCGTCAAAGACGTCCTCTCAGGTGGCCTTGAATGATTCTGATGGTCGGACCGACCATTCAAGAGGAATTATACTCAACGCTGCTCCGCTTCCGTCTGCACAGGTTCGCCCTGACTGCCGACATAAAAAGATGTATCGCCAAGTAAAGGTGAATGAAGCGGATAGGCAGTTTCAGATGATTGTGTGGAGAAGAGACCCATCTGAATCCTTGAGATTGTATAAGATTAACACCGTGACTTATGGGACTGGACCAGCCCCTTTCTTGGCTATCCGGTGTTTAAAAGGTTGAGTGAGTCTGCAAAACCATCATTCCCTAAAGCTGCTGACGTTATTGGGTCCGACTTTTACGTTGATGACATGCTGACTGGTGCTGCATGCGTAGAGGAGCTAAGGGCAATTAAGTCCGAAGTGTCTCAGGTTCTTCAGACCGCAGGGTTTGAGTTAGCGAAGTGGTTTTCGAACTCACCTGAGATTACCGCAGCTGAGAGCACAGTCAAGCCCATAACGATCTCGGATTCAGAATCGACCAAGGCGACGGGGAATTTCATGGTTGCCTAATGAAGACGCCTTTCAGTTCAGAATTGACAATGAAGTCATGGGTCTCCGAGCGACAAAACGGAACATACTGTCGGTGACATCGAAGTTGTTCGACCCCTTGGATTGTTAAGTCCTATTGTCATAAAGGGCAAGATCCTATTGTAGGAACTTTGGCTTAACAAACTAGATTGGGATGAGTCGATTCCAATGCATTGGGAAACAGCATGGAATATGTTGAAAATACACTATCTCAATTGGAAGAGATATCTATACCTCGGTTTGTGTATACCGATCCGATGTCACCGGTCCAGATCCATGCTTTCGCGGACGCCTCCATGAGAGCTTATGGAGCGTGCGTCTATATACGCAGCAGAACTGCAGAAGGTTTGAAGATATCGTTGTTGACGTCAAAGTCCAAAAGTAGCGCCGCTCAAGACCAAAACGCTCCCAAGGCTTGGAGTTATGTGCCGCTCACCTTCTTGCGGATCTCTGCCACAGAATTAAGCCCCTATTAAAGGTCCCTATCGAACAAGCTGTTTATTGGTCAGACTCTGAAGTGACGCTTCACTGGATTCGGTCGCATCCATCGACGTTGTCGACGTTCGTTTCGAATAGGGTGGCTGAGATTCAAGAGTGGTCAGATGAAGCTACGTGGCGGCATGTCCCGACAAAACAGAACCCAGCAGACATTGTGTCAAGAGGTTGTGACGTCAACGAAATCGTCCAGTCAATCTGGTTCGAAGGACCATCATTCCTGAAAAGATGAGGAGGAGAGTTGGCCTAAAAACCCTCATTTCGAGCCTTCAGAGAATATTGAGCTGGAGAAGAGGGAAGACATCGGTCGGACTGACCGCTGCCGTGGAAAGTTCGGAGTTGGTAGATGTCATCGAAAGATTCTCGTCACACCTCAAGCTGCTTAGAGTGTTTTGTTATATGTTCCGCTCTATACGAAAATGTAAAACCCGAGCGTACGGTTCGAGAAAACGGTCTCACCGAAAGAGTATGGTGAAGCCTTTTATAAAATTGTCGAAATTATTCAACGTCACGAGTATCGGGAGGAAATAGAGAAAGTTCGGAAAGGATCTAAAGTCGGTCCGAGTCTTCAGCGGTTGAACCCATTCATCCATGAAGACACTGGGACTTGGTGTACTTTTTCGTTGTTGAGGGTAGGGGGGCGACTAGCTAAAGCTCCTATATCATACAATGCCAAGTTTCCTTTTCTCTTGACGAAGCGCTCGCAATTCGTGCTGAGCTATGTTCGTCATCTGCACAATTCCAATTTCATGTCGGCCCGCGAGCACTTGTGAGCATCCTCCGGCAGAGTGTTTGGATCGTAAACGCTCAAGAGGTCTGCAGTCGAACAGTTCGATCGTGTATCCGCTGCTTTAAATGCAAGCCTCGACTGCTGACGCAACTAATGGGAAATTTGCCCGCAGACCGGCTCCGTGCTCTCCGCCCATTTTCCATTTGCGGCGTTGATTTCTGTGGCCCAGTCTTGACGACATTGAAAATTCGAGGAAGGCCCCCATACAAGTCGTATATCGCGCTTTTCGTTTGTTTTGCGTCCAAAGCGGCTCACTTAGAGCTTGTCTCCGATTTGACTACTAATTCCTTTTTGTTGGCTTTCAAAGGTTCGTCGGTCGCCGAGGATATCCCCAGACCGTCCATTGCGACAATTCGACGAACTTCGTCGGAGCGAGCCGCCACCTCAGCGCTCTGCGGAAGGCTCTAGAGGACGAGGCGGACGAAGTTCGCGGATTCGCATCAAGAGGCGGATGCGAATTTGCGTTCATACCGCCTCAGGCGCCGCACATGGGAGGACTATGGGAGGCAGGTGTGAAGTCTGCGAAGAGCCCACTCCTACGGGCAGTAGGCAGCGCGCTGCTAACCGCAGAGGAGCTCGCCACGGTACTCGTGGGAATCGAGGCCGTGCTGAACTCCAGGCCGCTGAGAGCCATCAGCCAGGACCCCAGCGACGGCGAGGCCCTCACGCCCGGGCACCCCCAGCACTGCGGACTCCGGACCAGGAGAGTCCCAGCTGCTTGCGGCGATGGCGACTTGTCTCGTCAGTCAGACAGGCGTTTTTGGCGGCGATGGTCCCGCGAGTATGTCCTGGGGCTGCAGGTGCGGGCCAAGTGGCACCATCGGAGACCCGACGACAAGGAAGGAGACCTCGTCATCGTGGCAGAGGACAACCTGCCTCCGCAGGAGTGGCTATTGGGGGAGGATAGTCGCCACGCACGCAGGGGAGGACGGCGTGGTCGGGGTCGTCGACGTTAGGAGGAGCGATGGAGGAACATTTCGGAGGGCCATACACAAACTGGCGCCTCTACCATTGGGTTGAAGCCGCGCAGGCCTTCAACGGGGCCGGCGTTTCTTCAGTTTAGGAATTTGTTTTGTATGAAGTCTAGTGTAAGTAGGTTAGGGCAAGGGGGGGAGCGCAATAAAAGCTCTCTCTCGCTCTCGGCGAATTCGCCCCGCTTTGCCACCGTAGGTAAGCTAGGCTTAAGAGTTTGTGTTTGAATTTTTAGAATATAATCGTATGTTAAATTTCGATCGAGCACGTCCTATTGCCAGGTTGTGAAGGTGGTCCTTGAAGTCTCGTCCGACGACGACAATGTCGTCTAAATATGCGAATGCGTAGGGTTCCATCTCGGCTCTGATCACGGTATCAAGGGCCCGTTGGAATGTTGCTGGTGCAGAATGTAATCCGAAGGGCATCACTTTCCATTGATAGAGACCTCTGCCGGGGACCGTGAAGGCGGTGGCTTCTCTACTTCCGTTGGCCATGGGTATTTGCCCAGTATCCGTTCTTCAGATCCAGGGTGGTTATGAAGCGTGCGTTCTGTAGGCGCTCCAAGATGTAGTTGATTCTGGGCAGTGGGTATGCGTCAGGAATAGAGTGAGCGTTGAGTTGTCGGTAGTCTACGCACATGCGCCATTTGCCGTTCTTTTTACGTACGAGTACGATGGGGGCGCTGTGCGGGCTTCGTGAGGGTTCGATGAGACCTTCTTGGATCAATTGGTCGACTTGCTCGTCGATAATCCGCATCATGGCTGGGTTCGTTGGGTAGTGCCTCTGTTTGATGGGTCGATTATCCCTCATGACGATGGTGTGCTCGGCTATGTTGGAGGTCCCGTGAAGATTATTGAACTTTGGAAGTTCTGTGTCCAGAAATTCTTGAATCTGTGGCGCTATGTCCGGCGGCCAGGGATCGGAGATCAATTCTGGGTCGGGTTGGGTGAGATCGAGGGTTTCGGGATCCTTTGGCTGGCTTGGGTCTTCTGGGAGGATGGTCGTGTCGAACGCGCTGGGGTGTTCGATCCTACGTGGGTAGTCGCTTATGTGGGCGACGATCGGTGTAGCGTTGGCCGTGAGTGGCGTAGCTTCGTGGGTCTGGCGGTATACCTGGGTTGTAGTGTTTCCAGATCTACGTATGGCCAGGCGGGTCTCAGTGACGATTCTGTGTTCGCAGCAACGACTTGTTTGGACGACGAAGATTTCGGACGTGGTGTTAGGCATGGCGTGGTGCATGGCGCTAGTGGGCACGTCAGTACGCGGAAGGTACTCCAGTGGGTTGGCGAAGATCGGGGTGGCGTCGGCCGTGGGTACGACAGGGCTGCGGTCGGTGTTTGGGGGTCATCGGGCTAGATTCCGGTTCCGAGTGGAGAGGTTCCGTGGATATTAGTTCGATGGTTGGACCCGACCAGCAAGGGATTTGCGCGGCTGTTTCCCTCGTGGTTTGGTTGTTGCACTGTTGCTGCCGTTGTCGTTGTCGTTGTTCGGGGCTGGTTGTCGTCTTTGAGGGTGTCCGTGGGTTCACCTTCTCCGTTGAGGGTAGGGTGCATGGGTGCGCGGTGGCTGAACTTGGACCTGGGCTTCCTGTGTCGAGCGGGTTCCAGTTCGTTGGGGTTTGTCTCGTGGGTGAGATCCTTGTGGTGGGTTCGGGGTGCCTGTGCCCCGTAGTTTGTTTTGATCCTGGGCTTCCTGTGTCGAGCGCCTGGTTCAAGTGTGTTGATTCTTGTCTCGTGTGTGAGATCCTCGTGGTGTGTTTGGGATGTGTGTTCCCTGGGTTTTGGCTTAGGACGCGGGTGCTCCGTAGTGGCCGTGGGATTCGTTTTCCCGTTTGCTTGGTTGCAGTTTACCGGTGCTTGTTTCGGATTCGTGTTTTCCGTTGTGGGCCGGTTCTTTGCTTTCGCTGTGGTTGGTTTCGGTGTCGCATTCTTCGTTTGCATTATTGGGTGCCGTCTTCATTGGGGTAGGTCGGGGACGTGTGTTCGCTGTGGTTGGTTTCGGTGTCGTATTCTTCGTTGCGGTATTGGGTGCCGTATTCTTTGTGGTAGGTCGGGGACGTGTATTCGCGGTGGTTGACCTAGATTTCTTGTTGCTGAGGTTGGTGACTTGTACGTGATTGGATTGAACTGACGGTGGCGTTGGCGTGAGGTGGCGATCTTGTAGCTTTAGCAGCGTGGTGCCGCATTGGATCGTCGTTTCGATGGCACATAGGAAGTCCATGCCGACTATAACTTGCTCCAGCATGTTAGGGAGGACCAGGAGTGGGATTCGGGCCTCTCGTTGATCCAGCTTGATGTGCGCCAGTAGAACTTGTGTGATTTCTCTGACTGAGCCGTCAGCCAGGCGTATGCGGACGCATTCATCCTGCAGGTTGGAGTTGTTGTTTAGTGGTCGGGCCAGGTTGTCGCTGACGAAACTTCGGGATGCTCCGGTGTCGATGGTGGCCTCCGTTGTTTGTCCTCCTATTGTCACTATCGCCACTATTCGGCCGTCGTTCACGTGTAGTGGGTTGCTTAGTCGCGGGTCTGGGGAGGCGTCGTTCTCGGCTGATCCCGTGTCAGTCGAGGACGCGTGTCGTTTCCCGACGTGGCTCGGCGGCAGCAGTCGACGGTTCGAGTGCCGCGCTTTCCACATTTCCAGCAGAATAGGATCGAAGCGTTAGTGCAGTCGTAGGCGGCGTGTCCAGCTTGACCACATCGGCGACAGGCTGCGCGTGGGTTGGCAATGGGAGTGGTGATCATTCGATGGGCGACGTCGTGGTTCGTTGCATTATTTTGATTCGATGACTGTCTGCGCGCTGTGTCGGCTGAATCCCAATGGGGTCTCGAAGGGGGGTACGGTAGGACTCACCTTCTCTGCGGTCTGGGTGCCTTGCCGGCCTGGTGTCTCTTGGTGGGATTCGCATGGGTGCGGCAGTCGTTGCGTGTTTCCTCTCGTGAATAAGCGCGTACTCTGCCGCTAATCGGGTTAGCTGTGACAAACTTTCCAGTTCGTCTCGTCGCACGTATAGTTGGAGTCCTGGCAGGGCGTTGTCGTAGATCCTATAGAGTTCCTTAACTAGGTCGTACTCGGCATGGTGCATGAGTAGCCGTATCTCGATGAGATAGTCTTTGAATGGTTCTCCCACCGCTTGCTTGCGGCCTCGGATCTGGTCCTCAATTGTTCGAAATACCTTGGCGGCAGAAAATACGTCAGAAACTCCTGGCGAAAATGTGCCCAGGAACTGCCCTGTAGTTGGCTGGTACGGTGCCAGCGACTGGCTCGGTCGGTGAGTAGTTCGGCCATGCTCCGTGGCAGCTGGTTGGTGTCCACTCCATAGGCACGTGCGCGTTCCTCGAGTAGTTCCAGAAACGATATTGGGTCATCTTCTCCGTTGAACTGAATGCCCCATCCGCGGATGCGTTCTGCTGTGCGTGCGACGTGGTTATAGTCGGGCGCGATTATGGGTGCGTCAATCGATGGTATAGTTCTCTGTGTGGGCGAACGGGAGGTTTTCCATAGTGGGCGGCCTTGGAAGATCGGCGGCTGTGACCACTGGTGGTCGGGGCGTGGGCTCTGGGGCTGTTGCAAGCCTGCTTTGGGGTCCCATCCTCCGGTGCCTGATGGTCCTGGGTAGTGGGCAACGGGGACTTAGAGCGTCCTGCTGGTCTTGCGTATTGTCTCTCGAGTTCTGCCAAGCGAGTCCAGGCACCCGGCGGGAGTGGTCCGGCGACTAGTATGGCAAAGTTCTTGCGCAACTCTTCAACAGTTCCTTCGGTGTCAAATGCGAATTCCTTGGCGAAGGTCTCCAGCTCGTCTCGGCGGCGCTTGTAGATCCAGCCGATGCTGACGCCTGTATTGGCGATTTGCTCGCTGGTGTGGAAATCAATGCTCGCGTCGTCTTCGTAGGCTTCCATGGTGATTGGACTGAGTTTTCCTCGGTGTTGTTTTTTGGGCACTTTTCACTGTTTTAGCACTTGGTCACTGCGTATATTTTCCCGGTGGCACTCGCGACTGGATTCGTGTGGGTGCGCGAATTTGGTTTTGTACCGGACTTGTGTTCTGTGGTTAGCTCTACTATTCTTTCTCTGTGGCCGTGGGTCTTTAATCCACGTAGCCCCGTGTTAAGGTTTTTCTTTAAGTTTCCTTGAAGTTGCCAGAAAGTTGGCTTGAAATCTCCATAAAGTTTCCGTAAGTCCCTGCTCGGGCGCCACTTGTAATGTTACCTATTTCAGACTGATTTCTCTACAAGAAATTTTGTAGTATTGCTGGAACTTTAGGGTAGGGCTTGGCCGTGAGACCGAAAGTGGAGCGGGCGTAAAGTCTTGTTACCGTGTGTAGGTACTTTGGGTGATCGCACTTGGCAATGAAAAGGAAAACGCTGACACCTGAGTTTTGGTGTATGCGGTAATATGGCTTGTTGCGTCACCTGATTTTTTGTGTTCGCGCTCGGCGAAGAAATTATGACACTTCGTGAGTTTGTTTTTGATGTTATTTAAATGGTTTTATTTGTATTCTGTATTGTTTTTCTCGGGGTTTTTGGGGTCGTGTAGTGGTTTCGTGTATAGTGTTCTTGCGGAGGCGTGGTGCTGATAGCCGCGGCGGATGTACTGCCGTTACTGTTGAAGATCGGCTGATGGTCGGCTGATGGACTGCCGTTTTGGTTTCTGATAGGCGATGGACTGCCGTTTTGGTTTATGATAGGCGATGGACTGCCGTTTTTGTTTATGATAGGCGATGGACTGCCCCGATGGATCGCGGGCTCGGCCTATTTAAGGCCAATTTCCAGTGCTGAGTCCGCAAGTCTGGTTGGTGTCGAGTTCTCCTGCGCGTGCCACCGACACGGTCATTGCCTCGGATGCACCGGGAAATGAGCTGAGTCTGGGCTGTGGTCATTGGCTCGGTCGTACCGAGGAATGACCCGCGTGGAGTTGTGTAACTCGGGGGCGGGGGAAGACTGTGGCGCGTGTGTCGATTATGCATGAATCGATCGGCGCGTGGGAATGTAAATGTCCGGTGTGTGGTGTTTGTGTTGTTGGATTATATATGACAACGTAACTTAGTGCTATTAGTACGAATATGTATATGAAATGCAAAAGTAACTTAGTGCTATCAGTATGAATATGTATACGTATGTAACGGTTCGTTACACCCACCCCCCCCCCCTTTCTTCACGGTGGGTGTACAGATGCCGCTGTTGTTATTTGCTGGGTCGGCAAAGTTTCTGGCCAACGTGTTTTGGCGCTTCTACTGGTGGTTTGCCGTCGTCGGGGTCGTTGTGATCGCTGGTGTCGTTTGCTTTCTCAGCAGGGTCGCTGTCAACGTGTCGTGGTACAGTTTTCAGGTCGTTGATATTTGCGACTTTCAGTTTCCGACTTCCGGGGTGTTGCAACTTGACGATATTTGTTGACGCGAAACCTTTGACTTTGTATGGTCCATCATATTTTGGGGCCAATTTCGCAGCGAAACCGTCGGCTGCGTTGGAGAGGTGGAGTTGCCTGATCAATACTAGTTGACCCACCGTGGGGCGCCATTGTCGTCGGCGGAGATTGTAGTGACGGGATTGTTCCTGACTCGCCCGCTGAATGTTGTTCCGCACTATCGTGAACACTCTTTGAGTCGGGTTGCCTTAGTGTGGGCTGTGTCGGAGGGCTTCCTATCCTTGGTGTAACTTCGTCGTACAGTGCTCCAGGTAATCGAGGTTCTCTCCCGTGTAGCAAGAAGGCGGGGCTGAATCAATTGTTTCCGAGACACTGGAGTTAATTGCTAGTGATATCTCGGGGATGAGTTCGTCCCATGTGTTTTGATGGTCCTCCACGAATTGTGCAATCATCGTCTTTACTGTTCGATTGGCCCGTTCTGTAGGGTTTTCCTGGGGCAATACGGTGCGGTGTGTTGCAGATCCACGCCGGCTGTTTGCATAAACGTGCGGGACGAGCGGCTGGTGAACTGCGTTCCATTGTCACAGACGAATTGTAGCTTTCTTAAGTGGCACTAGTTCGGTCCATTTTGAGGGGGTGTCGAAGAATACCAGTAGCATGGTTTTCCCTCGTTTTGATCGGGGAAGTGGCCCTACGAAGTCGGCGCATAGTGTGGCGAAAGGTTCCTCTGCCCTGCGGGTAAGCATCCTACCCACGGGCTTGCGTTGCAGTGCCTTAAACTTTGGCAGCTCAAACAGCTGCGTACGTATTTCCGCACATCGCGATATAGGCCGGGCGAATAGTATCGTTGTGTTATCCGTGTGATGGTCTTCCGAATGCCGAGGTGGCCGGCCGTGGGCTGATCATGGCATTCCTTGAGGACTCTTTGGCGTCGTTCTTTTTGGGACGCAAAGTTTCCATGACACGTAGTCGTGATCGTCGGCTCCGTGGCCCAGATGTCTGTAGAGTTCTCCATTCTCGAAGACGTAGTCAGGGTATTTATCGGGTTCTTCTTTGGTTTGCTGAATCCTTCGTGCGAGCCAGGGGCAAGTTGTTGCGTCCTCTTTGATTCTGGCTTGCGTCTCCAAGGGTTGTCGGGACAGGGCATCGGCAACCACGTTTTGTTTCCCTGCTCTGTAGTGGACGTCGTATTGATACTGTTGGAGTTCGAGTGCCCATCTCGCTATTCTTCCGTAGGGGCTTTCCAGAGTATTCAGCCATTTTAGCGCGAGATGGTCGGCTATAACGTCGAACCGGTATCCTTCAAGGTAGCAGCGTAGTTTTCGGATTGCCCAAATGACGGCGAGGCATTCCTTGTCGGTGGCGGAGTAGTTTCCTTCGGCCTGGTTCAAGCGTCGGCTGACATGGGCGATGACGCGTTCCTTTCCTTCGATCTCCTGCGTGAGTACGGCGCCTATGCCGAGGTTACTCGCATCGGTTTGTAGTGAAAACTTGACGTTGAAATCGGGGCAAGCAAAGTACGGGAGCGGTCGTGAGTAGTTCCTTTAGTTGGTAGAAGGCCGCTTGTTGATCTGCGGTCCATGCCCATGTTTGTCCTTTCTTGAGTAGCTGGGACATTTGTTGGACTACTGTAGCAAAGTTTGGCACGAATCTTCGGTACCAGGATGCCATTCCGATGCACTGACGTAGTTCTTTTTAGGTTCGTGGGTGGCTTGAGTTCTTTAACGGCAGCAATCTTGTCGGGGTCCGTGTGGATACCTTCATCGCTGATGACGTGACCAAGATATTTGATCCGGCTTTGGAAAAAGGTGCACTTTTCTGCGTTTATCCGCAGGTTCGCTTTTCGAAGGCGAGAGGACTATTGCCAGGTTGTGTAGGTGGTCCTTGAAGTCTCGTCCGACGACGACAATGTCGTCTAAATATGCGAATGCGTAGGGTTCCATGTCGGCACCGATCACAGTATCAAGGGCCCGTTGGAATGTTGCTGGTGCAGAGTGTAATCCGGAGGCATCACTTTCCATTGATAGAGACTTCTGCCGGGGACCGTGAAGGCGGTGGCTTCTCTACTTCCGTTGGCCATGGGTATTTGCCAGTATCCGTTCTTCAGATCCAGGGTGTGGCTATGAAGCGTGCGTTCTGTAGGCGCTCCAAGATGTAGTTGATTCTGGGCAGTGGGTATGCGTCAGGAATAGAGTGAGCGTTGAGTTGTCGGTAGTCCACGCACATGCGCCATTTGCCGTTCTTTTTACGTACGAGTACAATGGGGGCGCTGTGCGGTCTTCGTGAGGGTTCGATGAGACCTTCTTGGATCAGTTGGTCGACTTGCTCGTCGATAATCCGCATCATGGCTGGGTTCTTTGGGTAATACCTCTGTTTGATGGGTCGATTATCCCTCATGACGATGGTGTGCTCGGCGATGTTGGAGGTCCCGTGGAGATTATTGAACTTTGGAAGTTCTGTGTCCAGAAATTCTTGGATCTGTGGTGCTATGTCTGGCGGCCAGGGATCGGAGATCAGTTCTCGGTCGGGTTCGGTAAGATCGGGGGTGTCGGGGTCCTTTGGCTGGCTTTGGTCTTCTGGGAGGATGGTTGTGTCGAACGCGCTGGGGTGTTCGATCCTACGTGGGTAGTCGCTTATGTGGGCGACGATCGGGGTAGCGTTGGCCGTGAGTGGCGTAGTTTCGTGGGTCTGGCGGTTTACCTGGGTTGTAATGTCTCCAGATCGATGTATGGCCAGGCGGGTCTCAGTGACGACTCTGTGTTCGCAGCAACGACTTGTTTGGGCGACGCAGATTTCGGACGTGGTGTTAGGCATGGCGTGGTGCATAGCGCTAGTGGGCACGTCAGTACGCGGAAGGTACTCCAGTGGGTTGGCGAAGATCGTGGTGGCGTCGGCCGTGGGTACGACAGGGCTGCGGTCGGTGTTTCGGGGGTCATCGGGCTAGATTCCGGTTCCGAGTGGAGAGGTTCTGTGGATATTAGTTCGATGGTTGGACCCGACCAGCAAGGGATTTGCGCGGCTGTTTCCCTCGTGGTTTGGTTGTTGCACTGTTGCTGCCGTTGTCGTTGTTCGGGGCGGGTTGTCGTCTTTGAGGGTGTCCGTGGGTTCACCTTCTCCGTTGAGGGTAGGGTGCATGGGTGCGCGGTGGCTGAACTTGGACCTGGGCTTCCTGTGTCGAGCGGGTTCCAGTTCGTTGGGGTTTGTCTCGTGGGTGAGATCCTTGTGGTGGGTTCGGGGTGCCTGTGCCCCGTAGTTTGTTTTGATCCTGGGCTTCCCTGTGTCGAGCGCCTGGTTCAAGTGTGTTGATTCTTGTCTCGTGTGTGAGATCCCTCGTGGTGTGTTTGGGATGTGTGTTCCCTGGTTTGGCTTAGGACGCGGGTGCTCCGTAGTGGCCGTGGGATTCGTTTTCCCGTTTGCTTGGTTGCAGTTTACCGGTGCTTGTTTCGGATTCGTGTTTTCCGTTTTGGGTTCTTTGCTTTCGCTGTGGTTGGTTTCGGTGTCGCATTCTTCGTTGCATTATTGGGTGCCGTGTTCTTTGTGGTAGGTCGGGGACGTGTATTCGCGGTGGTTGACCTAGATTGCTTGTTGCTGGGTTCGGTGACTTGTACGTGATTGGATTGAACTGACGGTGGCGTTGGCGTGAGGTGGCGATCTTGTAGCTTTAGCAGCGTGGTGCCGCATTGGATCGTCGTTTCGATGGCAACATAGGAAGTCCATGCCGACTATAACTTGCTCCAGCATGTTAGGGAGGACCAGG
>CM019042.1:34222074-34314235 GCA_009664405.1 Drosophila bifasciata
CTCCTGGTCATCCCTAACATGCTGGAGCAAGTTATAGTCGGTATGGACTTCCTATGTGCCATCGAAACGACGATCCAATGCGGCACCACGCTGCTAAAGCTACAAGATCGCCACCTCACGCCAACGCCACCGTCAGTTCAATCCAACCACGTACAAGTCACCGAACCCAGCACCAAGAAATCTAGGTCAACAGCGAACACACTTCCCCGACCTACCACAAAGAATATCACAACGAAGAATACGACACCGAAACCAACCACAGCGAACACACACGTCCCCCGACCTACCCCAAAGAAGACGGCACCCAATAATGCAACGAAGAATATGACACCGAAAACCAACCACAGCGAAAGCGAAGAACCGGCCCACAACGGAAAACACGAATCCGAAGCAAGCACCGGTAAACTGCAACCAAGCAAACGGGAAAACGAATCCCACGGCCACTACGGAGCACCCGCGTCCTAAGCCAAACCCAGGGAAACACACATCCCAAACACACCACGAGGATCTCACACACGAGACAAGAATCAACAAACTTGAACCAGGCGCTCGACACAGGAAGCCCAGGATCAAAACAAACTACGGGGCACACGCACCCCGAACCTACCACAAGGATCTCACACACGAGACAAACCCCAACGAACTGGAACCCGCTCGACACAGGAAGCCCAGGTCCAAGTTCAGCCACCGCGCACACCCATGCACCCTACCCTCAACGGAGAAGGTGAACCCACGGACACCCTCAGAGACGACAACCAGCCCCGAACAACGACAACGACAACGGCAGCAACAGTGCAACAACCAAACCACGAGGGAAACAGCCACGCAAATCCCTTTACTGGAATGGGTCCAATCATCGAACTAATATCCACAGAACCTCTACACTCGGAACCGGAATCTAACCCGATGACCCCCCGAAACACCGACAGCAGCCCTGTCGTACCCACGGCTGACGCCACACCGATTTTCGCCAACCCACTGGAGTACCTTCCGCGTACTGACGTGCCCACTAGCGCCATGCACCACGCCATGCCTATCACCACGTCCGAAATCTTCGTCGCCCAACCAAGTCGTTGCTGCGAAGACAGAGTCGTCACTGAGACCCGCCTGGCCATACGTAGATCTGGAGACATTACCCCCCAGATATACCGCCAGACCCACGAAGCTACGCCACTCACGGCCAATGCTACCCCGATCGTCGCCCACATAAGCGACTACCCAGGTAGGATCGAACCCCCCAGCGCGTTCGACACAACTATCCCAGAAGACCCCAGCCAGCCCAAGGACCACGAAACCCCCGATCTCACCGACCCCGACCCAGAACTGATCTCCGATCCCTGGCCGCCGGACATAGCGCCACAGATCCAAGAATTTCTGGACACGGAACTCCCAAAGTTCAATAATCTCCACGGGACCTCCAACATCGCAGAGCACACCATCGTCATGAGGGATAATCGACCCATCAAACAGAGGTACTATCCAAAGAACCCAGCCATGATGAGGATTATCGACGAGCAAGTCGACCAATTGATCCAAGAAGGTCTCATCGAACCCTCACGAAGCCCGCACAGCGCCCCAATCGTACTCGTACGTAAAAAGAACGGCAAATGGCGCATGTGCGTTGACTACCGACAACTCAACACTCACTCTATTCCTGACGCATACCCACTGCCCAGAATCAAATTACATCTTGAGCGCCTACAGAACGCACGCTTCATAACCACCCTGGATCTGAAGAACGAATACTGGCAAGTACCCATGGCCAACGGAAGTCGAGAAGCCACCGCCTTCACGGTCCCCGGCAGAGGTCTCTATCAATGGAAAGTGATGCCCTTTGGATTACATTCTGCACCAGCAACATTCCAACGGGCCCTTGATACTGTGATCGGTGCCGACATGGAACCCTACGCATTCGCATATTTAGACGACATTGTCGTCGTCGGACGAGACTTCAAGGACCACCTACACAACCTGGCAATAGTCCTCTCTCGCCTTCGGAAAGCGAACCTGCGGATAAACGCGGAAAAGTGCACATTTTTCCAAAACCGGATCAAATATCTTGGTCACGTCATCAGCGAAGAAGGTATCCACACAGACCCCGACAAGATTGCTGCCGTCAAAGAACTCAAGCCACCCACGAACCTGAAAAAGAACTACGTCAGTGCATCGGAATGGCATCATGGTACCGAAGATTCGTTCCAAACTTTTGCTACAGTCGTCCAACCAATGTCCCAGCTACTCAAGAAAGGGCAAACATGGACATGGACTGCAGATCAACAAGCGGCCTTCGACCAACTAAAGGAACTACTCACGACCGCTCCTGTACTTGCTTGCCCCGATTTCAACGTCAAGTTTTCACTACAAACCGATGCGAGTAACCTCGGCATAGGAGCCGTACTCACGCAGGAGATCGAACGAAAGGAACGCGTCATTGCCTATGTCAGCCGACGCTTGAACCAGGCCGAAGGAAACTACTCCGCTACAGACAAGGAATGCCTCGCCGTCATTTGGGCAATCCGAAAACTACGCTGCTACCTAGAAGGATACCGGTTCGACGTTATAACAGACCATCTCGCGCTGAAATGGCTAAATACTCTGGAAAGCCCCTACGGAAGAATAGCGAGATGGGCGCTCGAACTCCAACAGTATCAGTACGACGTCCACTATAGACCAGGGAAACAAAACGTGGTTGCCGATGCCCTGTCCCGACAACCCTTGGAGACGCTAGCAAGAATCAAAGAGGACGCAACATCTTGCCCCTGGCTCACACGACGGATTCAGCAAAACCAAAGAAGAACCCGATAAATACCCCGACTACGTTTTCGAAAATGGAGAACTCTACAGACATCTGGGCCACGGAGCCGACGACCACGACTACGTGTCATGGAAACTCTGTGTCCCAAAAGACCGACGCCAAAGAGTACTCAAGGAATGCCATGATCAGCCAACGGCAGGCCACCTCGGCATTCGGAAAACCATAACACGGATAACACAACGATACTATTGGCCCTGTCTATATCGCGATGTGCGGAAATACGTACGCAGCTGTCTGAGCTGCCAAAGTTCAATTCACTGCAACGCAAGCCCGTGGGTAAGATGCTTACCCGCAGGGCAGAGGAACCATTCGCCACTCTATGCGCCGACTTCGTGGGGCCACTTCCCCGATCAAAACGAGGGAACACCATGCTTCTGGTATTCTTCGACACCTTCACAAAATGGGTCGAACTAGTGCCCCTTAAGAAGGCTACCACCGCCACGCTAGAGCTAGCTTTTCGGGAACGCATTCTAAGTCACTTCGGCGTACCAAAACGATTCGTCTGTGACAATGGAACACAGTTCACCAGCCGCTCATTCCGCCTGTTTATGCAAACAGCCGGCGTTGATCTGCAACACACCGCACCGTATTGCCCCAGGAAAACCCTACGGAACGGGCCAATCGAACAGTAAAGACGATGATTGCACAATTCGTGGAGGACCATCAAAACACATGGGACGAACTCATACACGAAATATCACTAGCAATTAACTCCAGTGTCTCGAAACAACTGGATTCAGCCCCGCCTGCTACACGGGAGAACCGCGCTTACCTGGATCACTATACGACGAAGTTACACCAGGGACAGGAAGCCCCCCGGACACAGCCCACACTAAGGCAACCCGACTCAAAGAAGTATTCGCGATAGTGCGGAACAACATTCAGCGGGCGAGTCAAGAACAATCCCGTCACTACAATCTCCGCCGACGACAATGGCGCCCCACGGTGGGTCAACTAGTATTGATCAGGCAACACCACCTTTCCAACGCAGCCGACGGCTTCGCTGCGAAATTGGCCCCAAAATATGATGGGCCATTCAAAGTCAAAGGTTTCGCGTCAACAAATATCGTCAAGTTGCAACACCCCGGAAGTCGGAAACTGAAAGTCGCAAATATCAACGACCTGAAAGAGTACCACGACACGTTGGACAGCGACCCTGCTGAGGGAAGCAAAACGACACCAGCGATCACAACGACCCCTGACGACGGAAAACCACCAATAGAAACGCCAAAACACGCCAAAGCGGCCAATTCGCAACCCACCCGAAAAGGGCCAATTGTAACGAACCCGGGACCAGGGCCCGTTACATTCGTATATATATTCATATTCATAGCACTAAGTTACTTTGTCATACATATATCGATACACAAACGTTGTCAAACACAGTACACCTTACTCTGTACCAAACAGTCACACGCGCCGATCGATTCATGCAGAATCGACACACGCGCCACATCGATCCCCCGAGTTACACAACTCCACTTTTGGGTCATTTCTCGGTGCAACCGAGTCAATGACAAAGTGCCAAATCTAGACTCAGCTCATTTCTCAGTGCAACCGAGGGCGCGCCGGAGAAACTCGACACCCACCCAGCACCCCAGACTTGCGGACTCAGCACTCGAGATCGGGCTTAAATAGCCCGAGCCCTCGATCAATCAGGGCAGTCCATCGCCTATCATAAACCAAAACGGCAGTCCATCGCCTATTCTACACAGTAACGGCAGTCCATCGCCTAGCATAAATCAACACGGCAGTCCATCGCCTATCCTAAAACACTGCAGTCCATCGCCTATTCTACACAGTAACGGCAGTCCATCGCCTATCCTCAACTAAAACGGCAGTCCATCGCCTATCCTAAAACACGGCAGTCCATCGCCTATCCTAAAACACGGCAGTCCATCGCCTATCCAAAAACACGGCAGTCCATCGCCTATTCTACACAGTAACGGCAGTCCATTGCCTATTCTAAATCGTATCGGCTCCGCGAGAACACTGTACACGAAACCACTACACGACACAAGAAAATACACAGAACACAAATAAAAGCCAGTTAAATAATATCAAAAACAAAAACTCACGAAGTGTCATCATTTCTTCGCCGAGTGCGAACACAAAAAAATCAGGTGACACAACAAGCCATATTACCGCATACACCAAAATTCAGGTGTCAGCGTTTTTCCTTTCATCGCCAAGTGCGATCACCCAAAGCACCTACACGGTAACAAGACTCCACGCCCGCTCCACTTTCGGTCTCACGGCCAAGCCCTACCCTAAAGTTCCAGCAATACTACAAAATTTCTTGTAGAGAACCCTGGACAGACTGAGCTTACCTCAGTCTGAAATAGGTATCATTACAATATTTGACTCTTTAGTCACCATCATCTGCTTTCCCTTAGGCATCGTTTTTAAAGAATTTAAAATTAAACGTTCTTTAAGAAGACTTTCCAGCAACTAAGACGTCAAAAAAACTACACAAAACCATATAGAAATTTATTGCGGGGACTCCCAAAAAAAAAAAAAAATTGTCAAATCGGATAAAATTTGGGAAAAATCAGGCTTCCAAAGTCAGAAATGCATGAAAAGTCAGAGTGTGGCTTTTTTTTTGTCGCTGGGTGTACAACCAACGACCTCTAGAACAATAGTGGAATTCCTATCATCCAACTAATAAATTTATTCCCAAATACGAAGACAATATAAGAACAAGTCAATCAAACGAACAAGTCTTTTACAGCACCCTAATAGAAATCGCAAAGTTACAGTACAGTAGAGTTAATCTTGCGGGCGACCGTTGAATCGTAAAATTGGTATTCGGTCATAAACCAAAGACCCATTGCACAGTGGTTGGGCTTGTATGAAGCTTGTTATGAAATTTTCCCCAACAATCTAAAAAATTATTTTGAATATATAGTAAAAAAATTGGCTACATCGGAAGACTGTATCCTATAGCTCACATAGCACCTTTAGTATGGCTTATATGGAGATGGTGCGCAAAAATACTTCCAGTGGAGTTACAGTGCTAAAATTTCTTTATTAGCATAATTTATAATTATTAAAATATTTAAATTATCTTCAGTATAAGCTACCCGACGACGTTTTGTCATTTTTGAGGACTTGGAAAAATCAATTTTGGGTCTTCCACGTTCAGCACTTGAAACCCTTTGTTGAGGAGGCTCTGTTATAATTGTTTCAATAGTGTTCAGCAAATTAGATTGATTAAGGCAATTAACCTCTTAATACGCTTGTGTTTAGTCCAATAAGCAATAGTTTTTTTTGCAAATGTAACTAATTCAATTCTCAAGCTTTATAATATCAACTGCGTAGCCTTTGTTTTTAATGCTTCCTTCTACCAGCTACACTTAACGTTTTTCTACCCGTACTCGAAGAGTAAAAGGGTATATTGTATTTGTGGTAAAAGTGGATGTGTGTAACATAGAGAAGGAATAATTTCCGACCCTATAAAGTATATATATATTCTTGATCAGCATCAATAGCCGAGTCGATATAGCCCTGTCTGTCCGTCCGTCTGTCCGTCCGTCTGTCTGTCCGTCTTGTTTGTCGCCCATTGCTCGGAGGCTAAAAAAGATGGAGCATCCAAATATTTTTTCCAGACTGATGTGTTCTCTCACTCCTAGAAAAAGTTTAAAAATTTCGCCCCGCCCACTTCCACCCCCACAAAGGGCGCACATCTGCGTCCACAATTTGAAGATAGCAGAAAACTAAATGCAGAATCATAGAGAAACACCATATCTATCAGGTTCCCAAATCTGAATCGGATCGGATAATTAGTATAGCCACAATAGAGAAAAACATACGAAAAAACTTCGCTCCCTCTCTTTCGCACTCACACAAAAACGGGTCGATTTGGTTTTTCGTACAAATGAACGCCTGGATCTTCTAGACTATAAGAGCTAGAGCAACCAAACTTTCTGTCCAGACTCCTGTGATACCGAACCTGAACTGAAATTAAATACACTTTCAAAATTTCGCCACGCCCCCATCCACCCCCACAAAAGACGAAAGTCCAAAATTTTGTAGATAGAGAAAAATGAAAAATGCAGTATTGTAGGGAATGCTCATATCTACCAGATTCCCGAATTTGGTCCAGATCGGATCATTATTATAGCCACAATGATGAAATGAATTTTCAGCAGCGAGCTGCCCACCCCCACTACAAACATAACAAAATATACATTTATTTTGAGGGTTGATATCTGCTGCTGATTCTCTCACACTCACACTCGCTCGCTCAGTCTCGTGCAGTGTACGTGTGTTGTTGTGAGAACTGATGTAGATGTAGATGACAGATGCATCATACAAATGTAGAATTTAAAATGTAAAAACTGATAAAACATTTGAAGATTCGACATAAATCACATGTGTACTGACAGAGTACGGGTATAAAAGTAGAGTCGCGCCTACAGCGACTCCGTACGTTCTTTCTCGTTATTACCTTCAAACATTGACAAATACACTGATAACATTCATAAAGGGGGGATCGGGTATCAACATATCTAAAAGTCTTATTAAACATGAAAATGACAGTCACATAATACATAAAAAGTATAATTAATCAAACATACACAAAAAACGAGAAAGAACGTGTTGTGTCGCCGTTGAACGAAACTACTTATAAAAGTAGTACTCAGTCGGTATGATTTATGTGGAATTTTCAAATGTTTTATCAGTTTTACTTTTTTTACTTTTTTTTTGCTGCATCTGTCATCAATTTTGAAATACACTTGTCCAGGTTTGGTATCACAGGAGTCTAGACAGAAAGTTTAGTTGCTCTAGCTCTTATAGTCTCTGAGATAAAGGCTACACAAAATACAAAAAACCAAATCTACTCGTTTTTATGTGAGTGCGAAAGAGAGGGAATGATGTTTTTCGAATTGGTTTTCTCTATTGTAGCTATATTAATGATCCGATCCTATTTAGTTTTGGGCCCCTGATAGATATAGCCTTTCTCTATGACTCTGCATTTTTCGTTTTCTCTTATCTTCAAGATTGTGGACGCCACAAATGTGCGCTCTTTTTGTGGGGCGGAAGTGTGGGGCGAAATTTTTGAAACACTTTTCTAGGAGTGAGATATTACAATTTGGTTGCTCTAGCTCTTATAGCCTCCGAGCAATGGGCGACAAACAAGACGCACAGACAGACAGACGGACATTTACCACAAATACAATATACCGTTTTACTCTTCGAGTACGGGTATAATAATAAATCTATCAGATTAATTTAAAAAGAAGAATTTATTAAAGTAAAGGTTTATGTTATTTTCAAAATTGTGGACGCCACAGATATGCGCCTTTTGTGGGGGCGGAAGTGGGCGGGGCGAAATTTTTAAACACTTTTGTCGGGTTTCCCAGCCCGATGTTTTAGGTATAAAAAACTTTTGTTGTTAGTTAGTGGAGCAGCCTAACGTAAATCTACCTACATATGTTTGCTTATACGATTGAACACTGAATTGTAAATAGTGTAATTGCTTATGCTTATGGTTACGCTTATGCTCATTTCGCTACTACAGCTGCAGCATCTATGCTGTTCTCCCCCCTCTCTCTCTCTCTATCTATCGCTCGCACTCGGCTCAGCAGCAGCCTGAGCATCTTTTTGGTTCTCTCTACCTCTTGCAGTGGGGCACGGGCAATTCGGTCCGCCTGCCCTCAAGCAGTCTGGATGTAACTTTCATAGTTTTTCGGTGCACTTTTTATACCCCAGCTACACACGCGTATTGCCGCTACCTCATATAATAAATAAAATTGTATTTCCAATTGAAATTTCCGGCTCTTTATTTAATACCTACCTTTTTGCAATAGCTATTAAAAACGCTTAATAGCTCAACATTTGGTGACCCCGACGTGATTGTGCAATAATTAATTGATCAGTACAATCACAAACTGCATTTATAAACAATAAGTTTCGTTCGTTCGTCTGTTTTCGCTCTTCTGTACATAGCCAGTGCCATCGACCACATAGCTGCTATACACCAGCCGCTCTTACATACAACGAATTGCGCTTTGAGGTTCCCGTTTGTTACACGCGTTTCGTTTTGCGTTCCTCTTCCCGCTACGAACGTTTCTAGAGCGGCTGCTGCTATGGACGCTGCCAACGACACTATAGTGACAGTAACAAGGGAGCAAAACAGGGTGTCTTTTTTTGAGGATGAAGTCAACGGAACTCTGCGAGAAGGTTAAGAGATTGACTACCGCTTGGGAAGATGATGAGGCCGCTGTCTCCGATTATTACACACTAGTGGGAAAGTTGGAGCAGATTGAGAAACTGATCGGGCAATTTGAGACATTTCACAACGAGCTTGAAGAATGGACTGCAGCGAAATTTACAGTGGACTGTGCGACAGTTTTGAAACGCGCTTGCCAGTGCTCTCAAGGCTTCGATTCGGCGTGAAATTGATCGGATTAGCGGCTACATGCCTCTGCATTCAACGGTTGCTGGACCGAATGTAACTTCTGGTTTTGCTGGTTCTCAGCCGCCACCTCGTCGCAGGCCAGCATCATCCCTGCCTCCTATACAATTGCCTAGTTTTAGTGGAGGATATGCGGATTGGACGGACTTTTACTCGATGTTCACCACTATCATCGACAATCATCCGGACCTCCAACATTGAGAAGTTCCAGCATTTACGATCTTGCCTGCGTGATTCGACGTTGGAGACAGTTCGTGCGCTGGAAATTTCTGACAGCAATTATAATATAGCGTTGGATTTGTTGGAAAAAAAAAGGTTTAATAATCGTCGTTTAATCTTTCAGGCGCACATTACTGAGATCCTGGGGCTGCAGTCTGTGGAGAATGGGTCAGTGTCGATGCTTCGGGAGATCTCGGACAAGTTTAACGCTCATATTCGGGCGCTCCAGGCTTTGGGCACTCCTGAGCAGATAGCAGGATGCATCATCGTGCAGGTGCTGCTTCGTAAACTGGATCCAGCGACTCAAGCCAAGTGGGAGGAACGATTAGAGGACTCAGCCTTCTTTAACTTGATTCCGTCATGGGAGTCCATGGCCTCGTTTTTGGAGCAGCGATGCAGGACGTTGGAAACTGTGGATTTCGTTATGACGACCTATGCGCCGAGCGGTCAGGTGGGCAGGAGCAGTAAAGCTAGCCATTCCAAATCAATACTTGCTGCCTTTAAGCAAAACACATCAGGTTGCGTTCTGTGCAATGACAGTGCTCACGGAATCCATCATTGTCGAAGTTTATAGCACTGTCTCCATCAAATCGCTATAAAGAAGCAAAGAGGTGTTCCCTTTGTGTAAATTGCCTCAAGGCAGGCCATCGGTTGAGTAAATGCAGCTCCAGCAAATGCCGTACCTGTGGGCGTAGGCACCACACTCTCCTGCATTTTGATGTCCTGAAGCTACTGCAGCCCCAAGGTGGATCTGTGCTACTTGACACGTCGTCGCATCTCATCACTGGAGTCCTCTGCTTCAGCCTCTGCATATTCTGCACCTATTGCCCAGGATCTCAGTAATGATGATGTGCTATTACCCACGGCCACCGTCCTAGTCAAAAAATAGTTCTGGGGCCTTCGTTTCTTGCCGAGCGCTGCTAGATTCCGGCTCTCAACTGCATCTAATAACATCCCGTTTAGCTAATCAGCTTCAGCTTCGGAAGATAAAATCGTCCACTGCTGTTTCTGGAATAGGCGACTCCAGCCTCGTCACCGATGGAATGTCAGTGAAAATAAGCCTTCACTCTCGTTTGTCGACATACTCGGCTCCCCATCACTGCTGTAATCGTCCCTAATATCACTGATCGGCAGCCAAGCCGCAGCGTGAACACTTGCAGCTGGATGATCCCTGGAAACCTGCCACTCGCCGATCCAGGATATCATATACCTCAGGGCATCGATCTGCTGATTGGTGCAAGACTGTTTTGGAGCTCTTATGTGTTGGGCAATTCAAGCTTTCGCCAGGATTACCAATACTTCAGGAAACTCTCTTTGGGATGGGTCGTGTCTGGAGGTTGTGATCGAGTCAAAAACGTGTCGTTGATGAGCTTAACAGGACCCCAACATCCGATTTATCTGCGAAACCCTGCAGATTCTGTTGAAAGACAGGTTTCAACGGGGGAGGATGTCGGGTTTCCCAGCCCGATGTTTAGGTATAAAAACTTGTTGTTAGTTAGTGGAGCAGCCTAACGTAAATCTACCTACATATGTTTGCTTATACGATTGAACACTGAATTGTAAATAGTGTAATTGCTTATGCTTATGGTTACGCTTATGCTCATTTCGCTACTACAGCTGCAGCATCTATGCTGTTCTCCCGCGCTCGCTCTCTCTCTCTCTCTATCTATCGCTCGCACTCGGCTCAGCAGCAGCCCGAGCATCTTTGGTTCTCTCTACCTCTTGCAGTGGGGCACGGGCAATTCGGTCCGCCTGCCCTCAAGCAGTCTGGATGTAACTTTCATAGTTTTCGGTGCACTTTTATACCCCAGCTACACACGCGTATTGCCGCTACCTCATATAATAAATAAAATTGTATTTCCAATTGAAATTTCCGGCTCTTTTTATTTAATACCTACCTTTTGCAATAGCTATTAAAAACGCTTAATAGCTCAACATTTGGTGACCCCGACGTGATTGTGCAATAATTAATTGATCAGTACAATCACAAACTGCATTTATAAACTCGCTCTTCTGTACATAGCCAGTGCCATCGACCACATAGCTGCTATACACCAGCCGCTCTTACATACACGAATTGCGCTTGAGGTTCCCGTTTGTTACACGCGTTTCGTTTTGCGTTCCTCTTCCCGCTACGAACGTTTCTAGAGCGGCTGCTGCTATGGACGCTGCCAACGACACTATAGTGACAGTAACAAGGGAGCAAAACAGGGTGTCTTTTTGAGGATGAAGTCAACGGAACTCTGCGAGAAGGTTAAGAGATTGACTACCGCTTGGGAAGATGAGGCCGCTGTCTCCGATTATTACACACTAGTGGGAAAGTTGGAGCAGATTGAGAAACTGATCGGGCAATTTGAGACATTTCACAACGAGCTTGAAGAATTGGACTGCAGCGAAATTCACAGTGGACTGTGCGACAGTTTTGAAACGCTTGCCAGTGCTCTCAAGGCTTCGATTCGGCGTGAAATTTATCGGATTAGCGGCTACATGCCTCTGCATTCAACGGTTGCTGGACCGAATGTAACTTCTGGTTTTGCTGGTTCTCAGCCGCCACCTCGTCGCAGGCCAGCATCATCCCTGCCTCCTATACAATTGCCTAGTTTTAGTGGAGGATATGCGGATTGGACGGACTTTTACTCGATGTTCACCACTATCGTCGACAATCATCCGGACCTCTCCAACATTGAGAAGTTCCAGCATTTACGATCTTGCCTGCGTGATTCGACGTTGGAGACAGTTCGTGCGCTGGAAATTTCTGACAGCAATTATAATATAGCGTTGGATTTGTTGGAAAAAAGGTTTAATAATCGTCGTTTTAATCTTTCAGGCGCACATTACTGAGATCCTGGGGCTGCAGTCTGTGGAGAATGGGTCAGTGTCGATGCTTCGGGAGATCTCGGACAAGTTTAACGCTCATATTCGGGCGCTCCAGGCTTTGGGCACTCCTGAGCAGATAGCAGGATGCATCATCGTGCAGGTGCTGCTTCGTAAACTGGATCCAGCGACTCAAGCCAAGTGGGAGGAACGATTAGAGGACTCAGCCTTCTTTAACTTGATTCCGTCATGGGAGTCCATGGCCTCGTTTTTGGAGCAGCGATGCAGGACGTTGGAAACTGTGGATTTCGTTATGACGACCTATGCGCCGAGCGGTCAGGTGGGCAGGAGCAGTAAAGCTAGCCATTCCAAATCAATACTTGCTGCCTTTAAGCAAAACACATCAGGTTGCGTTCTGTGCAATGACAGTGCTCACGGAATCCATCATTGTCCGAAGTTTATAGCACTGTCTCCATCAAATCGCTATAAAGAAGCAAAGAGGTGTTCCCTTTGTGTAAATTGCCTCAAGGCAGGCCATCGGTTGAGTAAATGCAGCTCCAGCAAATGCCGTACCTGTGGGCGTAGGCACCACACTCTCCTGCATTTTGGATGTCCTGAAGCTACCGCAGCCCAAGGTGGATCTGTGCTACTTGACACGTCGTCGCATCTCATCACTGAGTCCTCTGCTTCAGCCTCTGCATATTCTGCACCTATTGCCCAGGATCTCAGTAATGATGATGTGCTATTACCCACGGCCACCGTCCTAGTCAAAAATAGTTCTGGGGCCTTCGTTTCTTGCCGAGCGCTGCTAGATTCCGGCTCTCAACCGCATCTAATAACATCCCGTTTAGCTAATCAGCTTCAGCTTCGGAAGATAAAATCGTCCACTGCTGTTTCTGGAATAGGCGACTCCAGCCTCGTCACCGATGGAATGTCAGTGAAAATAAGCCTTCACTCTCGTTTGTCGACATACTCGGCTCCCATCACTGCTGTAATCGTCCCTAATATCACTGATCGGCAGCCAAGCCGCAGCGTGAACACTTTGCAGCTGGATGATCCCTGGAAAACTGCCACTCGCCGATCCAGGATATCATATACCTCAGGGCATCGATCTGCTGATTGGTGCAAGACTGTTTTGGAGCTCTTATGTGTTGGGCAATTCAAGCTTTCGCCAGGATTACCAATACTTCAGGAAACTCTCTTGGGATGGGTCGTGTCTGGAGGTTGTGATCGAGTCAAAAAACGTGTCGTTGATGAGCTTAACAGGACCCCAACATCCGATTTATCTGCGAAACCCTGCAGATTCTGTTGAAAGACAGGTTTCAACGGGGGAGGATGTCGGGTTTCCCAGCCCGATGTTTAGGTATAAAAACTTGTTGTTAGTTAGTGGAGCAGCCTAACGTAAATCTACCTACATATGTTTGCTTATACGATTGAACACTGAATTGTAAATAGTGTAATTGCTTATGCTTATGGTTACGCTTATGCTCATTTCGCTACTACAGCTGCAGCATCTATGCTGTTCTCCCGCGCTCTCTCTCTCTCTCTATCTATCGCTCGCACTCGGCTCAGCAGCAGCCCGAGCATCTTTGGTTCTCTCTACCTCTTGCAGTGGGGCACGGGCAATTCGGTCCGCCTGCCCTCAAGCAGTCTGGATGTAACTTTCATAGTTTTCGGTGCACTTTTATACCCCAGCTACACACGCGTATTGCCGCTACCTCATATAATAAATAAAATTGTATTTCCAATTGAAATTTCCGGCTCTTTATTTAATACCTACCTTTTTGCAATAGCTAGCCAAAAAACGCTTAATAGCTCAACAACTTTTCTAGAAGTGAGATATCACATCAGCTTGGAAACAAAATTTGGTTGCTCTTGCTCTTAGAGTCTCCGAGCAATGGGCGACAAACAAGACGGACGGACAGACAGACGGACGGACAGACATGGCCATATCGACCGGCTATTGACGCTGATCAAGGATATATATACTTTATGGGGTCGGAAACGCCTCCTTCTGTGTGTTACACACATCCACTTTTACCAAAATTCAATATACCCTTTTACTCTTCGAGTACGGGTATAAATACCTACTCAAAAGACCTAAGAACGTCTGTTCTCATAAAGCGGAGTGTGGTCCATAAGTACAACCTTAAATAACACTTGCCTTAGCATAACTACTACGACAAAATTTGATAGCTTTACATTTTATTTCTTACAGGCAGTGGTTTACACTCGGATTATCGACTATTCCCATTTTAACTACATCCCGGTAATTGAGGGAAAGTATTAGTATGGGAACAAAGGGATTTCATTAGGCACTAGAAAGCCCGCGCGCTTCGTCGCTTATTTATTCAATTCATCGAAATTAAAAAATGAAAATTTTGATGTAATAAAGAATATTTTTGGTTTTGCCGTCGGTACAACGAATAACTAAGGCCGAAGGTTTGCCTACTCGTGAGCACGCTATATACAATTGACCATGTGAAAATACCGAATGCTCCAAATTTAAACCACAAATTTGAAACGACTGTCGTTGTGATTTATTAATAGGAATAGCAAAAGCAAGACGAATGGGAAATTGTAGTCGTTTGAAATCAAATGGCATGTAAGTCGGAATTCTCGGAATTAAAACGTGTTTACCACAAACTTTTCCAGTCAAAATAGTTGTTTCAAGTAAATTAGTCATAACTTTTTTTCACAGCAAGTCTTGTAACATTGCAAAAAAAGTAGTGGTGGATTAAGATTCCGCAGCATAATTATGGTGGCTCCAACTTTTACTTGTAAATAGTATGGCGGCAATCCAGGTAAATCCAATAAATTTAGAAATTCGACTGGATAATTTACAACATCATCTTGATGGATAATTGTACCAATCGACCTATACGCAACCATTTCTCCCGTGAGGGAAAAATAGATGCGTCTATCTCATTGACATCTTTATTTGTTTCGGCCAAAGTTGCTCTTTCCCTCAACCAGTCATGGTTTCTATAATTTTGTACAAAATTTGGAATCACACTACGAATCAAGTATTCCTTCGATGACACAAAAGTGCACACATTATTTGGAAGCGTTATAAAGCCATAATTGTCAACCGGATGTATGCCATTACCAATGACTAACAGTTGTCTGGAAAAAAATCTGCTGAAGCATCGTTTTGCAATTGAACACGTACATTTGTAGTCAATCTAAGGGTTTTCACAGAGAGCCACAAATTAGATGTTTTCAAATGCGTATTAATTTCATCAGCAGTAGTTTCTTGTTTGACTACAGGCAATGTTTGTCTGAAATCACCTGCTAACAATATCAATGCACCACTAAACAATCGAATATCTCCACGAATATCTTTTAACGTGCGATTAAGCGCTTCCAGTGACTTCTTGTTGGCCAAAGTACACTCATCCCATACAATAAGAGAGCATTGCTACATCACTCTCGCCATAGCAGATCTTTTTGAAATGTTGCATATAGGATTATCGTCAGCCTGCATGTTCAAGGGCAACTTAAGGGCAGAGTGCGCCGTGCGACCACCATCGAAGATGTGGCAGCGATGCCAGACGAAGCCAGATCCAATATACTTTGTCCTCGAATGGTAGCCAAAATAACCGAAATGACAAACGGTACCTCCAGCTGCTTCCAAAAAATAAGTCTACCATGTTGTTCTTCGATAGCCCGCAATATTTGGTCGTAAACCGTTCTTTGATTGTTATTTAACCTTGGCTCATTGTTTTGCACAAAAGAATTAAGTTCGGCACCATTATACTGTTGACTGTCGCTCCAGTTCATTGTTGGAGCTGTCATACCTAATTGAGCTAATGCTTTTGCTTGTCATTATCAAGCAAAAGGTCTTTAATAGCGATCAATGCTTCGTTGTAAATTTCCGGCGTATAGTCCTGGTTTATATCACCCCCGTTTGACGGCCCAATGATTTTGATGTTTTAACCACAATACAGTCGGCTTTTTCTGGACTGCACGTGGCTATAATAATTGCGAAAAGTGTCCGAATTTGATGTGGACTTGATGACAACGAACATATATTATCAACTATCGCAAATAAAAACACTTGATTATTAGGATGAACTGTATAAATTCGTCCTATCGCATCTGAGTGAAACAATTCTGGCTGACCATGAACGACTTCTCCGCGTCTTCGCCTTTGAAAAACTTTTGACAAATTATTCCACGTATAAAATTCGGGTACTTCAGCGTAAAGCAATGTTTTCGCAAAATCATCTGCTTGACACAACGCAAAAATGCAGTTAAAGTTGTTGCTGGTGGATGCGCAGCTCTTCGAATTGCATTTCCGGGTGTGAAAAAACGCGTTGACCGTTTTCAAGATGAACAGCTAAATGAATAATAATAATAATAATAATTTATTTACTTATTTCCTATTGCGACAAGAAAGTTTCTTATAAATTAATGCACTAGTCACAAAACATGAAACGTGAAAGAAAATAATTCTTTTGTTTGGGTGTGAGTCGATATGATTAACCTACTTAGCCTATTTATTTATATTTTTTATGTTAATTTTTGATTTTTTTATTTATTATACCCGTACTCGAAGAGTAATAGGGTATATTGTATTTGTGGTAAAAGTGGATGTGTGTAACACACAGAAGGAGGCGTTTCCGACCCCATAAAGTATATATATTCTTGATCAGCATCAATAGCAGAGTCGATATAGCCATGTCTGTCCGTCCGTCTGTCCGTCTGTCCGTCTGTCCGTCTGTCCGTCCGTCTTGTTTTTCACTCATTGCACGAAGGCTATTAGAGCTAGACCAATCAAATTTTTTTCCAGACTGATGTGATATCTCACTCCTAGAAAAGCGTTTCAAAAATTTCGCCCCGCCCACTTGCGCCCCCACAAAGGGCGCACATCTGTGGCGTCCACAATTTTAAAGATAGCAGAAAACGAAAAATGCAGAATCATAGAGACAGCCTATATCTATCAGGGGCCCAAATCTGAATCGGATCGGATCATTAATATAGCCACAATAGAGGCAAATATACGAAAAAAACTTCGCTCCATCCCTTTCGCACTCACACAAAATCGAGTCGATTTGGTTTTTTGTATTTTGTGTCGCCTGGATCTCAGAGACTATAAGAGCTAGAGCAACCAAACTTTTGGCCAAGACTCCTGTGATACCAAACCTGAACAAGTGTATTTCAAAATTTCGCCCCGCCCCCTTCCGCCCCCAAAAGACGAAAGTCCACAATTTTGAAGATAGAAAAAAACGAAAAATGCAGTATTGTAGATAATGACCATATCTACCAGATTCCCGAATTTGGTTCAGATCGGATCATTATTGTAGCCACAATGATCAAATGAATTTTCAGCAGCGAGTCGCCTCCCCCTTGCCCTACGACACAAAAATATACATTTTATTAGGGTTGATGGCAGCAGCGCTGCGGAAGCTCTCTCACACGCACACTTACGCTCAAACATGCTGCCTCGTGCAGTGTACGTGTGTTGTTGTGAGAACTGATGTAGATGATGTAGATGTAGATGTCGATGACAGATGTAGCAAAAAAATGTAAAATGTAAAAAAATGATAAAAACATTTTAAAATTCCACATAAATCACATGTGTACTGACTGAGTACGGGTATAAAAGTAGAGTCGCGTTCGAAGCGACTCCGTACGTTCTTTCTCGTTTAATTTGTAGTTTTATTATATTTATTTTACTATTACTGTTTTTATTATTTTTACTTATATTACTATTAATTGTTTTTAAGTATAAATTTAATTTTTCCCTATATTGCGATGCACTACTAATTATACCCGTACTCGAAGAGTAATAGGGTATATTGTATTTGTGGTAAAAGTGGATGTGTGTAAAACACACAGAAGGAGGCGTTTCCGACCCCATAAAAGTATATATATTCTTGATCAGCATCAATAGCCGAGTCAATATAGCCATGTCTGTCCGTCCGTCTGTCCGTCTGTCCGTCCGTCTTGTTTTTCACTCATTGCACGAAGGCTATTAGAGCTAGACCAATCAAATTTTTTTTTCCAGACTGATGTGATATCTCACTCCTAGAAAAGCGTTTCAAAATTTCGCCCCGCCCACTTGCGCCCCCACAAAGGGCGCACATCTGTGGCGTCCACAATTTTAAAGATAGCAGAAAACGAAAAATGCAGAATCATAGAGACAGCCTATATCTATCAGGGGCCCAAATCTGAATCGGATCGGATCATTAATATAGCCACAATAGAGGCAAATATACGAAAAAACTTCGCTCCATCCCTTTCGCACTCACACAAAATCGAGTCGATTTGGTTTTTTGTATTTTGTGTCGCCTGGATCTCAGAGACTATAAGAGCTAGAGCAACCAAACTTTTGGCCAAGACTCCTGTGATACCAAACCTGAACAAGTGTATTTCAAAATTTCGCCCCGCCCCCTTCCGCCCCCAAAAAGACGAAAGTCCACAATTTTGAAGATAGGAAAAACGAAAAATGCAGTATTGTAGATAATGACCATATCTACCAGATTCCCGAATTTGGTTCAGATCGGATCATTATTGTAGCCACAATGATCAAATGAATTTTCAGCAGCGAGTCGCCTCCCCCCTTGCCCTACGACACAAAATATACATTTTTATTAGGGTTGATGGCAGCAGCGGCTCTCTCACACGCACACTTACGCTCAAACATGCTGCCTCGTGCAGTGTACGTGTGTTGTTGTGAGAACTGATGTAGATGATGTAGATGTAGATGTCGATGACAGATGTAGCAAAAAAAATGTAAAATGTAAAAATGATAAAACATTTTAAAATTCCACATAAATCACATGTGTACTGACTGAGTACGGGTATAAAAAGTAGAGTCGCGTTCGAAGCGACTCCGTACGTTCTTTCTCGTTTAATTTGTAGTTTTATTATATTTATTTTACTATTACTGTTTTTTATTATTTTTACTTATATTACTATTAATTGTTTTTTAAGTATAAATTTAATTTTTCCCTATATTGCGATGCACTACTAATTATACCCGTACTCGAAGAGTAATAGGGTATATTGTATTTGTGGTAAAAGTGGATGTGTGTAACACACAGAAGGAGGCGTTTCCGACCCCATAAAGTATATATATTCTTGATCAGCATCAATAGCCGAGTCAATATAGCCATGTCTGTCCGTCCGTCTGTCCGTCTGTCCGTCCGTCTTGTTTTTCACTCATTGCACGAAGGCTATTAGAGCTAGACCAATCAAATTTTTTTTTCCAGACTGATGTGATATCTCACTCCTAGAAAAGTGTTTTGAAATTTCGCCCCGCCCACTTGCGCCCCCACAAAGGGCGCACATCTGTGGCGTCCACAATTTTAAAGATAGCAGAAAAACGAAAAATGCAGAATCATAGAGACAGCCTATATCTATCAGGGGCCCAAATCTGATTCGGATCGGATCATTAACATAGCCACAATAGACAAAAAAACATACGCAAAAAAACTTCGCTCCATCCCTTTCGCACTCACACAAAATCGAGTCGATTTGGTTTTTGTATTTTGTGTCGCCTGGATCTCAGAGACTATAAGAGCTAGAGCAACCAAACTTTTGGCCAAGACTCCTGTGATACCAAACCTGAACAAGTGTATTTCACAATTTTGCCCCGCCCCTTCCGCCCCCACAAAAGACGAAAATCCACAATTTTGAAGATAGAAAAAACTAAAAATGCAGTATTGTAGGAAATGACCATATCTACCAGATTCCCGAATTTGGTTCAGATCGGATCATTATTGTAGCCACAATGATCAAATGAATTTTCAGCAGCGGGAATACCCCGCGGTTGTGTTTCCCCTCGCCCGATTGCTGCGTAAGTCATTTATTGGGGTTGATTGTCGCAGCAGATTCTCTCACACACACACTCACGCTCAAACATGCTGCCTCGTGCAGTGTACGTGTGTTGTTGTGAGAACTGATGTAGATGATGTAGATGTAGATGTCGATGACAGATGTAGCAAAAAATGTAAAATGTAAAAATTATAAAAACATTTTTAAAATTCCACATAAATCACATGTGTACTGACTGAGTACGGGTATAAAAGTAGAGTCGCGTTCGAAGCGACTCCGTACGTTCTTTCTCGTTTTCTTTAGGTTTTGTGGTAGCTGATTCCACAGACGAATAGCATGTATAAAAAATTGCCGCTCGGAACAGCCAAGCTTGTAACGAATATTAATAATATTGTTGGTTCTTGCAGACACACCAAAGAGCAGCTTTTCATATAAATACCTCGGTTCTCTTGTATAAACGATTTTATGCAACATTATTAAAGTTCTGTAGTCTTTCCAAGTTTCAAACTTCATCTGATTGATGCTGTCAGCCAAACTGGATATGTGTTCACCCCTCTTAACATTGAAGACATATCTAGCTACATTATTGTATGCCACTTTTAGTCTGTGCTGAGATGCCCTATCACAATTTCCAAAAATTTCAATACCATAACACAGCGTGGGTATAAGATATGTTTTGGCTATTAAGAGTCTGAGTTGTTTTGGCAAAAATTGCTGAGTCAAGGAAAGTTGTCTTATTATACCATACGTTTTACCGGCTGCCTTGGTTAGTTGGTCACTCCAGGACAATGTCTTGTTTATGGTGATTCCAAGATTAACAGCCTGATCCACATATTCAATTAGCGTGTTATTTATTGATAATTTAGGCAGATTTTCCGTGCTCAGCAACCTTTTATATATAATAATACATTTAGATTTGACAGGGTTTAGCGACAATCCATTACAGTTGACCCATTTACTAACGTTCGACAGTTCAACATTACACAACAATACACACTCATTTATTCTGCTTAACGGACAACTAACATACATTTGGACATCATCGGCATACATTTGGACTTTACACTTGGATAACGAACCAGGGAGATCATTAACATATAGGGTGAAGAGGAGTGGACCAAGGATTGAACCTTGGGGTACTCCGCGTCTCACAGGTAGAAATGTTGATATTTCACTGTCAGTTTTCACAGCTTGGCTTCTTCCATGCAGATAGGACGATATTAGTTTTACTGCAGTGTTAGTAAAATTAAAGAATTTGTTTAACTTAGTACATAGGATATTGTGGTCTACCGTGTCAAAAGCTTTACTAAAGTCCAAGAGTGTCAGAAATGTAACCTTACTATCATCAAGTTCCTATCTAATGTTTTCTGTGACATCTAAAATGGCAGTAGTACAGCTTCGGAATTTACGGAAGCCGGATTGTTTATTGCACAATAACGAATGTTGTACTAGGTAATTATTGATTTGTTGTGCCATGAGATTTTCGAGTACCTTTGATAGGTAGGGTAGGATAGATATTGGCCTGTAGTCATTTTTGCCTTTGGTATTGGAATTACTTTGGCCAATTTCCACTGATCTGGGAAACTTGTTGTTGTAAGCGCTGTGTTGTATATATGAGTTACATGATTGATTATCCTAGGCAAAATCATTTTAATAAATTTGGGATGCTGATTATCCATACCAACAGCATTTGACTTAATTTTAAGGGCGGAACTCAGGACATCACAGGGAGTTACGCACATAAAACTAAAGCTATTATCACAGTCAGTATTTGTTACGGCGTCAATGTAAGGGTTAGTCATGATTTCAGGTACGGTCGATTGCACAAATTTTCTGTTCAGTTCGTTGGCATCAGCAGTAATTTTAGGGAAGCTTTCAGGTTTCCTATGCCAAGATTTTTAAGCTCACCCCATCTTTGCTTAGTTGATATGGCGCTTTAGCTTTAATTACAGTTGGATGGCTATCATGGATCGGAAACTGATGTATCTGCCCATTTGAAATTGAGTGATTTCATCGGTAACATTAGCAATTGCTCCAAAAACAGCCATATCACTTCCTTTGTGGATGTACTTGCAAATTTATTTAATTAGTTGAACTGAATTGCAGAGATCTCTATGTGCACTTTATAAATCTTTGATAATAACGGGGAATATGGCACAACCTAACGATTATCAATTTCCAATTTTTGATTTTGAACTCTCAAACTTACCGAATGGCCATTATCTTCAGTTGAGTTGATCGACGCCGATATTCGGGATATCCATCGTTGCCCGTCACTGTATCGGAGACCAATTTTTTTGGTGAATTACATGGTGAATTCCAATTCAACGCACCTCATGGACCGTGAATCATATTTTTGGTGACCACTTCAAACAATTCAGGATCCACTGTCCGATCTAGAATTTCGGCCGAAATCACATCGTCAATTTGATTAGGCCTTATTTTTTCAATCAGCCAAATCAAAATATGCGCAAGAGGCAAACCCCGTTTCTGTCATTCAATTAAATACCTTCAACATTGAACAGACCCAAATGCACCCTGTTTGGCAATTAAATCCATGATTGATTTAATTTAAATTTTTGTATAAAAACACTTGCTAAAATATCATGGCGATCTTTTGATGTTTTCTGGTACTCATTGAGCTTTGAGGTGGCTCAGAGGGGGCCTAGCTGAGGCCACCGGACGGGTCGCGGATAGCGAACGGCCTACTGGGTAGGTTAGCTGTGAATAAGCGGGCATCCCAAAGAAATTCAACTCAGTTGAGTCTGAGGGAGAGTACCGAAAATAAGCAGTCCGGACAGCCAGCGGGTGTTCGCGACGCAGCAACACTGACGATGCGCTTGTGGTGCCGCTTCCTTTAAGTAGCTCACACACTTCCCTTCCCTTCACACTACTTACCCACATTCCAACCCCCCACACTCCCCTCACACCGGGCCGGACTAAGTGTGTCACACGGACCGTGCCGAGAGTCAGCCTGCCTGGGGGCCCGGTATAAAAACTAGCCCTGTCGTTAACGGTTTGCTCAGGGACTTGGCTGCCCCCTGTTCTAAGTATGCTGTAACGAACCGTTACATTTACACTCACCATATTATACCATATGTAATACTTTATAAGACCCAATACAGAACACAAAAACACCATACCACATTTTGTAACAACACAAACACCATACATCTGACACTGTACAATTTCCAAGTCCCACGCGCCGATCGATTTCTGCCGAATCGACACACGCGCCATAATTTCCACAAGAGTTACCCAACTCCAGTTTCCCCGCCGAGTTACACAACTCCACGCAGGTCATTCCTCGGTACGACCGAGCCAATGACCACAGCCTAGACTCAGCTCATTTCTCGGTGCATCCGAGGCAATGACCGGGTCGGTGGCACGCGCTGGAGAACCCGACACCAACCCAGCCCCCAGACTTGCGGACTCAGCACTCGAGATCGGGCTTAAATAGCCCGAGCCCTCGATCAATCAGGGCAGTCCATCGCCTATCATAAGCCAAAACGGCAGTCCATCGCCTATCCTAAAACACGGCAGTCCATCGCCTATTCTAAGTCGCGTCACCTCCGCGAACACTATACACGAAACCACTACACGACACAAGAAAAGACACAGAACACAAATAAAACCAGTTAAATAATATCAAAACCAAAACTCACGAAGTGTCATCATTTCTTCGCCGAGCGCGAACATAAACAAATCAGGTGACACAACAAGCCATATTATCGCATACACCAAAATTCAGGTGTCAGCGTTTTCCTTTCATCGCCAAGTGCGATCGCCCAAAAGCACCTACACGGTAACAAGACTCCACGCCCGCTCCACTTTCGGTCTCACGGCCAAGCCCTACCCTAAAGTTCCAGCAATACTACAAAATTTCTTGTAGAGAACCCTGGACAGACTGAGCTTACCTCAGTCTGAAATAAGGTATCATTACAAGTGGCGCCCGAGCAGGGACTTTCGGAAACTTTAAAGAGATTTCAAAGCCAACCTTCTGGCAACTTTAAGGAAACTTAAAGAGAAACCTTAACACGAGGCTACGTGGATTAAAGACCCACGGCCATCGAGACAGAATATAAGAGCTAATCGTAGAAGTCCGGTAAAACAAATTCGCCACCCGAATCCAGTCGCGAGTGCCGGGAAAGTAAAACGCAGTGATCAAGTGAAAAGTGCCCAAAACAACACAACGAAAAATCACCATGGAAGCCTACGAAGACGACGCGAGCATTGATTTCCACACCAGCGAGCCAGTCGCCAATCCAGGCGTCAGCATCGGCTGGATCTACAAGCGCCGCCGAGATGAGCTGGAGGCCTTCGCCAAGGAATTCGAATTTGACACCGAAGGAACTGTTGAAGAGTTGCGCAAGAACTTTGCCATACTAGTCGCCGGACCACTCCCGCCGGGTGCCTGGACTCGCTTGGCAGAACTCGAGAGACAATACGCAAGACCAGCAGGACGCTCCAAGTCCCCGTTGCCCACTACTCCAGGACCATCAGGCACCGGAAGATGGGACCCCAAAGCCAGCTTGCATGTCCCCGCAGCCCCAGAGCCCGCGCCGCGACCACCAGCGGTCACAGCCGCCGATCTTCCAAGGCCACCCACCATGGAAACCTCCCGTGCGCCCACACAGCGAATCATACCGTCGATTGACGCACCCATAATCGGGCCCGACTATAACCACGTCGCACGCACAGCGGAACGCATCCGCGGATGGGGCATCCAGTTCAACGGAGAAGATGACCCACTATCGTTTCTGGAACTACTCGAGGAACGCGCACGCGCCTACGGAGTGGACACCAACCAACTGCCACGGAGCATGGCCGAACTACTCACCGACCGAGCCAGTCGCTGGCACCGTACCAGCCAACTACAGGGTAGTTCCTGGGCATATTTCCGCCAGGAGTTTTTTGACGTATTTTCTGCCGCCAAGGTATTTCGAACAATTGAGGACCAGATCCGAGGCCGCAAGCAAGCGGTGGGAGAACCATTCAAAGACTATCTCATCGAGATACGGCTACTCATGCACCATGCCGAGTACGACCTAGTTAAGGAGCTCTATAGGATCTACGACAACGCCCTGCCAGGACTCCAACTGTACGTGCGACGAGACGAACTGGAAAGTTTGTCACAGCTAACCCGATTAGCGGCAGAGTACGAGCTTATTCGTAAACACGCAACGACTCCCGTACCCAAGCGAATCCCACCAAGATACACCAGGCCGGCAAGACACCCAGACCGCAGAGAAGGTGAGTCCTACCGTACCCCCTTTCGGAGACCCCATTGGGATTCAGCCGACACACCGCGCAGACAGTCATCGAATCAAAATAATGCAACGAACCACGACGTCGCCCATCGAATGATCACCACCCCCATTGCCAACCCACGCGCAGCCTGTCGCCGATGTGGTCAAGCTGGACACGCCGCCTACGACTGCACCAACGCTTCGATCCTATTCTGCTGGGGAATGTGGAAAGCGCGGCACTCGAACCGTCGACTGCTGCCGCCGAGCCACGTCGGGAAACGACACGCGTCCTCAACTGACCCGGGATCAGCCGAGAACGACGCCTCCACAGACCCGCGACTAAGCAACCCACTACACGTGAACGACGGCCGAATAGTGGCGACAGTAACAATAGGGAGGACAAACAACGGAGGCCACCATCGACACCGGGGCATCCCGAAGTTTCGTCAGCGACAACCTGGCCCGACAACTAAACAACAACTCCAACCTGCAAGATGCATGCGTCCGCATACGCCTGGCTGACGGCTCAGTCAGAGAGATCACACAAGTTCTACTGGCGCACATAAAGCTGGATCAACGAGAGGCCCAAATCCCACTCCTAGTCCTCCCTAACATGCTGGAGCAAGTTATAGTCGGCATGGACTTCCTATGTGCCATCGAAACGACGATCCAATGCGGCACCACGCTGCTAAAACTACAAGATCGCCACCTCACGCCAACGCCACCGTCAGTTCAATCCAACCACGTACAAGTCACCGAACCCAGCACCAAGAAATCTAGGTCAACAGCGAACACATTTCCCCGACCTACCACAAAGAATACGGCCCCCAATATCACAACGAAGAATACGACACCGAAACCAACCACAGCGAACACACGTCCCCGACCTACCCCAAAGAAGACGGCACCCAATAATGCAACGAAGAATACGACACCGAAACCAACCACAGCGAAAGCGAAGAACCGGCCCACAACGGAAAACACGAATCCGAAACAAGCACCGGTAAACTGCAACCAAGCAAACGGGGAAAACGAATCCCACGGCCACTACGGAGCACCCGCGTCCTAAGCCAAACCCAGGGAACACACATCCCAAACACCCCACGAGGATCTCACACACGAGACAAGAATCAACACACTTGAACCAGGCGCTCGACACACAGGAAGCCCAGGATCAAAACAAACTACGGGGCACACGCATCCCGAACCTACCACAAGGATCTCACACACGAGACAAACCCCAACGAACTGGAACCAGCTCGACACAGGAAGCCCAGGTCCAAGTTCAGCCACCGCGCACCCATGCACCCTACCCTCAATGGAGAAGGTGAACCCACGGACACCCTCAGAGACGGCAACCAGCCCCGAACAACGACAACGACAACGGCAGCAACAGTGCAACAACCAAACCACGAGGGAAACAGCCACGCAAATCCCTTGCTGGTCGGGTCCAATCATCGAACTAATATCCACAGAACCTCTCCACTCGGAACCGGAATCTAGCCCGATGACACCCCGAAACACCCACCGCAGCCCTGTCGTACCCACGGCCGACGCCACACCGATTTTCGCCAACCCACTGGAGTACCTTCCGCGTACTGACGTGCCCACTAGCGCCATGCACCACGCCATGCCTAGCACCACGCCCGAAATCTTCGTCGCCCAAACAAGTCGTTGCTGCGAAAACAGAGTCGTCACTGAGACCCGCCTGGCCATACGTAGATCTGGAGACATTACCCCCAGATATACCGCCAGACCCACGAAGCTACGCCACTCACGGCCAACGCTACCCCGATCGTCGCCCACATAAGCGACTACCCACGTAGGATCGAACACCCCAGCGCGTTCGACACAACCATCCTCCCAGAAGACCCAGGCCAGCCACAGGACCCCGACACCCCCGATCTCACCGACCCCGACCCAGAACTGATCTCCGATCCCTGGCCGCCGGACATAGCGCCACAGATCCAAGAATTTCTGGACACAGAACTTCCAAAGTTCAATAATCTCCACGGGACCTCCAACATCGCAGAGCACACCATCGTCATGAGGGATAATCGACCCATCAAACAGAGGTACTACCCAAAGAACCCAGCCATGAGGCGGATTATCGACGAGCAGGCCGACCAATTGATCCAAGAAGGTCTCATCGAACCCTCACGAAGCCCGCACAGCGCCCCAATCGTACTCGTACGTAAAAAGAACGGCAAATGGCGCATGTGCGTTGACTACCGACAACTCAACACTCACTCTATTCCTGACGCATACCCACTGCCCAGAATCAACTACATCTTGGAGCGCCTACAGAACGCACGCTTCATAACCACCCTCGATCTAAAAAACGGATACTGGCAAATACCCATGGCCAACGGAAGCAGAGAAGCCACCGCCTTCACGGTCCCCGGCAGAGGTCTCTATCAATGGAAAGTGATGCCCTTCGGATTACATTCTGCACCAGCAACATTCCAACGGGCCCTTGATACCGTGATCGGAGCCGACATGGAACCCTACGCATTCGCCTATTTAGACGACATTGTCGTCGTCGGACGAGACTTCAGGACCACCTACACAACCTGGCAATAGTCCCTCTCGCCTTCGAAAAGCGAACCTGCGGATAAACGCGGAAAAGTGCACATTTTTCCAAAACCGGATCAAATATCTTGGTCACGTCATCAGCGAAGAAGGTATCCACACAGACCCCGACAAGATTGCTGCCGTCAAAGAACTCAAGCCACCCACGAACCTAAAAAGAACTACGTCAGTGCATCGGAATGGCATCCTGGTACCGAAGATTCGTGCCAAACTTTGCTACAGTAGTCCAACCAATGTCTCAGCTACTCAAGAAGGGACAAACATGGACATGGACCGCAGATCAACAAGCGGCCTTCGACCAACTAAAGGAACTACTCACGACCGCTCCTGTACTTGCTTTGCCCCGATTTCAACGTCAAGTTCTCACTACAAACCGATGCGAGTAACCTCGGCATAGGCGCCGTACTCACGCAAGAGATCAAAGGAAAGGAACGCGTCATCGCCTATGTCAGCCGACGCTTGAACCAGGCCGAAGGAAACTACACCGCTACAGACAAGGAATGCCTCGCCGTCATTTGGGCAATCCGAAAACTACGCTGCTACCTAGAGGGATGCCGGTTCGACGTTATAACAGACCATCTCGCGCTGAAATGGCTAAATACTCTGGAAAGCCCCTACGGAAGAATAGCGAGATGGGCGCTCGAACTCCAACAGTATCAGTACGACGTCCACTATAGACCAGGGGAAACAAAACGTGGTTGCCGATGCCCTGTCCCGACAACCCTTGGAGACGCTAGCAAGAATCAAAGAGGACGCAACATCTTGCCCCTGGCTCACACGAAGGATTCAGCAAACCAAAGAAGAACCCGATAAATACCCCGACTACGTTTTCGAAAATGGAGAACTCTACAGACATCTGGGCCACGGAGCCGACGATCACGACCATGGCTGAGGAAGCAAACGACACCAGCGATCACAACGACCCCCTGACGACGGAAAAACCACCAATAGAAACGCCAAAACACGTTGGCCAGAAACTTTGCCGACCCAGGAGTAACCAAAGCGGCCAATTGCAACCCCACCCGGAAGAAAGGGGGTGTAACGAACCGTTACATTTACACTCACCATATTATACCATATGTAATACTTTATAAGACCCAATACAGAACACAAAACACCATACCACATTTTGTAACAACACAAACACCATACATCTGACACTGTACAATTTCCAAGTCCCACGCGCCGATCGATTTCTGCCGAATCGACACACGCGCCATAATTTCCACAAGAGTTACCCAACTCCAGTTTCCCCGCCGAGTTACACAACTCCACGCAGGTCATTCCTCGGTACGACCGAGCCAATGACCACAGCCTAGACTCAGCTCATTTTCTCGGTGCATCCGAGGCAATGACCGGGTCGGTGGCACGCGCTGGAGAACCCGACACCAACCCAGCCCCCAGACTTGCGGACTCAGCACTCGAGATCGGGCCTTAAATAGCCCGGAGAGCCCTCGATCAATCAGGGCAGTCCATCGCCTATCATAAGCCAAAACGGCAGTCCATCGCCTATCCTAAAACACGGCAGTCCATCGCCTATTCTAAGTCGCGTCACCTCCGCGAACACTATACACGAAACCACTACACGACACAAGAAAAGACACAGAACACAAATAAAACCAGTTAAATAATATCAAAACCAAAACTCACGAAGTGTCATCATTTCTTCGCCGAGCGCGAACATAAACAAATCAGGTGACACAACAAGCCATATTATCGCATACACCAAAATTCAGGTGTCAGCGTTTTCCTTTCATCGCCAAGTGCGATCGCCCAAAAGCACCTACACGGTAACAAGACTCCACGCCCGCTCCACTTTCGGTCTCACGGCCAAGCCCTACCCTAAAGTTCCAGCAATACTACAAAATTTCTTGTAGAGAACCCTGGACAGACTGAGCTTACCTCAGTGTGAAATAAGGTATCATTGTAATGCCTTATCCGGGCAACGCGAATCTCTGCCCGGACGGACCTTTCCCCTTCTTTGCATCTCGTGGGATCAGAATGGAAGACTTAAAAAAAATATAAAAAAAATGAGCATGGCACTCCCCAATTGCCAACTGGGAGCAAACCCAAACAGGGAAAGGCAGCGGCCCAAAGGCCTGGCCTAACCCGCAATACAGCAGGAAAATCCTGCTCGGCGACAGGCGCTGGGGCGAACCCTAAGGGGTCCCATCCCAGTTTGTGGGTGGGTGGCGAATCGACCCCCAAAACCAACACCTTGGCAGAACGGCAATGCATTCCTGCGGCTGCTCTGCCTGCTGGTAAGGTGGCAGGGGTCGAGTCTCCATCGACCAGTGCTCAAGCCCAAAGATATACATATGCCAAAAGACGGAGTGCTGGCAACATCCTCCGTAGGCAGAGCGCCACGATGACGTCCAGCCCATCGGACCAGTGGCTCAAGAAGGTTGAGTGGGCTTCTAGGGTGCTCCCCAACTTCGGCAAGGGAGGCGCCGAAGAAGGAGGCCCCTCAACCAAAGAGGCAGCGCTCGCAGGAGACTCCGGGGACCGCCCCGAAACGCTCCAGGGTGCTGCCGAATAACTCATTCGCGACGATTGCCAAGGAGAGGACGCTTATCGGCGTCCTCGACAAAGGCGCTGCCTTTGGTTGGGGATGAGAGAATCCCCAAGCCGACCGCTGCTTCGAGCTGCTGGATTCGGAGCCCGGCCCTTCACCAGTCTGCAAAGACTTGTGGTGGTACCAGGGCACAATAAAAATCATAGCCTGTGAAGACGCGCGATCCGTCCAGCTCTACAAAGTAGCGGTAGCGCAAGTCGGTGTGGTCTACCCAGGGACGAAGCTGGTCGCTGTTGACTGAAGCGAGGTGCCCAGTAGACCCAGGGCGAGAGTATGGGTGCCTGCCTCCTTCAAGGAGCCAGACCGCATCCTTAAGATGTTGCAGCGATGCAACCACGCCTTCCGTCCTCGGACTGGAAGGTAGTGAAGGTGGACAGGACGACAGGCCCCACAAACCAAGCGGTGGTCGTCCTTAACAAGGAGTCGCTGGCCCCGATAGAGGCAGCTAGAGGAGAGCTGAACTTTGGCTTCAGCTCAGTCACCATAAAGGTGTACAAGTCGGATGCAGCGGCCGAGGCGCGTCCTGTTGACAACCCAGTCGAGCATGACGCTGCCTCAGAGATCGAAGCACCCGACTGCGAGCTGGAGCCGGAGCTGGACGGCTACTCCTCAGATACCATGCTGATGCAGGACTTCGAGGCCATGTGTCGGGAGGACGCTGATATCGTCGACGAAACCGACACCGACATTACAGTGGTGGGGAAACATGATGATGTCCCTACGGGTGCTTCAAATCAATCTCCACCACTGTACAGCAGCAGCAGCTGCCCTAATATTCCGCTTGGAGCGGAGACAACACGGCAGTTAGCCTAGAGCTGCAAGGGACACACCTAAAGTTGGTGTCGTCCACATGGCGCACGAGGAAAGAGATCCTCCAGGAGAACTGTTAAGCGCGCTAACCAGCGACAGCGAAAGTTCGGATATAGGCCTTTTAATAGACTGCAATGCCAACGCTCACCACACACAATGGGAGAGCTCGGACACAAATGCAAGGGGTGAGTCACTATTAAGCTTTATCCTTGACTACAATATGGTAATTTGTAATCGGGGTAACGACCCCACATTCATTATGAAGAACCGACAGGAGGTCATTGACCTCACTCTAGTGTCTCACACAATGTCAGACCTAATCGAGAGTTGGAAAGTCCTAGAGGAACATTCCTTCTCTGACCACAGGTACATCGAGACAATAATGAGACTCGAGTGCCCAAAACCAATTGTCTACATCAATCCTAGTAAAGCCAACTGGGATAGATATAGTAAAAAATGGAGGAACTGTTCCCCATCACGGCACCACGGTGCCCGGACACTCAAGATGACTTAAATCGCCTAGTGGACACATTAACGGAATCATGCAACAAGTCATTCAAGGCAGCATACCCCGCAACAAAACCGAGAGGGAAAAAGAAACCCCCATGGTGCTCAAAACAAATAGATATCCTACGCAGGAGAAGGGGGGGGGGGGCTGTAAAGTGGTGGCATACGCGGATGACGTTGCTTTTAATATTCTCGAAAATTCCCTCAAACACTCTACGACCTAATGTCTGCAAAGCTCGCGAAATTGTCAGACTGGACAAAATCGCGCGGACTAGGAGTAAATCCCTCGAAAACGGAACTTGTATCATTTTCTCGTAAATACAAGATTCCGCCCCTTAACCCTCCAATGCTTAACGAATGCAAGCTATCCTTCAGCGATAGTGCTAGTTACCTGGGGTTGGTAATTGACAGCAAGCTCAACTGGAACCAAAACATTAAAGAAAGAGAAAGAGGCTACGATAGCCCTCTACACCTGCAAGAAAGCCATTGGTCTAAGGTGGGGCATTACCCCAAGTATAGTCCAATGGATATATCTAGCAATAGTTAGACCAATTCTACTCTGCGGAGTCACGGTGTGGTGGCCGGGCCTATCAAAAAAGTCCATCAACAAAATGCTCGGCAAGGTACAAAAAACTGCCGCACTCTGCATCAGTGGAGCACTTCGCACCACACCGAATGATGCTCCAAACGCTGTCCTGTGCCTCCAGAGTCCTGACCTCGCAGGTAAGGCTCAGGCACTAATGGCAGCAATTCGTCTTAGAGACTCTGACCAATGGGTACCACAAAATATGGGACACTCATCCATTCTAAACGACAACAGCAACGTCCCAACAAAAACGGACTACTGCATTCCGAGGAGTATACTGAAACTCCCTTTGAAATAAATATTCCCTCACCGTGATAGCTGGCTTGAGGGAACTCCGGGTCCTGGTGGAGCCACTCAAATCTTCACGGATGGCTCCAAAATGGACAACAAAGTAGGAGGAGGTATCTACTCCGAGCAACTAAACATAAGGCACTCCTTCAGGCATCCGGATCACTGCAGTGTCTTCCAAGCGGAAGTCACAGCGGTCTGGAAAGCTCTGATTTGCATCAAACAGCTGCCTTTTCGGCAACCCACATAAACATCTACAGTGATAGCCAAGCTGCGATCAAATCACTAAATGCGATTACATCGAACTCGGCCACCGTAGCAAAATGCCGCAAATTTCTTCAAAGAGATGGCTCAGCAATTTGCTATTAGCCTGATATGGGTCCCGGGTCACCAGGGACATTGAAGGTTACTGCATAGCAGATTAACTGGCCAGAGCTGGCACTACTACCTCATTTCTCCACGACAAAGAGGATTCATGTATGCCTATGGCCACCTGCAAGCTCATCATAAAAGGAGCAATTCATGCGACTAGACGACAGTCGGTGGCAAAACACACCACGATGCCGCATCACGCGACAAACGTGGCCCACTATAAACAAGAAGCGCACCTCCCGAGCCCTGTAAGCTAAACAGAACGAGAAAAAGAACGTACGGAGTCGCTTCGAACGCGACTCTACTTTTTATACCCGTACTCAGTCAGTACACATGTGATTTATGTGGAATTTTAAAATGTTTTATCAGTTTTACATTTTACATTTTTGCTACATCTGTCATCGACATCTACATCTACATCAGTTCTCACAACAACACACGTACACCGCACGAGGCAGCATGTTTTGAGCGTGCCTGTGTGCGTGTTTGAGAAGCTGCAGCAACAATCAACCCCAATAATTGACTTATGCTGCAAGAGGAGAGGGGGATTGCTGCTGAAAATTCATTTGATCATTGTGGCTACAATAATGATCCGATCTGAACAGCGCGTTAGATCTGGTAGATATGGTCATTTACTACGATACTGCATTTTTTTTTTTTTTCTTCAAAATTGTGGATTTTCGTCTTTTTTTGTGAGGGGGCGGAAGGGGGCGGGGCGAAATTTTTGAAATACACTTGTCCAGGTTCGGTATCACAGGAGTCTGGGCAAAAAATTTGGTTGCTCTAGCTCTTATAGTCTCTGAGATCCAGGCGTTCATATTTACGAAAACCAAATCGACTCGATTTTTGTGTGAGTGCGAAAGAGAGGTAGCGAAGTTTTTTCGTATGTTTTAAAGAAAACTATTGTGGCTATATTAATGATCCGATCCGATTCAGATTTTGGCCCCTGATAGATATGGGGGTCTCTATGATTCTGCATTTTAGTTTTGTTATTTTTAAAATTGTGATTTAACAGATGTGCGCCCTTTGTGGGGCGGAAGTGGCGGGGCGAAATTTTGAAACACTTTTCTAGGAGTGAGATATCACATCAGTTTGAAAAAGATTTGGTCCCCTCTAGCTCTTATAGCCTCAGAGCAATGGGCGACAAACAAGACGGACAGACGGACAGACAGCAATTACCACAAATACAATATACCGTTTTATCTCTTCGAGTACGGGTATTAAAAAAGGTGCAGCACTGTTATCTGATCCCTTACGGGACACTGGCTAATAGGAACCCATGCCAGAAGGATGGGAGCCTTATATAATGATTACTGCAGCAACTGTAGAGATGAGGAAGAGGGGAGGAAACAGTGGAGCACCTGTTCTGCTCCTGCCCGGCTCTCAGTAGAAGAACTACAACACTTGGGCTCGCCATTTTCACAGACATATCACTAATGTCCAATATCTATCCTCGAAAAGATAGCGAATTTCATTAGCGCAGCCGGATGGGATAACTGCTGACACGATGTAATCTCACGGCAGGAAGGGCCAATTGATTCAATGGTCCACAACGGGCCGAAGCCGGCCTATGGAGGAGCAGGCCAACTGCGTGGGGCAGCTCAGGCCGAGGACCACCGCCAGCGACGGGCATTTCTCGCGTGGCGAACGGTGAACTCGGCGGGTGAGTCCCCAAATTTGCTGATGGCGTCGCCGTTGCCGAGCAGTCCATCAAGCGTGGTGTCATCCCGGGCATCTATATACGGAGCCGGCGCGAGACCCGGAGGTGTCCGACGCGAGCGACGACAGCGACGTCGTGTTGGTAGCCGTGGAGCCAGCTCCCGCAAGCGCGAGCTGGTCCTCGCGCATACCAGCGAAGAAGACCGGCTCGCGGCGGAGCAGCGCAGTCGGCGCGAGAAAGGGGAGGCGGCGCCCCGACTGCGCCACAGAGGCGGTCGACGCCGCAGGAACGGCCGAGGGAGACGCCGGCAGCGGCAGCGAAGGCAGCAGAACCGCACGGGCGAGGTTTTGTGGGCAGCGGCGAACACAACAACAAAAGCGGGACCGACGCAAACTGAGAGGAGGCCCGACGCGAGGCGGAGCGGAGGCCGACGCGACGAGGAGGTGGCGAACGCGAAGCGGAGCGGCAGAGGCGCGACGAGGGAGGCCCTGGAAGGCGGCGGAGGAGAAGGCGCGGCGTGATGCCTATTCGCGCAGCGCATGAGGCCCATTTCTGCCAGCTGGCGGCCGAGGACGAAAAGAAGGCACAAAAGGAGCACGAGGAGCAGGAGGGGGGAACAAGGAGGAGGCACCACCGGCCCCAAGAATACCTGCGGGTGCGCTAAGGGTGTTGGAGCCCCAGCAGCAGCAAAATAGCAGCAGCAGCAATGCCAGCAGCAGCAGCAAAGCCAGCAGCAGCAGCAAAGCCAGCAGCAGCAGCAAAGCCAGCAGCAGCAGCAGAGGCCGGGTTAGCATCAGAGGTCGCAGCCGCAGAGCCCGCAGCAGCTTTAGGCCGCAGCCGCCGAGCCCGCAGCAGCAGGAGCCACGGCAGGAGGAGGAGCCTAAACCCCATCCGGAGCAGCGGCCGCAGTGGAGCGGGCCAGAGAGCGCGGTGTGTGGGCCGTTCGTGTCGCAAAGCGTGCACACGGCGGGTCCGGAGATGGTCTGGTGTGGCACCACCAGACCATCCACATCACGGGGCATCGGGGCCGGCGCCCCCGGACACGGAAGCGGAGGCCAAGGTGGGAGGAGGACGTTGGGAGGCGAAGTAACCGAGGGACCCGCGGCAAAGGCGAGCGACGGAGGCGGCAACGGAGCCGGCGCAGGTGCCGGAGGCCACGGCGGCGGAGGAGCCGGAGCCGGCGACAGCGGCAACGGAGATGGACGCGGCGGCGGAGGAGCTGGAAGCGGTGACGGTGGTCCCGGCGATGGACGCGGCGGCGTCGGAGGAGCCGGGAAGCAGCGACGGCGGCGGTGGTGACGGCACCGGAGGCAGCGGCAACGGCGATGGACGCGGGGCGGAGGAGCTGGAGCGGGGCCGTTGGTATGGCCCACGCCGGCGGCGAAGACGGAGAGGCCGGGCCTGCTGCGCCAGGCCTCATGCCCCTGAGCCCCGGGCCGAGGTGAGGCGGCCATAAACTACAGAGGCAGCAGTCAATGGAGGAGGAGGGTACCGCAGGAGGCGCTGGCGGTCGGTGGCGAGGCCGGACTGGCCAGAGGCGGTCGTCCGGGCAGTGGAGGGCACCCGCCGCATCGGCCGGCGTGTCAAGCTTCTGGTCCGGGTACAGGGGGTGCGGTACCGGGTGGCGGCGTCCGCCAACAACGTGGAGGTGTCGGTGGAGGCGTAGGCGAGGGTAGGAGGCTAAGAAAAAATGTACATATGTATAAAGGAAATACAATTGAAGTCAATGAAGTGTAAGACTTACAGGGGATTTCACAGGGCGCGGGCTGCGGGAGGTGGTCACCGCGGTTATGGCGTTCCGGGACAAAAAAAATAAAAAAAAAATGAAAATAAAAAAAAGGGAAACACAAAAGAAAACCAACACACACAAAAAAAAAAGGAAAAAAAACACGACCGGCGTGGGTACTACAGGTACCGCAACCGGAAGAGGCGTGAATGGGTGGGTATGGCAGCCCGATACGGGCGGCCGTATCTGTTTGTGCACCTATCGTGCACATAATGTATGTTAAAGTAGTGCCGAAAATATATCGGCGGAGACTATCGATGGTTGGGAGAACCGATCGACGGGTGAGCGAACCAGTTCGGCGGAAGTGAACCGATCAACTGGGGAGCGAGCCAGTTCGGCGCCGGCGAACCGATCGAGCCGATCGACTGATGAGCGAGCCAGATCGGAACGCACTGGTTGGCGCGCGCGCGCAACGTTCAAATCTGGCGGGAGCTGGACCAAATTTTAAATGCGGTCAGGTTGCCGGGTGGAAGAGGACACGAGGGGAGTGGTCCTCTAGTGAAGAGAGGGGGAAGTGTGAGGAATTGAATTTCCTCACAGGGGCCGGTATAGGGTTGCCGGAGAGAGCATCGGCGAATGTCGGCCGGCCCAGAGAGCCGACCAAAACAAGGAGTGGTTGGCGGGATCGCGGGCGGTAGCCCAGCCCATGGCCAACGGTGGCCGTGAGAGCACGCCGGGAATGGAGGATGTAACACGAGCGGCGCTCACGCCGCTCAGGAGACGGCGGGATCGGGCCGGCAGTGGTCCAGCGCATGCCCAAATACGGGCATGAGATCACGCCACCGGTTTGGTCCCGTTAAGAAAGCGGTGGAAACCCGCGGAGGCGCGATGGAAAAGTACCGGACGGAACGCGTGGTTGTCCATTTGTTGCCAAGCAGCGACACGGGCGCCGGCGTCGCCTGAGGGTATTAAAACCTTTTGGCGACAGCGGCGCGGGACATTACGCCGAGGAGCAGTGAACGGATAAGTGCGCGAATACAACTGGAGTGCCGGGAACCGCAGTGAAACGGAGTGATAGTGCGACGAGTGGAAGAATACGGGATATTTCAGCAAGGAGCTGAAATACAAAGACGAGTGGCACACAGGATACTACTCACCGCTTAGGGTGAGTACCAGCAAAGGGTGAGCCCAGAGTGTGCGGAGCTGTGAGTGGCGGACGAGGCGGTTGCCGCGTCAGAACCCCAGCCGTAGCACGCGGGAGCCACGCTAAGCCAAGAAACCAAGCGGTGGTAGTGCGGAGCCAAAAGTCGCCAGCGGAAGGCCAGCGGAGGCCCAGCAGGTAGCCTAGTATAAGAGTAGCGCATAAGAGCCTGGCAGGTAAAAGATACCAATAATACGATTAGACATTTCCCCAAAATCCAATCTGTGCGTTTCATTGTTGTCTGCGAGGCAACATATACAAATTTTGTTGCAACGAGCTCGTTATTCGCTGAGCCAGCTTTGCTGATCAGACCGGAAAAAAACGGTCCGTTACAACTGGCGCCCAACGTGGGGCCTCGCAATAAACAAGAAACAATAAACAGAAGTGAAATTTTGGGAAGTTTAGGATGAGGAATCGACAATGGATTCACTCCGTGAGGAAGGAGGAGCTGATCCAGTGTGCCTTGGCATTCGGGGTGAAGTTGGAGGGAACAGTGGCCGAGATGCGGCGTGTGTTCAAAGATTGGGGAGAAGCACGGGGCGGAGCCAGAGTACGCCGCCAGGTTGAGGTGTGGGAGATGCGGGCAGGCAGAGACTCACCCGGGCCACCAACCGAAGACAAGGCGGAGGTGTACGAGCGTCTGCCATTGCCGGCATATATAGGGCCATCGTCAGTGTGGAGGTTGCCAGGTGAGTTTCCAGAGGACTTATAGCGAGCTTGGCAATCCCGAGATGAGCCACTCGCTCAGGCCGGGGCCCAATAGACCGGTCCGAGATGGTGAATGTGGCACCACCAGACCATCCACATCACGGGCATCGGGGCCGGCGCCCCGGACACGGAAGCAGAGGCCAAGGTGTGGGAGGAGGACCCCGAGGCGAAGTAACTCGAGGGACCCGCGGCAAAGGCGAGCGACGGAGGCGGCAACGGAGCCGGCGCAGGTGCCGGAGGCCACGGCGGCGGAGGAGCCGGAGCCGGCGACAGCGGCAACGGAGATGGACGCGGCGGCGGAGGAGCCGGAAGCAGTGACGGTGGTCCCGGCGATGGACGCGGCGGCGTCGGAGGAGCCGGAAGCAGCGACGGCGGCGGTGGTGACGGCACCGGAGGCAGCGGCAACGGCGATGGACGCGGGGGCGGAGGAGCTGGAGCGGGGGCCGTGGGCTGGCCCACGCCGGCGGCGAAGACGGAGAGGCCGGGCCTGCTGCGCCAGGCCTCATGCCCTGAGCCCCAGGCCGAGGTGAGGCGGCCACAACTACAGAGGCAGCAGTTAATGGAGGAGGAGGAGCCTGCAGGCAGGCGCTGGCGGTCGGTGGCGAGGCCGGACTGGCCAGAGGCGGTCGTCCGGGCAGTGGAGGGCACCCCGCCGCATCGGCCGGCGTGTCAAGCGTCTGGTCCGGGTACAGGGGGTGCGGTACCGGGTGGCGGCGTCCGCCAACAACGTGGAGGTGTCGGTGGAGGCGTAGGCGAGGATAGAGGCTAAAAAAAAAAAATGTACATATGTATAATAAAAATACAATTGAAGTCAATGAAGTGTAAGACTTACCAGGGATTTCACAGGGCGCGGGCTGCGGGGAGGTGGTCACTCGCGGTTATGGCGTTCGGGCCAAAAAAAAAAAAAATGAAAAATAAAAAAAAAGGGAAACAAAAAAGAAAACCAACACACACAAAAAAAAAAAAAAAAAAACACGACCGGCGTGGGTACTACAGGTACCGCAACCGGAAAAGGCGTGAATGGTGGGTATGGCAGCCCGATACGGGGCGGCCGTATCTGTTTGTGCACCTATCGTGCACATAATGCGCAAAGTAGTGCCGAAAATATATCGGCGGAGACTATCGATGGTTGGGAGAACCGATCGACGGGTGAGCGAACCAGTTCGGCGGAAGTGAACCGATCAACTGGGGAGCGAGCCAGTTCGGCGCCGGCGAACCGATCGAAGCCGATCGACTGGATGAGCGAAGCCAGATCGGAACGCACTGGTTGGCGCGCGCGCGCAACGTTCAAATCTGGCGGGAGCTGGACCAAATTTTAAATGCGGTCAGGTTGCCAGGTGGAAGAGGACACGAGGGGTGGTCCTCTAGTGAAGAGGGGGAAGTGTGAGGAATTGAATTTCCTCACAGGGGCCGGTATAGGGTTAAGCCGGAGAGCACGGCGAATTCGGCCGGCCCAGAGAGCCGACCAAAACAAGGAGTGGTTGGCGGGATCGCGGGCGGTAGCCCAGCCCATGGCCAACGGTGGCCGTGAGAGCACGCCGGGAATGGAGGAGCGCCCAAGGAGCGGCGCTCACGCCGCTCAGGAGACGGCGGGATCGGGCCGGCAGCGGTCCAGCGCATGCCCAAATACGGGCATGAGATCACGCCACCGGCTTGGTCCCGTTAAGAAAGCGGTGGAAACCCGCGGAGGCGCGATGGAAAAAGTACCGACGGAACGCGTGGTTGTCCCGTTGTTGCTAGGCAGCGACACGGGCGCCGGCGTCGCCTGAGGGGGTATAAAAGAAACCCGGCGACAGCGGCGCGGGACATTACGCCGAGGAGCAGTGAACGGATAAGTGCGCGAATACAACCGAGTGCCGGGAACCTGCAGTGAAACGGAGTAGTGCGACGAGAGTGGAAGAATCACGGGATATTTCAGCAAGGAGCTGAAATACAAAGACGAGTGGCACGCACAGGATACTACTCACCGCTTAGGTGAGTAACAGCAAAGGGTGAGCCCAGAGTGTGCGGAGCTGTGAGTGGCGGACGAGGCGGTTGCCGCGTCAGAACCCCAGCCGTAGCACGCGGGAGCCACGCTAAGCCAAGAAACCAAGCGGTGGTAGTGCGGAGCCAAAGTCGCCAGCGGAAGGCCAGCGGAGGCCCAGCAGGTAGCCTAGTATAAGAGTAGCGCATAAGAGTCCTAGGTATAAGATACCAATAAAGCGATTACATTTCCCCAAAATCCAATCTGTGCGTTTCATTGTTGTCTGCGAGGCAACATATACGAATTTTGTTGCAACGAGCTCGTCGGCCGCTGAGCCAGCTTTGCTGATCAGACCGGAAAGAAACGGTCCGTTACAACTGGCGCCCAACGTGGGGCCTCGCAATAAACAAGAAACAATAAACAGAAGTGAAATTTTGGGAAGTTTAGGATGAGGAATCGACAATGGATTCACCCGTGAGGAAGGAGGAGCTGATCCAGTGTGCCTTGGCATTCGGGGTGAAGTTGGAGGGAACAGTGGCCGAGATGCGGCGTGTGTTCAAAGATTGGGTGGGAAGCACGGGCGGAAAACAGTACGCCGCCAGGTTGGAGGTGTGGGAGATGCGGGCAGGCAGAGACTCACCCGGGCCACCAACCGAAGACAAGGCGGAGGTGTACGAGCGTCTGCCATTGCCGGCAGGCGCGGGCTCATCGTCAGTGTGGAGGTTGCTAGGTGAGTTTCCAGAGGAACTTATAGCGAGCTTGGCAATCCCCGAGATGAGCCACTCGCTCAGGCCGGGGCCCAATAGACCGCGGCCAGCGAGCCTAGGCCGGGCAAGTGGGATGGCGCCGGCAGGCCGAGAGGCGTGGCGGAACCGACCCGAGGAGGAACGGGAGGTGCCTGAAGCGCAGACAGAGAGGCCGCCTCGCCTGAACTATGCCAACGTGGCAAAGCAGGTGAGGGAATGGTCGTTTCGTTTTGATGGGACGGCGAAACCATTGGAGTTCTTGGAGCAGGTCGAATGGTCGGCCGATATGTATGGCATGGACCGAGACCTAATCCCCAGGGCCATGCCAGAGCTACTGTAGGGCAGGGCGTTGATATGGTTCATCGCAAACAACCGCCAGTGGCAGACATGGAATGCCTTCGCGGCCAGCTTTCAGGCCTACTTTTTGCCCCGGGGCTATTTCGAAAAGCTGCTGCAGGAAGTACGCCACAGGAAGCAGAAGTGGGGAGAGCCGTTGAGGACTACATGGTGGAAATGCAGACCCTCATGCGACCCCTCAAATGCACGCCAGAGGAGCAGCTGGAGCTCATCCGCGACAACAGCATGCCGGATTTGCGGATTTTCATCAGGCCACACAGATGCAGAGATCTGGACCACATGATGGCACTGGCCGATGAATTCGGAGGCCCTGGAAAAGGATCGCGCGGAATTCCAGAAGGAAAGTCCAGTGGGAAGAGCGAGGGCAGCCAACCCATTCGCAAAATCGACCGCGACAGAGGTGTGTCGGCGCTGCCAGGATGAGCCGAACCACGGCGTGCGGCAGGCGGACAATAACGCGTCGAAGCCAATGGCCGACGGCCAGACGCATTCCAATGTAGAAGGGGGATTCGTGAAGAATCCCTCCCAAGCATGTCGTCGGTGTGGAAGCGACGAGCACTGGGCGCAGGCACGCCAAGGTCGCCCACTGACGTTCTGCTGGATGTGCGGAAAGGTTGGCGTGGCCACATGGCAGTGCTGCCGGAAAGCGGGAAACGCTCCGCGACCCACGCCGAGGAGGGCCGTGCTGGGGTCGCAGGGGATGAGGCCCGAACACTAATCGGTGGACTCACCGCGGAGGAGGACCAGTTGTCGGCCGTGGTGATGATCGCTGGAAAAGAATGGAAGGCCACGGTCGACACAGGGGCCACAAGCAGCTTTGTCAGCTACGAGCTGGCATTGCAGCTTCGAACGGTTGGTCTGAGGAAGCGTCAGTCAAAGAATTCTTGGCCAAAGAATTAGAAGAATTCAAAAGGATAAAGGGAGTGTCGCATGTGGCGGTGCATACAATCACGATGAGTGATGCTGTACCGATTTAACAGCGGTACTACCCGAAAAACCCGAAATTGCAGGCTGAGATCAACCAGAAGGTGGACGAGCTACTGGAGATGGGGTGTATCGAGCCCTCGAAAAGCCCGTATAGCTCCCCCATCGTGATGGTTAAGAAGAAGACCGGGCAATGGAGGTTGTGCGTTGACTTTCGGCAAATTAACTCGAAGTCAATCAAGGACGCATATCCCATGCCGAGAATCGACTACATTCTGGACCAGTTGAGAGAAGCGCGCTTCATCAGCAGCTTGGACCTGAAGGACGGGTACTGGCAGATCCCACCGGAAACAGACAGCCGAAAATACACAGCGTTCACGGTGCCCGGCAAGGGTCTGTTCCAGTGGAAGGTGATGCCGTTTGGCCTACACTCAGCGTCAGCCACGTTTCCAAAGGGCGCTGGACCAGGTGATCGGTCCAGAGATGATGCCGCACGCCTTCGCGTATCAGGACGACATTATAGTAATTGGCCGCACCAAGGAGGAGCATCAACGAAACCTAGAGGAGGTATTCCGGCGGTTAAAACAGGCCAATTTGAGGCTGAACGTGGAGAAGTGCCAGTTCTTTCGAAGGGGAGTTGCGGTATCTGGGTCATTTGGTGACAGAAGAAGGGATATGCACCGACCCAGAGAAGGTGGCCGCAATTGCAGAGCTCAAGCCACCAGCAAACGTGAAAGAACTGCGCCAGTACTTGGGCGTTGCCTCGTGGAACCGGCGCTTCGAGCCGGGGTTTGCCACGATGGTGCAACCACTCAGCGCCTTACTAAAGAAAAAGGCGAAGTGGGAGTGGGCGCCCGAGCAGCAGCAGGCATTTGGGGCCGTAAAAGTAGGCTGGTGGCGGACCCCGTGCTGGCGTGCCCCGATTTCTCAAAGAGATTCGTGCTGCAGACGGACGCCAGTGACTATGGTTTGGGGGCAATCCTTACGCAAGAGACGGAGAACGGAGAAAGGGTAATTTCCTACGCCAGCCGAACCTTGAACGGGGCGGAAAAGAATTATTCAGCCACGGAGAAGGAATGTTTGGCCATAGTGTGGGCCGTGAGGAAGCTCAAGCCATACCTGGAGGGATACCACTTCAAGGTTGTCACCGACCACATGGCATTGAAGTGGTTGAATAGTATCGAAAGCCCGACAGGAAGGATCGCCAGATGGGCATTGAGTTGCAGCAGTACGACTTCGAGATAGCGTACAGGAAAGGGCAGCTCAACATAGTAGCCGATGCGCTATCTCGCCAGCCCATGGAGGAGCGGTATTTGCGAGTGGACGAGAGGAGAATATCGCCGCGGGTCCAGGAGGGCCGTGCGGATGGATTATAAAATTAAAGGAGAAAATGAGGAGGAACCGGAAAAATTCCCGGACTACGTGGAGGAAATTGGCGGGGTGTACCGGCATATACCACACAGAGCTGGCGACGAAGAGGTAGTGGCGTGGAAGCTGTGCGTGCCCAAAGACCTTCGTGAACGAGTCATGAAGGAGAATCATGACTCGCCGGAGGCGGGTCACGCAGGCGGTAGGAAGACCATGACGAGAATAGCCGCCCGGTACTATTGGCCAGGAATGCACCGGGATGTAAGGGCATACGTCCGAAAGTGTGAGACGTGCCTCCGGTTCAAGCCCAGTCAACTACAGGCGGCCGGAAAAATGCTCACCCAGGTACCGGAAGAACCATGGGCAACAGTGTGCGCGGATTTCGTCGGACCACTGCCTCGTTCAAAGCATGGGAACTGCTTATAGTGTTGGTGGATCGCTTCTCAAAGTGGACCGAATTGGTGCCACTTAGAAAGGCCACCACGGACGCACTAATAAAGGCGTTCAGGGAACGCATTTTAGCCCGTTTCGGAGTGCCCAAGGTGATGATCAGCGACAACGGGGTGCAATTCACGAGCCGGGCGTTTAAGAGGTTTTCTCGAGCAGATGGGAGTGCGGCATCAGTTCACGGCTCCATACACGCCACAGGAAAACCCGACGGAGCGCGCGAATCGGACGGCCAAGACAATGATCGCGCAGTTCACCGAAGGAGACCAGAGATGCTGGGACGAGAAGTGGCCGGAGTTGATGCTGGCCGTAAACTCTGGGGTCACAGAATCGACAGGATACGCCCCGGCGTTTTATAGTCCAAGGAAGGGAGCCCAGACTGCCGAAGGCTTTGTACGACGAGGAAACGCTCGGCACGGGGCAAGAACCAACTACCCCGACGAAAACGCAAACAAACTGCGGGAGCTGTTTCAGCTGGTAAGAAGGAATTTAGAAAGGGCTGCCCAGGATCAAGCAAGGTATTACAACTTGCGTGTCTGGAGGTTGTGATCGAGTCAAAAACGTGTCGTTGATGAGCTTAACAGGACCCCAACATCCGATTTATCTGCGAAACCCTGCAGATTCTGTTGAAAGACAGGTTTTAACGGGGGAGGATGTCGGGTTTCCCAGCCCGATGTTTAGGTATAAAAACTTGTTGTTAGTTAGTGGAGCAGCCTAACGTAAATCTACCTACATATGTTTGCTTATACGATTGAACACTGAATTGTAAATAGTGTAATTGCTTATGCTTATGGTTACGCTTATGCTCATTTCGCTACTACAGCTGCAGCATCTATGCTGTTCTCCCGCGCTCTCTCTCTCTCTCTATCTATCGCTCGCACTCGGCTCAGCAGCAGCCCGAGCATCTTTGGTTCTCTCTACCTCTTGCAGTGGGGCACGGGCAATTCGGTCCGCCTGCCCTCAAGCAGTCTGGATGTAACTTTTCATAGTTTTCGGTGCACTTTTATACCCCAGCTACACACGCGTATTGCCGCTACCTCATATAATAAATAAAATTGTATTTCCAATTGAAATTTCCGGCTCTTTATTTAATACCTACCTTTTTGCAATAGCTATTAAAAACGCTTAATAGCTCAACAACTTTTCTAGAAGTGAGATATCACATCAGCTTGGAAACAAAATTTGGTTGCTCTTGCTCTTAGAGTCTCCGAGCAATGGGCGACAAACAAGACGGACGGACAGACAGACGGACGGACAGACATGGCCATATCGACCGGCTATTGACGCTGATCAAGGATATATATACTTTATGGGGTCGGAAACGCCTCCTTCTGTGTGTTACACACATCCACTTTTACCAAAATTCAATATACCCTTTTTACTCTTCGAGTACGGGTATAAATACCTACTCAAAAGACCTAAGAACGTCTGTTCTCATAAAGCGGAGTGTGGTCCATAAGTACAACCTTAAATAACACTTGCCATAGCATAACTACTACGACAAAATTTGATAGCTTTACATTTGATTTCTTACAGGCAGTGGTTTACACTCGGATTATCGACTATTCCCATTTTAACTACATCCCGGTAATTGAGGGAAAGTATTAGTATGGGAACAAAGGGATTTCATTAGGCACTAGAAAGCCCGCGCGCTTCGTCGCTTATTTATTCAATTCATCGAAATTAAAAAATGAAAATTTTGATGTAATAAAATATTTTATTTATTGCAATGCTTTGGGATAAAGAATATTTTTGGTTTTGCCGTCGGTACAACGAATAACTAAGGCCGAAGGTTTGCCTACTCGTGAGCACGCTATATACAATTGACCATGTGAAAATACCGAATGCTCCAAATTTAAACCACAAATTTGAAACGACTGTCGTTGTGATTTATTAATAGGAATAGCAAAAGCAAGACGAATGGGAAATTGTAGTCGTTTGAAATCAAATGGCATGTAAGTCGGAATTCTCGGAATTAAAACGTGTTTACCACAAACTTTTCCAGTCAAAATAGTTGTTTCAAGTAAATTAGTCATAACTTTTTTCACAGCAAGTCTTGTAACATTGCAAAGTAGTGGTGGATTAAGATTCCGCAGCATAATTATGGTGGCTCCAACTTTTACTTGTAAATAGTATGGCGGCAATCCAGGTAAATCCAATAAATTTAGAAATTCGACTGGATAATTTACAACATCATCTTGATGGATAATTGTACCAATCGACCTATACGCAACCATTTCTCCCGTGAGGGAAAAAATAGATGCGTCTATCTCATTGACATCTTTATTTGTTTCGGCCAAAGTTGCTCTTTCCCTCAACCAGTCATGGTTTCTATAATTTTGTACAAAATTTGGAATCACACTACGAATCAAGTATTCCTTCGATGACACAAAAGTGCACACATTATTTGGAAGCGTTATAAAGCCATAATTGTCAACCGGATGTATGCCATTACCAATGACTAACAGTTGTCTGGAAAAAAATCTGCTGAAGCATCGTTTTGCAATTGAACACGTACATTTGTAGTCAATCTAAGGGTTTTCACAGAGAGCTACAAATTAGATGTTTTCAAATGCGTATTAATTTCATCAGCAGTAGTTTCTTGTTTGACTACAGGCAATGTTTGTCTGAAATCACCTGCTAACAATATCAATGCACCACTAAACAATCGAATATCTCCACGAATATCTTTTAACGTGCGATTAAGCGCTTCCAGTGACTTCTTGTTGGCCAAAGTACACTCATCCCATACAATAAGAGAGCATTGCTACATCACTCTCGCCATAGCAGATCTTTTTTTGAAATGTTGCATATAGGATTATCGTCAGCCTGCATGTTCAAGGGCAACTTAAGGGCAGAGTGCGCCGTGCGACCACCATCGAAGATGTGGCAGCGATGCCAGACGAAGCCAGATCCAATATACTTTGTCCTCGAATGGTAGCCAAAATAACCGAAATGACAAACGGTACCTCCAGCTGCTTCCAAAAATAAGTCTACCATGTTGTTCTTCGATAGCCCGCAATATTTGGTCGTAAACCGTTCTTTGATTGTTATTTAACCTTGGCTCATTGTTTTGCACAAAAAGAATTAAGTTCGGCACCATTATACTGTTGACTGTCGCTCCAGTTCATTGTTGGAGCTGTCATACCTAATTGAGCTAATGCTTTGCTTGTCATTATCAAGCAAAGGTCTTTAATAGCGATCAATGCTTCGTTGTAAATTTCCGGCGTATAGTCCTGGTTTATATCACCCGTTTGACGGCCCAATGATTTTGATGTTTTAACCACAATACAGTCGGCTTTTCTGGACTGCACGTGGCTATAATAATTGCGAAAAGTGTCCGAATTTGATGTGGACTTGATGACAACGAACATATATTATCAACTATCGCAAATAAAAACACTTGATTATTAGGATGAACTGTATAAATTCGTCCTATCGCATCTGAGTGAAACAATTCTGGCTGACCATGAACGACTTCTCCGCGTCTTCGCCTTTGAAAAACTTTTGACAAATTATTCCACGTATAAAATTCGGGTACTTCAGCGTAAAGCAATGTTTTCGCAAAATCATCTGCTTGACACAACGCAAAAAAATGCAGTTAAAGTTGTTGCTGGTGGTTGCGCAGCTCTTCGAATTGCATTTCCGGGTGTGAAAAAAACGCGTTGACCGTTTTCAAGATGAACAGCTAAATGAATAATAATAATAATAATAATTTATTTACTTATTTCCTATTGCGACAAGAAAGTTTCTTATAAATTAATGCACTAGTCACAAAACATGAAACGTGAAAGAAAATAATTCTTTGTTTGGGTGTGAGTCGATATGATTAACCTACTTAGCCTATTTATTTATATTTTTATGTTAATTTTTTGATTTTTTTTATTTATTTAATTTGTAGTTTTATTATATTTATTTTACTATTACTGTTTTTATTATTTTTACTTATATTACTATTAATTGTTTTTTAAGTATAAATTTAATTTTTCCCTATATTGCGATGCACTACTAATTTTCTTTAGGTTTTGTGGTAGCTGATTCCACAGACGAATAGCATGTATAAAAATTGCCGCTCGGAACAGCCAAGCTTGTAACGAATATTAATAATATTGTTGGTTCTTGCAGACACACCAAAGAGCAGCTTTTCATATAAATACCTCGGTTCTCTTGTATAAACGATTTTATGCAACATTATTAAAGTTCTGTAGTCTTTCCAAGTTTCAAACTTCATCTGATTGATGCTGTCAGCCAAACTGGATATGTGTTCACCCTCTTAACATTGAAGACATATCTAGCTACATTATTGTATGCCACTTTTAGTCTGTGCTGAGATGCCCTATCACAATTTCAAAAATTTCAATACCATAACACAGCGTGGGTATAAGATATGTTTTGGCTATTAAGAGTCTGAGTTGTTTTGGCAAAAATTGCTGAGTCAAGGAAAGTTGTCTTATTATACCATACGTTTTACCGGCTGCCTTGGTTAGTTGGTCACCCAGGACAATGTCTTGTTTATGGTGATTCAAGATTAACAGCCTGATCCACATATTCAATTAGCGTGTTATTTATTGATAATTTAGGCAGATTTTCCGTGCTCAGCAACCTTTTATATATAATAATACATTTAGATTTGACAGGGTTTAGCGACAATCCATTACAGTTGACCCATTTACTAACGTTCGACAGTTCAACATTACACAACAATACACACTCATTTATTCTGCTTAACGGACAACTAACATACATTTGGACATCATCGGCATACATTTGGACTTTACACTTGGATAACGAACCAGGGAGATCATTAACATATAGGGTGAAGAGGGTGGACCAAGGATTGAACCTTGGGGTACTCCGCGTCTCACAGGTAGAAATGTTGATATTTCACTGTCAGTTTTCACAGCTTGGCTTCTTCCATGCAGATAGGACGATATTAGTTTTACTGCAGTGTTAGTAAAATTAAAGAATTTGTTTAACTTAGTACATAGGATATTGTGGTCTACCGTGTCAAAAGCTTTACTAAAGTCCAAGAGTGTCAGAAATGTAACCTTACTATCATCAAGTTCCTATCTAATGTTTTCTGTGACATCTAAAATGGCAGTAGTACAGCTTCGGAATTTACGGAAGCCGGATTGTTTATTGCACAATAACGAATGTTGTACTAGGTAATTATTGATTTGTTGTGCCATGAGATTTTCGAGTACCTTTGATAGGTAGGGTAGGATAGATATTGGCCTGTAGTCATTTTTTGCCTTTGGTATTGGAATTACTTTGGCCAATTTCCACTGATCTGGGAAACTTGTTGTTGTAAGCGCTGTGTTGTATATATGAGTTACATGATTGATTATCCTAGGCAAAATCATTTTTAATAAATTTGGGATGCTGATTATCCATACCAACAGCATTTGACTTAATTTTAAGGGCGGAACTCAGGACATCACGGGGAGTTACGCACATAAAACTAAAAGCTATTATCACAGTCAGTATTTGTTACGGCGTCAATGTAAGGGTTAGTCATGATTTCAGGTACGGTCGATTGCACAAATTTTCTGTTCAGTTCGTTGGCATCAGCAGTAATTTTAGGGGAAGCTTTCAGGTTTCCTATGCCAAGTTTTTAAGCTCACCCCATCTTTGCTTAGTTGATATGGCGCTTTAGCTTTAATTACAGTTGGATGGCTATCATGGATCGGAAACTGATGTATCTGCCCATTTGAAATTGAGTGATTTCATCGGTAACATTAGCAATTGCTCCAAAAACAGCCATATCACTTCCTTTGTGGATGTACTTGCAAATTTATTTAATTAGTTGAACTGAATTGCAGAGATCTCTATGTGCACTTTATAAATCTTTGATAATAACGGGGAATATGGCACAACCTAACGATTATCAATTTCCAATTCTTGATTTTGAACTCTCAAACTTACCGAATGGCCATTATCTTCAGTTGAGTTGATCGACGCCGATATTCGGGATATCCATCGTTGCCCGTCACTGTATCGGAGACCAATTTTTTTGGTGAATTACATGGTGAATTCCAATTCAACGCACCTCATGGACCGTGAATCATATTTTTGGTGACCACTTCAAACAATTCAGGATCCACTGTCCGATCTAGAATTTCGGCCGAAATCACATCGTCAATTTGATTAGGCCTTATTTTTTCAATCAGCCAAATCAAAATATGCGCAAGAGGCAAACCCGTTTCTGTCATTCAATTAAATACCTTCAACATTGAACAGACCCAAATGCACCCTGTTTGGCAATTAAATCCATGATTGATTTAATTTAAATTTTTGTATAAAACACTTGCTAAAATATCATGGCGATCTTTTGATGTTTTCTGGTACTCATTGAGCTTTGAGGTGGCTCAGAGGGGGCCTAGCTGAGGCCACCGGACGGGTCGCGGATAGCGAACGGCCTACTGGGTAGGTTAGCTGTGAATAAGCGGGCATCCCAAAGAAATTCAACTCAGTTGAGTCTGGGGAGAGTACCGAAAATAAGCAGTCCCGGACAGCCAGCGGGTGTTCGCGACGCAGCAACACTGACGATGCGCTTGTGGTGCCGCTTCCTTTAAGTAGCTCACACACTTCCCTTCCCTTCACACTACTTACCCACATCCCAACCCCCCACACTCCCCTCACACCGGGCTGGACTAAGTGTGTCACACGGACCGTGCCGAGAGTCAGCCTGCCTGGGGGCCCGGTATAAAAACTAGCCCAGTCGTTAACGGTTTGCTCAGGGACTTGGCTGCCCCTGTTCTAAGTATGCCTTATCCGGGCAACGCGAATCTCTGCCCGGACGGACCTTTCCCCTTCTTTGCATCTCGTGGGATCAGAATGGAAGACTTAAAAAATATAAAAAATGAGCATGGCACTCCCCAATTGCCAACTGGGAGCAAACCCAAACAGGGAAAGGCAGCGGCCCAAAGGCCTGGCCTAACCCGCAATACAGCAGGAAAATCCTGCTCGGCGACAGGCGCTGGGGCGAACCCTAAGGGGTCCCATCCCAGTTTGTGGGTGGGTGGCGAATCGGCCCCAAAACCAACACCTTGGCAGAACGGCAATGCATTCCTGCGGCTGCTCTGCCTGCTGGTAAGGTGGCAGGGGTCGAGTCTCCATCGACCAGTGCTCAAGCCCAAAGATATACATATGCCAAAAGACGGAGTGCTGGCAACATCCTCCGTAGGCAGAGCGCCACGATGACGTCCAGCCCATCGGACCAGTGGCTCAAGAAGGTCCAGGGTGCTCCCCAACCGGCAAGGGAGGCGCCGAAGAAGGAGGACCCAGCGCTCGCAGGGACTCCGGGACCGCCCCGAAACGCTCCAGGGTGCTGCCGAATATCTCATTCGCGCAGATTGCCAAGGAGAGGACGCTTATCGGCGTCCTCGACAAGGCGCTGCTTTGGTTGGGGATGAGAGAATCCCCAAGCCGACCGCTGCTTCGAGCTGCTGGATTCGGAGCCCGGCCCTTCACCAGTCTGCAAAGACTTGTGGTGGTACCAGGGCACAATAAAATCATAGCCTGTGAAGACGCGCGATCCGTCCAGCTCTACAAAGTAGCGGTAGCGCAAGTCGGTGTGGTCTACCCAGGGACGAAGCTGGTCGCTGTTGACTGAAGCGAGGTGCCCAGTAGACCCAGGGCGAGAGTATGGGTGCCTGCCTCCTTCAAGGAGCCAGACCGCATCCTTAAGATGTTGCAGCGATGCAACCCACGCCTTCCGTCCTCGGACTGGAAGGTAGTGAAGGTGGACAGGACGACAGGCCCCACAAACCAAGCGGTGGTCGTCCTTAACAAGGAGTCGCTGGCCCCGATAGAGGCAGCTAGAGGAGAGCTGAACTTTGGCTTCAGCTCAGTCACCATAAAGGTGTACAAGTCGGATGCAGCGGCCGAGGCGCGTCCTGTTGACAACCCAGTCGAGCATGACGCTGCCTCAGAGATCGAAGCACCCGACTGCGAGCTGGAGCCGGAGCTGGACGGCTACTCCTCAGATACCATGCTGATGCAGGACTTCGAGGCCATGTGTCGGGAGGACGCTGATATCGTCGACGAAACCGACACCGACATTACAGTGGTGGGGAAACATGATGATGTCCCTACGGGTGCTTCAAATCAATCTCCACCACTGTACAGCAGCAGCAACTGCCCTAATATTCCGCTTGGAGCGGAGACAACACGGCAGTTAGCCTAGAGCTGCAAGGGACACACCTAAAGTTGGTGTCGTCCTACATGGCGCACGAGGAAAGAGATCCTCCAGGAGAACTGTTAAGCGCGCTAACCAGCGACAGCGAAAGTTCGGATATAGGCCTTTAATAGACTGCAATGCCAACGCTCACCACACACAATGGGAGAGCTCGGACACAAATGCAAGGGGTGAGTCACTATTAAGCTTTATCCTTGACTACAATATGGTAATTTGTAATCGGGGTAACGACCCCACATTCATTATGAAGAACCGACAGGAGGTCATTGACCTCACTCTAGTGTCTCACACAATGTCAGACCTAATCGAGAGTTGGAAAGTCCTAGAGGAACATTCCTTCTCTGACCACAGGTACATCGAGACAATAATGAGACTCGAGTGCCCAAAACCAATTGTCTACATCAATCCTAGTAAAGCCAACTGGGATAGATATAGTAAAAAATGGAGGAACTGCTCCCCATCACGGCACCACGGTGCCCGGACACTCAAGATGACTTAAATCGCCTAGTGGACACATTAACGGAATCATGCAACAAGTCATTCAAGGCAGCATACCCCGCAACAAAACCGAGAGGGAAAAAAAGAAACCCCCATGGTGCTCAAAACAAATAGATATCCTACGCAGGAGAAGCAGGGCTCTCTTCAACAGAGCCAAAGGCGCCAAGGAGGAGGAACACTGGGAAGACTACAAACACAGTCTAGCCCTCTACAAAAGAGAAACAAGAAAGGCAAAAAGAAACTCGTGGCAAAAATTTTGCACAGAAATAGAGGAAACATCAGAAGCAGCAAGGCTGCGTAAGATCCTCTCAAAAACTACCACCTCGGTGGGATACCTTAAGCGTAACGATGGTACGTGGACTAGCTCAGTGAGGAGTCCCTACACATCTTACTAGACACTCACTTCCCCGGGTGCACAACCATTGAGCGGACCCATTCACCTACAGAGGGCTCGATCACCTCGATGGCACACATCCTCTCGAAAAGGAACATCAGCTGGGCAGTAAACAGCTTCAACCCGTTTAAATCACCAGGCCCTGACATGATTATCCCAGCCCAATTAAAAAGGCAGGAAACATGGCAAAAACTGTCTTCAAAGTATATTTTCTAAGATACTCATAGGGAAAATTCTAACGCATGGCTTAAGGCAAAGATTGTCTTTATTCCCAAAGCGGAAAAGCCTCGCTCTCCACCGCAAAGGACTTGAGAACAATCAGTCTGTCGTCCTTTCTCCTCAAGACATTTGAGAGACTAGTCGAGCTACATCTGAGGACCACGATAGATCCAGTTCTGTCAGACGCACAACATGCCTACAGGAAAGGTAAATCCACAGAAACGGCACTTCACGAAGTAATCACATCGCTGTAAAATCCCTTTATTTGAAGGAATATTCCTAATTGCCTTTCTCGATATCGAGGGAGCCGTCAATAATGTCATACCAAGAGTCTGTAAAGTGGTGGCATACGCGGATGACGTTGCTTTAATATTCTCGGGAAAATTCCCTCAAACACTCTGCGACCTAATGTCTGCAAAGCTCGCGAAATTGTCAGACTGGACAAAAATCGCGCGGACTAGGAGTAAATCCCTCGAAAACGGAACTTGTATCATTTTTCTCGTAAATACAAGATTCCGCCCCTTAACCCTCCAATGCTTAACGAATGCAAGCTATCCTTCAGCGATAGTGCTAGTTACCTGGGGTTGGTAATTGACAGCAAGCTCTACTGGAACCAAAACATTAAAGAAAGAGAAAGAGGCTACGATAGCCCTCTACACCTGCAAAGAAAGCCATTGGTCTAAGGTGGGGCATACCCCCAAGTATAGTCAATGGATATATCTAGCAATAGTTAGACCAATTCTACTCTGCGGAGTCACGGTGTGGTGGCCGGGCCTATCAAAAAGTCCATCAACAAAATGCTCGGCAAGGTACAAAAAACTGCCGCACTCTGCATCAGTGGAGCACTTCGCACCACACCGAATGATGCTCCAAACGCTGTCCTGTGCCTCCAGAGTCCTGACCTCGCAGGTAAGGCTCAGGCACTAATGGCAGCAATTCGTCTTAGAGACTCTGACCAATGGGTACCACAAAAATATGGGACACTCATCCATTCTAAACGACAACAGCAACGTCCCAACAAAAACGGACTACTGCATTCCGAGGGAGTATACTGAAACTCCCTTTGAAATAAATATTCCTCACCGTGATAGCTGGCTTGAGGGAACTCCGGGTCCTGGTGGAGCCACTCAAATCTTCACGGATGGCTCCAAAATGGACAACAAAGTAGGAGGAGGTATCTACTCCGAGCAACTAAACATAAGGCACTCCTTCAGGCATCCGGATCACTGCAGTGTCTTCCAAGCGGAAGTCACAGCGGTCTGGAAAGCTCTGATTTGCATCCAAACAGCTGCCTTTTCGGCAACCCCATAAACATCTACAGTGATAACCAAGCTGCGATCAAATCACTAAATGCGATTACATCGAACTCGGCCACCGTAGCAAAATGCCGCAAATTTCTTCAAGAGATGGATCAGCAATTTGCTATTAGCCTGATATGGGTCCCGGGTCACCAGGACATTGAAGGTTACTGCATAGCAGATGAACTGGCCAGAGCTGGCACTACTACCTCATTTCTCCACGACAAAGAGGATTCATGTATGCCTATGGCCACCTGCAAGCTCATCATAAAGGAGCAATTCATGCGACTAGACGACAGTCGGTGGCAAAACACACCACGATGCCGCATCACGCGACAAACGTGGCCCACTATAAACAAGAAGCGCACCTCCGAGCCCTGTAAGCTAAACAGAACGAGAAAGAACGTACGGAGTCGCTTCGAACGCGACTCTACTTTTATACCCGTACTCAGTCAGTACACATGTGATTTATGTGGAATTTTAAAATGTTTTATCAGTTTTTACATTTTACATTTTTGCTACATCTGTCATCGACATCTACATCTACATCAGTTCTCACAACAACACACGTACACCGCACGAGGCAGCATGTTTGAGCGTGAGTGTGCGTGTTTGAGAAGCTGCAGCAACAATCAACCCCAATAATTGACTTATGCTGCAAGAGGAGGAGGGGGATTGCTGCTGAAAATTCATTTGATCATTGTGGCTACAATAATGATCCGATCTGGGTAGATCTGGTAGATATGGTCATTTACTACGATACTGCATTTTTAGTTTTTTTCTTCAAAATTGTGGATTTTCGTCTTTTGTGAGGGCGGAAGGGGGCGGGGCGAAATTTTGAAATACACTTGTCCAGGTTCGGTATCACAGGAGTCTGGGCAAAAAATTTGGTTGCTCTAGCTCTTATAGTCTCTGAGATCCAGGCGTTCATATTTACGAAAAACCAAATCGACTCGATTTTTGTGTGAGTGCGAAAGAGAGGTAGCGAAGTTTTTTCGTATGTTTTACTCTATTGTGGCTATATTAATGATCCGATCCGATTCAGATTTGGGCCCCTGATAGATATGGGCTGTCTCTATGATTCTGCATTTTTAGTTTTTTTGTTATTTTCAAAATTGTGGCCGCCACAGATGTGCGCCCTTTGTGGGGGCGGAAGTGGGCGGGGCGAAATTTTGAAACACTTTTCTAGGAGTGAGATATCACATCAGTTTGGAAAAAAGATTTGGTCCCTCTAGCTCTTATAGCCTCCGAGCAATGGACGACAAACAAGACGGACAGACGGACAGACAGCAATTACCACAAATACAATATACCGTTTTACTCTTCGAGTACGGGTATAAAAAGGTGCAGCACTGTCATTCGATCCCTTACGGGACACTGGCTAATAGGAACCCATGCCAGAAGGATGGGAGCCTTATATAATGATTACTGCAGCAACTGTAGAGATGAGGAAGAGGAGGAAACAGTGGAGCACCTGTTCTGCTCCTGCCCGGCTCTCAGTAGAAGAAGGCTACAACACTTGGGCTCGCCCTTTTTCACAGACATATCACTAATGTCCAATATCTATCCTAGAAAGATAGCGAATTTCATTAGCGCAGCCGGATGGGATAACTGCTGACACGATGTCTCTCACGGCAGGGAAGGGCCAATTGATTCAATGGTACCACAACGGGCCGAAGCCGGCCTATGGAGGAGCAGGCCAACTGCGTGGGGGCAGCTCAGGCCGAGGACCACCGCCAGCGACGGGCGGAGCTCTCGCGTGGCGAACGGTGGACTCGGCGGAGTGAGTCCCCCAAATTGGAGTTGATGGCGTCGCCGTTGCCGAGCAGTCCATCAAGCGTGGTGTCATCATGGGCATCGCCGCGGAGCCGGCGTGACCCGGAGGTGTCCGACGCGAGCGACGACAGCGACGTCGTGTTGGTAGCCGTGGAGCCAGCTCCCGCAAGCGCGAGCTGGTCCTCATGCATACCAGCGAAGAAGACCGGCTCGCGGCGGAGCAGCGCAGTCGGCGCGAGAGAAGGGAGGTGGCGCCCCGACTGCAGCCACAGAGGCGGTCGACGCCGCAGGAACGGCCGAGGGAGACGCCGGCAGCGGCAGCGAAGGCAGCAGAACCGCAGGGCGAGGTGCTGTGGCAGCGGCGAACACAACAACAGCGGGACCGACGCAACGAGGAGGAGGCCCGACGCGAGGCGGAGCGGCGCCGACGCGACGAGGAGGTGGCGAAACGCGAAGCGGAGCGGCAGAGGCGCGACGAGGAGGCCCGGAAGGCGGCGGAGGAGAAGGCGCGGCGTGACGCTCTATTCGCGCAGCGCATGAGGCCCATTTGCGCCAGCTGGCGGCCGAGGACGAAAAGAAGGCACAAAAGGAGCACGAGGAGCAGGAGGGGAGCAAGGAGGAGGCACCACCGGCCCCAAGGTTTCTGCGGGTGCGCCAAGGGCTGTTGGAGCCCCAGCAGCAGCAAAGCTAGCAGCAGCAGCAAAGCCAGCAGCAGCAGCAAAGCCAGCAGCAGCAGCAAAGCCAGCAGCAGCAGCAAAGCCAGCAGCAGCAGCAGAGGCCGCAGCATCAGAGGCCGCAGCCGCAGAGCCCGCAGCAGCAGAGGCCGCAGCCGCCGAGCCCGCAGCAGCAGGAGCCACGGCAGGAGGAGGAGCCTCACTCCCATCCGGAGCGGCACCGGAGGCAGCGGCAACGGCGATGGACGCGGGGGCGGAGGAGCTGGAGCGGGGGCCGTGGGTATGGCCCACGCCGGCGGCGAAGACGGAGAGGCCGGGCCTGCTGCGCCAGGCCTCATGCCCTGAGCCCCGGGCCGAGGTGAGGCGGCCACAACTACAGAGGCAGCAGTCAATGGAGGAGGAGGAGCCTGCAGGGAGGCGCTGGCGGTCGGTGGCGAGGCCGGACTGGCCAGAGGCGGTCGTCCGGGCAGTGGAGGCACCCGCCGCATCGGCCGGCGTGTCAAGCGTCTGGTCGGGTACAGGGGTGCGGTACCGGGTGGCGGCGTCCGCCAACAACGTGGAGGTGTCGGTGGAGGCGTAGGCGAGGGTGTAGAGGCTAAGAAAAAAAATGTACATATGTATAAAGGAAATACAATTGAAGTCAATGAAGTGTAAGACTTACCAGGGGATTTCACAGGGCGCGGGCTGCGGGAGGTGGTCACTCGCGGTTATGGCGTTCGGGCAAAAAAAAAAAAAATAAAAAAAATAAAAAAAAAATGAAAATAAAAAAAAGGGAAACACAAAAGAAAACCAACACACACAAAAAAAAACGGGAAAAAAACACGACCGGCGTGGGTACTACAGGTACCGCAACCGGAAGAGGCGTGAATGGGTGGGGTATGGCAGCCCGATACGGGGGCGGCCGTATCTATTTGTGCACCTATCGTGCACATAATGCGCAAAGTAGTGCCGAAAATATATCGGCGGAGACTATCGATGGTTGGGAGAACCGATCGACGGGTGAGCGAACCAGTTCGGCGGAAGTGAACCGATCAACTGGGGAGCGAGCCAGTTCGGCGCCGGCGAACCGATCGAGCCGATCGACTGATGAGCGAGCCAGATCGGAACGCACTGGTTGGCGCGCGCGCTACGTTCAAATCTGGCGGGAGCTGGACCAAATTTTTAAATGCGGTCAGGTTGCCGGGTGAAAAGAGGACACGGGAGTGGTCCTTCAGTGAAGAGGGGAAGTGTGAGAATTGAATTTCCCTCACAGGGGCCGGTATAGGGTTAAGCCGGAGAGAGCACGGCGAATTCGGCCGGCCCAGAGCCGACAAAACAAGGAGTGGTTGGCGGGATCGCGGGCGGTAGCCCAGCCCATGGCCAACGGTGGCCGTGAGCACGCCGGAATGGAGGGCGCCCAAGGAGCGGCGCTCACGCCGCTCAGGAGACGGCGGGATCGGGCCGGCAGCGGTCCAGCGCATGCCCAAATACGGGCATGAATCACGCCACCGGCTTGGTCCCGTTAAGAAAGCGGTGGAAACCCGCGGAGGCGCGATGGAAAAGTACCGACGGAACGCGTGGTTGTCCCGTTGTTGCTAGAGCAGCGACACGGGCGCCGGCGTCGCCTGAGGGTATAAAAAGAAACCCGGCGACAGCGGCGCGGGACATTACGCCGAGGAGCAGTGAACGGATAAGTGCGCGAATACAACCGAGTGCCGGGAACCGCAGTGAAACGGGTGATAGTGCGACGAGTGGAAGAATCACGGGATATTTCAGCAAGGAGCTGAAATACAAAGACGAGTGGCACACAGGATACTACTCACTTAGGGGGTGAGTACCAGCAAAGGGTGAGCCCAGAGTGTGCGGAGCTGTGAGTGGCGGACGAGGCGGTTGCCGCGTCAGAACCCCAGCCGTAGCACGCGGGAGCCACGCTAAGCCAAGAAACCAAGCGGTGGTAGTGCGGAGCCAAAGTCGCCAGCGGAAGGCCAGCGGAGGTCCAGCAGGTAGCCTAGTATAAGAGTAGCGCATAAGAGTCATAGGTATAAGATACCAATAAAGCGATTGTACATTTCCCCCAAAATCCAATCTGTGCGTTTCATTGTTGTCTGCGAGGCAACATATACGAATTTTGTTGCAACGAGCTCGTCGGCCGCTGAGCCAGCTCTGCTGATCAGACCGGAAAGAAACGGTCCGTTACACGGTCAAGTTGAAGCACAATATCACGATTATTTAATTGGTCACCAACTATGACTATTACCACTTCGTCAACTGTTTGTGCATTGAAACGCCTTGCATGTTGGCCAACCGGTGTTTTATCAGCTCGAATAACTATTTTAGGATCGTCCGATGGCATTCGATCAAGCATATTTGACCATGAATCTTAATAAAATATACGATAGAACGTTTTATTCGCATAACCAAAACTATATAATTACCTTGAATGTTGGAATGAAGTTGTCTAATATGATATTTGTGTATACTTTCGTATATTGTTCAAAAAAATAATTAGACTCAGGTGTCAATCCATTAAGTAATGTTCTCAATGGTTGCGGTGGGCTCCCCAATTCAGGCAATTTCACTTTACTACTCGCACTGCACATCCCATCTGGTTCACCTTTAAATTTATGTGCCTGACAATGGCGGCAACGGTCGTTCATTGGACCAATTATAATTGACCTATGAGAAGCGGAATCGGTGACACTATTGTACGCGAACGCAACACCTTGTAGATTTTGTGTATCACGACATTTATTTGCAGTTGTTGTTGCACCATTGTTTCGTTGATTTGAACGGGACCTTGCTGTGCGTAGACGATTATTTTCATTGCGATTTGTAATGTCTTGGCCATTTTAAGGCTCCTCGAAGCCACAGCTCGTGACGCATTTCACGTTCGCCGGCCCAAATTTAATTGTTTCGACATTTAACTTTAAAAACGCATTTTTAAAGCAACAAATTGCAATTTTTCAGAAAACAATTTTTCACAGAAAAAGTTATACAAAAAATAAAATCTATCATAATATGTTCTGTTACAGAATGACACAAAATTAAAGAAAACACAAATTTTTACACTAATTTGAGATTTTTGTTGAATACCGTACTAATACCGTACCATACACCCAGATTTTTCTACAAATTTATAATATAGATTTAGAAACTCACTCTGATGCAAGTATTCCTTCAAAGTATTCGAAGGTTGTCTAGAAAACAAATCTGCTGAAGCATCGTTTGCTATTGAAAACGTAAATTTTTAGTCAACATAAGTGTTTTCACAGAGTGCCACAAATTAGATGTTTTCGTTTGAAAATGCGTGTTTACGCATTCATTTCATCAGCAGCAGTTCCTACATACATACATACATAATTCCTTCATTCATAAGGAACATATTTATAGAACAGTAAAAAATTGGTTTGTTTTCGAAAAGCTAGTCGATGCTGCTAAAAACTAAAAATTATGATTTTTACAAAATTTCGAGTTTTGAAGTAAATTTTTAGAACCGTACGCGAAGAGAAAAAAGGGTATATTGTATTTGTGGTAAAAGTGGATGTGTTGTAGTGTATTCATGCAGTGTGTTTGGCCTAACCAATTTTAGCACCACCCCAAGGCCAAGTTGCAATATGATGCAGTTTCAGCGGCGGTCATTGTCGCTGCCCAAAAGTGATGCGTCTGCATCTAAACCGTACGAACCTTACGTAACGGGCATTGGGCAGGTACCACCGCTCACCGAAAGCTGACGCCTCATATTGCATATTGACTGTGGGAACGTTACGCAACAGGGCTTTGTTTCCCACGATAGAACACCTGCATGGAGGCAACTCGCCCCATCGATTTTGTATAAATATAAGCTTCATTTAAATAAAAATCGATCATTACTAAAAAGACTACCTATCATACTACATGGCGATCCTGCCATTATTATATATGTATCAGCGGCGTTATAGCGCCAGATATATAATATAATATAATATAATAAACAAGAAAGTCCAAAAGCAGCTCAGAAATTACCAAATATTTTGGAGAAACCAATCTCAAGGGTGCCAATGCATCTGCCGGGGAGGTCGATAACAGCGGAAAAATCAATGTGGGAGTCCTGTGCCGATGAGGTGCTGAACCATCGTCTACGACGACAAGAAGTCGTAAACCCTCTACCTGAAGGATATTTTGTGCCGCTTCAAGGAGCTGCAACTCTTCACAGACGAGTCCATGGACTGCGACTGCATAGTCTCCTTGGTGGAATTTCGTTACATTCTACATTTTGCTTAAAAAGACTCGAGGACTAACCAATAAATAAAAATTCATGACATCGGAAGGAGAGATACAATTCTTGACAGGGGAGCCTTCTATCCAGAAGGACCCACCAAGAATAGAGGAGGTACTGGAGCAGTACCCGGAGTCAGGACCAAAAAGAGTAATCGAGTGCGAAAAGGCCGCACGAGGATCACCGGATGACCAAAGGCGGTACAAAGAGCTGCTAGACGCCACCAAACTGGCACTACGCGATGCGAAGAAACGGCTGCTGGCCAAAACAAAACAGCACCCAAAAATTAATTCTTAATTTTTTTTTATTCTTATTTTTCCTTTTTAAATATATATAAATTAAATAAAATGATAAAATAAAAATATTTCTAAAAAACAAGCAAATTTTAATTAAAGAAAAAAAAAAAAAAAAATTTTTTAAATACTAAATATTAATAATTACAATGGGGAAACACAATCAAAAGTAGAAAACCCCAATGCCAATGTGGTGAACAAGATACAAATTGTTGATCACACAAATAGCATCAATGAATTGTGGCTTCTTCTGTTAATATTAGTAATCTTAGCAGCAATAAATCTAATAATCAAAATTTACAATATGCATCATAGAAGCCTGAAAAAAGGTATATGTCTCGAGCTGATACACTAGATAAAATCTAGTTTAACTCTTGATAGAAAGTCTGTAACCCAGCTACCACTCGGAATGGAATGGGAAACATTAAGACAAAAAAATTAGAAACTTCAAGGGGAATTTGATAAATCATATAAATGTCTAAATAAGACAAAGCGCATTAAGCGACAAACGCTAATTAAGCATACTGAGATCGTTGTTCACAATTACAACGAAATCAAATGCTTAATAAAAAGCAGCCCACCATAACCTTTCTGAACTCCATAACGGCCAGGTCACAGATGTTCTCAGACGGCTAACAGAGTGCCTTGAGAACATTAACAAAAAGACACCATTTGAATTTAGTGATACCAATCGCGCTAAATAACCCAGCAGTTTTCACACGAGAACTGCTGCAAAATAGTTCAGATAGCGACGATAGTTCAGAAGGTGAAAAACCTTCAGGTTCAAATATGCCTCAAACAATAATAATAGAATTTCTTAATACAGCCAGCAAACTCATCCCAGAGTTTGACGGTAGGGCAGAAAACCTACAAAGTTTTTCTGGATGCCTTATCTTTGGTTAACACCATCAAAGGTGAACATGATGCCACAGCAGTGTCACTGGTAAAAAACCAAACTAAAAAGGTGCTGTTAGGAATTTAATTAGTACAGAATGCACACTTGTATCCATTATAAATAGACTTAAAACAAACGTAAAAGGCGAATCAATAGATTCAATAACTGCCAAAATAATGAACATCCGTCAGATGAGTAAGACCGCTAACCAGTACACAAAAGAAATTGAGCAATTAACAAAAACTCTGGAATGCGCTTTTATTTCTGACGGAATGACACATGAACAGGCAGAAAATATAGTACCCAGCAGGCGGTCAAGGCAATGATTCAAAACTGCACCAATGATAAGGTCAAACTTATCATGCAGGCTGGAACTTTCTCGACCATGAGCGAAGCGGTAGCAAAATTCGTTACCAGTTGCACCGAAGCAACTGGACGAGCAGATACCGTGATGTACTACTCAAATAGGGGTATCGTGGAAACAGAGGCCGTTTCCAGGGTACCCGAGGTCGTGGTAATAACCAGTTCCGCGGAAACTACAACGGTCGGTACAATAACGGTGGCTATTACCGAAACGGAAATAATCATCAAAATAATAGACGAGGAGGCCACCAAAATGTCGCGTTGTAGATAGTACAGAAAATGCGGAAAACGCATAAACTCCCCACAAAAATAAATAGCGCTAAAAATCCATATTCGTGTTCAATTTACATTTCAATAGTTTTATATCAACAAAAACTTCACTAAACAATGCGGTATCAACGTTTTTTGGTAGACACAGGAGCTGACATTTCAATTTTCAAAATTGGCGAAATTACAAATAATATACAAATAAATAATTCAATTACAACGAACCTCAATGGTATAGGGAAAGAAACAATTAATACGCTAGGAATAGTGGAAGCGGACTTGATATGCGGCAATATTTTAATAAAACATACTTTTCATCTTGTCAAAAGATGACTTTCCAATCAATTGTACTGGAATTATTGGTTTAGACTTCATTAAAAAATATAATTGCATTCTAGATTACCAAGATAATCAAGATTGGTTAACTTTGAGACCACACGACTTTCACGAAGACATAGCCATTCCTATGCGAAATTCACAAAATATAAATACAATAACAATTCCAGCTAGGTCCGAAGTTGTCCGTTTAATGAAAATATGCTCAGAACACAAAGAAGTTCTCATACCGAACCAAGAAATTCACAAAGGCATCTTCATTGCAAATACAATTACCACAAGCAAACAAGCTTTTGTCCGAATCATCAATACAACTGATAATAATTGCACAGTATCCGATGCAAATATTCAAACGGAAAACCTTGAGGATTATGAACTAATTAACAAATAAAACATAAAAATAAACAAAAATAAAGAAATTATGAAAAAAACTTAATACGAACTTTCCAAAATTTATAAAAAGGAAATGAATACCCTCTGTTCTGAATACGTTGACATATTTGCATTGGAGAGTGAACCAATAACAGTAAACAACTTTTACAAACAGGAATTAAAACTATTAAACGATGAGCCGGTTTACATAAAAACTATAGAATACCCCATAGCCAAAAAGACGAAATAAATATTCAAATAAAGAAACTTATAAAAAGATGACATAATAGAGCCCCTCAGTATCAGCATACAACAGCCCATTGCTATTAGTACCGAAAAAAATCACTACCAGGAAAAACTCAAAAAACGATGGAGAATGGTAGTTGATTATAGGGGCATAAATAAAAACTAATAGCCGATAAGTTCCCACTGCCCAGAATAGATGATATTCTGGACCAGTTGGGAAGATCAAAATATTTCTCCTGTTTAGATTTAACATCTGGTTTCCACCAAATTGAACTAGAGAAAAAGTCAAGAAATGTCACATCTTTTACGGCAGATAACGGAACATATAGATTCAAAAGATTGCCTTACGGCCTCAAAATAGCACCAAACTCATTCCAAAGAATGATGACCATGGCATTTGCAGGATTATCACCTGCACAGGCATTCCTATACATGGACGACTTGATCGTATTAGGCTGTTCCGAAGAACACATGTTAAAAACCTTAGAGATGTGTTTGCTATCTGCAGAAAATACAATCTAAAAGTTGCACCCAGACAAATGTTTATTTTTAGTCACGAAGTAACATACTTAGGCCATAAATGCACAGACAAAGGAATATTGCCAGACGACACTAAGTTCACATTAATTCAAAACTACCCAACACCAACATCAGCAGACGAAACAAAAAGGTTTGTTGCATTTTGTAACTACTAAGAAGATTTATTCCAAACTTTGCAGAACATGCTCGTAATTTAACAAGATTAAGTAGAAAAAATACACCCTTTATATGGACGGAAGAGTGGAATACAGCTTTCAATTTTCTTAAAAATGCTCTTATAAGCCCTCAAATCTTACAATACCCAGATTTCCAAAAAACCATTTTGCTTAACAACAGATGCCAGCGGTTTCGCATGTGGAGCAGTACTAAGCCAAGAGTACGATGGTAAGCAATTACCAGTTGCATATGCATCCAAGGCATTCACAAAAGGCGAATCCAATAAATCAACAATAGAAAAAAGAATTAGCAGCAATTCACTGGGCTATAACATATTTCAGACCATACCTATACGGTACAAAATTCCTGGTGAAAACAGATCATCGTCCATTAACATACCTATTTTCAATGAAAAACCCGTCGTCTAAGTTAACACGAATGCGACTAGATTTAGAAGAATATGATTTTGTGGTGGAGTACATAGCAGGAAAAGAAAACTATGTAGCGGATGCGCTATCCCGCATAGAAATATCAGATTTGATAAATTTAACTGCCAAGGCAGCCCAAATACTTAAAGTAACAACACGGTCAGAAGCCGAAAAAAGTAAAAAACAAAAACACTCTTAATACGAGTGTTAAAGAAAGTCTTAAGGTCCCAAAAATATATGAAGCGCTATATAAAAAGAAGTAAAACGACATGTCGAGCTCATTCTGACCCTTCCGAATTTACTATTCAAAAAGGGAAAACGAATTTGTAGCCAATTTATAGTGAATGACCTGATTATTAACGAGAAAATTGACTTAGGACAATTCTTCAAGAGGCTTACTTTTAGAAGCCGGTAATCTAGGCGTCACTAAATTACAACTGTCCTTAGAAGACAGAATATTTAAATATACCCGGGTAGAAGAATTTAAAAAGAAATGGGAAATAAAAACCTTACAGACATAACAATTGCGTTAACGCCAAAAACAACTTACTTGCAAGACAAAAAAATCGATCGATAAAATATTAAAAACAATTCCACGACGACCCAATTACTGAGGCCACCAGGAGTCAATCGTACAATTACCAAGATTAGAGAAAATATAACTGGAAAAACATGACAAGGGATATAAAAAGTATATCAAACATTGTGACAAATGTTTGAAGAACAAAACTCTCAAACACAACATAGAAGAAATGCAATTAACTGCAACGCCAGCAAAAGCATTCGATACGGTTCAGATCGACACAATAGGACCCCTACCAAGGTCAGAAAATAATAATGAATACGCCGTTACAATTCTATGCGATTTAACTAAATATCTTATGACAATACCGATCCCTAGCAAGCATGCTAAAGTCGTAGCCAGTAGTATCTTTAATAACTTTATTCTTATCTATGGTCCTATGAGGACGCTCATAACGGATATGGGTACAGAATATAAAAAACAGCATTTTTTCCGAATTATGCCAGTTATTAAAAATTGAACATAGAACATCGACAGCCCATCACCATCAGACACTCGGTGCAGTAGAACGTACACACCGAACATTCAACGAGTATGTTCGCTCGTACATCTCTAGTGAAAAGAATGATTGGGACGAATGGCTAAAAGTACTTTACATATTGCTACAATACAACACCATCAACAGTACATGGGTATTGCCCATTTGAACTGGTTTTCGGTAAAACCACAAACGTATGACTTCCTAGAAGAAGGTAAGGTTAGTCCAGTATACAACCATGAAGCATACGATAAGGAAGTAAAATATAGATTACAGATAGCTACGAATAGATCAAAAAATTATTATTAGAAAAGGCAAAAACAAAACAAAAAGCATATTATGACAGGAACCTAAATAGCATACAAATAAATATAGGAGATTTAGTATTAGTTAAAAATGACACAGGTCATAAACTAGATAACCAATATAAGGGCCCATATAAGGTAATAGGAATAGACGATAGGAATAACTACATATTAAAAAGATAGAAATAAAACCACCAACGTAAACAAAAATAGATTAAAATTATATAAAGAAAATATAATATAAACAATTGGTTCTTTTTCACCATGGGCATAGAAAAAAAAAAAATATAATAATAATTATATAAAATTACTTATACATACATATGTATATACTTATACCCTTAAACAAAATTAAACAAAAAATGTACATTAAAAAAAAAAAAAAAATAAAAAAAAAAAAAATAATAATAATAATAATTATTAAAAACAATATTACTTCATACAAATACAATGTACACTTAAAACAATTTACACCTACACAAATATATTTAAACACACACAAACACACTTTGTAAAAACTTGTAACACCTTAGAATAACTCCATTACTATGTATATTACGTTATTCTTATAAAAAGGGAGGTGTAGTGTATTCATGCAGTGTGTTTGGCCTAACCAATTTTAGCACCACCCCAAGGCCAAGTTGCAATATGATGCAGTTTCAGCGGCGGTCATTGTCGCTGCCCAAAAGTGATGCGTCTGCATCTAAACCGTACGAACCTTACGTAACGGGCATTGGGCAGGTACCACCGCTGACCGAAAGCTGACGCCTCATATTGCATATTGACTGTGGGAACGTTACGCAACAGGGCTTTGTTTCCCACGATAGAACACCTGCATGGAGGCAACTCGCCCCATCGATTTTGTATAAATATAAGCTTCATTTAAATAAAAATCGATCATTACTAAAAGACTACCTATCATACTACAGTGTGTAAATATAGAGAAGGAAGTTTTCCGAATACTTCCAAAGTTTCCGAAGTGTATTAAGAATAATATATGGTTTCTTATTGTTAGTCTACAAGTGCAGATACAATAAATAAATTAAAATAAATTAAAAACGAGAAGGAACGTGTGAGTTGTAGATGTCACGACACTACTTTTATAACCGTATGTCAGTAAAATGTGAGCTTCTTATTTACATATGTTAAATTGTTAGATATATTTCAGTTCTTACGTTTTACATTTTTTAGCAAAAATATGTAAAATTATGTAACTGATAAATTATTTTAAAAATTTTGTGTAAATCAGCTCAAATATGTACTGGTTCACAACTTTCCCTCTCGTTTTAATAATAAGAAGGCGTCATTACCTTATGATTGAGCCAAGGGGCGTCGTGCTTTTCCCACAGAGTCGCAAGAAATATCCAGGTCCAATTCCAAGCCGGGTCGTCAACGTAAATTTCAATTTATTATATGTTATATGTATGTACAAGGTGTAGTTCGCGTGCGAAAGCTGCCCGTGTCGCTTGGGGTGAAATAGCGTATATAACTAGAAGTTGCGCTCAAGCTACCGAGGGCTGTCGGCAGCGAGAGCGGGAGCGTGATCGTGGGCGGGAGCGTGCCCGTGGTGAGATCAAGCGCGAGAGAGCGTCGCCGGGGGGAAAATGCTCTTAAGTATGAGGGCGAGAGCGAGCGAGCAACCAGCTGGACTGCAGCTGGACTGCTAACAGTGAAGTGTGGCTGGAATGCCCACAGAGCTGTGGCCCCGCCAGCGCCGTCCACACTCTAAACACCTTATAACTCGGATTGTAGCCGGGTTAATAAACAACTTCGGATCCAAATGACGAAACAAATACAATGTCTGGGTAGGTTAGGTTGTAGTGGCTGTCGGGATCGTTATGAGCCCGACACACATGGGCCAGCTTCCGCACGTTGTGGTACCATTGAATCGGTAACCCTTCCCTGCCGTGAGAGACTACCTGAAGTTCGCTATCTTTCTGGGACACATATTGGACATAAGTAATATGTCTGATAAAAAGGGCGAGCCCAAGTGCTTTATCCTTCTTCTACTGAGAGCCGAGCAGGAACAGAACTGGTGCTCCACTGTTTCTTCCTCTTCCTCATCTTTGCAGTTGCGGCAGTAAACATTATATAGGGTTCCCATCCTTTTAGCATGGGTTCCTATTAACCAGTGTCCCGTGAGGGATCGAATGACAGTGCTGCAGCTTTTTCTGCTGAGCTTACTTAGCTCAGTGGTGCGCTTCTTGTCTATAGTTGGCCACGTTTGTCGCGTGATGCGACATCGTGGTGTGTTTTGCCACCGACTGAGCTTGCAGGTGGCCATAGGCATATATATGTCATCTTTTTTGTGAAGAAAGGAGGTAGTAGTGCCAGCTCTGGACAGTTCATCTGCTATGCAGTTACCTTCAATGTCCTGGTGACCCGAGACCCATATCAGGCTAATAGCAAACTGCTGATCCATCTCGTGAAGAGATATGCGGCATTTTGCTACGGTGGCCGAGTTCGATGTAATCGCATTTAGTGATTTGATCGCTGCTTAACTATCACTGTAGATGTTTATATGGGTTGCCGAAAAGGCAACTGTTTGGATGCAAATCAGAGCTTCTCAGATTGCTGTGACTTCCGCTTGGAAGACACTGCAGTGATCCGGATGCCTGAAGGAGTGCCTTATGTTTAGTTGCTCGGAGTAGATACCTCCTCCTGCTTTGTTGTCCATTTTGGAGCCATCCGTGAAGATTTGAATGGCTCCACCAGGACCCGGAGCTCCCTCAAGCCAGCTATCACGGTGAGGAATATTTATTTCAAAGGGAGTTTCAGTATACTCCCTCGGAATGCAGTAGTCCGTTTTTTGTTGGGACGTTGCTGTTGTCGTTTAGAATGGATGAGTGTCCCATATTTTGTGGTCCCATTGGTCAGAGTCTCTAAGACGAATTGTTGCCATTAGTGCCTGAGCCTTACCTGCGAGGTCAGGACTCTGGAGGCACAGGACAGCGTTTGGAGCATCATTCGGTGTGGTGCGAAGTGCTCCACTGATGCAGAGTGCGGCAGTTTTTTGTACCTTGCCGAGCATTTTGTTGATGGACTTTTTGATGGGCCGGCCACACACACCGTGACTCCGTAGAGTAGAATTGGTCTAACTATTGCTAGATATATCCATTGGACTATACTTGGGGTAATGCCCCACCTTAGACCAATGGCTTTCTTTGCAGGTGTAGAGGGCTATCGTAGCCTCTTTTCTCTTTCTTTGATGTTTTGGTTCCAGTTGAGCTTGCTGTCAATTACCAACCCCAGGTAACTAGCACTATCGCTGAAGGATAGCCTGCATTCGTTAAGCATTGAGGGTTAAGGGGCGGAATCTTGTATTTACGAGAAAAATGATACAAGTTCCGTTTTCGAGGGATTTACTCCTAGACCGCGCGATTTTGTCCAGTCTGACAATTTCGCGAGCTTTTGCAGACATTAGGTCGCAGAGTGTTTGAGGGAATTTTCCCGAGAATATTAAAAGCAACGTCATCCGCGTATGCCACCACTTTACAGAGCCCCCCATCCAGGTCACACAGAATCTTGTTGACTGCTATGTTCCATAGAAGGGGAGACAGAACCCCACCCTGCGGTGTGCCTCTGTTGACATACCTTGACTGAGTGGACGACCCCATCGACGACGTCACCGTCCTGCATATGAACAATTGATCGATAAGCGTCGCCAAGTGATCGTCCATCCCCAGGCTCGTCAAACCTTCCGTGATGACTCTTGGTATGACATTATTGACGGCTCCCTCGATATCGAGAAAGGCAATTAGGGAATATTCCTTCAAATAAAGGGATTTTCCCAGCGAAGTGATTACTTCGTGAAGTGCCGTTTCTGTGGATTTACCTTTCCTGTAGGCATGTTGTGCGTCTGACAGAACTGGATCTATCGTGGTCCTTAGATGTAGCCCGACTAGTCTCTCAAATGTCTTGAGGAGAAAGGACGACAGACTGATTGTTCTCAAGTCCTTTGCGGTGGAGAGCGAGGCTTTTCCCGCTTTGGGAATAAAGACAATCTTTGCCTTAAGCCATGCGTTAGAATTTTCCCTATGACTATCTTAGAAAATATACTTTGAAGACAGTTTTTGCCATGTTTCCTGCCTTTTTAAATTGGGCTGGGATAATCATGTCAGGGCCTGGTGATTTCAACGGGTTGAAGCTGTTTACTGCCCAGCTGATGTTCCTTTTCGAAAAGGATGTGTGCCATCGAGGTGATCGAGCCCTCTGTCGGTGAATGGGTCGGCTCAATGGTTGTGCACCCGTACCCGCTAGTCCACGTACCATCGTTACGCTTAAGGTATCCCACCGAGGTGGTAGTTTTTGAGAGGATCTTACGCAGCCTTGCTGCTTCTGATGTTTCCTCTATTTCTGTGCAAAATTTTTGCCACGAGTTTCTTTTTGCCTTTCTTGTTTTCTTTTTGTAGAGGGCTAGACTGTGTTTGTAGTCTTCCCAGTGTTCCTCCCTCCTTGGCGCTTTTGGCTCTGTTGAAGAGAGCCCTGCGTCTCCTACGTAGGATATCATTTTTGTTTTGACCACCAAGGGGGTTTGTTTTTCCCTCTCGGTTTTGTTGCGGGGCATGCTACCTTGAATGACTTGTTGCATGATTCCGTTAATGTGTCCACTAGGCGATTTAAGTATTCTTGAGTGTCCGGGCACCGTGGTGCCATGATGGGGAGCAATTCCTCCATTTTTTACTATATTTATCCCAGTTGGCTTTCCTGGGGTTGATGTAGTCAATTGGTTTTGGGCACTCGAGTCTTGTTTGAGGGGCCAAGCTTTTTTGGCACCTATTTATTTTCAAAGTCAATTAAAACAACTTGGTTCGAAACGTTATAAATATATATTTATTCAGGCGGCTAGCGAAAGCCAATTGCTCGCTCTTTGCCAGGTCAGATAAACGTACACAACGGGGCTCGGTATGCAACCTATGCGGAGAAAGATTAGCATAGAACTAAAAACGACGGTCGAACAAGCTAGAGCCGAAGAGAGCCGAGAGAGCGCAACAGCACTGCCGAACGCTGCATACAAATATGTTTAGGGTTATGCTCTTATACAACTACATAATGTTACATTAAATTGAGGCTTAAATAGCCGCTGGCCCGAGCATACCCCCGTTGGAAGCTCGCCTTTCAACTGACTTCTCAGGGGCAGCAAGCACAGCCGAGCAACAGCCCTCCTGATGGTTCCCGAGGCCGTCCTTAAGTCAGCCACGCGGCACACTCCATCCTGTTTTGATGACGTCGACCACTCTAGCCAGTGGCCAACGCATTGGAGGAAGATTCTCGTCCTTCTTCGCGCCAGCGCCGCCAGAATGTCTGCTGAAGTTGAGTGACCCGCTGCCAACCATCCAGACGATTGTAGTTGAGCTTCGTTAGATCAGGCTCGAGAATTGCTTCGTGCGGGCCCCCAAAAGCAGATGAGCAGGCGTCAACACATCCAAGTCGTCAGGTTTTCTGGAAAGCGAGAGCAAAGGGCGAGAATTAACAATTGCCGTGATCTGGCAGATCAAGGTACGCAGCTCGTCGGAGCTAAGGACGGATGGCCCAACTGAGCGGTACAAATGATGCTTGGCGGTCTTCACGGCCGCTTCCCACAATCCGCCAAAGTGCGGAGAGCGCGGTGGGATGAAATGCCAGTCGATTCCGTCAGCCAAACAGGATTCATGGACCTCCTTCATGTGCGAGTCGCTTAGGAAGAGTCTCTTTAGCTCCAGAAGCTCGTTCTTGGCTCCAACGAAATTTGTCGCATTGTCTGACCAAATTTGACTTGGCCTTCCTCGAGTGGACGTGAACCGTTTTAATGCACCTAGGAACGATGCGGTGGTAAGATCCTTAACAAGCTCCATGTGAATGGCCTTAGACGTGAAGCATATTAACACGCCTATGTAGCATTTGATTGGAGGCCTACTGCGGATTTCTGACCGGTAGAAAAACGGTTCACAATAGTCCCTCCAGCTACTTCGAAGTGTGGAGGATTCTTCCAGACGCTCCTTTGGCAAGTCTCCCATAATGTGTTCAACGATGCGTGGCCTCGTCCTGAAGCATCTCACACACTTGTTAACCACCTTTGAAACGGCCTTGATTCCTCCAATAGGCCAATATTGCAATCGAATTTTGGCAAGCAAGGCGCGAGGTCCGGCGTGGAGGCTCCGTTGATGATAATAGTTTATCACTGCAGCCGTCACGGGATGATCCTTGGGCAGAATAAGCGGGTGCCGAGCGCTAAATGGGAGCGATGAGTTGCCGAGCCGACTTCCAACTCGAAGCAAACCATCCGGATCGATGAACGGAGAAAGCGAACTGATGGAGCTAGACTTCCTGACTTGCCCATTGCGCCTAATCTCCTTTATGTCCGACCACAAACTTGCTAGCTGAATATGCCGAACTAGAAGATGCGTTCCTTGCTGAAAGTCAGAAACCGTGAGTCCAGGATGCCTAAGACGATGAATGAATTTATGCATGTAGGCAAACGTGCGCTGCATGCCAAAAGAATGAATTTGCAAATTTGCATCCGGGAGTGAGATCAGCATGTGGAGAAACGATCAGCAATACACGCTTGCGAAGCTCAATGGTCGGAGTTTCAGAAACGGGAGATGCAGGCCACTCATCCTTAGAGCCCAACAAAAACGACGGGCCGTGAAACCACAGCTCTGACTGGATGAGGTGACTGGGAAGCGAGCCTCTCGAAAGGATATCAGCGGGATTCAACGATGTAGGAACATAGCGCCATGCCATGCCTTGCGTCAACTCCTGAATTGTTGCCACTCGATTTGCCACGAAAACCTGAAATTTGGCTGGCTCATCCTGTATCCAAGATAGCGCCGTCGACGAATCCGACCAGCAATGAAACTGTGTGGCCTGGGAAGATTCCAGTCTCCCTTAGGTTGTGCATAACCTTCGCAAGCAAATGGGCTCCACTCAATTCAAGCTTTGGAATTGACAATGATTTTAGTGGCGCCACTCGTGACTTTGAGCACAAAACATTGCTCGACGACTCCCCTTGCCTGGACACGACATATACGCACGCACCATATGCCTCCATACTGGCATCACAAAATCCATGGATCTCCAAAACTGCACTGGAAGGATGGACAAGGCGAGGAAATGAAATTCGAGAGATGCTTGCAAGCTGTTTCTTAGGTCCATCCAAGTTGAATGCAGCGCTGCCGGTAGACTCTCATCCCAGTCCAAGTTTTCTCCAAAGCTGCTGAAGGAAAATCTTACACCTGACAATAACAGGATTTATCAATCCAAGAGGGTCGTAGAAACGCGCAATCGTTGACAAAACCGACCGCTTGGAGGGCCTTGAATTTGTGTCCAGCGCAGACAAGGCAAACAGCAGCTGATCTGACGCAGGGTCCCACGCTAAACCAAGAGTTTTTGTGATGTCGCTTCCATCATGAAACCGCAGAAACTTCTCCACGTCGCCTTCCGGAATTCCATCAAGCACCTCCTGGCTACTCGAGCACCATTTTCTAAGCTTGAAGTTTCCGCACGAAGGTAGACTTGAAGTTTGGCGCATCTTTTCCTTGACCTCTGCGACCGAGATGCCGCCAGAGATGAGATCATCGACATAAAACTCCTGTTTCAGAGCAGCTGAGCCAAGAGGGTGGGGCTCACCTTCGTCGATGGCCAGCTGGTGCATTGAGCGGACAGCTAAAAACGATGCAGCCCTCGTACCGTATGTGACGGTGTCTAATGTGTAGACCTGAACATCGGACTGGATGGAATCTCGCCAAAGGATACACTGGAGATAATTGTCGGGTGGAGATACCCTTACGCAGCGGTACCTTTTACAAATGTCACCCGTGAGAGCGACGGGATATGTGCGGAACCGGATCAGAATGGTAAACAATGCAGGCTGAATAACAGGACCTGTCATCATCACATCATTTAAGGAGAATCCAGTTGATGTAGCTGCAGAGCCATCGAAGACGACACGGAGTTTTGTCGTGGTGCTGTCCTCCTTTTAAAACGCAGTGATGAGGCAGAAAATACTTGCAGCGGTTACGTGAGTCAGGATGGACTTCCGACATATGCTGCAAGTCAGTGTACTCCTTCATAAAAGCCGAGTACCGCTCCTTGAGCGTGGATTACGATCCAGTTTTCGTTCCAAACTGAGGAATCGTCGGTAAGCCTGAGTATAAGATTCTCCTAAGCGATCGGCATCATGCTTTAAAGGCAACCTAACGGAGTACTCCCCCGATGGCAAACGTGAAAGGTGTCTTACGAAATGCGCCTCACAATCTACTTCTTCCTTTGTACTGAAAGCAGCCTCCACACAATCCTAGACTTCCTGAAACATACGAAGAGTTTGATCCAACCTTGCATTCATTCTAGCCTCCGAATCCGAAGAAATTTGAATTCCCAAAAGCGACGAACTTGATACCCTCTGTCCACCTCCAGATACGATCCACCCAAGCCGGGTCTTCTGCAGAAGCGGCAATCCGTCTATGAGCTTGATTTGCCCTACGCAGAGAAGGTCATAAAATATGCTCGCGCCAATGAGGAAATCTACTCGCTGAGGACTATAGAACGCAGGATCATCAAGCTGAATATTGGAGGGAATGTTACAATCGGCTACATTAACTGCCAGACTTGGTTGGCTATCTGTGATTGTGGGGGCGATGAGAGCAGTGAGCGTGGTCGAATAGCCCGTAGTGCGGGACTGCATGCAAATGCTCACGGTGGATCCCTCAGTAGACACGCTAGTATCGCCAAGACCAGAGACAAGGGCAGACGATTGAGTTCTCCTAAGCTGGAGCTGCTGGGCGAACATAGATGTCACGAGATGAAGCTGGGATCCTGAATCCAGAATGGCGCGACAAGGAACCAAAACGCCCGATCGATTCTTCACCAGAACGACAGCCGTAGTTAGCAGCACAACATCGGAGTGGAGACCTTGGGCAGCAAGAGAGGTAGACGCATGAGACGGCATACTGCCAGCAGAATCCTGAACCGGCGTAATAGGTGCTGGTTGTACTCCAGCTTCTGGAGGAGAAACAGCTGGGGAGCTTTGCGCTATGGATGAATCGAAGTGCAATAAGGTATGATGCCTTTTTCCGCAAACTCTACACTGGCCACCGGTACATGCACGAGTCCGATGACCTGACTTTAAGCAATTAAAACAAAGAGAAAGCTTCTTCACTTCCTTATGACGAAGAAATGGAGATAAATTTGTGAAAATGCTGCAGGAGTATATTCCGTGGCTCACTGAATGGCAGAAAGGGCATCCAGATGGGTTGGCGGAAGAGTTAGAGGCAACAAAAGTTTTCTTTGGATGTGTATACTGGCTTTTTTTCCCCACCTGAGCGCTACCAGCGTGTGTCGCTACAGCGTATTGCACATTCTCCATCTTCTGGCATCTCTTTCCAGGAAATCGTAAAACTCCCAAGCTGTGGGTATCCTGTCCGATGACGCAGTCTCCTCCCATTTGGCTTGTGTCTTGGCATCTAGTTTTTGTAGCAGCATGTGAATTATCATGCATCCATATATCTCCTCAGCACTTCCCAATGTCTGCAGGGCACGCGTATGCAAGTTGACTGCGTCTGAGAACTCCCCGAAGCCTTTTAGCAGAAGGCGAATCTACCTTCTTGAGCCCAAGAATCTCATTGATGTGTGCCTGGAAATCAAGTCGTTTGTTATTAAAGCGTTTGCTAAGTAGCCACACGATAATTGGCACTGGAGAGCTCCAAAGATCATCTCCTTCGATGACCGAATTGAACACTGCAATAAAATCCGCATATTCCACATATAGCCGCCGGAGAAGCTAGGAAGCTTAAGCTCAGGAAGCCTCTGCTAGTGAGCCATGATGATGGTATGACCTCCAGAGTTGTTTGGCAGGCTAGTGGAATGAGCGGCTACGCGTAGGTGTCCTAATTCGAGAGCCGAAAGCAGCTCAGCTTTCAAAGAAATTAACAGGGCATCGAATGTTTCACGCAGCTCACTTCCAATTTCGTTTTCATCCAGCGATTCCAGCTCATTATGGGACTTGTTGAACTCCTCACGCATTTCCGCCAACATATCGAGGCGCACATCTATTTCGGACGCATTTAGTTTATCAATTTTATTTCCCGAGAATGACTCGCCAAGACGGTGCAGGCGATCATGCAGGGACTGAACTTTACGTTTGTAAAGCCTCAGCCTATTTTCACCCATCGTAATATTTTCACCCGCGACTGTATACGGCTCGTTGTCCATGCTAAGCGGTGTAATGCAATAAAACAACGGAAAATGTAAGACCGCTTAAGCGACGTCGAACAGAGCGGGAGCGAGAATGGAAGAATGAAAAGTCAAGAACCGCGGCTGCAGCGGCGCAGGGCAATAGAGATTAGGCGATTAAGCAACGGAATATTCGACAACCGCAGTCTCACTGAGCTTGCACTTTAACTGTTTTATTGGCACAAAAATGTAATTGCTTGTAGTTACACTGCACAGCAAAGAATATATTGTTCGATTTTTAATAGTTTTAACAAAACACGATTTAAATTGCAGTTAAATCACGTCGGTGTCACCAATGTTTGAGGGGCCAAGCTTTTTGGCACCTATTTATTTTCAAAGTCAATTAAAACAACTTGGTTCGAAACGTTATAAATGTTTATTTATACAGGCGGCTAGCGAAAGCCAATTGCTCGCTCTTTTGCCAGGTCAGATAAACGTACACAACGGGGGCTCGGTATGCAACCTATGCGGGAGAAAGATTAGCATAGAACTAACAACGACGGTCGAACAAGCTAGAGCCGAAGCGGCAGGTGCAGAGCGCCCTTTAACGGAGAGAGCGCAACAGCACTGCCAAACATAAGCTTAGGGTTATGCTCTTATACAACTACATAATGTTACATTAAATTGACGCTTAAATAGCCGCTGGCCCGAACAAGTCTCATTATTGGCTCGATGTACCTGTGGTCAGAGAAGGAATGGACTTTCCAGCTCTCGATTAAGTCTGACATTTTGTAAGACACTAGAATGTGGTCAATGACCTCCTGTCGGTTTTTTATAATGAATGTGGGGTCGTTACCCCGATTACAAATTAGCATATTAGAGTCAAGGATAAAGCTAAATAGTGACTCACCCCTCGCATTTGTGTCCGAGCTCTTCCATTGTGTGTGGTGAGCGTTGGCATCGCAACTTATTAAAAGTCCTGTGTCCGAACTGTCGCTGTCGCGGGTTAGCGCTCGTATCAGTTCTCCTAGAGGATCGCTTTCCTCGTGCGCCATGTAGGACGACACCAACCTCAGGTGTGTCCCTTGCAGCTCTAGGCTAACTGCCGTATTGTCGCCGTTCCTAAAGATATGGAGTAGGAAGATGTTGAGGTGCTTTCTAGCAGGTATACAGGTGCGAATTTTACCTTCGTTTTTAGCAGCGATTAGCTTATACTCCTTCGTCGCTAATCCACAGACCTTGTCTCCTACTACCCAAGGCTCTTGGATTAGGACTACATCTGCTCCGCTCTCATCCAAGCGGAGTATTAGGGCAGCTGCTGTTGCTTTACAGTGGTGGAGTTTGATTTGAAGAACCCGTAGGGTCATCCTCAGGCTTCTCCACCACTGTAACATCGGCGTCGGTGTCCTCGACGATATCGTCGTCCTCCCGACACATGGCATCGAAGTCATGCATAAGCATGGTGTCCGAGTAGTAGCCGTCCTGCTCCGGCTCCAGCTCGCAGTCGGTTGCTTCATCTCCGAGGCAGCGTCCTGCTCGACTGGGTTGTCAACAGGACGCGCCTCGGCCGCTGCATCCGACTTTTACACCTTTAGTGTTAGTCACCTTTGGTGACTGAGCTGAAGCCAAAGTTCAGCTCGCCTCTAGCTGCCTCTATCGGGGCCAGCGATTCCTTGCTGAGGACGATCATCGCTTGGTTTGTGGGGCCTGTCGTCCTCTCCACCTTCACCACCTTCCAGTCCGAGGAAGGAAGGAGGGGGTTGCATCTCTGCAACATTGTCAGGATACGGTCTGGCTCCTTGAAGGAGGCAGGCAACCACACTCTCGCCCTAGGTCTACTGGGCACCTCGCTCCAGTCAACAGCGACCAGCTTCGCCCCTGGGTGGACCTCGCCGACCTGCGCTACCGCTGCTTTGTAAAGCTGGACGGATCGCGCGTCTTCACAGGCTATGATTTTTATTGTGCCCTGGTACCACCACAAGTCTTTGCAGACTGGTGAAGGGCCGGGCTCCGATTCCAGCAGCTCGAGCAGGGGTCGGCCAGTGCCGCTTGCACCCACTTCCACTGGTCTGGCATACGCGTTGCCTCTGTCAAGGACGCCGATAAGCGTCCTCTCCTGGGCAATCTGCGCGAATGAAACATTCGGCAGCACCCAGGAGCGTTTTGGGGGCGGGCCCCGGAGTCTCCTGCGAGCGCTGCCTCTTTGGTTGAGGGGCCTCCTTCTTTGGTGCCTCCCTTGCCGAAGTTGGGGAGCACCCTTGAGGCCCACTCCACCTGCTTTTAGCCACTGGTCCGATAAGCTGGACGTCATCGTGGCGCTCTGCCTACGGAGGATGTTGCCAGCACTCCGTCTTGCGTCATACGTATATTTTGTGGCTTGAGCACTGGTCGATGGAGACTCGACCCCTGCAACCTTACCAGCAGGCAGAGCAGCCGCAGGATTGCGTTGCCGTTCTGCCAAGGTATGTCGGTTTTTAGGGGCCGATTCGCCACCCACCCCAGATCTGGGATGGGAAGCCTTTGAGGTTGCAGCAGCGCTTGTCGCCGAGCAGGATTTTCCTGCAGTAATGCGTGTTAAGCCAGGCCTTTGGGCCGCTGCCTTACCCTGTTTGGGATTGCTCCCAGTTGGCAGTTGAAGAGTGCCATGCTAGGTTTTGTTTGTTTTTTGCTTATAATCTTCCATTCTGATCCCACGAAATGCACAGAAGGGGCAAGGTCCGTCCGGGCAGATATTCGAGTTGCACGGATAAGGCATACTTAGAACAGGGGGCAGCCAAGTCCCTGAGCACAACGTTCACGACTCGGCTAGTTTTTATACCGGGCCCCCAGCCAGACTGACTATCGACACGGTTCGTATGACACTTTTAGTCCGGCCCGGTGTGACGTGAGTGTGGGGGTTGGGATGTGGGTAGGTAGTGTAGGGAAGGGAAGTGTGTGAGCTACTTAAAAGAGGCGGCACCACAAGCGCATCGTCAGTGTTGCTGCGTCGCGAACACCCGCTGGCTGTCCGACTGCTTATTTTCGGTACTCTCCCTCAGACTCAACTGAGTTGAATTTCTTTGCGATGCCCGCTTATTCGCAGCTAACCTACGCAGTAGGCCGTTCGCTATCCGCAACCTGCGACCCGTCCGTTGGCCTCAGCTAGGGCCCCTCTGAGCCACCCGAAAGCTCAATGAGTACCAGATTTCCGACCCTATAAAGTATATATATATTCTTAATCAGCATTAATAGCCGAGTCGATATAGCCCTGTGTGTCCGTCCGTCCGTCTGTCCGTCTTGTTTGTCGCCCATTGCTCGAAGGCTATAAAAGATAGAGCGACCATACTGATATGATATCTCACTTCTAGAAAAATGATTTAAAATTTCGCCCCGCCTACTTCCGCCCCCAAAAAGGGCGCACATCTGTGGCGTCCACAATTTTGAAGATAGCAGAAAACTAAAAATGCAGAATCATAGAAAAATACCAAAACCATTTCGAGATACATCATTCCCCTTTCGTACTCACACAAAAGCGAGTCGTTTTGGTTTTTCGTATTTTGTGTAGCCTGGATCTCAGAGACTATTAGAGCTAGAGCAACCAAACTTTCTGTCGAGACTCCTGTGATACCAAACCAAGAGACAAGAGTATTTCAAAATTTCGCCACGACCCCCAAAAAGATGAAAGTCCACAATTTTGAAGATAGGAAAAAACGAAAAAATGCAGTGAAGGATCATATCTACCAGATTATCGAATCTGGTCCAGATCGGATCATTAGTATAGCCACAATGATGACCCCAAGCCGTCGTCTTCACCGTCAGCAGCAGCTAGCACGAAGGCGATGGTGGACACAACCCTCAACGTCATCGTCAGCGAACTCGCGAGGGAGAAAGGGGAGGGACATTCTGGCTAGCCTAGCAGCAATGCCTGAGCTGCAGACAGTCATTATCGACCGAAGCCACCCGGAAGGGAAGATATCGGACGTTAACTGGCTGAATGCAGAATCAGAGATCCTGACCGCCATGAAGGATGCCATTGTTCGCGCAGACAACCCGTTTGTCTGCGAGTTCAAGGGCATCAAGTGGTATAAGGGAGCCAAAGCAGTGGCCTGTGATAACGCAGACACTCTCGAGTTTCTCAAAACCACGGTCCAAAGTGTTGGGGAACTTTGGCCAGGAGCGGCTCTCTGCGTGGTCCCCATCGATGAGGTTCCCAGGAGGACGATCATGAAGGTTTGGATTCCTCCCCCAGTCAAGGCGGATGAAGACACACTTGTCCTGATCAAGGCTCAGAACCGGATCCTGGGAACGTCAGACTGGACCATCACACGGGCGATAGCGCGAGGCAAGGGGAACGGCAAGGAACTTTGGATCAGTATTGGTCAAGAAAGCCTTGCCAAACTCCTTGAAAAGGACTGCCGCATATCCTACACTGGCGGTAGTAGTACCGCGACATCCCAGGTCCACTGAACAGCATGAAGGTGGTGCAGATTAATCTGCATCACTCAAGTGTACCATCGGCGGACCTGCTGCGGTTTATGGACGAGAAGGCGGTAGACGTGGCCCCTCATCAAAGATCCTGGACCGTTAAGGGAGGGGTTCGGGGACTGAACGGTCGCGGATACCGACTTCTCACGCCACACCCCGTGGGTAAGCCAAAAACATGTATGTGAGAGGTGGACGGGAAGAACCTATACCTGGCCTCGGCATACCTACCGTATGAGGAAGAGGACCCACCCTCGGGGGATTTCAGGGCCCTAATCCACCAAGCGCGGAAAGAGGGTCTCGACATCGCTTTAGGCTGAGACGCGAATGCCCATCACTCCCTTTGGGGAAGCACGGGCACATATTCTGGAGGAGAGTCACTGTTCGGTTATATTCTGTCCACAAATCTTGTTGTGTGCAACCGGGGAGACCACCCCACATCCGCAACAAGAACCGTGCAGAGGTTATTGATATAACACTTGCCTCAGACAGTGACTCCCAAACCATTGATGATTGGCGTGTGTCCAGTGAGTGCTCCTTCTCGGACCACTACAGGATAGTGTTAAGCATCAAATGGAACAGAGAAAGGCCCAAGGCCTACCGCAATCCCAAGCGGACAGACTGGAGCCGCTTCTCCGAAACCGTAAAGAAGGCACTACCGTCCCCATCGGAAGGGAACATCCTTCAAACATAAGCACTATAGGAAGCGGCTCAGAATGTAACTAAAGCACTGCAAGGCATCTTCCTTGAATCTTGCCCGATAAGCCGACCTCCAAAGTCCAATCGCAATCCGTGGTGGAGCTGAGCGAAGTCAGGAGGGATTCAAGGAGGCTCTTCAACAGGGCACAAGTAACAAACACACAGGAAAGCTGGGACGAATATCGTCGCAGCTTTAACACCTACAAGAACACCTGTAGGAAGGCGAAAAGGGAGTCATGGGCTGCCTTCTTTTATTCCATAGATGGTACCACCGAGGCCTCAATGCTTCGACGGTGCTATTAAAGGGGCCAACCACAGCTGGCCTGCTCCGCAACCAGGACGGTGCCTTCGCAGAGAGCAGCCAGGAATCCCTCGAACTCCTCATAAGCACCCACTTCCCGGGATGCTCAGATGTTACCGGTGACGAATCCAACGACATCAACGACACTGAGCCACACCAGGGAGAGGAAACTGAGGATCACCTACGTGACATTATGGCACCAGACAAGATTACCTGGGCCATTAAATCCTTCGGTCCCTACAAGTCACCGGGGCCGGATGATATACGACCAGCCATGTTGCAGGCAGCTTGCCTGCCCTTGCTTCCATGGCTAAAGAAAATCTTCGAAGGATGTCTCCGATTTAGGTACGTCCCCCAACACCCACTTCCCGGGATGCTCAGATGTTACCGGTGACGAATCCAACGACATCAACGAAACTGAGCCACACCAGGGAGAGGAAACTGAGGATCTCATACGTGACATTATGGCACCAGAAGAAAATCTTCGAAGGATGACATAAGAACCAAACTCGACAGACAAGTGTTCAGCGGAGCTCAGCACGCCTACCTCAAAGGTAGATCAGTTGAGACCGCACTACACGAAGTTTTTGGGTATATCGAAAAGACTCTTAGCCATAAGGAATATGCTTTGGCGGCATTCCTAGACATAGAGAGAGCTTTCAACAACGTCAGGATCGAGTCAATAACGGCCGCACTGACCAAGATTGGCACACACCCGACGGTAACCATATGGCTGGACAGCGTTCTCAGGAGTAGAACGATTAGCACTAATCTGGTCACCTCCTCTTCAAGTAAGACGGTCACACGAGGTACTCCGCATGGGGTGTTATATCCTCTCTCCCGTGGAACTTAGTCCTCAACGACCTTCTTCTTCAGTTGGGGAGGAGCTGATATAAGGTCGTGGCCTATGCGGATGATCTAGTGATACTGATAAAGGGTAAGTTCCTACATCATAGGAGCGCAACTCAATTTCAAAATAAAATCAAAGAGCATTTAGGAAACCATTAAAAATAAACAAAACAAAAACGCATCATTAAATAAAAAAATAAACCAAAAAATTATATAAAAAAATAAAGAAAGAAAAAAAAAAAATAAAAAATTAAAATATAAAAATAAATAAATAAATAAAAAAAAATGTGAATATATAAGTATTTACTTTAAGTCAGAGCTCGCAAATAACAGTTGACCGTTTTTTGCAGTCACCGAAAAACTTTTTTTGCGCACCACTTGCGCAAAAGTCACAAGAACCGTTCACCAGTGTCTCTTGAACGAACGGTCTGTGCTCAACCAAAACCAATTTCGTGTTTCCTTTTTGCTCTGCTCATTCGCTGACCGTTTTGCGACGAGCGAAGAAAATAAAAAGTCTTTTGCATTTGTATGAGTGTACATACATACAGTCATGTGATTTAAAAATAAGGACAGTTGGCCATGCTTCAGAAAATTTCTCTATAAAATTGCGGTTTTTTAGGAATTTTGAGCTGATCTTAATTTTTATTAGTTGATTCATGTTTGCACTTCCTAAACTAACAGTAAAAAACCCAAGTTTAACGGTAAAAAGAATTAAAAAATTTTTGTTCGATATGTCATTGACTTTGGGCTGTGCGAAATAATAGGGACACCCGAAAGAAAACATGTTATATTTCGTAAAAAAATCATCTTTCTGAGAGGTTTTTAGTTTTTTATTATTGATTGTAATTAGTTTTAGTAGTTTTAGACATAAAAAACATCCATAAAGCAAAAAGTTCAGATAATAGGGATGGAAGGAACGTGCAAAAGAAGTACTCAGGTACCCATGGACATGAAAAACGTCCACAATAATGGATTTTCATATCGGAAAATGGCCGAAACATTGACGTTTGTCAAGGAAATTAATGCTAATGCAGTAAAACATACGATTAAATAGGAAACACGGGAAAAAAAAAAAAAAATATTCTAAAGCCTTGAGAAAAATATGCTTAGATTTGAGAGGCAACCCCATTTAAAAAATTCTCAAAATTCAAAAATATTTATTTTTTATGGAGGCAAACGCTTTTAAAATATGCACAATACTTAAAGCTAACAATCAAAAGTCCAAGAGATCCCAAAAAGTTCCATGCCTATCGAACAGAGATACACCAAAGATGATGATGGTCGCTAAACACAGAGGTGCATCAATTATTGTATTGGGGTGACCGTGCGCACGGTCCACAGCGACCATCATCATTTTTGGTGTATCTCTGTTCGATAGGCATGGAACTTTTGGGGTCTCTTGACTTTTAGATGGTTAGCTTTAGGTATTGTTCATATTTTTAAAAGGGTTTGCGTCCACAAATTAATTTTTTCTGAATTTTGAGAATTTTTTAACGGGCCTTACCTCACGAATTTCCACATATTTTTTCTCTTCAAGGCTTTAGAATATTTTAGATTTTTTTCCCGTGTTTCCTATTTAATCGTATGTTTTACTGCATTAGCATTAATTTCCTTGAGAAACGTCAATGTTTCGGCCATTTTCCGATATGAAAATCTATTATTGTGGACGTTTTTCATGTCCATGGGTACCTGAGTACTTCTTTGCACGTTCCTTCCATCCCTATTATCTGAACTTTGCTTTATGGATGTTTTATGTCTAAAACTACTAAAACTAATTACAATCAATAATAAAAAACTAAAAACCTCTCAGAAAGATGATTTTTTACGAAATATAACATGTTTTTTCGGGTGTCCCTATTATTTCGCACAGCCCAAAAGTCAATGACATATCGAACAAAATTTTTAATTCTTTTTACCGTTAAACTTTTTTTTTACTGTTAGTTTAGGAAGTGCAAAACATGAATCAACTAATAAAAATTAAGATCAGCTCAAAATTCCTAAAACCGCAATTTTATAGAGAATTTTCTGAAGCATGGCCAACTGTCCTTATTTTAAAATCACATGACTGTATATGCGAATGATCAGTCTACTTGTAAAACCACACTTTGCTTTTGTGGATTCGGTGCGTTTGGAGTGTTTTAATTTTTTGTCAAAATGGGTCGTGATCACAACAAAAAGTGCAGTTTTTTTTTTTCAATTTAATGCAGAAGACAATAAGTCTAAGTGCAATGTTTGCGGTATGAAGTTAGCAGGCTCTCACGCAACAAATTTAAAACGGCATTTAATTGCAAAACATGCGGAAGTGTTTAATGAACTCGAGATTGACGACGACAAAGTTCAACAAAATATGAAAAAAAAGAAAAAATTTCATATGAAACCAGTGAAGCATCAATCGTCTCTTCGATTATAAAGATTGTGACCACCGATGGAAAGCCTTTTTATTTCTGGATAGCGAAGGGTTTCGACAGATACTAAACCCAATTTATCACGCGCTTTCGATGAATCCCATAACTTCTCGAAATGTTATGGAATATGTGACTGTCAAAGAGCAGACCATTAAAGAAAATATAAAAGCGCTTGTAAAGGAAAAGCTTGTAATGTCTAAAGCTGAGATCGTCATCAAGACTTTAGGCATGATACAGCTTCGTCATTCGCACACTGGAATTAACATCAAGGAAAAGTTATGGAGATCATAAATGATCTTAATTGCAAAATATGTTTAAAAAGCCTGTTACTGAAAACCTAAAACTATAACCACAGCATTACATCGGATAATGGAAAAACATGATAAAAAGCCATTCAAATTTTTAAATGATGATTCGGAGATTCTTTTTGAAGATATCACACACGATGACATACACGGTGAAAATGTGATGGAAAAACTCGATTCCATAGAGTTGGCGAATATTCAACTTGTAAGGTGTGCTGCGCACTCGCTTCAACTGTGCGTAAAGAAAAAAAAGTTTCATCATGTCGCAAAATTTGTAAATTATTGCGTACAGAAACGAATAGGTAAGTGAAATCTTAAGATTTTTTAATATTATTTTAAATGTTTAAAAAATGTTCAATCTGAGCAGACATTGGTTGAACGAGGGCAAAAAAAAAAACGTACCATGTCTCGATGTTGTTACGAGATGGAACTCTACATATTTATACCCGTACTCGAAGAGTAAAAGGGTATATTGTATTTGTGCTAAAAGTGGATGTGTGTAACATAGAGAAGGAGTAATTTCCGACCATATAAAGTATATATATTCTTGATCACCATCAATAGCCGAGTCGATATAGCCCCTGTCTGTCCGTCCGTCTGTCCGTCTGTACGTCTGTCCGTCTTGTTCGTCGCCCATTGCTCAAAGGCTAAAAGAGATAGAGCAACCAAATTTTTTTTCCAGACTGATGTGTTCTCTCACCCTAGAAAAATTTAAAAATTCCGCCCCGCCCACTTCCGCCCCCACAAAGGGCGCACATCTGTGGCGTCCACAATTTTGAAGATAACAAAAAACTAAAAATGCAGAATCATAGAGACAGCCCTTATCTATCAGGGGCCCAAATCTGAATCGGATCGGATCATTAATATAGCCACAATAGACAAAAAAACATACGCAAAAACTTCGCTCCATCCCTTTCGCACTCACACAAAATCGAGTCGATTTGGTTTTTGTATTTTTGTGTAGCCTGGATCTGAGAGACTATAAGAGCTAGAGCAACCAAACTTTTGGCCAAGACTCCATGTGATACCAAACCTGAACAAGTGTATTTCAAATTTTCGCCCCGCCCCCTTCCGCCCTCACAAAAGACGAAAATCCACAAACCCGAATTTGGTTCAGATCGGATCATTATTGTAGCCACAATGATCAAATGAATTTTCGTTCATTCAGTGTTTCCCCGCCGTTAGTGTTTCCCCTCGCCCGATTGCTGCGTAAGTCATTTATTGGGGTTGATTGTCGCAGCAGATTCTCTCACACACACACTCACGCTCAAACATGCTGCCTCGTGCAGTGTACGTGTGTTGTTGTGAGAACTGATGTAGATGATGTAGATGTAGATGTCGATGACAGATGTAGCAAAAATGTAAAATGTAAAAACTGATAAAACATTTTAAAAATCCACATAAATCACTGAGTACGGGTATAAAAGTAGAGTCGCGTTCGAAGCGACTCCGTACGTTCTCTCTCGTTAATGATATTAAAATTGTTAGATTTAAAAGAGTTCCTTGCTGTACACCCTAGCATAAGAATTGATGCGGACTGGGATTGGATGGAGGTAGGTATATATTGACGCGTTCAAGGACACATACGAAGCGACCTTAAAGTTGCAGGATACAAAATTAGTATACAAAGAATTCTTCATAATATGGATGGAGCTTAAACTAAAGTGCGAGAACAGCCCAAATTATATTTAAAAAAATTACTAGGACAGATCAAAATTCGAGAATGTAAGTTACTTGAAAAATGATGCGATGTTAGCTGCAATCTACATTGATCCACGCGTTAATTGCATCTTAAATGACCAGCAAAAATGCTTAGCAAAGCTAAATCTAAACAAAATAGCATTGTTGTTTATTGCTATTAAATGTTTTAACAAAGTATATTGTCCATGTCAAAAACTAACACTTGTACTAAACTAACATTGCAAAAAAATATGTTCTAATTTAGTTATGTTATTTAAGATGCATTCACCAACACAAAGTGCGCCATCATGCGAGGTCGATATCTAAGACCAGAAGAAGGAGCTCATATCCGACGGTGACAAATGTGCTGACAAGGAAGAGTCTCTGTTTTCCGCCTATTTGGATGGCGTACAGACAATCTCCGAAATTAAAGAGCCTGCATCTAAAAACTGGTCCAAATTTATGCTGACATAGAAAACTTCGACCTTGTGCATGGACGTTTGCCACTAAATGCGAACATTTTACAGTTTCTTACCGACATAAAGCTGCAGTCGCCCCACCTGAATGCGCTCGCACACGTTGTACTGGCTACTCCGGCGACTCAGGTGACTGTCGAGAGGGCCTTTTCAGCGCTTCATTACATATTAAGCGAGCGACGAAGCTCTTTAAGTGCAGAAACTCTAAATTCGCTACTAGTTGTAAAGCTTTAATACTGAATAAATAAGAAATCTATTGTTTAGATCTAATAAAGAAGAAGAAGAAAATAAAAGTCTTTTGCATTTGTAAGGTGTATATGCGAATGATCAGTCTACTTGTAAACCACACTTGCACACCTCACACTTTTTAATAAAAAGCACTGAAGTCAAAAAAGACCGTTTACGATGAGTCTTTCGTTTTTTCGCTCTTCTGCTGACCCTCAATGAGCGAGCGTTCAGTTGGATCGCTCTCTCTAAGTTGTTGTTGAGTGAGCATAACAAGACCCTCGCAACTGAGAACAGTTAACCGAAAACCAAAACAAAGAGCAACGAAAAGTTCTTGTTCAGAGCGAGAGCACACGCACATCGTCTTTTTCGGTTGTGTTAGTGTGCAGACCGCAAAAACGAAAAAACGGTTGATTGTTATTTGCGAGCTATGCTTTTAAGTACATAATTTTTGTCAAAATGTCCATGTATAATTATTAGACTTTAGTAGATTCCAGATCTAAAATGAACTTTATAAACTCACCGAGTTACTAACGCAATAAAAATAAGTTTATACTTGTAGCGCTAGGATAAAGCATGAAATGAACTCGGTACAACCGAGTCAATGACCCAATTGCCAACACCCAAAAAGAACTACACTCAGCTCATTTCTCGGTGCAACCGAGGCAATGATCGTGTCTGTGGTCACCACTTTAGTAACCAAAACTTGCGGACTCAGCCCTCGAGATCGGCCTTAAATAGCACGGGCCCTCGATCAATGAGGGCAGTCCATCAGCCGATCCTCAACAGTAACGGCAGTCCATCAGCCGAGCACCAAACGGCAGTCCATCCGCCACGCTTCTTTATACGACACCTAAATACGAAAAACAATACAAGAACCACCACACGAAACCTTAAATACGAAAAACAATATAAGAACACAAATAAACAGTAAAACATCAAAAACCCAACCACCCAAGTGTCATAATTTCTTCGCCGAGCGCGAACACGAATAACGTAACACAAAATATATTACCGCACACCGAAACTCAGGTGTCAACGTTTCATCGCCAAGTGCGATTAAAAAATTACCCGCACGGTAACCGAACTCTACGCCAGCTCCACTTTTCAGTCTCATGGCCAAGCCCTTGCCTTAGAGTTCCAGCGAATCTACTGAACTGAGCCTACCTCAGGCTGAGATAGGTTTCATTACAATTCAAAAGTTCAAATGCACGAAAAGCGTCGAATATTACAAGAATTAAGTACATCAGTAAGAAAGTTACTATATTACCAGTTTCCCATGACCACACTATATTGCAATTCCAAGATGGCACCATAGAAGAATGCGATAAGGACCTGTTGGCGGTCACAGATTTGCCGTCCAGATACCTTAACCAACCAGAAGCCCTGAACCGTTACTGAACACCATGACCCCGTTTTGAGAATGCCGCTTCTCCATCAGATGAATGACCACAATCTACATGTCAAGCAAAAATTCAATGATGAAATAGAGGCAGCTGAATCACCAAAGGCTTGGTTTAGAGACGCTGCTGGATTTGTTTTCGTCACCAACGGCTCAATCCAATTTTTTTATTCCTCTACCTTTATTTGAGGAAAAAGAGTTCAGCGTGACCAAGGACGATCACAGCTCTGAGGGGGAGCAGTTAACAAGTAACCCTGGGTCCCCAAACTCATCAGGCAGACCCCGCACTGATAACGCTGACGCATTAAAATACCAGCGTTCAGTGCCCTGGATAGTGCGGTAGCCTCATACCTTGCTTGCCCGCAAGTGCAGTGTTATCGTTTCTGGTGGGTGGACATTTTATTCATGCAGCTTAAGTATTTGTAGGTTTGCCTGTTGTAGTTTTTTCCTTCTGCTTTATCTGACACTTCGGCAATTTCGTAAAATCTTTAGATAATAGTTAGTGGAGCAGCCTACCGTAAATCTACCTTTGATTGCCATTTGGACTGCCCACTGTATAAATATTGTAACCGCTTATGCTAACGCACAGCAGCAGTCGTTCTTTTGCCTATTTATATCAACTTCTTTGTTTTGCTACAACAGCTCCAGCATCTATGCTGTTCTCCCGCGCTCTCTCTCTCTATCGCTCTTAGTCGGCTCAGCAGCCCGAGCTTCTTTCGTTCTCTCTATCGATTGCATTGGGGCACGAGAAATTTAGTCCGCCTGCCCTTTAAGAGTCTGGATATAATTTATAATAATACCCCAACTACATACGCGTACTGCCGCTACCTCATATAATTACTAAAATTGTATTTCCAATTGAATCTTCTCGGCTCATTATTTAAAAACTAAAATTACAATAGCTATTAAAAACGCAAAATAGCTTAACACACACAAAAAACATTTACGCACAAATCTTTGTGTATAGGAAACAGGTCCTTTTTATACCCGTACTTGAAGATTCAAATGGTATATTTTTTTTTGTGGTAAAAGTCGATGTGTGTAACATAAAGAAGGAATCGTTTCCGACCCCATCTGCCCGTCTGTCTGTCTGTCCGTCTTGTTTGTCGCCCATTGCACGGAGACTAAAAGAACTGGAGCAACCAAATTTGTTTTCCAGACTGATGTGATATCTCACTCCTACAAGTGTGTTTTAAAACGTCGCCCTGCTGCTTCCGCACAGGCGTCCACAATTTTAAAGATAACAGAAACGAGAAAGAACGAATGGAGTCGCTGTGAACGCGACTCTACTTTTATATCCGTACTCAGTCAGTACACATGTGATTTATGTGGAATTTTCAAATGTTTTATTAGTTTTTAGGTTTTAATTTTTTTTTTTTCAGTTTTTACATTTTATTTTTTTTTTTTGTTGCATTACTTATCACAACAACACACGTACACTGCACGAGGCAGAATGTGTGAGCAGTGTGTGAGCGAGAGAGAGAATCTGTAGCGACTAGCATCCCCATAAATGATTTAAGCTTCAAAGGGGTGCGGGGAAACGCTGCTGAAAATTAATTTCATCATTTTGGCTACAATAATGATCCGAACTGAGCCAAATTCGGGAGTCTGGTATATATTTTCATTCTCTTCAAAATCTTCAAAATTGTGGACTTTCGTCTTTTGTGGGGGCGGAAGGGGGCGGGGCGAAATTTTGAAGTACACTTGTCTTGATTTGGTCTCACAGAAGTGTGGACAGAAAGTTTGGTTGCTCTAGCTCTAAAACAGAGAGGGACGCTGGAACCGGGAACCAGCGACGGAAGCTTCGTCTTCACTGGCCACTCAGTGTCGGAGGCAGAGTTGGCCAAGGCCTTCTTCGCCTTGGACGCAGCGAGGAGCTGCAGAAGGCGGAGCCACAAGTCACGGCCCCCAACATCCAGGTCGACTCGAGTCCACTATCTGGGACGGATGAGGAAGCTCAGACCCGACGCAAACGGCTTTCGGGATACAGGGCATCGGTAAAATACCTTCGTGGTATAAGCCAAAGATCCCCGAAACGCTGACCGCGAGGGAAAGGAGCCGAAGGAAGAAGCACGAACAGAACGTGCGGAGGGACGAGCGGCTGAACGGAGTCGCTCCTGCCAACGGAGACCAGACCCCCCCAAGCGCACACGCGATGGTGGCAGATGACCCGAAGCCGTCGTCTTCACCGTTAGAAGCAGCTGGCACGAAGGCGATGGTGGACACAACCCTCAACTCGCGAGGGAGAAAGGGGAGGGACATTCTGGCTAGCCTAGCAGCAATGCCTGAGCGCAGACAGCCATTATCGACCGAAGCCACCCGGAAGGGAAGATATCGGACGTTAACTGGCTGAATGCAGAATCAGAGATCCTAACCGCCATGAAGGATGCCATTGTTCGCGCAGACAACCCGTTTGTCTGCGAGTTCAAGGGCATCAAGTGGTATAAGGGAGCCAAAGCAGTGGCCTGTGGTAAACGCAGACACTCTCGAGTTTCAAAACCACGGTCCAAAGTGTTGGGAA
>CM019042.1:34314535-34369700 GCA_009664405.1 Drosophila bifasciata
CAGCCGGTCTCGACAGTGCGTTGCGCAGGCTGAAGCAGACGGTGAAAGAGAAAACGAAAACGAATAGCGGGCCGCTAGCACTGCCACGGTCGGCCACAACGACTTTTGTTCGCTCTTTCTCTTAGCAAATGTTGAGTTATATGTTTAAAATTCGAAGAATTAAATGTTTAAACACTTTAACGCACTATAAGTTCACGGCGATCACGTCGGGGTCACCAAAATGTTGGAAGCTGCCGAGCTTTTTCGGCAACTCTGACTCCACATTTACGACAATTATTCTCCGTATTTAGTTTTTAATATTTCTGTTTTATTATTCGACGATTTTTTATACAATTTGAAGGGAGCGTGGCCGTGAACTGCGATTCGGTGTGTTAAACTTTTTACAATATTTGCGAGCTCGATTAATATAACGGGTTCGAGTTGGAATTTTGTAGAACTAATTTGGACTGCTCGGAGATGCGCGGCGATCGACAATATTTTAGACTGAGACTATAAAAGGGCAAAGCACTGCAATATAAACAGTACGAAGGGTGCATACATATGCGTGCGCTTCTATGCACTGTAAGAGGGAGCGATGAGCGCGACAATATAAACTAGTATAAGAGCGTATAAAGAGAGTATACATGTAAACAAGGCGAGCTGCTCTTAGTAATTATGTAGCTGCTGCTGCTCCGAACAGATGTTTTGGCTAAAATTTGATTCAATATGCATATTTTATTGAAGCATAACAAAAGAATTAAAGCAAATAAATGAAAATTACAAAACAAATAAAAAATAATTTAACCAGTATATGTATATCTTTAAATGTAAGTGAATTTACACTATTGTACCTATATTAATAGGATGTGAAATTCAACCAATAAATACATTCAATACCAGGTACCTATATGCTACCTGAAATGCACTTATTCTTTTGTGTAATCCTCGCTGGGAACAACCTGTTTCAACGAATCATATGATTCTCTGGGGGATGTAACATGTAATAGTAGGAAGTGAAATTCACCCAATCAGAAGTAAAAGGAAACATTGAGAATAAATTTTTAAATGTAGTATTCTTTTTATTATACCTATGTATGTATGTATATTATATAATGATTAGAAAAATACATCGAATATTCTTATTATACATTATTTAAATCCAGCCTCAGTTCTTTCCAACGCCGCCATTAACTCAGCGTCATCTTCATCCCGAAGTAGTTCCCGAGTCGATCCCTTTCACCGCAGTTCTGATCATCGACCAAATCGAAAATTTGATCATCATCCGGGAAAAACGTATGGTGCTTCACTATCAGAGTCTTCAGCACCACAAGCATACCCCAGAAAATTGATGACGTTGGAACCATTTGGTCATCATCATCACTAACATCCCATTGAATGGGATGAACGGGATCCCAAATCCTCTCTAGATAACTTTGGGTGCGAATCCCAAATATAAGGGAAAGGTCCTCAGACTCTGGCTGAGAGTCTAGAAATATGATCTCTTGGTCATCCATGTTTTGTCAGAGATTAGTAATTACTGTAATAGCTTATAGCTATGAGTAGCTATTATATAGGCACTCAACTATGGGATAGTATAAGGAAAACAAAACAAAGAAAAAAAAATTTTAGCGTAATAGTGAAAAAAAAAGGTCAACGAGATCCTTTTTTACAGGGAAATGCTTGGAAAAACTACCTCTAAACTATCACATCAAATATATTTCAAGGATATGAAAAAAACCTGTTTGACACTGGTTTCGAACCCGTACAATAAACAAGTACATTATAAACAAGAGGGAAAAGGGAAAGTGCATGAGTGAGAGGGAGGATCGAAGGGTAGAACTGGTTTAGAGAGAGGGGAGGGAAAGGGAAAGTGCATGAGTGAGAGGGAGGATCGAAGGGTAGAACTGGTTTAGAGAGAGGGGGAGGGAAAGGAAAGTGCATGAGTGAGAGGGAGGATCGAAGGGTAGAACTGGTTTAGAGAGAGGGGAAATGTAAGGATTGATTTTGATTTGTCAGAATTTACAGGTCAAAAAATCGATATTTATTTTACAGAATTTCCGTGGGAAAAAATAAATTTGTTGCCGTTTTTCGCCGATAGGGGGCGCCACCAAGTAGTAATGATATAGGCACTCCTGCGTATATTTACTATAAGAAGTTCTCTTAGAGTTCATCTTATACTTTTTATGCATTGATTGTACTCCTATATACAAATAGAGTTATAACTCTACTTTTAAAGTATATGATCATGGTAAATATCAGAAACTGAAACCATTTATTTTCCCAACTCAATGTAATACAATTTTTATTTGACTTGATCATGGTAAATATCCGAAACTGAAACCATTTATTTTCCAACTCAATGTTATAAAATATTTTATGTTAACATGATCATGGTAAATATCAGAAACTGAAACCATTTATTTGAAAACCACATGTTGCTAAAACAGGGTTGTTGAACAAAATATCATGTTTCACATCCTTCTGCAACATGTTGCGAATTTGTAATTAACTTGCAACATGCAGGAGTGCTACTTTGGTGGCGCCCCTATCGGCGAAAAACGGCAACAAATTTTTTCCCACGGAAATTCTGTAAAATAAATATCGATTTTTGACCTGTAAATTCTGACAAATCAAAATCAATCCTTACATTTCCCTCTCTCTAAAACCAGTTCTACCCTTCGATCCTCCCTCTCACTCATGCACTTTCCCTTTCCCCCCCTCTCTAAAACCAGTTCTACCCTTCGATCCTCCCTCTCACTCATGCACTTTCCCTTTCCCTCTTGTTTATAATGTACTTGTTTATTGTACGGGTTCGAAACCAGTGTCAAACAGGTTTTTTCATATCCTTGAAATATATTTGATGTGATAGTTTAGAGGTAGTTTTTTTCCAAGCATTTCCCTGTAAAAGGATCTCGTTGACCTTTTTTTACTATTACGCTAAAATTTTTTCTTTGTTTTGTTTTCCTTATACTATCCCATAGTTGAGTGCCTATATAATAGCTACTCCCCGCCCCCTTCCGCCCCCCCAAAAATGCAGTATCGTAGAAAATGACCATATCTACCAGATTCTCGAATTTGGTTCAGATCGGATCATTATTGTAGCCACAATGATCAAATGAATTTTCAGCACCAATCCCCACCCTCTTGCAGAATAAGTCAATTATTGGGGTTGATTGTTGCTGCAGCTTTCTCTCACACGCACACTCACGCTCAAACATGCTGCCTCGTGCAGTGTACGTGTGTTGTTGTGCGAACTGATGTAGATGATGTAGATGTAGATGTCGATGACAGATGTAGCAAAAAATGTAAAATGTAAAACTGATAAAACATTTTAAAATTCCACATAAATCACTGAGTACGGGTATAAAAGTAGAGTCGCGTTCGAAGCGACTCCGTACGTTCTTTCTCGTTAAATGTAGTATTCTTTTTATTATACCTATGTATGTATATAATATTATGATTAGAAAAAATACATTGAATATTCTTATTATACATTATTTAAATCCAGCCTCAGTTTTTCCAACGCTGCTATTAACTCAGCGTCATCTTCATCCCGAAGTAGATCCCGGAGTCGATCCCGGAGTCGATCCCTTAGCCGCAGTTTTTGATCATCGACCAAATCGAAAATTTCATCATCATCCGGGAAAACGTATGGTGCTTCACCATGGGAGTCTTCAGCACCACAAGCATATTCCCAGAATATTGATGACGTTGGAACCATTTGGTCATCATCATCACTAACATCCCATTGAATGGGATGAACGGGATCCCAAATCCTCTCTCGATAATTTTGGGTGCGAATCCCAAATATAAGGGAAAAGGTCCCCAGAGTCTGGCTGAGAGTCTAGATTTATGATCTCTAGGTCATCCATGTTTTGTCAGAGATTAGTAATTACTGTAATAGCTTATAGCTATGAGTAGCTATTATATAGGCACTCAACTATAGGATAGTATTAGGAAAACAAAACAAAGAAAAAATTTATGCATAATAGTAAAAAAAAAGGTCAACGAGATCCTTTCACAGGGAAATGCTTGGAAAAAAACTACCTCTAAACTATCACATCAAATATATTTCAAGGTTATGAAAAAACCTGTTTTGACACTGGTTTTCGAACCGTCAAATAAACAAGTACATTATAAACAAGAGGGAAGGGAAAGAGCATGAGTGAGGATTGGGAAAGGATCTAAGGGGTAGAACTCGTTTAGAGAGAGGGAGAATGTAAGGATTGATTTTGATTTGTCAGAATTTACAGGTAAAATAATCGATATTTATTTTACAGATTTTCAGAGGAGAAAGGAACTTTGTTGCCGATTTTCGCCGATAGGTGGCGCCACTAAGTAGTAATGATATAGGCACTCCTGCGTATATTTACTATAAGAAGTTGTCTTAGAGTTCATCTTATACTTTTATGCATTAATTGCACGTACTATATACAAATAGAGTTATAACTCTACTCTTAAAGTATATGATCATGGTAAATATCAGAAACTGAAACCATTTATTTTCCCAACTCAATGTAATACAATTTTTTTATTTATTTAACTTGATCATGGTAAATATCAGAAACTGAAACCATTTATTTTCCAACTCAATGTCATAACATTTTTTATTTTAACATGATCATGGTAAATATCAGAAACTGAAACCATTTATTTTCCAACTCAATGTTATAAAATATGTTATGTTAACATGATCATGGTAAATATCAGAAACTGAAACCATTTATTTGAAAACCACATGTTGCTGAGAAAAAGGGTTGTTGAACAAAATATCATGTTTCACATCCTTCTGCAACATTTTGCGAATTTGTAATTCACTTGCAACATGCAGGAGTGCCTATATCATTACTACTTGGTGGCGCCACCTATCGGCTACAAAGTTCCTTTCTCCTCTGGAAAATCTGTAAAATAAATATCGATTACTTTTACCTGTAAATTCTGACAAATCAAAATCATTCCTTACATTTCTCCCTCTCTCTAAACGAGTTATACCCTTAGATCCTCCCTCTCACTCATGCTCTTTCCCTTCTCTCTTGTTTATAATGTACTTGTTTATTTGACGGGTTCGAAACCAGTGTCAAACAGGTTTTTTCATAACCTTGAAATATATTTGATGTGATAGTTTAGAGGTAGTTTTTTTCCAAGCATTTCCCTGTGAAAGGATCTCGTTGACCTTTTTTTTACTATTATGCTTAAATTTTTTCTTTGTTTTGTTTTCCTAATACTATCCTATAGTTGAGTGCCTATATAATAGCTACTTTTGCGCTTCCAATAACGCACACCACTGATCGTTTGATAAGTTTTGTGGAGAAGCCGATCCCACTTCTGATGTCGGAACAAAAGGTTGTGGCATCGGAGACAACGGTGCATCTTCTTCCTCCATTTTCTGTTAATTTCTTATTTAAGCACAGCAAGTCGGCCGAGTGATGTTTTCTGATGAGTACTCAAAACCGACTGACTCGCAGGCCATCGTCCTCACTCTCACTTCTTCTATTTGACCATTTCGCATAACCATTGCATCATCTTATGCAATAACTCTCACATACAGAAAAATACCCGGCGCCATGCTCACTTGAGTTACACTGCTCAGTCAGTTTAACAGAATGTTATTCTATTCATTCCTCTTTATTCAAATGTTCAAGTTTCTTATTGACTAACATTCTTTCCGTTGCGTTTAAACTTAACATATTTCGATCAATGATTCTGCGACATATACTTTTTATAGGGTCGGAAATGATTCCTTCTCTATGTTACACACATCCACTTCTACCACAAATACAATATACCCTTTTACTCTTCGAGTACGGGTATAAAAGGGTAAAATCGCTTTACATCTCGTTGGTACGTCCGATATTGTATCTCTGTTCCTGTGTAAGGAGCTCTCAATACAAAGAGTAACAAATTCTCATGGAATTCGTTCAAAAACTAGTTTTAATCTTCGCCCTTAGGAATCTGGCTGAGTGTAACCTCCATACCGATCTAGGCTAAAATAATCGACCTACCTTCCTTACACCATCGCAGAATTTGCAATGGCGTCATTTTCATGAATAAGATCATTCTCGGGCTTGTTGACTCCCAAACTCTGCTGGGACAGATGGACTTTACAGTTCCTTCCAGACCAACCAGAACTTTCCGGCCTATCCGGTTACCCTTCTGCAGATCCAACTACGCCCAGCAGGACCCTTTCCGTGTTCTTTGTAATAATTAGAATTCCTTTCCCCGAAATATTCTTGATATGATTGTCAGTAACATTAACCATCACCTTAACCTAGAAAATTTGTAAACCTGTCATTCCTTCCTCTCCTGCATTTACTTTATTTACAATCTTGTATATTACTATTCTAGATCATAATCAATTGTTAATTAAATAAAAAATATATTTACATATTTACTATCAAACCCGGCGAACTCCGTTTCGCCACCAGATGGCTTCGTTTTATGTAACATTTCGTTTGGTGATTAAAAGATGAAGAACAATTTTTTTGTTTGTTTTATATTTGAAAAGGAAAAATTTTTATTTCATTTCACAACAGTAATGAATTCATTTCGATTACAAAAATGAAGTGTTATTTAGTTGAAATTCTCTAAGTAAATGAAAGTGAATCCAAAGTAAATACTGAATCGAAGCGTTATACGTGTTCGCAAATTATCCGTTTCATTGAAGTGCACTTTGGTAAACCACATTTTTTGTTTTTGGTCTGATGTTAACACAAACAAAGCGGATGGTTTCCCAACTCGTGAACATGAAACGTATAACTGCCCATGTGAAAAACAATGATTTTCTAAATTTATCCCGCAAACACTAATAATAAATAATAATAATAATAGCAATAATTATTGTGTGAATATTTTACCTGTAATTGGATCGACCATCTTCAACGTGATGTCGTATCCGTCTTGCCCTTGCCAATAAATGATTGGATATTGTAACGCATCGTGCAAACGATGTGTCTCGTTTACACGATGCATGATATTGCTTCTTCGCTGAACGACAATGTCTCGCGATTTAGTTGGATCGCCAACAATAATTGCAGCAACATCATTAACGGTGGGTGCATTGAATCTTCGCACATGTTAACCTGTTGGTGAACAATCCGCTCTTATGACAAATTTGTGCGTATCCGATGGCATTCGTTCCAAAGCTGTTTGAACATATTAACCACAGCATTATTAGCGTGTAAAAATGATTGCAACTGTTCAATAATTCGTCTCTTTAACTGTTGTTGTGTCCCTGTATATTGCACCGCACATTCAGCTGATCCACCATCGACGAAATGAAATATATTTTGCAGAAATTGATGCGGTTCATCTGGTGTTGGCACCATTGAACCAGGCAAATGATATATTTGTCCTTGTATCTGTAATTGCAAACAATCATTTGTTGAAGAATACGGTGTTACTTCTGATCGTGTGATGGTGTAGTGTGTGGTGTATATGTAGTTGTTGCGTGTTGCAATTCATTGTTGGTGTGAGTGATTGGTTATGTGTGTTGTATCTTTTTTTTACCTTGCAAGTCGGCCTGAAGCCGCCTTCTCGAATGATATTAGCTCCAAAGGAAGTCATGCGAAAGCAGTTATTGTATTCAAGGAAAATGGCTGGAATCGGGATCACTTCCATCGAACAAAGGTTTCAGTGGCTGTGGTGGTGTTAGTAATGGATCCAGTTTGACTTTTCCACTTGCGCAGCACAATCCAGCCGTTTCTCATTAAACTTTAACGCATTTGCAATATCGGCGGCATATAGTCGTCATTGGTCCAATATCTAAATTTTCATCATCACTGTAGTTCGCAGTGGGATCATATTGGAATGCCAAGCGATTGTATGATGCCAATGATCTTCGTGTCCTCACGCGTTGTCCCAATCGGGATTTTCTCTTATTATATTTTGTCTTTCTTCGCTTAAGTTCTGTGAATACACTTATTGCTGGCTTGCATGTCTTGTGCGGCGGCCGATGTTCGCACGTCGTCCTTTAGGCATTTTGGACTGTGGACAGAGTGGTGAATTTAACCTCAAATGCACGATCCACATAATTTACACAGCTCAACTTACCACCTAAAAAGACAAATGCCTGCTGTTGAAATTGAATAAAAATGTTCACAATACACGTGATTGATTTGATGGTTTCCAACTGAAATGTGAGGAAACGAATAACTTTTTTTAGTTTCGTTTTCGTTTTCAGTGAACACAATACCGGTTTGTCACATGGAATTACCTGAGCAGAGAACAATGAGTAGCTGTCAAACAATGTATCACGCACCGGGGCCTACTTTTAAAATATTGGTTTGTAGTACATGCTATGTATCAGAGATGGCGCTGTATGTAGTATATAGTAGATAATACAAATACATTTTGTACATTTTCCCGCTTTTCTGTTGAAATTTTTTCTTGAATTTTCTTTTGCTATAAACCTCACGGAGCCGAGACCTTTCCAACGAATGCAAAACCGTGGAAATCGGTTCGTGCGTTCTGGAGTTATAGCGTCAAATGGAAAACCCGACTTATTTTTATATAGTAGAAAGAGATAAACCTTGTTTTGTTTTATTTCTATATTTTTGGTAATAAATATTCAAAAATTTAATTTTATATTCATTTGTATATATAAATAAATATTATAAATATATATATAAATAAATATATATATAAACATCAACGGAAGTTCATTTCTTATCGTTTCGTCGTGGGCGATTCATGTGGAATTTTTAATTTTTTATCATTTAATATATTTTTGCTACATCTACATCACTTCTCACAACAACACGCCGTTATCCAGAGGCCGCACACTAAAAGAGGCATGGCATAGGGGGTTAGCAACTGAAAATGAATTTCATCATTTTTGATATAATAATGATCTTACCCAGATTCGGGAACCAGGTAGATATGGTCATTCTCTCCGATACTGATTTGTTTCATTTCCTTGTATGTTTAAAATTCTGGATGATACAGATTCTCGTTATTTGTGTGGTCGGCAGAGGGCGGGGCAAAATTTTGAAGTGCGCTTGTAACAGTGTGATGTCACATGTGTCTGCAAACAATTTTTAGTTGCTCTAGCTCTTATAATATTTGAGAACTAGGTGCTCATCGATACGGACGGACGGACGGACGGACATGGCTATATCGACTAGGCTATTAATTCTTATCAAGAATAATTACTTTATGTGGCAGAAACGTTCCCTTCTGTATGTTACACTCATTCACTTTTACCACAAATCTTACATACCCCTTAACTCTTCTAGTACGAAAATAAAAATGGTATATCGCTCTACTATTGATATGACAGTTCGTAGACGACTGATTATACATTATTTAAGTGAAAGCAGTCCTATAATGTTACGCGTTTTTACTTAAAGTTCATGGGTGCACGACTCAAGTTGTCACCGAGAGGGAACGTTGTGAGTCGCAGTGGGTGCAACTCTACTTTTTATATTCTTTCTCAGTCAGTTTATACATATGTCACTTATGGTTTATGTGGAATTTAAAAATTTTAAGAATGAAAGGTATGAAATCTATAAAGCGCACACTCGAAATATTGCGAAAATTTATAGCAATCTTCGAGACTGTCAGCATCTCTGCGTTGTCGGCACTTTCAATCTGGGTTCCTGGTATAGTCCAGCAGACTAAACCAGCAATCAGCAATCCCCAATCGTAGGCTATGTTGTCGAGCAATGTGCCCTTTTCGCACGAAATCCTTTTTATAGACTATTGTTTAAGTATGGACTATACTCAAGTAAATAATAATTTTAATAAGTTAAATCCGATTTTAGACTTTTTTTTCGTTAGTTCGTTTGACCTACCGTATTCCTATTCACAAACGAGAAGGGACACATTGTGTCCCCAGCTCGGGCTGCTGCTGAGCCGAGTGCGAGCGATAGATAGAGAGAGAGAGAGAGCGCGGAGAACAGCATAGATGCTGCAGCTGTAGTAGCGAAACCAGCATAAGCGTAACCATAAACATAAGCATAAGCAATTACAATATTTACAATTTACAATCCACTAACTAACATAAGGATTTCATAACTATACATCGGGCTGGGAAACCCGACATTACATTTGTAGTCGGACATTAACTTGTAACGCGTGCTTCTTTGTTTCTGCTCGATCCAAAACTGATCTCGCTCTCAATTTTATATTCTCTTCTTTTACTCCTTCTTATTCTTTTGCGCTCTCTCTACCATGAGAGTGTATTTACATAAGTGTGTGCTGTGAGCACAATTACAGAGGACTTAACAGCTAATTCGATCGGGACAATTACAGTGGGCTTAACAGCTTATTCGATCAGGACAATTACAGTGGGCTTAATAACTAGTATTATGTGTATGTACAGTGGTATCGGGGATAGTACTGCTACACATTTAACATTTTTTTCCTGCATCTGTCAATGGTTGGCGGTTAGCTGCTGAAAATTCATTTCATCATTGTGGCTACAGTAATAATGAGGCGTGGCAAAATTTTCAAATACACTTGTCTTGGTTGGGTATCACAGGAGTCTTGGCCAAAAGTTTGGTTGCTCTAGCTCTAGCTCTTATTTCTTGAATTAGCTATATCTTCATATACATCGTTAAAATGTTCATTTTCAGATTCAGCAGATACATTTTCTTCTTTATCTAACTCAATATTTACATTTCGTTCATTATTTACATTTTCTTCATCAACTAATTCATTATTTACATTTTGATCACAGATCCATGGTTTGATATTGTGGACAGCCCATATTCCTGAATAGGGGTTTTGAGTTTGTTGGAATCCTTATATATTTTGCACAACATACCTATCGTTATCTAATACTTTTTTAAAATTCTGTACGGTCCCTTGAACTTTGGAGCTAGTTTACTGGACGTTCCTGGTATTCTATCATCAATAGAAATATAATCTGGGTCTCTGTCGCTTTGTATCAACATAACTTTTATTGTACTCTTAAACTTTCTGTTGAACTATTGCTGCTTTACACCTTGTATATTCTAGGTCTCTTTGCTCGCTACTTTGATTTTCTTCAACTATGTTTTCTTTGTAAGCTATCTATACTATCACCCTTTTGTAATACACCAAAGAGCATTACGCTCGGGTATTCGTCTATACTTCTATTTCTTGTGTTATTCATTGCAAACTCCACTTTGTCCAAAACCTTATGCCATTGGTCATTTTTTTTCTACGTCTCGAATCTTGGCAAATCATAGGTCCTAAGTCTCTATTAATTCTTTCTACTTGCCCGTTAGCTTGCGGAGATCCTGTTGCTATTTTTATGTGATTGATGTTTTTGTGATTCTATGAATGACTGAAATTCGTGGAAGGTAAAGCAAGAACCTCTGTCGGAAACTAGGTGCTTAGGGCGACTGTACGCCTTGAAATAATTTTTTCAAAGCATCTATTGCTTCTTTTGAACTAGTTGTTTTTGTAGGATATAGCCTTATGAATTTTTGTGCAGGCATCTATGACCAAAAGTATATGCTTTTTCTTAGATTCACTGCGTATGATGGGACCGTAGTGGTCAATGTGGACGACGTTGAACGGTGTTGTGCCTTTTGGGGATTGAGTGTAGATATCCTTCCTTCTTGCCTGTTTTAGATGAGAAGGCTATTTTACACAATTCTTGATATGTGCATCGACTTTTCTTCTTATTTGCGGAAACCAATAGCTTTTGTTTATTAAATCTGTTACTTTGTCTACACCTACATGTCCCATTTCATCGTGATACTTGTATAAAACACTTTCGATCATTGAATCTGGTACACAAAATAAGAGTCCTTCGTTGTGCTTTTTTATAAATTACACCGTTGCGCATTTCAGAATATTCATGTTCCCTTTCTAACAACATATCTTTGATTTTTCTTAACTTTTCATCTCTACTTTGTGATATTATCAAATTATCTTCGTTTCTATTATTAAAATATTATTGTTACGACTGAGTGCATCTACATGCTGCATCCTTTTGCCAGATCTGTGTTCGAGATCAAAATCATAATTTTGCAGTTCGAGTGCCCATCTCGCAATACGAGGGTTTAGCTCTTTATACCCGTACTCGAAGAGTAAAAGGGTATATTGTATTTAATGGTAATTTCTGTCTGTCCGTCTTGTTTGTCGCCCATTGCTCGGAGGCTATAAGAGCTAGAGGGACCAAATCTTTTTCAAACTGATGTGATATCTCACTCCTAGAAAAATGTTTCAAAATTTCGCCCCGCCCACTTCCGCCCCCACAAAGGGCGCACATCTGTGGCGTCCACAATTTCGATGATAGCAGAAAACGAAAAATGCAGAATCATAGAGACAGTCCATATCTATCAGGGGCCTAAATCTGAATCGGATCGGATCATTAATATAGCCACAATAGAGGAAAATATACGAAAAAAACTTCGCTCCCTCTCTTTCGCACTCACACAAAAAACGAGTTGATTTGGATTTTTTGTAATTTGTGTCGCCTGGATCTCAGAGACTATAAGAGCTAGAGCAACCAAATTTTTGCCAAGACTGCTGTGATACCAAACCTGAACAAGTGTATTTCAAAATTTCGCCCCGCCCCTTCCGCCCCACAAAAAACGAATCCACAATTTTGAAGATAGAAAAAATAAAAAATGCAGTATTGTAGAGAATGACCATATCTACCAGATTCAGATCGGATCATTATTGTAGCCACAATGATCAAATGAATTTTCAGCTGCGAGCATCCCCCTTCCCCTTGCGACGTTAGTCATTTATGGTGATGATTTTCGCTAATGATTCTTTCGCACACACACTTACGCACAAACATGCTGCCTCGTGCAGTGTACGTGTGTTGTTGTGAGAAGTGATGTAGATGAAGTAGATGTAGATGACTGATGTAGCAAACAAATGTAAGATGTAAAAATTTGAAAATTCCACATAAATCACATGTGTGCTGACTGAGTACGGGTATAAAAGTAGAGTCGCGGCAACAGCGACTCCGTACGTTCTTTTCTCGTTTTTATTTAACGTTAACGTTAATGAATTGCAGTCGGTCACTATTTTGAATTTAATACCTTGTAGATAGACACGAAATCTTTTGAGTGCATTTATGATTGCTAATGTTTCTAGCTCGAAGCTATGATATCTTGACTCGACATCTGTAGTTCTCTTGAGAAGTAAAATATTGGATGGAACTTACCATCACTCTTCCTTTGAAGAAGAATGGCTCGATAACCTAACGAGCTTGCATCACAGTGTAGCTCCGTTTCGTCATGTGGATTGTAAATTGCTCGAATCGGAGTTTCTACCAGTTTATTTTTAACTTTTGAAATGCTTCTAGTTCTACTTCTCCAAACTCAAACTTTCTATCCTTTCTCGTTGCATCATATAACGGCTTTACTATTATTGCGAAATCTTTGATGAACCTTCTAAAATAAGAACATAAACCAATGAAGCTTTGAATTTCGTGCACTTTTTTGGGTACTGGGAAATTGTTTATGGCGTCTATGCCAGTCTCATTTGCACGTTTGCCATTTACTGTTACTCTATATCCTAGATAATTTACAGACGATTGCAAAAATTCGCATTTATCTAGTCGAAGGTTTAAACTGTTGTCTACTACTCTTTTAAAAACTTCTTTAAGTATCTCAAAGTGGGTGTTGATATCTTCTGAAGCAATCATTATGTCATCTAAATAAATAATTACTCTACCATCCTTGACCATGTCAAAAAAAAAATTTTTTATTTATATATCTTTTGAAATGTAGGAGATGCATTCTTTAGGCCAAATGGCATTCTAGTGTATTCAAATTGTCCTGAAGGCGGAAACGGGGTGAATTTGATAGAATCTTCATGCATGAATACATGATGAAACCCATTTCTTAGATCTAGCTTGGAAAATAACTTCTTGTTCGCTAACCTTTCTAATAGATTATCTATCAGGGGAATCGGATAGTTGTCTTTTATAGTAACTTTGTTCAGCCTACGATAGTCTACACATAATCTAAGCTCACCAGTCTTCTTTTTAATCAGAACTATTGGTGACACGAACTCTGATTCGGTGGGACGTATATAACCTAATTCTAGGATTTCAACTAGAATCTTTTTTGTACTTCTGTTTTTCCATAAAAGATAATCTCCTTGGTGGATAATTGAATGGCTTATCACTCTCCACAGTGATTTTCATTACAGTTTTCACTTTGGGTTCTCGCGATCTATTGGATCGCAAAGTATTTTCTTCGAAAATACGTTCGAATTGTTCCCTTTACTTTATAACTAATTTCTTCCCCAACTTTGTGAGTGGCGTTGCCCTCTTGCACAACATTGATGGCTAACATTTCTTTGTCAAAATCGTTTTGGCGCACTTTCTATGTTGACGTCTACGTATTCATTGCCTTCTACAGGTACATTGTTTTAAAAAGGACTCGTTTTCTCTACTTCTTGCTTTAAATTTGTCATATTACTTTTTTATAAATCGAGTTAACTTTGTGATAGCTCGCTACATTAACTTTTTCTTTTTGGTTTCAATATTTCCGCTACTATTGACTCTACTTTTGGCTCTACTTTTTGATTCTACTTTTTGATTCTACTTTTGATTCAACTTTTGACTACTTTTTGACTCTACATTTGGCTCTATACATGGTCTTTTGTTGCTCCTTGTTGTATTAGTGCTTCCTTCTCTTACAGGCTGCTCACCGTTATCAAACCATTTCACATCGATCAATCTAGTTTTAATATTGTTCACTGAAATCAATTGTAAATTGCATAGCTCTAAGAAATCTCTACCTAGTACCATGTTGTACCTTGTTGACTCGTTGTTCACGACCAAAGCTTCTATTTTAATAGTTTTATTTGAACTTATAATGTTACAAAATATTTTTCCAAAAATGATCAATTTACTGTTATTAATTCCAACATAATCTTCATGATCTTCAGTATTTACAAATTTTAAATCCTTCAGGAACTGTTGATTGCTTTAGAAATGTGATCGGACTTCTCGTGTCTAGGAGGCACTCTATGTAAAATAATTTGTCAGAACAATGAGGAAACATTATATTATAATATCTTACGAAATCATTTTTAGCTTCTTTGAGGTTCTTCTTATACCGCTTGCAGTCTCTGGCCAAATGGCCGTGCTCACCAGAGGCATAGCAAGCTCCATCTGAACGTACAGGCTTGCGACAATCGGCCGCGGCATGGCCCAAACTATGGCAATTATAGCATTTCATTGCCTCCGAAGTAGTAGCGGTTGCCCCTGGTTGGCGTGCATCTGGCTTGGGTCCTGTGTACTTCTTGAAGTCCAACATGGATGGGCGCATCTTAGTGGGTGGTGGACGAGGTCTGTTCAGGTGCTGGAATGCCATTAGCATAGCCTCTGATGATACGAAACATTGTAGCAAGGCTTGATTGTGTAACTGTTGATCCGGGATTCCATCAATCAGGTATTGTATGGTTTCAGCTTCGCTCATTTTCAGAGCTTTGGCCAGTAGCAACTTTTTCGTGATAGTACACCACAAACTTCTCTTCGTATATCCATTTGTGCTGTTCAATCTTGCGACGAGTTTCGAGTATGTTATCGTTGTTTCCAAACCTGATACGAAGTTTATGTATCAACTGATCAATACTAGGGGAGAGGGGCGAATAGTTTGCAAAAAACCAATCACTGGCTTTGCTTTTGATGCGTGCGCAAATAAGTGAGCGCATAATATCATCGTCCACATCAAAAATAACTTGAACATTTTTGATGCAGGTTAGCCAAACGTCAATATCGCCTTCGCCAGTGAATTCGGGAACACACTCCTTCATTATATTAAATGGGACAGCTGATTTTTTGCGCAGCTGTTCATTTTCGTGTTGTAGGATTTTGATGGTTTGTTCTAGTGTGGCAAAACTCCTATATATCGGAATCGGACTGGAGTTGCCCTCATTCTACTACGTTTCCGATTGTTTCTTTGTTGTCTTTTTGAATTCTAACGACATCTCTTTTAGTGGTTTTGCACTACCACTTCAATCTGCTATTCTTCCTTCGTCAACGTTTTCGCTGTGTGCGTCGAAAGCAACGAGCAGGTCAGTACATCCGTCCTTGTCTGACACACTGCTGGCTGAAGCTATTGATAAAAAGCCGTTAGTCTGTCCAGAAATTTCTTCGATGTCTTTTATTGCGTCATTGATTTCATCACCTTTTTTGAGTTTCGGAATTGCGCCTTGATTCTCGATTATGGGTCAGGTCCACGCTCAACTGCAGGAATTTCATTTAGCATTGCAATTAAGCTAGCCTTACTGCCTTCTGTTGGCAGATTTAATCGAGCACACCAAGCTTTCAATCCAACAAGCGTATAGTTGTTAATGTGGAGACAATCCATTTTAAATTGTTTTAGTCAGTAGATGAGTGGGCGTTTTAACTTTTAGTGGGCGTTTTCAACCACTTCTGAAATTATAGTCCGGACATTAACTTGCAACGCGTGCTTCTTTTGTTTCCGCTCGATCCAAAACTGATCTCGCTCTCAATTTTATTCTCTTCTTTTACTCCTTCTTATTCTTTGCGCTCTCTCTACCATGAGGTGTATTTACATAAGTGTGTGCTGTGAGCACAAGACAGAAGACTTAACAGCTAATTCGATCGGGACAATTACGGTGGGCTTAACAGCTTATTCGATCGGGACAATTACAGTGGGCTTAATAACTAGTATTATGTGTATGTACAGTGGTATCAGGGGATAGTATGGTTGGCGGTTAGCTGCTGAAAATTCATTTCATCATTGTGGCTACAGTAATAATGAGGCGTGGCAAAATTTTCAAATACACTTGTCTTGGTTGGGTATCACAGGAGTCTGGACAGAAAGTTTGGTTGCTCTAGCTCTTATAGTCTCTGAGATCCAGGCGACATAAAATACGAAAAACCAAATCGACTCGTTTTTTGTGTGAGAGAGAGCGAGAGGGAACGATGACTTTTTGAAATGGTTTTCTCCATTGTGGCTATACTAATGTTCCGATTCGATTCAGATTTGGGCCTCTAATAGATATGGGCTTTCTCTATGATTCTGCTATCTTCAAAATTGTGGACGCCACAGATGTGCGCCCTTTGTGGGTCGCAAGGGGGCGGGGCGAAATTTTTGAAACACATTTCTAGGAGAGAGATATCACATCAGTCTGGGAAAAAAAGTTGGTTGCTCTAGCTCTTATAGCCTCCGAGCAATGAGCGACAAAAGCAAGACGGACGGACGGGCAGACATGGCTATATAGACTTAGCTATTGATGCTGATCAAGAATATATATACTTTATAGGGTCGGAAATGATTCCTTCTCTTTGTTACACACATCCACTTTTTAGCACACATACAATATACCCTTTTTACTCTTCGAGTACGGGTATAAAAAGGGTAACATCGCTATACGTCTCGTTGGCTCTGGCTGAGTGTAACCTCCATACCGATCTAGGCTAAAAATAATCGACCTACCTTCCTTACACCATCGCAGAATTTGCAATGGCGTCATTGGCATGAATAAGATCTTCTCGGGCTTGTTGACTCCCAAACTCTGCTGGGGCAGATGGACTTTACAGTTCATTCCAGACCACCAGGACTTTCCGGCCTATCCGGTTACACTTCTGCAGATCTACGCCCAGCAGGACCCTTTCCGTGTTCTTTGTAATAATTATAATTCCTTTCCCCGAAATATTCCTTGATATGATTTTCAGTAACATTGACCATCACTTTAGCCTAGAAAAAATTTGTAAACCTGTCATTCCTTCCTCTCCTGCATTTACTTTTATTTACAATCCTGTATATTACTATTCTAGATCATAATTAATTGTAAATTAAATAAAAAATATATTTATTTTATAAACCTTGTTTTGTTTTATTTCTATATTTTTGGTAATAAATATTCAAAACATTTAATTTTATATTCATTTTTATATATAAATAAATATAAATATATATATAAATAAATCTCTACTTTAAAAAATAAGTCGGGTTTTCCTTTTGACGCAATAACTCCAGAACGCACGAACCGAAGGTCTCAGGCTCCGTGAGGTTTATAGCAAAAGAAAAATTCACGAAAAATTTCAACAGAAAAGCGGAAATGTACAAAATGTATTTGTATTATCTACTATATATACTACATACAGCGCCATCTCTGATACATAGCATGTACTACAAACCAATATTTTAAGTAGGCCCCGGTGCGTGATACATTGTTTGACAGCTACTCATTGTTCTCTGCTCAGTTAATTCCATGTGACAAACCGGTATTGTGTTCACTGAAAAACGAAAACGAAATTTAAAAAAAGTTATTCGTTTCCTCACATTTCAGTTGGAAACCATCAAATCAATCACGTGTATTGTGAAAATTTTTATTCAATTTCAACAGCAGGCATTTGTCTTTAAGGTGGTAAGTTGAACTGTGTAAATTATGTGGATCGTGCATTTTGGGTTAAATTCACCACTCTGTCCACAGTCAAAATGCCTAAAGGACGACGTGCGAACATCGGCCGCCGCACAAGACATGCAAGCCAGCAACAAGTGTATTCACAGAACTTAAGCGAAGAAAGACAAAATATAATAAGAAAAATTCCCGATTGGGACAGCGCGTGAGGACTCGAAGATCATTGGCATCATACAATCGCTTGGCATTCAATATGATCCCACTGCGAACTACAGTGATGATGAAAAATTTAGATATTGGACCAATGACGACTATATGCCGATATTGTAATGCGTTAAAGTTCAAAAAGAGAAAACGGCTGGACTGTGCTGCGCAAGTGGAAAAGTCAAACTGGATCCATTGCTTACACCACCACAGCCACTGAAACCATTGTTCGATGGAAGTGATCCTGATTCAGCCATTTTCTTCAACACATCCTTGATACAATAACTGCTTTCGTATGACTTCCTTTGGAGCTAATATCATTCGAGAAGGCGGCTTCATACCGACTTGCAAGTTAAAAGATACAACACACACATAACAATCACTCAACACACAATGAATTGCAACACGTAACAACTACATATACACCACACACTACACCACACGATCAGAAATTACACCGTATTCTTCAACAATTGATTGTTGATTGTTGTTACAGATACAAGGACAAATATATCATTTGCATGGTTCAATGGTGCCAACACCAGATGAACCGCATCAATTTCTGCAAATATATTTCATTTTCGTCGATGGTGGATCAGCTGAATGTGCGGTGCAATATACAGGGAACTCAACAGTTAAAGAGACGAATTATTGAACATTTGCAAAGCATTTTTCACGCTAATAATGCTGTGAATAATAATACTGGTGGTCTATTCTTCTTCCTGGATGCACCTGGAGGAACAGGGAAAAAATTTGTCATTTCATTGATTTTGGCCACTATTCGATCAAGATGTGACATAGCTTTGGCGTTAGCATCATCTGGAATTGCGGCGACTCTTCTAGATGGCGGTCGTACTGCACATTCTGCGTTTAAGTTCCCACCAATTTAAAACAAAATTGATACTCCAACATGCATTATTTTGGGATGAGTGTGCAATGGGAAAATTTTGATGCAATGCAAGCTGATTGTTTGGGATGAGTGCACAATGGCACATAAGAAATCACTTGCCAGTAATTCCCCGTGGAACGCCTGCAGATGAATTGAATGCTTGCTCTTGGCATCACCTTTATGGAATAACGTAAAAAACATTATCGCTAACAACTAATATGAGAGTTCAACTGAGTTCAACTTCAAAATGATCAAAAAGTGGTGCAAAATTTTCCAAACAATTGTTAGCTGTTGGAAATAGAAAAGTCCCAGTTGATGCGACATCTGGATTAATTACTCTTACTTTTGCCGATTTGTAGACTCTCAATTAGCTCTTATTGAAAATTTTTTCCCAAACATTAGTGAGAATTATCAAATTATATTTGGTTAAGTCAACGAGGAATTCTTGCCGCAAAAGAATAATGATGTACACGCACTGAATTTAACAATTCAATCAAAATTGCTGGCGATTTGGTGACATACAAATCTGTTGATTCCATAACAAATCCCGATGATGTAGTAAATTATCCAACGGAGTTTTTGAACACTCTGGAGTTACCAGGATTTCCACCACACAACTCTTGCAACTCAAAGTTGGTACAGTTATATGATATTGCGTAATTTGAATCCACCGCGACTTTGCAACGGTACTCGACTTTCGGTAAAAAAGACTTATGCCGAATTTATTGAAGCAACCATTATTAACGTGTAGGAGACCTTATCCCAGGCTGAGGTAGGCTCAGTCTGTCCAAGGTTCTTTCTACAAGAAATTTGGTGAAGTGTTTTTCGGCACTTTAGGGCAAGGGGTGGCCGTGAGACCGAAAAGTTTTTAATAATAGTCTATATTATTTAGGCTGGCGTCCGTAGGAGCCATCTTCAAAGATCTGCTTTGCCGGCCTGGTGTCTCTGCGGCGCTTCGGATGGGTGCGGGGGTGATCTCATGTTCCCTCTCGTGGATGATTTCGTACTCAGAGGCCAGCCGTGTCAGCTGTGAAAAGCTTTCCAATTGGTCTCGTCGCACGTATAGCTGGATTCCTGGCAAGGCGTTGTCGTAGATTCTGTGCAGCTGTTTAACTGGATCGTACCCGGCATGGTGCATTAGTAGCCGTATCTCGATGAGGTAATCTTTGAACGGTTCTCTCACCGCTTGCTTGCGGCCCCGGATCTGGTCGTCCAATTGTTCGAAATACCTTGGCGGCAGAAAATACGCCAGAAATTCCTGGCGGAAGTATCCCCAGGAGCTACACTGTAGTTGGCTGGTACGGTACCAACGGCTAGCCCGGTCGGTGAGTAGTTCGGCCATGGCCCGAGGCAGCTGGTTGGCGTCCACTCCATAGGGTTTGGGGGGGTTTTGCGGTAATTCGGACTTTGGTTTGGGGAAAATGTGACCTTGTTTGTTATTGTTATGATTGTTATTGTAGTATTGTCGAGTTGTGTACGAGGTTAGGATGCTTGTCGCTTGATTGAGTCTGTATGGACTGTTGAGTGGATGTGAGATGACGTGGCGAGGCTGTAGCCGGCACTTAGATGTATGGCATGTGATGGCGCAGTCGCTTGGCCCGTTTGGTGCGAGAGTGTGACCCGTTGTCGCGTGAATCGCGGATTGAGTGTCATGTATTCGGTATGTCTGCCGGACTTGGTGGCTGTCGAGTTTGTACGAATGTCGCGTGAGCTGGTGAGTGTTTGTAAAATGCGTTATGTGATGTATTGTTAATAGTAGTATTTACAATATTTTGCTTTTGTTTGATCGTTAGTGGTTACTTAATATCATTCTGCGGAAGTTGGGTCCGTTACAACGGAATCGTCGAGTGAACAGTATGAGTTTGCCTATCACGTACTAGATTCAGAATTTCTTGTTTGAATTAAATAACAAATATTGTTTATTTATACATTTAAATCTGAATTTACTAAAACAATCTGTGTTTAATCACCAAATTCGACAATGTTCTATAGCATTAATATCAAAGATTAGTTTATAATAAAAATAATACATTCTAGTTATCAAGCGTTCTTAGTTTATTAGATTTTATATTTATCATTTACTCATTAAGATTCAACTTAAACGTTTCCACGAAATGTTCATCTATCACTACGTAAACATGCACGTTAGATTGACAGATTTAGTCATTTAATAATAGTCATTCATGATTCACAAATGTAATGATTCATGATATTATCTTCGATTACTCAAATTGCTTTGATCACTGTAGATTCTGTATTTGAGTAATGAAGTCCGATTTGTGTGGTGTTAAGGTGACAATGGTTTGAAGCATTGGCACGTAGATATTCGCAGATTTTAGTTCTTGTCATCCATACGAGTTGCCGTTCCTCGAGTAGTTCGAGATGGGTAATTTTCCGAACTGGATGCCCCATCCGCGGATGCGTTCCGCGGTTCGTGCATGCGGTTGTAGTCAGTCTGCCCATGTGTGGATCGATCGCTGGCACAATTCTCTGCGTGGGTGAGCGGCAAAGTTTCCGTGGTTGGTGGCCTGGGAGAGTGCTGGCTGTGGTCGGGGCTCGTTCTCAGCGATTGTGGGTATTTGTAAGCTGGGTTTTGGGTCCCCTACCTGGGCGCCTGATGGACCCGGGTGGTGGAGCATCGGGGACTTGGAGCGTCCGGCTAGTCGGGCGTATTTCCGCTCAAGTTCTGCCAGGCGAACCCATTACTCGGCGGAGTGGTCCGGCGACTAGTATGGCAGTTCCTACGCATCTCGTCGACAGTTCCTTCACCACTGAATCCAAATTCCTTGGCGAAAGCCTCCAGATCCCTCGACGACGCTTGTAAATCCAGCCGATGCTGACGCCTGGGTTAGTGGTTTTTCACTACGTGAGTTCGCTGCCTGAGTCCTCTTTCGTGGGATTCCATGGTGTTTTGTGTTGCTTCTGGGGTGTTTTTGGGCACTTGATCACCTGTTTTTCGGTACTCGGGCACTGCGTATACTTTCTCGGTGCCACTCGCGACTGGATTTTGTGTTTAGTTCCTAGCTCTGTTCTCTTTCGGTGGCCGTGGGTCTTTAGTCCACGTATCCCCGTGTTAAGGTTTCTCTTTAGTTTCCTTAAAGTTGCCAGAAAGTCGCTTTAAATCTCCTTAAGTTGCCAGTAAAAGTCCCCTGCTCGGGTGCCACTTGTGGGAGACCTATCCCAGGCTAAACTAGGCTCAGTCTGTCCAAGGTTCTTTCTACACAAGAAATTTGTAGAAGTGTTGGCACTTTAGGGCAAGGGGATGGCCGTGAGACCGAAAGTGGAGCGGGCGGAGCGTCGGGTTACCGTGCAGGCAATTCTGTATTCGCACTTGGCGATGGAGGAAAAACGCTGACACCTGAGTTTTCGGTGTGCGGTAATATCTTTTTTCTGGGTTACCTGGGTTGGGTTCGCTCGGCGAAGAAATGATGATTCGACGTTTTATGATTTGTCTTTATTCTTGAATGGTGGGGTTTCTTTCTGTTGTTCGTGGTTCTGGTGTTTTAATTGTCGGAGGTTGTTTGACTGTGCACTGCGGATGCACTGTTGTGGACTGCTATGGTCTGCTGATGGACTGCTGATGCTCGGCTGATGGACTGCCCCATTGATCCATGGGCGGGCTATTTAAAGCCGGCACCTGGGGTGTGAGGCCGCTGAGTCCGCGTTTTAGTGGGTTTATGGAGTGTTGGGGCACCGTTTCACTTTGTGATCGCGGAACTTGATTGCAGTCAGATTAGGTGTAGTGTGGGTGACCTAGTCGGCGTGTTTTGCTAACATAGCAACGCGAAACTGGGTGCAGTGTATTGGTAGTGTCAGGTGTAGTGTTGTTTAATAATAGTCTTATATTATTTAATTTTTGGTTATATTGTGTGAGTCTTACATTATATATATTCATTGTGGCGGACCGTGGTGGTAGTGGTTCTTTCTTCGGGCGGATGAAGGTGGTGGCATGTAGGGAGGGTTCGAATAGTCTTATTGTGTTTTGTAGGGAGGTTGTTGGCGGTTGGCATGTCCTGGTGACCAGGATTACTGTGGGTGTCAGTCATCCAGGACCCGCTTAGGACGCTGGATGATTCGGCGATGTGCATTTCGTTGGTGATAGTGATTGGTGATGGTTGATGGTCACGGTTGTTTGACGACGTGCCAGAACTTTGTAGGGCTTGTTGCTCTGAGGGCCAGATTTATATACCGCCCGCGACTGCATTATTAGAAACTTGGTGTTTCGCGGGTTTGCCATTTCCGCTGTCGTCGGCGTTGTACGGGTCGGGTTATAGTGCCTGGTGTTCTGGTTGGGGTCTGGTGCGGTTGGGTTGTCTGCTCCGTCAGCGAATTTGGTGTATTTTGCCGGGGTTATCAGTACTGTCGCCCGCGTGTTGGCTCCATCAGCGAAATTGGGTTGGTACACCCGGGCGTGGGTCAGTAGTAATGTTGTGTACGCCGTCTCATCAGCGGAATCGTCGGTTGGCATACCCGGGAGTGGGTCAGTAGTGTTTAAGTTGCCTACGTTTGCTCCATCAGCGGAATCGTCGGTTGGCATACCCGGGAGTGGGTCAGTAGTACTGTTGCCTACGTTTGCTCCATCAGCGGAATTGGCGGTTGGCATAAACAGGCGGAGTGGGTCAGTAGTACTGTGGGTGTCGTTTGCTTCATCAGCGAACCCGCTGTCCACTGCGTCTGGAATTCAGGAGGTCGTTGATGTTCGCCACCTTTTGTTTTCGGCTTCGGGGTGCTGTAATTTCACTAGTTGCCGACGTAAAGCCTTTGACTTTGTAGGGCCGTCATACTTGGGGGCCAATTTTGCCTAAAACCGTCGACTGCATTAGATAGGTGATGTTGGCGAATTAGTACTCTTGAGCCCACGGGTGGGACGCCATTGTCGGCGGCGGAGATTGTAGTGCCGGGTTTGTTCTTGACTTGCCCGCTGGATGTTGTTTCGTACTATTGCAAATACTTCTTTAAGTCGCGTTGCCTTCGCGTGCTGTTGTGTCCGGTGGGCTTCCTGTCCTGGTGTGATTTCATCATTACAGTGCTCCAGGGACGCAGGTTCTCTCCCGTGTAGTGGGAATGAGGGGCTGAAACCAGTGGTTTCGGAGACGCTGGAGTTGATTGCCAGTGAAATCTCGGGTATCAGCTCATCCCATGTGTTTTGGTGGTCCTCCACGAATTGTGCGATCATGGTCTTCACCGTCCGATTGGCCCGTTCCGTAGGGTTTTCCTGGGGGCAGTATGGTGCGGTTCGCAAATTCACGCCGGCTGTTTGCAAAAACGTACGAAACGAGCGGCTGGCGAACTGCGTTCCGTTGTCGCTACAAAATCGTAGGGGCTCGCCAAAGTGGCTTAGAATGTGGTAGCTTTTTTAAGTGGCACTAGTTCGGTCCATTGCGAGGGGTGGTCGACCTGGTAGCATGGGTTTCCTCGTTTGGATCGGGGCAGTGGCCCGACGAAGTCGGCGCATAGTTCGGTTCTCTGCCCCTGCCTGTAGCATCTTACCCATTCGGGCTTGCGTTGCAGTGCCTTGAACTTTTGACAGCTCAAGCAGCTGCGTACGTACTTCCTCACATCGCGGTATAGGCCGGGCCAATAATATCGTTGTGCGATCCGTGTGATGGTTTTCCGAACGCCGAGGTGGCCTGCCGTGGACTGGTCATGGCATTCGTGTAGGACTCTTTGGCGTCGGTCCTTTGGGGACGCAGGTTTCCATGACACCTAGTCGTGATCGTCAGCTCCGTGGCCTAGATGCCTATAGAGTTCTCCATTCTCGAAGACGTAGTCTGCGTATTTATCGGGTTCGTCTTTGGTTTGTTGAATCCTTTTTGTGAGCCAGGGGCTGGGTTGTTGCGTCCTTTTGATCTTGGCTAGCGTTTCCAAAGGTTGTCGAGACAGGTCGTCGGCGACTACGTTTGTTTTCCCTGCTCTATAGTGGACGTCGTACTGATACTGTTGGAGTTCGAGCGCCCATCTCGCTACTCTTCCGTAGGGGCTCGACAAAGTGTTCAACCATTTGAGCGCGAGATGGTCTGTTATAACGTCGAACCGGTATCCCTCTAGGTAGCCGTAGTTTTCGGATTGCCCAAATGACGGCGAGGCATTCCTTGTCGGTGGCGGAGTCGAGTTTCCTTCGGCCTGGTTCAGGCGTCGGCTGACATAGGCGATGACGCCTTCCTTCGATCTCTTGCGTGAGTCGGCGCCTATGCCGAGGTTGCTCGCATCGGTTTGTAGTGAGAACTTGACGTTGAAAACGGGGGCAAGCAAGTACAGGGGCGGTCGTGAGTAGTTCCTTTAGTTGGTCGAAGGCCGCTTGTTGATCTGCTGTCCATGTCCATGTTTGTCCTTTCTTGAGACAGCTGAGACATTTTTTGGACGACTGTAGCAAAGTTTGGAACGAATCTTCGGTACCATGATGCCATTCCGATGCACTGACGTAGTTCCTTTAGGTTCGTGGGTGGCTTTGAGTTCTTTGACGGCAGCGATCTTGTCGGGGTCTGTGTGGATACCTTCTTCGCTGATGACGTGACAAAGATATTTGATCCGGCTTTGGAAAAAGGTGCACTTTTCCGCGTTTATCCGAAGGTTCGCTTTTCGAAGGCGACGAGAGGACTATTGCCAGGTTGTGTAGGTGGTCCTTGAAGTCTCGTCCGACGACGACAATGTCGCCTAAATATGCGAATGCGTAGGGTTCCATGTCGGCACCGATCACAGTATCAAGGCCCGTTGGAATGTTGCTGGTGCAAGTGTAATCCGAAGGGCATCACTTTCCATTGATAGAGACCTCTGCCGGGGACCGTGAAGGCGGTGGCTTCTCTACTTCCGTTGGCCATGGGTATTTGCCAGTATCCGTTCTTCAGATCGAGGGTGGTTATGAAGCGTGCGTTCTGTAGGCGCCCAAGATGTAGTTGATACTGGGCAGTCGGGTATGCGTTTCAGAGTGAGTGTTGAGTTGTCGAAAGTCCACGCACATGCGCCATTTGCCGTTCTTTTACGTACGAGTACGATGGGGGCGCTGTGCGGGCTTCGTGAGGGTTCGATGAGACCTTCTTGGATCAATTGGTCGACTTGCTCGTCGATAATCCGCATCATGGCTGGGTTCTTTGGGTAGTACCGCTGCTTGATGGGTCGATTATCCCTCATGACGATAGTGTGCTCGGCGATGTCCGAGGTTCCGTGGAGATTATTGAATTTTGGAAGTTCTGCGTCCAGAAATTCTTGGATCATCCAATTCAGGTCCGGCGGCAAGTTCTCGGAGACCGGTTCTGGATCGTGTTCTGAGGGATCGGTGATCTCGGGGTCCGTGGGCTGGCTTGGGTCTTCTGGGGAGGATAGTGGTGTCGAACGCACTGGGGGTTCGATCCTACGTGGGTAGTCGCTTATGTGGGCGACGATCGGGGTGCGTTGGCCGTGGTGGCGTAGCTTCGTGGGTCTGGCGGTATACCTGGGTTGTAGTGTCTCCAGATCTACGTATGGCCAGGCGGGTCTCAGTGACGACTCTGTGCGGGCAGCAACGACTTGTTTGCGCGACGAAGATTTCGGACGTGGTGTTCTGGCATGGCGTGGTGCATGGCGCTAGTGGGCACGTCAGTACGCGGAAGGTACTCGCTTGGGTTGGCGAAGATCGGGATGGCGTCGGCCGTGGGTACGACAGGGCTGCGGTCGGTGTTTCGGGGAGTCATCGGGCTTAATTCCGGTTCCCGGCTGGATGGGTTCTGTGGATATTAGTTCGATGATTGGACCCGACCAGGGGATTTGCGTGGCTGTTTCCCTCGTGGTTTGGTTGTTGCATTGCTGCTGCCGTTGTCTGTGTCGTTGTTCGGGGCTGGTTGTCGTCTCTGAGGTTGTCCGTGGGTTCACCTTCTCCGTTGAGGGTAGGGTGCAGGGGTGCGCGGTGGCTGAACTTGGTCCTGGGCTTCCTGTGTCGAGCGGGTTCAAGTTCGTTTGCGGTTTGTCTCGTGGGTGAGATCCTTGTGGTGGGTTCGGGGTGCGTGTGCCCCGTAGTTTGTTTTGATCCTGGGCTACCTGTGTCGAGCGCCAGGTGCGTTTGTGTTTGTCTCATGGGTGAGTTCCTTGTGGTTTGTTTGTGATGGGTGTTCCCTGTGGTTGGCTTAGGACGCGGGTGCTCCGTAGCGTCCGTGGGATTCGTTTTCCCGTTTGTTTGGTTGCAGTTTACCGGTGCTTGTTTCGGATTCGTGTTTTTCGTTGTGGGCCGGTGTTTTGCTTGCGCTGCGGTTGGATTCGGTGTCGTATTCTTCGTTGCGGTATTGGGTGCCGTTTTCTTTGTGGTAGGTCGGGGACGTGTGTTTGCTGCGGTTGGCTTAGGTTTCTGGTTGCTTGTTTCGGCGTCTTGGACGTGGTTGGTCAGAACTGACGGTGGCGTTGGCGTGGGGCGGTGATCTCGTAGTTTTAGCAGCGTGGTGCCGCATTGGATCGTCGTTTCGATGGCACATAGGAAGTCCATGCCGACAATAACTTGCTCCAACATGTTTGGTAGGACCAGGGTGGGATTTGAACCCTCTCGATGATCCAGCTTGATGGGCGCCAGTAGAACTTGTGTGGTCTCTCTGACTGAGCCGACAGCCAAGCGTATGCGGACGCATGCATATTGCAGGTTGGAGTTATTGTCTAGTTGTCGGGCCAGGTTGGCACTGACGAAACTTCGGGATGCCCCGGTATCGATAGTGGCCTTTGTTCTTTGTCCTCCTATCGTCACTATCGCCACTATCCGGCCGTCGTTCATGTGGAGCGGGCGGCTTAGGCGCGGGTCTTTGGGGAGGCATCGTTTTCGGCTGATCCCGTGTCGTCGAAGACGCGTGTCGTTTCCCGACGTGGCCTGGCGACAACAGTCGATAGTCCGAGTGCCGCGTTTTCAACATTCCCAGCAGAATTAGATCGAGGGGTGGGTGCAGTCGTAGGCGGCGTGCCCAGCTTGACCACACCGGCGACAGGCTGTGCGTGGATTGAAATGGGCGTGGTGATCATGCGATGGGCTACGTCCGGGCCCGTCGCATCTGTTGGATTTGCTGACTGTCTCCGAGATGTGTCCGCTGAGACCCAATGGGGTCTCCCGAGCTGGCGTCCGGTAGGAGTCATCTTCTCTGCGATCTGGGCGCCTTGCCGGCCTGGTGTCTCTTGGTGCGCTTCGGATGGGTGCGGGGGTGATCTCATGTTCCCTCTCGTGGATGATTTCGTACTCAGAGGCCAGCCGTGTCAGCTGTGAAAAGCTTTCCAATTGGTCTCGTCGCACGTATGGCTGGATTCCTGGCAAGGCGTTGTCGTAGATTCTGTGCAGCTGTTTAACTGGATCGTACCCGGCATGGTGCATGAGTAGCCGTATCTCGATGAGGTAATCTTTGAACGGTTCTCTCACCGCTTGCTTGCGGCCCCGGATCTGGTCGTCCAATTGTTCGAAATACCTTGGCGGCAGAAAATACGCCAGAAATTCCTGGCGGAAGTATCCCCAGGAGCTACACTGTAGTTGGCTGGTACGGTACCAACGGCTAGCCCGGTCGGTGAGTAGTTCGGCCATGGCCCGAGGCAGCTGGTTGGCGTCCACTCCATACGAGCTTGCGCGTTCCTCGAGTAGTTCCAGAAATGATATTGGGTAATTTTCTCCGCTGAACTGGATGCCCCATCCGCGGATGCGTTCCGCGGTTCGTGCGATGCGGTTGTAGTCGGGCCCGTCTATGTGTGGATCGATCGCTGGCACAATTCTCTGCGTGGGTGAGCGGCAAGTTTCCGTGGTTGGTGGCCTGGGGGAGAGTGCTGGCTGGTGGTCGGGGCTCGTTCTCAGCGATTGTGGGTATTTGTAAGCTGGGTTTTGGGTCCTGCCTCTGGGTGCCTGATGGACCCGGGGTGGTGGGCATCGGGGACTTGGAGCGTCCGGCTAGTCGGGCGTATTTCCGCTCAAGTTCTGCCAGGCGAACCCAATTACTCGGCGGGAGTGGTCCGGCGACTAGTATGGCAAAGTTCCTACGCATCTCGTCGACAGTTCCTTCACCACTGAATCCAAATTCCTTGGCGAAAGCCTCCAGATCCTCTCGACGACGCTTGTAAATCCAGCCGATGCTGACGCCTGGGTTAGTGGTTTTCTCTACGGCGTGGAGTTCGCTGCCTGAGTCCTCTTCGTGGGATTCCATGGTGTTTTGTGTTGCTTCTGGGGTGTTTTGGGCACTTGATCACTGTTTTTTCGGTACTCGGGCACTGCGTATACTTTCTCGGTGCCACTCGCGACTGGATTTGTGTGTTTAGTTCCTAGCTCTGTTCTCTTTTCTCGGTGGCCGTGGGTCTTTAGTCCACGTATCCCCGTGTTAAGGTTTTCTCTTTAAGTTTCCTTAAAGTTGCCAGAAAGTCGGCTTTGAAATCTCCTTAAAGTTGCCAGTAAAGTCCCTGCTCGGGCGCCACTTGTAGGAGACCTATCCCAGGCTAAACTAGGCTCAGTCTGTCCAAGGTTCTTTCTACAAGAAATTTGTAGAAGTGTTGGCACTTTAGGGCAAGGGGTGGCCGTGAGACCGAAAAGTGGAGCGGGCGGAGCGTCGGGTTACCGTGCAGGTAATTCTGTATTCGCACTTGGCGATGGAGGAAGCGCTGACACCTAAGTTTCGGTGTGCGGTAATATCTTTTGTGCTATCTTACCCGCGTTCGCGCTCGGCGAAGAAATGATGACGCTTCGATTTGTTGAGTTTCTTTATTGTTCTTTATTGTTTTAATTGTCGGAGGTTGTGTGACTGTGTTATCGGATGTTGTGTGACTGCCTATGGTCGGCTGATGGACTGCTGATGCACTGCTGATGGACTGCCCCATTGATCCACGGCGCGCGCTATTTAAAGCCGGCACCTGGGGTGTGAGGCTGCTGAGTCCGCGTTTTAGTGGGTTTATGGGAGAGTTGGGGCACCGTTTCGCTGTGATCGCGGAACTTGATTGCAGTGTCAGATTTCGTGTAATGTGGGTGACCTAGTCGGCGTGTTTTGCTAACATAGCAGCGCGAAACTGGGTGCAGTGTATTGGTAGTGTCAGGTGTAGTGTTGTTTTAATAATAGTCTTATATTATTTAGCTTTTGGTTATATTGTGTGAGTCTTACATTTATATATATTCATTGTGGCGGACCGTTGTGGTCCGTTACCTTTCTTCCGGGCGGATGAAAGGTGGTGGGTGTAGTTGGTGTTCGAATAGTCGCTGACTTCATTGTCGAGGTTATTGTGGCGGCTGTCCTGGTGACCAGGATTAACAGGAATAGCAGCGGCGCCAGTCCCTCTTGGCTTCCGCGCTGGCTGGATGATCGCTTGGTGATGTGCATCTTAGGTTGATGTTGATAGTGATTGGTGATGGTTGATGGTCACGGTGGTATGTTTGCCGGTGTGTCTGTTGTCTTCTGGTGGCTTGTTGCTCTGTGGTCCAGATTTATATACCGCCCCGGGTGATCTTCTTCCTATTAGAAACTTGGTGTTTCGCGACTTGTTTGCCATTTCCGCTGTCGTCGGCGTTTCTACGGGTCGGCGTATCGTGGTGTTCTGGTTGGGGTTGGTGGTGCGGTTGCTTACGTCTGCTCCGTCAGCGGAATTTGGTGTATTTTGGCCGGGGTTAGCAGTACTGTCGCCCGCGTGTTGCTCCATCAGCGAAATTGGAGGTTGGCACACCCGGGAGTGGGTCAGTAGTACTGTTGTGTACGTGTGCTCCATCAGCGGAATCGTCGGTTGGCATACCCGGGAGTGGGTCAGTAGTACTGTTGCCTACGTTTGCTCCATCAGCGGAATCGTCGGTTGGCATACCCGGGAGTGGGTCAGTAGTACTGTTGCCTACGTTTGCTCCATCAGCGGAATTGGCGGTTGGCATACCCGGGAGTGGGTCAGTAGTACTATGGGTGTCGTTTGCTTCATCAGCGAACCCGCTGTCCACTGCGTCGCGGAATTCTTTTAGGTCGTTGATGTTCGCCACCTTTTGTTTTCGGCTTCCGGGGTGCTGTAATTTCACGATATTTGCCGACGTAAAGCCTTTGACTTTGTAGGGCCCGTCATACTTTGGGGCCAATTTTGCCGCAAAACCGTCGACTGCATTAGATAGGTGATGTTGGCGAATTCGTACTAGTGAGCCCACCGTGGGACGCCATTGTCGGCGGCGGAGATTGTAGTGCCGGGTTTGTTCTTGACTTTCCCGCTGGATGTTGTTTCGTACTATTGCAAATACTTCTTTAAGTCGCGTTGCCTTCGCGTGTGCTGTGTCCGGTGGGCTTCCTGTCCCTGGTGTGATTTCATCGTACAGTGCTCCAGGTAAGCGAGGTTCTCTCCCGTGTAGCAGGAATGAGGGGCTGAAACCAGTGGTTTCGGAGACGCTGGAGTTGATTGCCAGTGAAATCTCGGGTATCAGCTCATCCCATGTGTTTTGGTGGTCCTCCACGAATTGTGCGATCATGGTCTTCACCGTCCGATTGGCCCGTTCGGTAGGGTTTTCCTGGGGGCAGTATGGTGCGGTGTGTTGCAAATTCACGCCGGCTGTTTGCAAAAAACGTACGAAACGAGCGGCTGGCGAACTGCGTTCCGTTGTCGCAGACAAATCGTTTTGGCACGCCAAAGTGGCTTAGAATGTGGTAGCTTTCTTGCGGCACTAGTTCGGTCCATTGCGAGAAGGTGTCGAAGAATACCAGTAGCATGGTGTTTCCTCGTTTGGATCGGGGCAGTGGCCCGACGAAGTCGGCGCATAGTGTGGCGAAAGGTTCCTCTGCCCTGCGGGTGAGCATCTTACCCACGGGCTTGCGTTTTGCAGTGCCTTGAACTTTTGACAGCTCAAGCAGCTGCGTACGTACTTCCTCACATCGCGGTATAGGCCGGGCCAATAATATCGTTGTGCGATCCGTGTGATGGTTTTCCGAACGCCGAGGTGGCCTGCCGTGGACTGGTCATGGCATTCCTTGAGGACTCTTTGGCGTCGGTCCTTTGGGACGCAGAGTTTCCATGACACGTAATCGTGATCGTCAGCTCCGTGGCCTAGATGCCTATAGAGTTCTCCATTCTCGAAGACGTAGTCTGCGTATTTATCGGGTTCGTCTTTGGTTTGTTGAATCCTTCGTGTGAGCCAGGGGCAGGTTGTTGCGTCCTCTTTGATCTTGGCTAGCGTTTCCAAAGGTTGTCGAGACAGGTCGTCGGCGACTACGTTTTGTTTCCCTGCTCTATAGTGGACGTCGTACTGATACTGTTGGAGTTCGAGCGCCCATCTCGCTACTCTTCCGTAGGGGCTCTCCAAAGTGTTCAACCATTTTAGCGCGAGATGGTCTGTTATAACGTCGAACCGGTATCCCTCTAGGTAGCAGCGTAGTTTTCGGATTGCCCAAAATGACGGCGAGGCATTCCTTGTCGGTGGCGGAGTCGAGTTTCCTTCGGCCTGGTTCAGGCGTCGGCTGACATAGGCGATGACGCCTTCCTTCGATCTCTTGCGTGAGTACGGCGCCTATGCCGAGGTTGCTCGCATCGGTTTGTAGTGAGAACTTGACGTTGAAAACGGGGGCAAGCAAGTACAGGGGCGGTCGTGAGTAGTTCCTTTAGTTGGTCGAAGGCCGCTTGTTGATCTGCTGTCCATGTCCATGTTTGTCCTTCCTTGAGTAGCTGAGACATTGGTTGGACGACTGTAGCAAAGTTTGGAACGAATCTTCGGTACCATGATGCCATTCCGATGCACTGACGTAGTTCCTTTAGGTTTGTGGGTGGCTTGAGTTCTTTGACGGCAGCGATCTTGTCGGGGTCTGTGTGGATACCTTCTTCGCTGATGACGTGACAAAGATATTTGATCCGGCTTTGGAAAAAGGTGCACTTTTCCGCGTTTATCCGAAGGTTCGCTTTTCGAAGGCGAGAGAGGACTATTGCCAGGTTGTGTAGGTGGTCCTTGAAGTCTCGTCCGACGACGACAATGTCGTCTAAATATGCGAATGCGTAGGGTTCCATGTTGGCACCGATCACAGTATCAAGGGCCCGTTGGAATGTTGCTGGTGCAGAGTGTAATCCGAAGGGCATCACTTTCCATTGATAGAGACCTCTGCCGGGGACCGTGAAGGCGGTGGCTTCTCTACTTCCGTTGGCCATGGGTATTTGCCAGTATCCGTTCTTCAGATCGAGGGTGGTTATGAAGCGTGCGTTCTGTAGGCGCTCCAAGATGTAGTTGTACTGGGCAGTGGGTATGCGTCAGGGATAGAGTGAGTGTTGAGTTGTCGAAAGTCCACGCACATGCGCCATTTGCCGTTCTTTTTACGTACGAGTACGATGGGGGCGCTGTGCGGGCTTCGTGAGGGTTCGATGAGACCTTCTTGGATCAATTGGTCGACTTGCTCGTCGATAATCCGCATCATGGCTGGGTTCTTTGGGTAGTACCGCTGTTTGATGGGTCGATTATCCCTCATGACGATAGTGTGCTCGGCGATGTCCGAGGTTCCGTGGAGATTATTGAATTTTGGAAGTTCTGCGTCCAGAAATTTTTGGATCTGTGGTGCCAGGTCCGGCGGCCAGGGCTCGGAGACCGGTTCTGGATCGTGTTCTGAGGGATCGGTGATCTCGGGGTCCGTGGGCTGGCTTGGGTCTTCTGGGAGGATAGTGGTGTCGAACGCACTGGGGGGTTCGATCCTACGTGGGTAGTCGCTTATGTGGGCGACGATCGGGGTAGCGTTGGCCGTGAGTGGCGTAGCTTCGTGGGTCTGGCGGTATACCTGGGTTGTAGTGTTCCAGATCTACGTATGGCCAGGCGGGTCTCAGTGACGACTCTGTGCTCGCAGCAACGACTTGTTTGCGCGACGAAGATTTCGGACGTGGTGTTAGGCATGGCGTGGTGCATGGCGCTAGTGGGCACGTCAGTACGCGGGAAGGTACTCCAGTGGGTTGGCGAAGATCGGGATGGCGTCGGCCGTGGGTACGACAGGGCTGCGGTCGGTGTTTCGGGGAGTCATCGGGCTAGATTCCGGTCCCGGGTGGAGGGGTTCTGTGGATATTAGTTCGATGATTGGACCCGACCAGGGGATTTTGCGTGGCTGTTTCCCTCGTGGTTTGGTTGTTGCATTGCTGCTGCCGTTGTCTGTGTCGTTGTTCGGGGCTGGTTGTCGTCTCTGAGGTTGTCCGTGGGTTCACCTTCTCCGTTGAGGGTAGGGTGCAGGGTGTGCGCGGTGGCTGAACTTGGTCCTGGGCTTCCTGTGTCGAGCGGGTTCAAGTTCGTTGCGGTTTGTCTCGTGGGTGAGATCCTTGTGGTGGGTTCGGGGTGCGTGTGCCCCGTAGTTTGTTTTGATCCTGGGCTACCTGTGTCGAGCGCCAGGTGCGTTTGTGTTTGTCTCATGGGTGAGTTCCTTGTGGTTTGTTTGTGATGGGTGTTCCCTGTGGTTGGCTTAGGACGCGGGTGCTCCGTAGCGTCCGTGGGATTCGTTTTCCGTTTGCTTGGTTGCAGTTTACCGGTGCTTGTTTCGGATTCGTGTTTTTCGTTGTGGGCCGGTGTTTTGCTTGCGCTGCGGTTGGATTCGGTGTCGTATTCTTCGTTGCGGTATTGGGTGCCGTTTTCTTTGTGGTAGGTCGGGGACGTGTGTTTGCTGCGGTTGGCTTAGGTTTCTGGTTGCTTGTTTCGGCGTCTTGGACGTGGTTGGTCAGAACTGACGGTGGCGTTGGCGTAGGGCGGTGATCTCGTAGTTTTAGCAGCGTGGTGCCGCATTGGATCGTCGTTTCGATGGCACAAAGGAAGTCCATGCCGACAATAACTTGCTCCAACATGTTTGGTAGGACCAGGAGTGGGATTTGAACCTCTCGATGATCCAGCTTGATGGGCGCCAGTAGAACTTGTGTGGTCTCTGACTGAGCCGACAGCCAAGCGTATGCGGACGCATGCATATTGCAGGTTGGAGTTATTGTCAGTTGTCGGGCCAGGTTGGCACTGACGAAACTTCGGGATGCCCCGGTATCGATAGTGGCCTTTGTTCTTTGTCCTCCTGTCGTCACTATCGCCACTATCCGGCCGTCGTTCATGTGGAGCGGGCGGCTTAGGCGCGGGTCTGGGGAGGCATCGTTTTCGGCTGATCCCGTGTCAGTCGAAGACGCGTGTCGTTTCCCGACGTGGCCTGGCGACAACAGTCGATAGTCCGAGTGCCGCGTTTTCAACATTCCCAGCAGAATTAGATCGAGGGGTGGGTGCAGTCGTAGGCGGCGTGCCCAGCTTGACCACACCGGCGACAGGCTGTGCGTGGATTGGAAATGGGCGTGGTGATCATGCGATGGGCCACGTCCGGGCCCGTCGCATCTGTTGGATTTGCTGACTGTCTCCGAGATGTGTCCGCTGAGACCCAATGGGGTCTCCGAGCTGGCGTCCGGTAGGAGTCATCTTCTCTGCGATCTGGGCGCCTTGCCGGCCTGGTGTCTCTTGGTGCGCTTCGGATGGGTGCGGGGGTGATCTCATGTTCCCTCTCGTGGATGATTTCGTACTCAGAGGCCAGCCGTGTCAGCTGTGAAAAGCTTTCCAATTGGTCTCGTCGCACGTATAGCTGGATTCCTGGCAAGGCGTTGTCGTAGATTCTGTGCAGCTGTTTAACTGGATCGTACCCGGCATGGTGCATGAGTAGCCGTATCTCGATGAGGTAATCTTTGAACGGTTCTCTCACCGCTTGCTTGCGGCCCCGGATCTGGTCGTCCAATTGTTCGAAATACCTTGGCGGCAGAAAATACGCCAGAAATTCCTGGCGGAAGTATCCCCAGGAGCTACACTGTAGTTGGCTGGTACGGTACCAACGGCTAGCCCGGTCGGTGAGTAGTTCGGCCATGGCCCGAGGCAGCTGGTTGGCGTCCACTCCATACGAGCTTGCGCGTTCCTCGAGTAGTTCCAGAAATGATATTGGGTAATTTTCTCCGCTGAACTGGATGCCCCATCCGCGGATGCGTTCCGCGGTTCGTGCGATGCGGTTGTAGTCGGGCCCGTCTATGTGTGGATCGATCGCTGGCACAATTCTCTGCGTGGGTGAGCGGCAAGTTTCCGTGGTTGGTGGCCTGGGGAGAGTGCTGGCTGGTGGTCGGGGCTCGTTCTCAGCGATTGTGGGTATTTGTAAGCTGGGTTTTGGGTCCTGCCTCTGGGTGCCTGATGGACCCGGGGTGGTGGGCATCGGGGACTTGGAGCGTCCGGCTAGTCGGGCGTATTTCCGCTCAAGTTCTGCCAGGCGAACCCAATTACTCGGCGGGAGTGGTCCGGCGACTAGTATGGCAAAGTTCCTACGCATCTCGTCGACAGTTCCTTCACCACTGAATCCAAATTCCTTGGCGAAAGCCTCCAGATCCTCTCGACGACGCTTGTAAATCCAGCCGATGCTGACGCCTGGGTTAGTGGTTTTCTCTACGGCGTGGAGTTCGCTGCCTGAGTCCTCTTCGTGGGATTCCATGGTGTTTTGTGTTGCTTCTGGGGTGTTTTGGGCACTTGATCACTGTTTTTTCGGTACTCGGGCACTGCGTATACTTTCTCGGTGCCACTCGCGACTGGATTTGTGTGTTTAGTTCCTAGCTCTGTTCTCTTTCTCGGTGGCCGTGGGTCTTTTTAGTCCACGTATCCCCGTGTTAAGGTTTTTCTTTAAGTTTCCTTAAAGTTGCCAGAAAGTTGGCTTTGAAATCTCCTTAAAGTTGCCAGTAAAGTCCCTGCTCGGGCGCCACTTGTAGGAGACCTATCCCAGGCTGAGGTAGGCTCAGTCTGTCCAAGGTTCTTTCTACAAGAAATTTGTAGAAGTGTTGGTACTTTAGGGCAAGGGGGTGGCCGTGAGACCGAAAGTGGAGCGGGCGGAGCGTCGGGTTACCGTGCAGGTAATTCTGTATTCGCACTTGGCGATGGAGGAAGCGCTGACACCCAAGTTTCGGTGTGCGGTAATATCTTTTGTGCTATCTTACTCGCGTTCGCACTCGGCGAAGAAATGATGACGCTTCGATTTGTTGAGTTTCATTATTGTTCTTTATTGTTTTAATTGTCGGAGGTTGTGTGACTGTGTTATCGGAGGTTGTGTGACTGCCTATGGTCGGCTGATGGACTGCTGATGCACTGCTGATGGACTGCTGATGGACTGCCCCATTGATCCACGGCGCGCACTATTTAAAGCCGGCACCTGGGGTGTGAGGCTGCTGAGTCCGCGTTTTAGTGGGTTTGTGGAGAGTTGGGGCACCGTTTCGCTGTGATCGCGGAACTTGAGTGCAGTGTCAGATTTCGTGTAATGTGGGTGACCTAGTCGGCGTGTTTTGCTAACATAGCAACGCGGAACTGGGTGCAGTGTATTGGTAGTGTCAGGTGTAGTGTTGTTTTAATAATAGTCTTATATTATTTAGCTTTTGGTTATATTGTGTGAGTCTTACATTATATATATTCATTGTCGGGGACCGTTGTGGTCCGTTACAAACGGAAAGTACGCAGGTGAAAATGTATATATTCCTCGAGTACCAAAGATTCCGACCAATCTTCCGTTTGACTTCAAATTCACAAATTTCTGTTGTGAAATGAAATACAATTTTTCCTTTTTAAATATAAAACAAACAAAAAATTGTTCTTCATCTTTTAATCACCAAACGAAATGTTACATAAAACGACGCCATCTGGTGCCGAAACGGAGTTCGACGGGTTTGCTAGTATAAATATATAAGTAAAGATATATATAAACATCAACGGAAGTTCATTTCTTATCGTTTCGTCGTGGGCGATTCATGTAGAATTTTTAATTATTTTATCATTTAATATATTTTGCTTCATCTACATCACTTCTCACAACAACACGCCGTTCCAGCTCTTTATCCAGAAGCCGCACGCTAAAAGAGGCATGGCATGGAGGGTTAGCAACTGAAAATGAATTTCATCATTTTTGCTATAATAATGATCTTACCCAGATTCGGCAACCAGGTAGATATGGTCATTCTCTCCGATACTGATTTTTTCGTTTCCTTGTATTTTTAAAATTCTGGATGCTACAGATTCTCGTTATTTGTGTGGTCGGCAGAGGCCGGGGAAAAATTTTGAAGTGCGCTTGTAACAGTGTGATATCAGATGTGTCTGCAAACAATATTTGGTTGCTCTAGCTCTTATAATATTTGAGAACTAGGTGCTCATCGATACGGACGGACGGACAGACGGACATGGCTATATCGACTAGGCAATTAGTTCTGATCAAGAATAATTACTTTATGTGCCAGAAACGTTCCCTTCTGTATGTTACACTCATTCACTTTTACCACAAATCTTACATACCCTTAACTCTTCTAGTACGAAAATAAAAATGGTATATCGCTCTACTATTGATGTGACAGTTCGTAGACGACTGATTATACATTATTTAAGTGAAAGCAGTCCTGTAATGTTACGCGTTTTTACTTAAAGTTCATGGGTGCACGACTCAAGTTGTCAACGAGAGGGAACGTTGTGAGTCGCAGTGGGTGCAACTCTACTTTTATATTCTTTCTCAGTCAGTTTATATGTCACTTATAGTTTATGTGGAATTTAAAAATTTTAAGAATGAAAGGTATGAAATCTATAAAAGCGCACACTCGAAATATTGCGAACATTTATAGCAATCTTCGAGACTGTCAGCATCTCTGCGTTGTCGGCACTGTCAATCTGGGTTCCTGGTATAGCCCAGCAGACTAAACCAGCAATCCCCAATCGTCAGCTATGTTGTCGAGCAATGTGCCCTTTTCGCACGAAATCCTTTTTATAGACTATTGTTTAGGTATGGACTATACTCAAGTAAATAATAAATTTGATAAGTTAAATCGGAATCCCCCGAGAGCGATGCCGACACAAAAATGGTGGAGGCGAGTTTCAGGAATGTCCCTGACACTCCTTCAGATAAACATCGAACATTGTAAGGCTGCATGTGCTGCCTTACTACTACACCTAGCTAAGGGTGGAACCGACATACATATGTAGTTCTCGTTCAGAATCCCCGGGTTCCTTGGAATCAGAGTCTCCGGTCTAAGGACTCAAGATTCTAAGCTATAGATAGCTGACACCCCAGGTAAAACACACACCTGCATTCTTGAAAAAAGAAAACTGCACTTATTTTTGTTCCCAAATTTTAGCGAAGAAGATCACACTGCGGTAAGTCTCGAAGGCCAGGAGTTCTCATTCAGGATCTGCTCAACATATATGGGTCACGACCAACCGGACCTTCCTCCACATGCGCCCTTAAGGGCGCTCTTCGCAGACTGCGAGGCTAAGGACATCGGCCACTGACACAAGCGAACGGGGTGAGTTCCCTTTTAGCCACTTACTGACCACTCAGATGGTCTTAAACCGAGGGTATGATCCCACTTTCATTATTAAAAATGCAAGGAAGTCCTTGACCTCACGCTTGCCTCTCATACGCTACAGAACAACATAATATACTGCATGGTCCTTGAAGAACGCTCCTTCTTGGACCACAGGTACGTGCAGGTGTCACATTTATTTGGTATTCAGCGTATATCTAAATTAATCTTTTAGTATGACATACTTATTAACGGATACATTTGTTGGTTTGTTTTCTTATGATAATGTTCCTGATTTTTATTTTAAATCTAATTTATATTGATTAGATTTTAAATCTTTTTTAAATTGTGCAAGGTTTCGTATTGTTTTCATGTGATGTGGAAGTTGATTCCATATGCGAATAACATTCACAAAGAAATGTCTCTCGGAATTTAGTATATCGTATGGTGATAAAGTTGTTCGTTCTTTGGAATTGGTAAATCTAAATTTCATACAGATATTCGGGTTGTCTGGTGAGGATTATTTTATGTAGGAACGTAAGCATCTTATAGTCAATCCATTTGAACAGAGTCATGTCGAAAATTTTTTTATGAGAATGCTGAGATTCTGTCGTTGCGCCTTAGTCCAAATATGTATCTTTCTATATTATTAAAACACACGTTCAACTTTTGCCTGTTTGCGTAGCCACAGTTTCCAAATACCTCGATTCCATAAGTGAGAACAGGTATTAAGTAAGCTTTTGCTATCTGCATCCGGATGCTTACTGGTATAAATGGCTTGGTAATATTAAGTGCTCTTAGAATCCCATAGGTTTTCCGACTGCTTTGCTCACATGATCATCCCATGACAGAGTACTGTTTATTATAAAGCCTAAATTAGTTGTCTTCTCTATGTAGGTAATGGGAGTGTTTGATATTTCTAATATGATTTCTTTATATGGTTTCGCTTATCTTTTTCTTGTTTTTGTATATAATCAGGCATTTTGACTTCTTTGGATTAAGGCATAGACGGTTGTTGGTTGCCCACGCACTTATCTTCTCAAGCTCTCAATTGGTAACATTTATACACTCATCTATTCTATTTAACGGTCGACTAACATATAATTGGACGTCATCAGCGTACATGTGCGCTTTACAGTCGGACAATACTATTGGCAAATCATTTACATAAATCGAAAACAATAACGGACCAAGTACTGATCCCTGTGGGACACCACACTAAACATGAGCAAAGGACGACATTTTACATTCGGCAACTACAGCCTGTGTCCTATTTAGGAGATAGGACGATAGCAACCGTACTGCTGAGTCAGAGAAGTTGTAGGATTCGCAAAGCTTTGCGATGAGGATGCGATGGTCAACTGAGTCAAAGGCTTTAGTGTAGTCAAGAAGAGTTAGGAACGTTACATTTCCATCGTTTATCTTTTCACGGATATCCTCTACAATTTTTATCATTGCAGTTGCACAACTCCTATTAATTCTGAATCCAGATTGATTACTGTTCAGTAGGCTGTGCTCAGTAAGAAACGAATTTATTTGTTCAGCTACCAAGGTCTCGAACGCTTTTGACAGGGTCGGGAGTATGGATATTGGCCTATAGTCTGGGGAGTTTGTTTTTGGGATAGGGACTAATTTAGCCTCCTTCCACTTGTCTGGGAACGTTGATGTGGTAATGGCTGTGTTAAAAATGTGAGTAACTTGCAAAATGATTCTAGGGAGTATTATTCTCAAAATTTTCGGGTTCATGTCGTCAAGGCCAATAGCATTTGATTTAATCTTAAGAATGGATTCTAGAATATCACAAGGACTAACACAGCAGAAACTAAAGCTAGGAACAGTATCAATATAGGATGCTGATTTTTTGTTCACGTCACTTACGTCCATGTCAACTTGCGAATTTCTTTTTTTTTTGCCAATTCCTATGCTTTTTAATCATTTGCCGTTTAATTTTTAATTTATTTCATGCTTTTATCCTAGCGCTACAAGTATAAACTTTTTTTATTGCGTTAGTCAATCGGTTAGTTTATAGAGTTCATTTTGGATCTGTTATCTACTAAAAGCTAATAATTATACATGAACATTTTGACAAAAATTATGTACATAAAGTAAATACTTATATATTAAATTTTTTTTGTTTTTTTTTTTATTTGTTTATTTTTTTTTTTTTTTAATGGTTTCCTAAATGCTCTTTGATTTTATTTTGAAATTGAGTTGCGCTCCTGATTGATTTAATGGGGAAGAGTGTTCCATAAGCGGATTGCAATGACAAAGAACTGCCTCTTCGAGCAAAGCGTATGAGCTCGAGGGCATAAAAAGTTGTTAGTTCTTTTGTGAAGTAGCAGGGTTAAGTTTGCTGTGAAGGTAAATTGGTTCTTGAGTCGTTACAATTTTATGAAAGTATACTAGAGTTCTAAAATCTATCCAAGTGGTCAAGTTAAGGTCAAGTATTTTTTATTTGTCAAGTGCGATACATGGTCAAAACGTCTTAAATTAAACACATATCGGACAATTGAATTAAAGGCTAATACCAGTGTGCGCTTGTCGCGGGCGTCACTATGTCCAAATATTTCAACACCATAGAAAAGAGTCGGGAGAAGAATGACTTTTTAGAAATCAGGAGTCTTATATCTTCTGGTAAGAATGTTTTGGACACTGACAGTTGGCGTAACAGTCCATAGGTTTCTGCTTACCACACACAGCGTTTTGAAACTCTGACGAGTAAAAGGCGGTCTTGGCAGAGTTTATTAGTTTAGTCACGTCTGATCTTAATGATTTGTACATATTAAAAGTGGCGTTCAGTCTTATATCTTTTAAATTTTTTAAAGGCATTGTTTCGTTTGATGATACCCCGCTTTATCTCCGGGTTGAACCATGAGATATCTGTTCGTTTGACTGCCTTTCTCTTAATAGGTACATGTTTACTGTAAAGAAAGTCAATGTTTGATTGCAGGTAGGCAAGCTGAGAATTAACAGACAACATATAATGCATTGATGTCAGTCAAGAATGTTTCTGTCAGTGTGTAGTTTTTCGATGTCAATGTGCTTAAAATCTCTGTAAAAGGTGTCATAGTTATGGTAATCAGGATTAAAATCATAGGTCAAGAAAATAAGATCATGTTTTGAGTATCCTGGTACTGTGAGTTGGTCATATAGAAGAATTTTGTCAGTACTATCGACAAAGAATAGGTCTAGTAGTGTGTTTCTGGTTTTGGTGAAGTGTGTGGGTAGCTGTTGGTTCGCTATATTTAAGTCAAAGCTCAACATGCTATCTGTCAATGAAGATTCTCTAAGAATATCACAGTTAAAGTCGCCTGCTAGGACTACGTCTGTATAAGTCAAGGAAGTGTCAGTGATAAGTGATGTCAGTTCTGAGTAGTCAATGTTTCGATTTGGTCGATATATGCAACCAAGGAGCAACTTTTCTTTTATTGATGGTGATCTTCTTTAGAAATATGTACTCTATGGCGCTATCTGGTCTTTGCTTACAGATGAGTTTTGCGGCTATCTTGTCATTTATATATATTGCAACGCCCCCGCATGCCCTACACGGTCAGAACGAAATACATTGTATCCTCTACATTCAATTAATGAGTCACTTAAGTCGGGGACAAACCAAGTCTCGGACATACATATAACATCCACACCAGAGTCGATAAACATATTTCTGAATTCGTAAATTTTCCTTGTTAAACTTTGTGCATTTATATGGCAGATTTGCAAACCCGATTTTTGCTTCACCAAATTCTAAGGACCTGAGAAGTATTCGAATTGGTTATTTCTAATGAACCGTCCATATCAAATGTGTTTTAAAACAACGAAGAATTACACAACGGTAAGTGCAGTTAAGGGCCCACTAAAAATACAGAAAGATGGTTAAATTGCCCAGCAAGCAATCTGAGCGTTTTCTGACTGTTTTCTGATACTTTTTTCTGAGCGTTTACAGTCATAAAGTGTGCAAAAAAGAGTGTTTTTTTCCGTGAAAACGGTCGTACTTTAAGAGGCCAATTTCTGAGTCTAATATGACTCTTTTTTGACACAGAAATAAGTGCTTTCACCCTCCTAATCAATCATTGAAAACGCACAGAAAATGCTCATAAAAGTATGAACAACAAATAGTCTGTTATTTTCTGCAAAAATTGTACACGTCAACTCTGAATATCCTCAGAAATAAGAGCATTTTACGAGCTCATGCTTAGATAGCACTGAAAGTGCTCGAAAACGCTCAATTTATGTGTTCACTCCAAAAACGCTCTTAAGGTGTGCTCTTTTCAGACACATAATTTGGAGCGCTCCTAACTTTGCTTGCTGGGTGGTAATACTTATAGCTAACATGAAAAATTTGCTTATAATTATATTACTGACGAAACAAGCTATTCTTGCCTCCAGCTGCAAGACTCTCAGTAGCAGCTTGCATATCTCGCAGGTCTTCAATTCTGAGAACTTCCCAGATCTCACTTTCTTAGCTCACTTTGACATGAACCATACCCCTGCGCGTAAAGACGGACTGCAGCTTACGATGCTTCTTCATTTTTAGAGCTTCTCTAAAAATCTGATAGTTTTCCCTAGTAAGCTGTTCGTTGACATATACGGGGGCTGGTGAGTTTAGGCGAAGTAACTGCAGAGTTAGGGGCTGCTTGGTTTCCCGCCTGTACATACCAATGCTACGCAGTAGTGCCGCTTTGTCCCGCACGCGTTCCAGCTTAACAATGACGATGGGGTCAACGATGGAGTGAGGAAAATTTTGGTTCGGCCTCATTCTATAAATATCCCTAATAGCGGGCGCAGGCGTGTGATTTATGCTGAGACACAAGGTGTTGAAGATGTGCTTCAGCTTTTCGCCTTCGACGTACGGGACTCCATGAATCCTCAGGTCGCAGGCGATGTTGGCCTTGGCCTGTGCATCGACTCTTAGCGTGAGCTGGGTTTCCAGATCCTCTACCTTTTTAGTGAGGTTTTCAGTCTCACCCAACCTGGTTTAGAGAAACTGAACTCTGTGTAAGATTCTGTATCTCATCAGCCATACTGTTCAGCTTGCCTGTTAGCAAACTTAACAGCCGCTCTTCCGCCTCATTCATTTTTGTTGAGATGAGACGCTTTCAGAATGAGACAATCTGTGGAAAACATCCGCGGTCGGCCCCTCGGGAATCCTAACAAAACTTACGCAACTTTCAGAGAGGACAGACTACTGCATACCAGACTGGCTCTCGACGCGTCTTCCAGTATACATCCCGTTTAGGGAGGACTGGGAGAGGGGCGAACCCGGAACTGCAAAGGCAACCCACATATACACTGATGGCTCAAAGTTAGACAACCGCGTGGGTGGGGGCGTATTTTGCAACGAGCTAAACATTGACGACAGGCGATGGCAGCTGGCCATCACATGTAAAACTTCCAGATCAATCTGGCCAAACCGTTCGAAAAAACGCTCAGAAGAGCTATACAAACTCAGCAGAGTACAATGCTCCGCCGTTCCCCGAGCCGTCACGGGGATTGTCCTCGGATCGCAGGGCCCTTCACAACGACTTCTGTAGAAATTGCAGGGAAGAGGAACAGGAAGAGGAGTAGTTGGTCCAAAACTTTTTTTGTCTCTTCCCGGCTCTGGGAAACCGTAGACTACGGTTCTTAGGGGCCCTCTTCCTATCGGACCTGTCCGAAACCAAACCAGGGATCTTGTCCAAATACATCCACGCCACCGGGTGGGACCTTAGCTTCGCATTAAGTTGCTCAACACAATTTAGGTCATGAGGAGGTGTTCGCGCCTATGCGGCATCACAGATGCTGGTGGGTAGATGTGTGTAACGCAGAGATAAAAAAGTTTCCAACCCCATGAAGTATATACATATATACTTGATCAGCATTAATAGCCGAGTCTGTGTCGGTATTTCCGTCTGTCCGTCTTGCTTTTCGCCTACTTCTCACATGTGATTTATGTGGAATTTGTTAATGTTTTATCAGATTTTATTACATTTTACATTTGTTTGCTGCATCTGTCATCTACATCTACATCAGTTCTCACAACAACACACGGACACACTTGTTTGTGTTTGAGAGGTGCAGTTGTGTTTTGATTCGAGCTCCAAGTTTTCCGCAGAAAGAGCCTGTGCCACGTCTGAAAACCAAAAAGGGAGGCTGTTGAAAGGAGTCTACTATAATGCCGGTACGTACTGTGTATGGTGTCTGGCCTCGCCGACGTCCGGCCTGGTTGCAGGGGCACGGTTAAGCCACGGTTTAGTGGCGCTACACGTAGGAGGGGGAGGGGTGAACCTCTGTTTTGGCGCTTTCCACTATCCTCATTGCTAGTGAAAGAAAACAATTTTCACTCAACCCGCTGGAGTTACACACATACCAGCTGATCACGGAGTTGCCAGACTGGTGATCGTGCAGAGTTGCTTCACATAAGACGCTGCCGGACTACACGAACGACGCAAGGCTGCCAGATCGGTGGAGATTGGTCAACCGGGTAGGAGGTGAGCGCCAACGGAAATTTAAATTTGAATTACAACGTAGGTGGAATGGAGGAGGAGGAAAAGATGGCCTTCGAAATAAGGTCAAGCCTGCAGCGATCACCACCTCAGTGGCAGACGCCCAGAGGTGTCTGGCCCATAGAGCAGGCCGTCGGAAGAAGGGCACAGTTAGATCTGGGGACTGGCTCCTTTTAAAGGAGCCTCTGAAGGTGAGGCAGCAGCCAACACTGACTGTATCAGCTCCTGCAGAAGCCCCAGTCAATCCGTTTGACTTAAGCGGCGCGACTGAGATTTCCAATACGGGGACGGAGGTAGCAGCAGACCTGCGTACTATCCTTACGACTCTGGTCGAAAGGTCGACTGAGCTGTCCAGAATGCTGAGAGATGCCCGCTACCTGAACAAGGATATGAAAGACCTGGCACAGAAGGTGCTGAGACTGCAAAAGTCCGCACTATTTAGCTTCGACGCTAACTCTCGGACGACTGAGAAGACGGGGCAACAAGACCAGGAGACACAGTGGTCTCCAAAACAGGATGGAGAGGCCAGAGAGGAACAAGCCGAAGCTTAAAAAAGGACTTGCAGGGCAGCCCCTAGAGCAATCTAGCAAAAAGTCTGTTCGGAGCACGGAGACAGTCCCACCAGCGGATGATTGGACGGAAGTCAAGGGCAGGACACGGGGTCGACAGATGCGGCCGCGTGCAGATGCAATCATCATCGAGCCGAAGGACAAGATGTCGTACGCTGAGGTGCTAAACCTAGTAACGCGCAGCCAAAATGAAAAGTTAAGGAATGTTGGAGAGAGCGTGCGCAGAGTAAAGTGCACAGCCAAAGGGGCACTGTTGCTGGAGCTTAACGGCGCTACACTGGAGACAACACAGCAGATACGGGATAGTATCAGAGATGTCCTGCATGGGAAGGTGGAGGCGAGAGCACTCACCCAACAGATGAGGCTGGAAGTGTTGGATCTGGACGAGATGGCCACAGCAGAGGATCTCCGGCACGCTTTTTAAAAACAAATCGGCATCACGCTCGACGAGGCAGATATAAAAAGCCTGCGCCCAGCGTTTGGTGGCACGCAGCGCGCCATTATAAGCCTCACGGCGATCAGAGCCACAAAGGTCCTTTCCGTGGGAAAGATCAAAGTCGCTTGGTCCGTTTGCCGAATCCGAGAGCGAAATCTCCCTACCAGATGCTTTAGGTGCTTGGAGCAAGGCCATAGCAGGACATAGCAGCAAACTGCCGCAGTCCAGTGGACAGAAGCGGATGGTGTTTCCGATGTGGAGCCGACGACCACAAAATCAGGGACTGCCATAAGGAATTCAAGTGTTTCCGTTGCGCCGGGAACGGTAAGCCGCACAACCACATGGCTGGAAGTCAGAGGTGCCCAATGGCATCCATAGCGAACGGGAGAATAAGAAACAACGACCATGATTAGTGTCTACCAGATTACTCTAAACAACTGCGAGGCTGCCATTGACTTGCTTTCGCAGTCAGTGCGCGACCTGAGGACAGATGTGTGCATCATTAGCGAGCCGTACAGATCGCCAGAAGATGGCTGCTGGGTCCAAAGCTCGTCGGGCAAAGCAGCCATATGGGCATGTGGCAGGCCATCTATACGGCCATCAGCGTGCGCAGCGCACAGACACTTCGTCAGGGCCAAACTGGCGAATATCTGGATCTATAGCTGATATCTCCCACCTAGCCTGAGTCGCCAAAGCTTTGCTGCAGCCATCGACGAACTGGTAGACGACGCCAGAGACCACAAGCCCTCTGTAATAGCAGGGGACCTAAACGCATGGGCTCAGGAGTGGGGAAGTGACACCGCTAGAAGCAGCAGCTCAGACGCCATCGCTAAGGTACAAGCCTTATTGGAAGCATTGGCGACGCTCGACATTGCCCTTCTGAACCAAGGTACATCGAATACCTTCAACCGGGGAGCCGCGCGATCAGTCATTGATCTGACGTTCGTCACAAGTAGCCTTTCCCCCCTGTCCAGATGGCGATTGGGGAATCACTACACGGCCAGCGACCATGAAGCGCTGATTTTCTCGATTGGTAGCCATGGACGACAGCAGAATAATTCCGTACGGAGACCAGCCTACAAGACTGACACACTACGTGTCCCAACCTTTTTGGATGCGATAAGTGGAGTGACAGTCGGAGGATCAGCGCAGCAGATGGCCGACCAAATATCGGAACAACTGCGACTTGCATGCGACGCAGTATGACTCGACGGAAAACAATCGGGGGCACGCAATCGCCGACCTACTGGTGGAACGGTGAGATCGCGGTGGCTAGGCAAACCTGCCTGTCATATAGGAGGAGATACCAGCGAACCCGCAGAAGGAACGACAGCGACTGGACGGAACTACACATGGCATACGGTGCAAGGAAAATTGTGAAGACCGCCATCAGGACGAGCAAGCGGGAGTGCTTCCTGCAGCTCTGCGACACAGCAGAGCACGACCCATGGGGACGAGCCTATAAAATGGTCATGAAGAGACTGCACACCAGCAACGCAGGAGTGACCTCCGATCCGGACGAACTCAGGGCCATAGTCGAAGTGCTATTCCCACCCAGGGCGAGCAACATAGAAAACGAGGCACTCCAGTCGCCATAAGAGGCAGTGCCAGTAACTGCAGAAGAGATTCTCTGTGCGGCCCTGAAGATGAAGCCAAACAAAGCTCCTGGCCCTGACGGAATCCCAAACCGGGCGGTAAAGATGGCCATCTCTTACAAGACGCACGAATTCGCCGATGCCTTCACGCAGTGCCTTCGCGAAGGACTCTTCCCAACCCAATGGAAAACCCAGCAGCTAGTGCTGATCCCAAAACCTGGGAAGCCACCGAATGACCCTTCCTCATATCGACCAATTTGCTTGATCGACGCGCTGGGGAAGACGTTGGAGCAAGTCATCTGCTCAAGGCTGGAGATTGCGATGGAAGATGCTGGCGGGCTATCTGCCAACCAATTCGGCTTCCGCAAAGGCTCATCGACGGTGGACGCTATAGGAAGGGTGGTGCGGATCGCGTCTGAGGCAGTAGAAGGCACACGATGGAGGGAGCCAAGAAGGAGTACTGCCTGATTGTTACTCTTGACATCAAGAATGCCTTCAACACGGTAAAGTGGGAAAGCATAACCGACGCACTGAGCCAGCGGGGCATACCTAGATATCTCCAGGCGATAGTGAGAAGCTACTTCAAGGATAGAATCCTGCAGGTTGACACGTCCACTGGCACTCTATCCCACTGCATCTCGGCAGGAGTACCACAAGGATCGGTGATGGGTCCACTTCTATAGAACATCGTATACGATGGAGTGATGCGGCTTACACTGCCAGCCGGCTGCCAAGTAACGTGCTACGCAGACGATGTGGAACTCACAGTGGTTGCAAAGCACCTGAGTTTGGCAGAAGTAATGTGCAACGCAGCCATCCAGTTGATCGCAGACTGGCTTATGTCTGCGGGGCTGGAGTTAGCGGCGCAAAAAATGGAGGCAGTCCTGGTCAGTACCAGATCAATGGTGGAGACAGCGCACGTCCGAATAGGACAACAAACGATTGCGTCGAAGCGTGCCATCCGCTACCTAGGCGTGATGATTGACACCAGGCTCTGCTTCCGGGAACATCTGAAATATGTCCAGGAGAAAGTGGCAAATACGAGCCGCGCTCTATTCAGAATGTTCTCCAACACCCGCGGACCGAAGCAGGAAAGAAGGATCCTGCTGACCAGCGTTGTGCGATCAGCAATCACATACGCGGCAGCAGTATGGGCGGACGGCATCAACGTCGCCAGCTACGCCAGGGGCGTAAAGTCGGTGCACCGTCTCTGTGCGCTGCGAATATGCAGTGGATTTAGGACACTATCGGATGACGCGGCGCTAGTAATAGCAGGAATAATTCCAATCGACCTGGCCATTAAGGAGGAGAAAAGTATTGCAGAAGCCACCCGTGAAGGCGTTGAACGGAAGGAGGCGCGAAGGCAGGCAAGAGAGGAGAGCCTCAGGTGTGGCAGACTCGCTGGGACACGTCAGCAAATGGCCGGTGGACTCACCGTCTCATCCCAGATGTGGGAATCTGGACCAGTAGGAGGCACGGCGCAGTAAATTTCTAAACCACGCAGCTTCTCAGTGGACACGGCTGTTTCAGCCAGTACCTCTGCAAGTTTGGTCATGATGACTCACCACACTGTAGGTGGTGCGGCAGTTCTACGGAGGATGCTGAGCACATTCTCTTCGTATGTGGGCGCTTCGAGAGCATCAGGAGCGAGCTGTGGAGAGTCGCTGGTAGGCAATTGTCTCCCAGAAACCTGGTGGAAGCCATGATGTCGGACGACACGATATGGGCGGCAAAGAACCATTTCGCCGCCGTCCCGATGAAGGAGCTCCGCAGATGCGAGCGTCTTAGAAGGGAGACATAGGAGGTATCATCGTCCCTGCGAAGCAATGCTTCGCTGCCGTACCGCAGGGACACGGATCTTTCTACGGTTCTCAATATTGACTAATTAAACTTAAACTAACTTAAGTTTACTTAGTAAGCTAGCTGTTAATATATGCGTAATAAAGAATTAAAAAAAAAACCACAACACACGTACGTCACGTCTGTCACGTCTGTGAGCGTGAGTGTGAGAGAATCAGTAGCAGCCGCTGCTGCCATCAACGGCTTCTGAAAATTCATTTCATCATTGTGGCTACAATAATGATCCGATCTGAACCAAATTCGGGGATCTGGTAGAAATGATCATTATCTACGATACTGCATTTTTGTTTTTTTTTTCTATCTTCAAAATTTTCAAGATTTTCGTCTTTTGTGGGGGCGGGTCAAAATTTTGAAATACACTTGTTCAGGTTTGGTATCACAGGAGTGTTGACAGAAAGTTTGCTCTAGCTCTTATAATCTCTCAGATCCAGGCGTTCATTTGTACGAAAAACCAAATCGACTCGTTTTTGTGTGAGTGCGAAGGAGAGGAAATGATGTTTCGCGAAACGGTATTCTCTATTGTGGCTATACTAATGATCCGATCTGATTCAGATTTGGGCCTCTGATAGATATGGTCTTTATCTATGATTCTGCATTTTTGGTTTTCTGTTATATTCAAAATTGTGGACGCCACAGATGTGCGCCCTTTGTGGGGGCGGAAGTGGGCGGAGCAAAATTTTAAAACTTTTTTTTAGGAGTGAGATATCACATCAGTCTGTAAAAAAAATTTGATTGCTCTAGCTCTAATAGCCTTCGAGCAATGAGTGAAAAACAAGACGGACGGACAGACGGGCGGACAGACATGGCTATATCGACTCGGCTATTGATGCTGATCAAGAATATATATACTTTATGGGGTCGGAAACGCCTCCTTCTGTGTGTTACACACATCCACTTTTACCACAAATACAATATACCCTTTTACTCTTCGAGTACGGGTATAAAAATTCCAAATAAGCTCTTCAACTGACTAAGTACGGGTATCAAAATAGTGTCAGGGCTACTGCGGCTCAACTTTCAATCCACTTTGTTAGTTCAAAAATATTAAAAAGATCAAAACATTTGTTGCACATAACTTTTATTTTAATAAGAATTGACAAGCAGTGTGCTGTGTAAAAAGCTTATCCTATTTTATTAAGATGAATTACTTCAGACCATTGAGTATACATATAAATTTACACAATTTTAAACTGCGCAATGCCTCATTATATACATATAAGACTTAGGATGGTCGATCTGGAAGTTTTGAAGGCTGTGAAAGGAAAAACAAAAAAGTTATTACAAGTTCGGCGAATACGACATCAGGAGAATTGACTTTTTGTATACAGCACTTCTTAACCAAAATTCAACTCACCAGGTGGACAGCATTCTTTTACTTATTTAAATAAACACACAATATTGTAAAGTAAAACGAGAAAGAACGTACGGAGTCGCTTCGAACGCGACTCTACTTTTATACCCGTACTCAGTCAGTACACATGTGATATATGTGGAATTTTTAAAATGTTTTTTATCAGTTTTTACATGTAACATTTTTTGCTACATCTGTCATCGACATCTTCATCTACATCATCTACATCAGTTCTCACAACAACACACGTACACTACACGAGGCAGCATGTTTGAGCTTGAGTGTGTGTGTGAGAGAATCTGTAGCGACAATCAACCCCATAAATGACTTACCCTGGAATCGGGCGCGGGGAAACGCTGAAAGGGCGCGGGGTATTCCCGCTGCTGAAAATTCATTTGATCATTGTGGTTACAATAATGAACCAGCGAGCGAAGTTTTTTCGTATGTTTTTCTCTATTGTGGCTATATTAATGATCCGATCCGATTCAGATAGATATGGTCTTTCTCTATGATTCTGCATTTTTAGTTTTTTGTTATATTCAAAATTGTGGACGCCACAGATGTGCGCCCTTTGTGGGGGCGGAAGTGGGCGGAGCAAAATTTTAAAACTTTTTTAGGGTGAGATATCACATCAGTCTGTAAAAAATTTGATTGCTCTAGCTCTAATAGCCTTCGAGCAATGAGTGAAAAACAAGACGGACGGACAGACTCGGCTATTGATGCTGATCAAGAATATATATACTTTTATGGGGTCGGAAACGCCTCCTTCTGTGTGTTACACACATCCACTTTTACCACAAATACAATATACCCTTTTACTCTTCGAGTACGGGTATAAAAATTCCAAATAAGCTCTTAAACTGACTGAGTACGGGTATCAAAATAGTGTCAGGGCTACTGCGGCTCAACTTTCAATCCACTTTGTTAGTTCAAAAATATTAAAAAGATCAAAATATTTGTTGCACATAACTTTTATTTTAATAAGAATTGACAAGCAGTGTGCTGTGTAAAAAGCTTATCCTATTTTATTAAGATGCATTACTTCAGACCATTGAGTATACATATAAATTTACACAATTTTAAACTGCGCAATGCCTCATCATATACATATAATACTTAGTATATCAGAGACCTTTAAAAATACTTAAACTAAAATAATACAACGTGGATTACCAAATCAAGCGCTATTCCTTTCAGTAGTCTCATTGCCGACCGTTGGTGCTATTACCATAGTAGGATGGTCGATCTGGAAGTTTTGGAGGCACGTTCATGACAGGACGGCTGTGAAAGGAAAAACAAAAAGTTATTACACCAGGTGGACAGCATTCTTTTACTTATTTAAATAAACACACAATATTGTAAAGTAAAACGAGAAAGAACGTACGGAGTCGCTTCGAACGCGACTCTACTTTTATACCCGTACTCAGTCAGTACACATGTGATTTATGTGGAATTTTTAAAATGTTTTATCAGTTTTACATTTTACATTTTTGCTACATCTGTCATCGACATCTACATCTACATCATCTACATCAGTTCTCACAACAACACACGTACACTGCACGAGGCAGCATGTTTGAGCGTGAGTGTGCGTGTGAGAGAAGCTGCAGCAACAATCAACCCCAATAATTGACTTTACGTCGCATGAGGAGGGGGGATTGCTGCTAAAAAATTCATTTCATCATTGTGGCTATAATAATGATCCGATCTGGACCAAATTCGAGAATCTGGTAGTTATGATCCTTCCCTACCATACTGCATTTTTTTCGTTTTTCTCTATCTTCAAAATTGTGGTGATTTTCATCTTTTGTGGTGGTGGAAGGGGGCGAAATTTTGAAATACACTTGTTCAGGTTCGGTATCACAGGAGTCTGGGAAAAAATTTGGTTGCTCTCTAGCTCTTATAGTCTCTGAGATCCAGGCGTTCATTTTTACGAAAAACCAAATCGACTCGATTTTTGTGTGAGTGCGAAAGAGAGGGAGCGAAGTTTTTGCGTATATTTGCTTCTATTGTGGCTATATTAATGATCCGATCCGATTCAGATTTGGGCCCCCTGATAGATATGGGCTGTCTCTATGATTCTGCATTTTTATTTTTTTGTTATTTTCATTGTGGCCGCCACAGATGTGCGCCCTTTGTGGGGGCGGAAGTGGGCGGGGCGAAATTTTGAAACACTTTTCTAGGAGTGAGATATCACATCAGACTGGATAAAAAGTTTGGTTGCTCTAGCTCTCATAGTCTCTGAGATCGAGGCGCTCATTTGTACGAAAAACCAAATCGACTCGTTTTTGTGTGAGTACGAAAGAGAGGGAATTATGTTTCTCGAAATGATTTTTTCCAATTGTGGCTGTACTAATGATCCGATACAATTCAGATTTGGGCCTCTGATAGATATGGCCTTTCTCTATGATTCTGCATTTTTCGTTTTCTGCTATCTTTAAAGTTGTGGACGCCACAGATGCGCGCTCTTTTTGGGGGCGGAAGTGAGCGGAGCGAAATTTTAAAACATTTTTCTTAGAGTGAGATATAACATCAGTCTGGAAAAAAAATTTGGTTGCTCTATCTCTTATAGCTGGCCGTCATCCACTTGGGTGATACAGGGATAATCACGGATGACGGTCCGACCCGCGATAACTGTACTCTCCGGACGGGGGCAGGGTTGCCTGGGGCTGGGGCTTGCCCCAACCCGATGCTACCACGCTCCGGTTCTATGACACAGTGGGATCGCGGGCGGTCCGTCGCCTGCCGTAACTGTACACACCAGTGGAAGTGCGACTATACTCTCCTCGTGAGGGCGGCTGGTAACAGGTCCTTGGTACGGTCAGATCTCTGCCAAGGATGCTGGCTAATGGTAGTCGGGCGGAGAGAATAAAACTCTCAGTGCAAATTACCCCAATCCTAGGTGGAACAGCATGCGCTGATGGATGCGTGGCCGAGGGGTGCTCGGTCGTTAGTATGCGAACTCTGGATACCTGCCGACCTCCAGTTTAAATCAGGCTTCTCGGGGCACGCGGGCTATGCCTCGGGTGACTTACCCCTTCCCGCCTACTCGTGGGACCAACAATGCCTAAATTACTTAATATTACAAAACAAACCGCAAAGGAGCTCGGTACTCCTCCTAAAGTACCGGAGGGACAAGACCATCCCTCTACATCAACGCCTGGGAAAGCAGGACCAAAGAAGACGGGGAAGGAGACTAAGTCGGTCCACCGTCTTCCAGCAGAATCCGCTGCGAGGAGGGCTCCGATAAGCCAATCGGGCTCACCCACGTCGGGGGGCACCGGGGTCAAACCGGTCATCGAGG
>CM019042.1:34370000-34423134 GCA_009664405.1 Drosophila bifasciata
GATTTAAACTGGAGGTCAGCAGGTATCCAGAGTTCGCATTACCAACGACCGAGCACCCTCGGCCACGCATCCATCAGCGCATGCTGTTCCACCTGGATTGGGGGTAATTTACACTGAGAGGTTTATTCCCCCGCCCGACTACCATTAGACAAAGCATCTTTTGGCAGAGACCTGACCGTACCAGGACCTGTTACCAGCCGCCCCCTCACGAGGGAGAGTATAGTCGCACTTCACTGGTGTGTACAGTTACGGAGGCGGGACCGCCCACGCGATCCCACTGCGTCATAGAACCGGAGCGTGGTAGTATCGGGTTGGGCTCTCCCCAGCCCCAGGCAACTCCTCCCCCCCGTCCGGAGCCCACAGTTATCGCGGGTCGGACCGTCATCCGTGATATCCTGTATCACCCAAGTGGATGACGGCCAGCTTTAATGCTTAAGATAGAGCTGCTGAAATTTTTTTTCCAGACTGATGTTATATCTCAATGGTAAGAAAATTTTTTTAAATTTCACTCCGCTCACTTCCGCCCCCAAAAGAGCGCGCATCTGGCGTCCACAACTTTAAAGATAGCAGAAAACGAAAAAATACGAATCATAGAGAAAGGCCGCCTATCAGAGGCCCAAATCTGGTGTATCGGATCATTAGTACAGCCTGATGGAAAAAAATCATTTCGAAACATAATTCCCTCTCTTTCGTACTCACACAAAAAAACGAGTCATTTGGTTTTCGTACAAATAGGCGCCTCGATCTCCACGCAGAGACTATGAGAGCTAGAGCAACCAAACTTTTATCAGTCACGATGATATCTCCTCTAGAAAAGTGTTTCAAAATTTCGCCCGCCACTTCCGCCCCACAAGGGCGCACATCTGTGGCGGCCACAATGAAAATAACAAAAAATAAAAATGCAGAATCATAGAGACAGCCCATATCTATCAGGGGCCCAAATCTGAATCGGATCGGATCATTAATATAGCCACAATAGAACAAATATACGCAAAAACTTCGCTCCCTCTCTTTCGCACTCACACAAAATCGAGTCGATTTGGTTTTTCGTAAAAAATGAACGCCTGGATCTCAGAGACTATAAGAGCTAGAGCAACCAAATTTTTTTCCCAGACTCCTGTGATACCGAACCTGAACAAGTGTATTTCAAAAATTTCGCCCCCTTCCACCACCACAAAAGATGAAAATCACCACAATTTTGAAGATAGAGAAAAACGAAAAATGCAGTATGGTAGGGAAGGATCATAACTACCAGATTCTCGAATTTGGTCCAGATCGGATCATTATTATAGCCACAATGATGAAATGAATTTTTAGCAGCAATCCCCCCCCTCCTCATGCGACGTAAGTCAATTAGTGGGGTTGATTGTTGCTGCAGCTTCTCTCACACGCACACTCACGCTCAAACATGCTGCACTCGTGCAGTGTACGTGTGTTGTTGTGAGAACTGATGTAGATGATGTAGATGTAGATGTCGATGACAGATGTAGCAAAAAATGTAAAAATGTAAAACTGATAAAACATTTTAAAATTCACATAAATCACATGTGTACTGACTGAGTACGGGTATAAAAGTAGAGTCGCGTTCGAAGCGACTCCGTACGTTCTTTCTCGTTTTACTTTACAATATTGTGTGTTTATTTAAATAAGTAAAAGAATGCTGTCCACCTGGTGTAATAACTTTTTTGTTTTTCCTTTCACAGCCGTCCTGTCATGAACGTGCCTCCAAAACTTCCAGATCGACCATCCTACTATGGTAATAGCACCAACGGTCGGCAATGAGACTACTGAAAGGAATAGCGCTTGATTTGGTAATCCACGTTGTATTATTTTTTAGTTTAAGTATTTTTTAAAGGTCTCTGATATACTAAGTATTATATGTATATGATGAGGCATTGCGCAGTTTAAAATTGTGTAAATTTATATGTATACTCAATGGTCTGAAGTAATGCATCTTAATAAAATAGGATAAGCTTTTTTACACAGCACACTGCTTGTCAATTCTTATTAAAATAAAAGTTATGTGAAACAAATATTTTGATCTTTTTAATATTTTTGAACTAACAAAGTGGATTGAAAGTTGAGCCGCAGTAGCCCTGACACTATTTTTGATACCCGTACTCAGTCAGTTGAAGAGCTTATTTGGAATTTTTATACCCGTACTCGAAGAGTAAAAGGGTATATTGTATTTGTCTTAAAAGTGGATGTGTGTAACACACAGAAGGAGGCGTTTCCGACCCCATAAAGTTTATATATTCTTGATCAGCATCAATAGCCGAGTCTGTCCGTCCGTCTTGTTTTTCACTCATTGCTCGAAGGCTATTAGAGCTAGAGCAATCAAATTTTTTTTACAGACTGATGTGATATCTCACTCCTAAAAAAGTTTTAAAATTTTGCTCCGCCCACTTCCGCCCCCACAAAGGGCGCACATCTGTGGCGTCCACAATTTTGAATATAACAAAAACTAAAAATGCAGAATCATAGAGAAAGACCATATCTATCATATCTATCTGAATCAGATCGGATCATTAATATAGCCACAATAGAGAAAAACATACGAAAAACTTCGCTCGCTGGTTCATTCACACAAACAATGATCAAATGAATTTTCAGCAGCGGGAATAACCCCGCGCCCTTTCAGCGTTTCCCCGCGCCCGATTCAACCAAGTCATTTATGGGGTTCATTGTCGCTACAGATTCTCAAACCTGAACAACTGTCAAACATGCTGCCTCGTGTAGTGAACGTGTGTGTTGTTGTGAGAACAAGATGATGTAGATGAAGATGTCGATGACAGATGTAGCAAAAAATGTTACATGTAGAAAAACTGATAAAACATTTTAAAATTCTGGTTATATCGGATCATTATGACTGAGTACGGGTATAAAATGAAAGAGTTTTCGCAGCTTGACTCCGTACGTTCTTTCTCGTTCAGCCGCAATATTGTGTGTTTATTTAAATAAGTAAAAAAAATGCTGTCCACCTGGTGAGTTGAATTTTGGTTAAAAGTTTGTATACACAAAAATCAATTCTCCTGATGTCGTATTCGCCGAACTTGTAATAACGATTTTTTTTTTTTTCCTTTCACAGCCTTCAAAACTTCCAGATCGACCATCCAAAGTCTTATATTGTATATAATGAGGGATTGCGCAGTTTAAAATTGTGTAAATTTATAATGTATATAATGGTCTGAAGTAATTCATCTTAATAAAATAGGATCCGTCCGTTTTTACACAGCACACTGTTTTTGTCAATTCTTATTAAAATAAAAGTTATGTGCAACAAATGTTTTGATCTTTTTAATATTTTTGAACTAACAAAGTGGATTGAAATTTTGAGCCGCAGTAGCCCTGACACTATTTTGATACCCGTACTTAGTCAGTTGAAGAGCTTATTTGGAATTTTTATACCCGTACTCGAAGAGAAAAGGTATATTGTATTCAGAGGCCCTTAAAAAGTGGATGTGTGTCGGATCATTAGTACAGAAGGAGGCGTTTGGAAAAAAAAACCCCATAAAAGTATATATATTCTTGATCAGCATCAATAGCCGAGTCGATATAGCCATGTCTGTCCGCCCGTCTGTCCGTCCGTCTTGTTTTTCACTCATTGCTCGAAGGCTATTAGAGCTAGAGCAATCAAACTTTTTTACAGACTGATGTGATATCTCAGCGCCTAATTTTAAAAAGTTTTTAAAAATTTTGCTCCGCCCCTTCCGCCCCCACAAAGGGCGCACATCTGATGGCCGCTTTTGAATATAACAGAAAACATAAAAAATGCAGAATCATAGAAAAAAGACCATATCTATCAGAGGCCCAAATCTGAATCAGATCGGATCATTAGTATAGCCACAATAGAGAATACCGTTTCGCGAAACATCTTTTCCTCTCCTTCGCACTCACACAAAAAACGAGTCGTTTTTGGTTTTCGTACAAATGAACGCCTGGATCTATAATTTTATAAGAGCTAAAAGCAAATTTTCTGTCAACACTCCTGTGATACCAAACCTGAACTAAAGTGTATTTCAAAATTTCAACCAGGCCGTTCCAATGAGGCGAAACGTTTTGAAAATTTTGAAAAAAAATGTAAAAATGCATTATCGTAGATAATGATCATTTTACCAGATCCCCGAATTTGGTTCAGATCGGATTTTATTGTAGCCAAAATAAATGAAATGAATTTTCAGTACGGAGTCGATTCGAACAGCGACTCTACTTTTATTCCCGTACTCAGTCAGTACAGATGACAGATTTGACGTATGTGGAATTTTAAAATTTTTTCAGTTTTTACATTTTACATTTTTTACATCTGTTTATTACGCATATATTAACAGCTAACTTACTAAGTAAACTTACTGCACGAGAGGCAGTTTAAGTTTAATTAGTCAATATTGGAGAACCGTAGAAAGATCCGTGTCCCCTGCGGTACGGCAGCGAAGCATTGCTTCGCAGGGACGATGATGTACCTCCTATGTCTCCCTTCTAAGACGCTCGCATCTGCGGAGCTTCTTCATCGGGACGGCGGCGAAATGGTTCTTTGCCGCCCATTTTTAGTTTGTCGTCCGACATCATGGATTTTCCACCAGGTTGGGGGAGACAATTGCCTACCAGCGACTCTCCACAGCTCGCTCCTGATGCTCTCGAAGCGCCCACATACGAAGAGAATGTGCTCAGCATCCTCCGTAGAACTGCCGCACCACCTACAGTGTGGTGATTTTATCATGACCAAACTTGTAGAGGTACTGGCTGAAACAGCCGTGTCCACTGAGAAGCTGCGTGGTTTAGAAATTTACTGCGCCGTGCCTCCTACTGGTCCAGATTCCCACATCTGGGATGAGACGGTGAGTCCACCGGCCATTTGCTGACGTGTCCCAGCGAGTCTGCCACACTTTGAGGTTTTCTCCTCTCTTGCCTGCCTTCGCGCCTCCTTCCGTTCAACGCCTTCACGGGTGGCTTCTGCAATACTTTTTCTCCTCCTTAATGGCCAGGTCGATTGGAATTATTCCTGCTATTACTAGCGCCGCGTCATCCGATAGTGTCCTAAATCCACTGCATATTCGCAGCGCACAGAGACGGTGCACCGAATTTTACGCCCCTGGCGTAGCTGGCGACGTTGATGCCGTCCGCCCATACTGCTGCCGCGTATGTAATTGCTGATCGCACAACGCTGGTCAGCGGGATCCTTCTTTCCTGCTTCGGTCCGCGGGTGTTGGAGAACATTCTGAATAGGGCGCGGCTCGTATTTTGCCACTTTCTCCTGGACATATTTCAGATGTTCCCGGAAGCAGATACCTGGTGTCAATCATCACGCCTAGGTAGCGGATGGCTCGCTTCGACGCAATCGTTTGTTGTCCTATTCGGACGTGCGCTGTCTCCACCATTGATCTGGTACTGACCAGGACTGCCTCCATTTTTTGCGCCGCTAACTCCAGCCCCGCAGACATAAGCCAGTCTGCGATCAACTGGATGGCTGCGTTGCAGATTGGTGTTTGCCAAACTCAGGTGCTTTGCAACCACTGTGAGTTCCACATCGTCTGCGTAGCACGGTTTGGCAGCCGGCTGGCAGTGTAAGCCGCATCACTCCATCGTATACGATGTTCCATAGAAGTGGACCCATCACCGATCCTTGTGGTACTCCTGCCGAGATGCAGTGGGATAGCAGAGTGCCAGTGGACGTGTCAACCTTCAGGATTCTATTTTGACAAGCTTCTCACTATCGCCTGGAGATATCTAGGTATGCCCCGCTGGCTCAGTGCGTCGGTTTTGCTTTCCCACTTTACCGTGTGGAAGGCATTCTTGATGTCAAGAAGTAACAATCAGGCAGTACTCCTTATTTGCCGACCCTCCATCGTGTGCCTTTACTGCCTCAGACGCGATCCGCACCAACCCTTCCAATAGCGTCCACCGTCGATGAGCCTTTGCGGAAGCCGAATTGGTTGGCAGATAGCCCGCCAGCATCTTCCATCGCAATCTCCAGCCTTGAGCAGATGACTTGCTCCAACGTCTTCCCCAGCGCGTCGATCAAGCAAATTGGTCGATATGAGGAAGGGTCATTCGGTGGCTTCCCAGGTTTTGGGATCAGCACTAGCTGCTGGGTTTTCCATTGGGTTGGGAAGAGTCCTTCGCGAAGGCACTGCGTGAAGGCAAAAATAAAATTCGTGCGTCTTGTAAGAGATGGCCATCTTTACCGCCCGGTTTGGGATTCCGTCAGGGGCCAGGAGCTTTGTTTGGCTTCATCTTCCGGGCCGCACAGAGAATCTCTTCTGCAGTTACTGGCTCTGCCTCTTATGGCGACTGGAGTGCCTCGTTTTCTATGTTGCTCGCCCTGGGTGGGAATAGCACTTCGACTATGGCCCTGAGTTCGTCCGGATCGGAGGTCACTCCTGCGTTGCTGGTGTGCAGTCTCTTCATGACCATTTTATAGGCTCGTCCCCATGGGTCGTGCTCTGCTGTGTCGCAGAGCTGCATGGGAAGATGATACCCGCTTGCTCGTCCTGATGGCGGTCTTCAAAATTTTCCTTGCACCGTAGGCCATGTGTAGTTCCGTCCAGTCGCTGTCGTTCCTTCTGCGGGTTCGCTGGTATCTCCTCCTATATGACAGGCAGGTTTGCCTAGCCACCGCGATCTCACCGTTCCACCAGTAGGTCGGCGATTGCGTGCCCCCGATTGTTTTTCCGTCGAGTCATACTCGCGTCGTGTGATTGCAAGTCGCAGTTGTTCCGATATTTGGTCGGCCATCTGCTGCGCTGATCCTCCGACTGTCACTCCACTTAAAAAAAATAAAAGGTTGAATCGTAGTGTGTCAGTCTTGTAGGCTGGTCTCCGTACGGAATTATTCTGCTGTCGTCCATGGCTACCAATCGAGAAAATAAGCGCTTCATGGTCGCTGGAACAAAAGTGATTCCCCAATCGCCATCTGGATTAAAAAAGGCTACTTGTGACGAACGTCAGATCAATGACTGATCGCGCGGCTCCCCGGTTGAAGGTATTCGATGTACCTTGGTAAAGAAGGGCAATCTTAGCGTCGCCATATTTTTCCAAAATAAGGCTTGTACCTTAGCGATGGCGTCTGAGCAAATTTTTCTAGCGGTGTCACTTCCCACTCCTGAGCCCATGCGTTTAGGTTAAAAAGTTAATTTTACAGAGGGCTTGTGGTCCTGGCGTCGTCTACCAGTTCGTCGATGGCTGCAGCAAAATTTTGGTACACCTCAGGCTAGGTGGGAGATATCAGCTATAGATTCAGATATTCGCCAGTTTGGCCCCTGAGTATTTTGTCTGTGCGCTGCGCACGCTGATGGCCGTATAGATGGCCTGCCACATGCCCATATGGCTGCTTTGCCCGACGAGCTTTGGACCCAGCAGCCATCTTCTGGCGATCTGTACGGCTCGCTAATGATGCACACATCTGTCGCGAAGGTCGCGCACTGACTGCGAAAGCAAAGTCAATGGCAGCCTCGCAGTTGTTTAAAGTAATCTGGCAGACACAATTAATCATGGTCGTTGTTTCTTATTCTCCCGTTCGCTATGGATGCCATTGGGCACCTCTGACTGCCAGCCATGTGGTTGTGCGGCTTACCGTTCCCGGCGCAACGGAAACACTTGAATTCCTTATGGTAGTCCCTGATTTTGTGGTCGTCGGCTCCACATCGGAAACACCATCCGCTTCTGTCCACTGGACTGCGGCAGTTTGCTGCTATGTGGCTATGGCCTTGCTCCAAGCACCTAAAGCATCTGGTAGGGAGATTTCGCTCTCGGATTCGGCAAACGGACCAAGCGACTTTGATCTTTTCCCACGGAAGGGACCTTTTGTGGCTCTGATCGCCGAAAAGGCTTATAATGGCGCGCTGCGTGCCACCAAACGCTGGGCGCAGGCTTTTATATCTGCCTCGTCGAGCGTGATGCCGATTTGCTCTTTAAAAGCGTGCCGGAGATATTTCTGCTGTGGCCATCTCGTCCAGATCAACACTTCCAGCCTCATCTATTTGGGTGAGTGCTCTCGCCTCCACCTTCCCATGCAGGACATCTCTGATACTATCCCGTATCTGCTGAAAAATTTGTCTCCAGTGTAGCGCCGTTAAGCTCCAGCAACAGTGCCCCTTTGGCTGTGCACTTTACTCTGCGCACGCTCTCTCCAACATTCCTGTAACTTTTCATTTTGGCTGCGCGTTGCTAGGTTTAGCACCTCAGCGTACGACATCTTGTCCTTCGGCTCGATGATGATTGCATCTGCGCACGCGGCCGCATCTGTCGACCCCGTGTCCTGCCCTTGACTTCCGTCCAATCATCCGCTGGTGGGACTGTCTCCGTGCTCCGAACAGACTTTTTGCTAGATTGCTCTAGGGGCTGCCCTGCAAAGTCCTTTTTTAAGCTTCGGCTTGTTCCTCTCTGGCCTCTCCATCCTGTTTTTAAACCACTGTGTCTCCTGGTCTTGCTGTTGAATCTTCTCAGTCGTCCGTAGACAAAGCGTCGAAGCTAAATAGTGCGGACTTTTGCAGTCTCAGCACCTTCTACACAGCCGGGTCTTTCATATCCTTGTTCAGGTAGCGGGCATCTCTCAGCATTCTGGACAGCTCAGTCGACCTTTCGACCAAAGTCGTAAGGATAGTACGCAGGTCTGACACCTCCGTTTTGATACCCGAAATCTCAGTCGCGCCGCTTATTTCAAACGGATTGACTGGGGCTTCTGCAGGAGCTGATACAGTCGGTATTGGCTGCTGCCTCACCTTCAGAGGCTCCTTTAAAGGAGCCAGTCCCCAGATCTAAATATATATGTGCCCTTCTTCCGACGGCCTGCTCTATGGGCCATGACACCTCTGGGCGTCTGCCACTGTCTTGTTTTTCGCTGCAGGCTTGACTCGAAGGCTTATTTCGAAGGCCATCTTTTTCCTCAAATTTTTCCACAGACGTTCTAATTCAAATTTAAATTTCCGTTGCCCGCTCACCTCCCTACCCGGTTGACCAATCTCCACCGATCTGGCAGCCTTGCGTCGTTCGTGTAGTCCGGCAGCGTCTTATGTGAAAGACCATCTGCACGATCACCAGTCTGGCAACTCCGTGATCAGAGAAAAATATACGAAAAACTCCAGCGGGTTGCACTGAAAATTGTTTTTTTTTCGTACAAATGAGGACCCTGGAAAGCGCCAAAACAGAGGTTCACCCCTCCTGTCCTACGTGTAGCGCCACTAAACCGTGTATTTAACCGTGCCCCCCAACCAGGCCGGACGTCAATTTTAAAGGCCAGACACCATACAACAGTACGTACCGGCATTATAGTAGACTCCTTTCAACAGCCTCCCCTTTTGGTTTTCAGACGTGGCACAGGCTCTTTCTGATGGAAAAATGAATTTTCGAATCAAAAACACAACTGCACCTCTCAAACACAAACAAGTGTGTCCGTTTTGTAGGTGAGAACTGATGTAGAGCGGTAGATGACAGATGCAGCAAAGCAAAACAAATGTAAAATGTAATAAAATCTGATAAAACATTAACAAATTCCACATAAATCATGTAGTGAGAAGTAGGCGAAAAGCAAGACGGACAGACGGAAATACCGACACAGACTCGGCTATTAATGCTGATCAAGTATATATGTATATACTTCATGGGGTTGGAAACTTTTTTATCTCTGCGTTACACACATCTACCCACCAGCATTTGTGATGCCGCATGGGCGTGAACCCCTCCTCATGACCTCAATTGTGTTGAGCAACTTAATGCGAAGCTAAGGTCCCGCCCGGTGGCGATGATGTATTTGGACAAGATCCCTGGTTTGGTTTCGGACAGGTCCGATAGGAAGAGGGCCCCTTAGAACCGTAGTCTACGGTTTCCCAGAGCCGGGATGAGACAGAAAAAGTTTTGGACCAACTCCTCCTCTTCCTGTTCCTCGTCCCTGTAATTTCTACAGAAGTCGTTGTGAAGGGGCCTGCGATCCGAGGACAATTCCCGTGACGGCTCGGGGAACGGCGGAGCATTGTACTCTGCTGAGTTTGTATAGCTCTTCTGAGCGTTTTTCGAACGGTTTGGCCAGATTGATCTGGAAGTTTTACATGTGATGGCCAGCTGCCATCGCCTGTCGTCAATGTTTAGCTCGTTGCAAAATACGCCCCCACCCACGCGGTTGCCCAACTTTGAGCCACACTGAGTGTATATGTGGGTTGCCTTTGGAGTTTGGGTTCGCCCCTCTGATTGTACCTCCCTAAACGGGATGTATACTGGAAGACGCGTCGAGAGCCAGTCTGGTATGCAGTAGTCTGTGATCTCTGAAAGTTGCGTAAGTTTTGTTAGGATTCCCACGGGCCCGACCGCGGATGTTTTCCACAGATTGTCTCATTCTGAAAGCGTCTCATCTCAACAAAAATGAATGAGTCCTCCCAAGCGGGATGTTAAGTTTGCTAACAGGCAGGCTGAACAGTATGGAGATGAGATGCCGAGAATCTTACACATAGTTCGGTTTCTCTAAACCAGGTTGGGTGAGACTGAAAACCTCACTGAAAAGGTAGAGGATCTGGAAACCCAGCTCACGCTAAGAGTCGATGCACAGGCCAAGGCCAAAAACGCCTGACGACCGGCATTCATGGAGTCCCGTACGTCGAAGGCAAAGGCCTGAAGCTGCAGCATGGATCAACACCTTGTGTCTCAGCATAAATACACGCCTGCGCCCGCTATTAGGGATAAAATAGAATGAGGCCGAAACCTTTTTCCTCACTCCATCGTTGTAAAAATCGTCATTGTTACAAATGGAATTAACGGGACAAAGCGGCACTACTGCGTAGCATTGGTAGAGGCAGTCTGGAAACCAAGCAGCCCCTCTGAAAGTTGCAGTAACTTCGCCTAAACTCACCAGTGGCCCCCCGGATATGTCAACAGATTGTCTTACTGAAAGGGAAAACTATCCTTTTTTCCCCGAGAAGCTCTAAAAATGAAGAAGCATAGTAGCTGCAGTCCGTCTTTTGGTGTAGGGGTATGGTTCGTTGTCAAAGTGAGCTCTGCATGCGTTGAGATCTGCTGAGTTTCAGAATTGAAGTTTGCGAGATCCGGTGCTGGCTACTGAGAGTCTTGCAGCTGGAGGCATGAATGGCTTGTTTCGTCAGTAATATAATTATAAGCAAATTTTTCATGTTAGCTATAAGTTTTACCTGCAGGCAAGCAAAGTTAGGTGGCCAAATTATGTGTCTGAAAAAGAGCACACCTTAAGAGCCATTTTGGAGTGAACACATAAATTGCAGTTGTTTTCGGAGCACTTTCAGTGCTATCTAAGCATGAGCTCGTAAAATGCTCTTATTTCTGAGGATATTCAGAGTTGACGTGTACAATTTTTGCGTAAAATAACAGACTATTTGTTGTTCATACTTTTTATGAGCATTTTCTGTGCGTTTTCAATGATTGATTAGGAGGGTGAAAGCACTTATTTCTGTGTCAAAAAGAGTCATATTAGACTCAGAAATTGGCCTCTTGAAAGTACGACCGTTTTCACGGAAAAAAACACTCTTTTGCACACTTTATGACTGTAAACGCTCAGAAAAAGTATCAGAAAACAGTCTGAAAACGCTCAGATTGCCTTGCTGCTGAATTTAACCATCTTTCTGTATTTTTAGAGGGCGGATAATAGACTTACCGTTGTGTAATTCTTCGTTGTTTTAAAACACATTTGATATGGACGGTTCATTAGAAATAACCAATTCGAATACTTCTCAGGTCCTTAGAATTCTGGTGAAGCAAAAATCGGGTTTTCAAATCTGCCATATAAATGCACAAGGTTTAACAAGGAAAATTTGCAGGCGAGAAATATGTTTATCGACTCTGACGTGTGGATCTTCCATGTATGCGAGACTTGGTTTGTCCCCGACTTAAGGGACTCAAATTAAGTTGAATGTAGCGGATACAATGTATTTCGTTCTGACCGTGTAGGGCATGCGGGGGGCGTTGCAAGAATGATAAATGACAAGATATTTGTCCAAGAAAAACTCATCTGATTCCGCAAAGACGGGATAGCGAACGAGATTTACATATTTCTAAAGATCACCATCAATAAAAGAAAAGTTGAACTCCTTGGTTGCATATATCGACCAAATCGAAACATTGACTACTCCAGAAACTGACATCATTTTTGTCGGCATCTTCCTCGGGGATTCCTTATACAGACGTAGTCCGAGACCCCAGGCGACTTTAACTGTGATATTCTTAGAGAATCTTCATTGACAGATAGCATGGTGAGCTTTGACTTAAATATAGCGAACTAACGAAAACTAACCCACAAACTTCACCAAAACTTATTAAATTTACTAGATTTATTCTTTGTCGATAGTACTGACAAAATTCTTCTATAAAAACCAACTCACAGTACCAGGATACTCAAAACATGATCTTATTTTCTTGACCTATGATTTTTTGCTGGTTGATTACCATAACTATACCAGGAACCCAGATTTTAAGCACATTGACATCGAAAACTACACACTGACAGAAACATTCTTGACTGGACATCAATGCATTATATTTTGTTCTGTTAATTCTCAGCTTGCCTACCTGCAATCAAACATTGACTTTCTTTACAGTAAACATGTACCTATAAAAGAGAAAGGCAGTCAAACGAACAGATATCTCATGGTTCAACCCGGAGATAAAGCGGGGGTATCATCAAACGAAACAATGCCTTTAAAAAATTTAAAAGATATAAGACTGAACCACTTTAATATGTACAAATCATTAAGATCAGACGTGACTAAACTAATAAACTCTGCCAAGACCATTTTTTACTCGTCAGAAGTTTTAAAACGCTGTGTGTGGTAAGCAGAAACCTATGGACTGTTACGCCAACTGTCAGTGTCCAAAACATTCTTACCATCAAGATATAAGACTCGATATGATTTCGTAAAGTCATTCTTCTCCCGACTCTTTTCTATGGTGTTGAAATATTTGGACATAGTGACGCCCGCGACAAGCGCACACTGGTATTAGCCTTTAATTCAATTGTCCGATATGTGTTTAATTTAAGACGTTTTGACCATGTATCGCACTTGACAAATAACGACTTTGACCTTAACTTGACATCCAGATAGATTTTAAAGAACTCTAGTAGGAAACGAAAAATTGTAACGACTCAAGAACCAATTTACCTTCACAGCAAACTTAACCCCTGCTACTTCACAAAATGAACTAACAACTTTTTATGCCCTCGAGCTCATACGCTTTAGCTCGAAGAGGCAGTTCTTTGTCATTGCAATCCGCTTATGGAACACTCTTCCCCATTAAATCAATCAGGAGCGCAACTCAATTTCAAAATTAAAAATCAAAGAGCATTTAGGAAACCATTAAAAAAAATAAACAAATAAAAAAAACAAAAAAAATTTAATATATAAGTATTTACTTTATGTACATATTTTTTATATAAAAAAATGAATATGTATAATTATTGAATTTTAGTAGATAACAGATCCAAAATGAACTCTATAAACTAACCGATTGACTAACGCAAAAAAAATGTTTATACTTGTAGCGCTAGGATAAAGCATGAAATAAATTAAAATTAAACGGCAAATGATTAAAAGCATAGGAATTGGTAAAAAAAAAAAAAGAAATTCGCAAGTTGACATGGACGTAAGTGACGTGAACAAAAATCAGCATCCTATATTGATACTGTTCCTAGCTTTGGTCGGGCTGCTGTGTTAGTCCTTGTGATATTCTAGAATCCATTCTTAAGATTAAATCAAATGCTATTGGCCTTGACGACATGAACCTGAAAATTTTTTGAGAATAATACTCCCTAGAATCATTTTGCAAGTTACTCACATTTTTTAACACAGCCATTACCACATCAACGTTCCCAGACATTTGGAAGGAGGCTAAATTAGTCCCTATCCCAAAAAGCAAACTCCCCAGACTATAGGCCAATATCCATACTCCCGAACCCTGTCAAAAAGCGTTCGAGACCTTGGTAGCTGAACAAATAAATTCGTTTCTTACTGAGCACAGCCTACTGAACAGTAATCAATCTGGATTCGGAATTTAATAGGAGTTGTGCAACTGCAATGTGAAAAATTGTAGAGGATATCCGTGAAAAAAGATAAACGAAATGGAAATGTAACGTTCCTAACTCTTCTTGACTACACTAAAGCCTTTGCCTCAGTTGACCATCGCATCCTCATCGCAAATATTTTGCGAATCCTACAACTTCTCTGACTCAGCAGTACGGTTGCTATCGTCCTATCTCCCTAAATAGGACAAGGCTGTAGTTGCCGAATGTAAAATGTCGTCCTTTGCTCATGTTTAGTGTTTCCTCACATTTCAGTTGGAATCAGTACTTGGTCCGTTATTGTTTTCGATTTATGTAAATGATTTGCCAATAGTATTGTCCGACTGTAAAGCGCACATGTACGCTGATGACGTCCAATTATATGTTTGTCGACCGTTAAATAGAATAGATGAGTGTATAAATGTTACCAATTGAGAGCTTGCGAAGATAAGTGCGTGGGCAACCAACAACCGTCTATGCCTTAATCCAAAAGAAGTCAAAATGCCTGATTATATACAAAAACAAAGAAAAAGATAAGCGAAACCATATAAAAGAAATCATATTAGAAATATCAAACACTCCCATTACCTACATAGAGAAGACAACTAATTTAGGAAAATTTATAATAAACAGTACTCTGTCATGGGATGATCATGTGAGCAAAGCAGTCGGAAAAACCTATGGGATTCTAAGAGCACTTAATATTACCAAGCCATTTATACCAGTAAGCATCGGATGCAGATAGCAAAAATTCCACTTAATACCTGTTCTCACTTATGGAATCGAGGTATTTGGAAACTGTGGCTACGCAAACAGGCAAAAAGTTGAACGTGTGTTTTAATAATATAGAAAGATACATATTTGGACTAAGGCGCAACGACAGAATCTCAGCATTCTCATAAAAAATTTTCGACATGACTCTGTTCAAATGGATTGACTATAAGATGCTTACGTTCCTACAAAAAATAATCCTCACCAGACAACCCGAATATCTGTATGAAATTTAGATTTACCAATTCCGCAAGAACGAACAACTTTATCACCATACGATATACTAAATTCCGAGAGACATTTCTTTGTGAATGTTATTCGCATATGGAATCAACTTCCACATCACATGAAAACAATACGAATTATTGAACAATTGCAAAAAGATTTAAAATCTAATCAATATAAATTAGATTTAAAACAAAATCAGGAACGATTATCATAAGAAAACAAACCAACAAATGTATCCGTTAATAAGTATGTCATACAAAAGATTAATTTAGATATACGCTGAATACCAAATAAATGTGACACCTGCACGTACCTGTGGTCCAACTAAAGGAGCGTTCTTCAAGGACCATGCAGTATATTATGTTGTTCGAGAGCGTATGAGAGGCAACGTGAGGTCAAGGACTTCCTTTTTGCATTTTTAATAATGAAAGTGGGATCGACATCTCGGTTGAAGATGGACCATCTGAGTGGTCAGTAAGTGGCTAAAGGGAACTCATTATTTATTATTTGTGTCAGTGGCCGATAAATTTAGAACCTCATTCTGCGAAGAGCGCCCTTAAGGGCGCATGTGGAAAAGGTCCGGTTGGTCGTGACCCATATATGTTGAGCAGATCCTGAATGAGAACTCCTGGCCTTCGAGACTTACCGCAGTGTGATCTTCTTCGCTAAAATTTGGGAACAAAAATAAGTGCAGTTTTGTTTTTCGAAAAGAATGCAGGTGTGTGTTTTACCTGGGGTGTCATTTATCTATAAATTAGAATCTTGAGTCCTTAGACATCTTAATCTGATTCCAAACGAAATGGATTCTGAACGAGAACTACATATGTATGTCGGTTCCACCCCGGGTTTGTAGTAGTAAGTAAATATATTTTTATACAATGTTCGATTTATCTGATGGAGTGTCAGGGGACATTCTGAAACTCGCCTCCATTTTTAAATGTCGGCATCGGGAAGGGGAATGACAGATTTAACTTATCAAATTTATTATTTGATGGTATAGTCCATACCTAAACAATAGTCTATAAAAGGATTTCGTGGAAAAAGGGCAATTGCTCGACAACATAGCTGACGATTGGGGATTGCTGGTTTAGTCTGCTGGGCTATAGGGAACCCAGATTGACAGTGCCGACAACGCAAAGATGCTGACAGTCTCGAAGGAACTATAAATGTTCCAATATTTCCGAGCAGAGTTTATAGATTTCATACAAGCATTCTTAAAATTTTAAATTCCACATAAACTATAAGTGACATATAAACTGACTGAGAAAGAATATAAAAAGTAGAGTCGATTATTTTAGCCACAACGTTCCCTCCTCGTTGACAACTTGAGTCGTGCACCCATGAACTTTAAGTAAAACTAGTAACATTGAAGGACTGCTTTGAGAATAATGTATAATCAGTCGTCTATTGAACTGTCACATCAATAGTAGAACGATATACCATTTTTATTTTCGTACCAGAAGAGTTAAGGGGTATGTAAGATTTGTGGTAAAATTGAATGAGTGTAACGTACAGAAGGGAACGTATCTGCCACATAAAGTAATTATTCTTGATCAGAATTAATAGCCTAGTCGATATAGCCATGTCCGTCTGTCCGTTCGTCTGTATCGATGAGCACCTAGTTCTTAAAGATTATAAGAGCTAGAGCAACCAAATATTGTTTGCAGACACATCTGATATCACACTGTTACAAGCGCACTTCAAAATTTGCCCCCCCTCTGCCGACCACACAAATAACGAGAATCTGTAGCATCCAGAATTTTAAAAATACAAGGAAACGAAAAAATCAGTATCGAGAGAATGACCATATCTACCTGGTTGCCGAATCTGGATAAGATCATTATTATAGCAAAAATGATGAAATTCTTTTTCAGTTGCTAACCCCCTCTGTCATGCCTCTTTTAGCGTGCGGCCTCTGGATACCGAGCTGGAACGGCGTGTTGTTGTGAGAAGTGATGTAGATGTAGCAAAAATATATTAAATGATAAAATAATTAAAAATTCTACATGAATCGCCCACGACGAAACGATAAGAAATGAACTTCCGTTGATGTTTATATATATCTTTACTTATATATTTATACTAGCAAACCCCGTCGAACTCCGTTTCGGCACCAGATGGCGTCGTTTTTATGTAACATTTCGTTTGGTGATTAAAGATGAAGAACAATTTTTGTTTGTTTTATATTTAAAAAGGAAAAATTGTATTTCATTTCACAACAGAAATTTGTGAATTTGAAGTCAAACGGAAGATTGGTCGGAATCTTTGGTACTCGAGGAATATATACATTTTCACCTGCGTACTTTCCGTTTGTAACGGACCACAACGGTCCCCGACAATGAATATATATAATGTAAGACTCACACAATATAACCAAAAGCTAAATAATATAAGACTATTATTAAAACAACACTACACCTGACACTACCAATACACTGCACCCAGTTCCGCGTTGCTATGTTAGCAAAACACGCCGACTAGGTCACCCACATTACACGAAATCTGACACTGCACTCAAGTTCCGCGATCACAGCGAAACGGTGCCCCAACTCTCCACAAACCCACTAAAACGCGGACTCAGCAGCCTCACACCCCAGGTGCCGGCTTTTAAATAGTGCGCGCCGTGGATCAATGGGGCAGTCCATCAGCAGTCCATCAGCAGTGCATCAGCAGTCCATCAGCCGACCATAGGCAGTCACACAACCTCCGATAACACAGTCACACAACCTCCGACAATTAAAACAATAAAAAGAACAATAATGAAACCTCAACAAATCGAAGCGTCATCATTTCTTCGCCGAGTGCGAACGCGAGTAAGATAGCACAAAAGATATTACCGCACACCGAAACTTAGGTGTCAGCGCTTCCTCCATCGCCAAGTGCGAATACAGAATTACCTGCACGGTAACCCGACGCTCCGCCCGCTCCACTTTCGGTCTCACGGCCACCCCTTGCCCTTAAAGTACCAACACTTCTACAAATTTCTTGTAGAAAGAACCTTGGACAGACTGAGCCTACCTCAGCCTGGGATAGGTCTCCTACAAGTGGCGCCCGAGCAGGGACTTTACTGGCAACTTTAAGGAGATTTCAAAGCCGACTTTCTGGCAACTTTAAGGAAACTTAAAGAGAAAACCTTAACACGGGGATACGTGGACTAAAAGACCCACGGCCACCGAGAAAGAGAACAGAGCTAGGAACTAAACACACAAATCCAGTCGCGAGTGGCACCGAGAAAGTATACGCAGTGCCCGAGTACCGAAAAAACAGTGATCAAGTGCCCAAAACACCCCAGAAGCAACACAAAACACCATGGAATCCCACGAAGAGGACTCAGGCAGCGAACTCCACGCCGTAGAGAAAACCACTAACCCAGGCGTCAGCATCGGCTGGATTTACAAGCGTCGTCGAGAGAGGGATCTGGAGGCTTTCGCCAAGGAATTTGGATTCAGTGGTGAAGGAACTGTCGACGAGATGCGTAGGAACTTTTGCCATACTAGTCGCCGGACCACTCCCCGCCGAGTAATTGGGTTCGCCTGGCAGAACTTGAGCGGAAATACGCCCGACTAGCCGGACGCTCCAAGTCCCCGATGCCCACCACCCCGGGTCCATCAGGCACCCAGAGGCAGGACCCAAAACCCAGCTTACAAATACCCACAATCGCTGAGAACGAGCCCCGACCACCAGCCAGCACTCTCCCCAGGCCACCAACCACGGAAACTTGCCGCTCACCCACGCAGAGAATTGTGCCAGCGATCGATCCACACATAGACGGGCCCGACTACAACCGCATCGCACGAACCGCGGAACGCATCCGCGGATGGGGCATCCAGTTCAGCGGAGAAAATTACCCAATATCATTTCTGGAACTACTCGAGGAACGCGCAAGCTCGTATGGAGTGGACGCCAACCAGCTGCCTCGGGCCATGGCCGAACTACTCACCGACCGGGCTAGCCGTTGGTACCGTACCAGCCAACTACAGTGTAGCTCCTGGGGATACTTCCGCCAGGAATTTCTGGCGTATTTTCTGCCGCCAGGTATTTCGAACAATTGGACGACCAGATCCGGGGCCGCAAGCAAGCGGTGAGAGAACCGTTCAAAAGATTACCTCATCGAGATACGGCTACTCATGCACCATGCCGGGTACGATCCAGTTAAACAGCTGCACAGAATCTACGACAACGCCTTGCCAGGAATCCAGCTATACGTGCGACGAGACCAATTGGAAAGCTTTTTTCACAGCTGACACGGCTGGCCTCTGAGTACGAAATCATCCACGAGAGGGAACATGAGATCACCCCCGCACCCATCCGAAGCGCACCAAGAGACACCAGGCCGGCAAGGCGCCCAGATCGCAGAGAAGATGACTCCTACCGGACGCCAGCTCGGAGACCCCATTGGGTCTCAGCGGACACATCTCGGAGACAGTCAGCAAATCCAACAGATGCGACGGGCCCGGACGTGGCCCATCGCATGATCACCACGCCCATTTCCAATCCACGCACAGCCTGTCGCCGGTGTGGTCAAGCTGGGCACGCCGCCTACGACTGCACCCACCCCCTCGATCTAATTCTGCTGGGAATGTTGAAAACGCGGCACTCGGACTATCGACTGTTGTCGCCAGGCCACGTCGGGGAACGACACGCGTCTTCGACTGACACGGGATCAGCCGAAAACGATGCCTCCCCAGACCCGCCTAAGCCGCCCGCTCCACATGAACGACGGCCGGATAGTGGCGATAGTGACGATGGGAGGACAAAGAACAAAGGCCACTATCGATACCGGGGCATCGAAGTTTCGTCAGTGCCAACCTGGCCCGACAACTGAACAATAACTCCAACCTGCAATATGCATGCGTCCGCATACGCTTGGCTGTCGGCTCAGTCAGAGACCACACAAGTTCTACTGGCGCCCATCAAGCTGGATCATCGAGAGGTTCAATCCCCCACTCCTGGTCCTACCAAACATGTTGGAGCAAGTTATTGTCGGCATGGACTTCCTTTGTGCCATCGAAACGACGATCAATGCGGCACCACGCTGCTAAAACTACGAGATCACCGCCCTACGCCAACGCCACCGTCAGTTCTGACCAACCACGTCAAGACGCCGAAACAAGCAACCAAAACCCTAAGCCAACCGCAGCAAACACACGTCCCCGACCTACCACAAAGAAAACGGCACCCAATACCGCAACGAAGAATACGACACCGAATCCAACCCGCAGCGCAAAAGCAAAACACCGGCCCACAACGAAAACACGAGATCGAAACAAGCACCGGTAAACTGCAACCAAGCAAACGGAAAACGAATCCCACGGACGCTACGGAGCACCCGCGTCCTAAGCCAACCACAGGGAACACCCATCACAAACAAACCACAAAGGAACTCACCCATGAGACAAACACAAACGCACCTGGCGCTCGACACAGGTAGCCCAGGATCAAAACAAACTACGGGGCACACGCACCCCGAACCCACCACAAGGATCTCACCCACGAGACAAACCGCAACGAACTTGAACCCGCTCGACACAGGAAGCCCGGGACCAAGTTCAGCCACCGCGCACCCCTGCACCCTACCCTCAACGGAGAAGGTGAACCCACGGACAACCTCAGAGACGACAACCAGCCCCGAACAACGACACAGACAACGGCAGCAGCAATGCAACAACCAAACCACGGGGAAACAGCCACGCAAAATCCCCTGGTCGGGTCCAATCATCGAACTAATATCCACAGAACCCCTCCACCCGGGACCGGAATCTAGCCCGATGACTCCCGAAACACCGACCGCAGCCTGTCGTACCCACGGCCGACGCCATCCCGATCTTCGCCAACCCACTGGAGTACACCTTCCGCGTACTGACGTGCCCATAGCGCCATGCACCACGCCATGCCTAACACCGTCCGAAATCTTCGTCGCGCAAACAAGTCGTTGCTGCGAGCACAGAGTCGTCACTGAGACCCGCCTGGCCATACGTAGATCTGGAGACACTACAAATCTAGGTATACCGCCAGACCCACGAAAGCTACGCCACTCACGGCCAACGCTACCCCGATCGTCGCCCACATAAGCGACTACCCACGTAGGATCGAAGCCCCCAGTGCGTTTCGACACCACTATCCTCCCAGAGGGATAATCGACCAAGCCAGCCCACGGAGCCCCGAGATCACCGATCCCTCAGAACACGATCCAGAACCGGTCTCCGAGCCCTGGCCGCCGGACCTGCACCACAGATCCAAGAATTTCTGGACGCAGAACTTCCAAAATTCTATAATCTCCACGGAACCTCCGGACATCGCCGAGCACATCTATCGTCATGACGGGGATAATCGACCCATCAAGCAGCGGTACTATCCAAAGAACCCAGCCATGATGCGGATAAAATCGACGAGCAAGTCGACCAATTGATCCAAGAAGGTCTCATCGAACCCTCACGAAGCCCGCACAGCGCCCCAATCGTACTCGTACGTACAAACGATGCGAGCAAATCGGCATGTGCGTGGACTCACCGACAACTCGAAGGAAGGCGTCATCGCCTATGTCAGCCGACGCCTGAACCAGGCCGAAGGAAACTCGACTCCGCCACCGACAAGGAATGCCTCGCCGTCATTTGGGCAATCCGAAAACTACGCTGCTACCTAGAGGGATACCGGTTCGACGTTATAACAGACCATCTCGCCTAAAATGGTTGAACACTTTGAGAGCCCCTACGGAAGAGTAGCGAGATGGGCGCTCGAACTCCAACAGTATCAGTACGACGTCCACTATAGAGCGGGGAAACAAAACGTAGTCGCCGACGACCTGTCTCGACAACCTTTGGAAACGCTAGCCAAGATCAAAGAGGACGCAACAACCTGCCCCTGGCTCACACGAAGGATTCAACAAACCAAAGACGAACCCGATAAATACGCAGACTACGTCTTCGAGAATGGAGAACTCTATAGGCATCTAGGCCACGGAGCTGACGATCACGATTACGTGTCATGGAAACTCTGCGTCCCAAAGGACCGACGCCAAAGAGTCCTCAAGGAATGCCATGACCAGTCCACGGCAGGCCACCTCGGCGTTCGGAAAACCATCACACGGATCGCACAACGATATTATTGGCCCGGCCTATACCGCGATGTGAGGAAGTACGTACGCAGCTGCTTGAGCTGTCAAAAGTTCAAGGCACTGCAACGCAAGCCCGTGGGTAAGATGCTCACCCGCAGGGCAGAGGAACCTTTCGCCACACTATGCGCCGACTTCGTCGGGCCACTGCCCCGATCCAAACGAGGAAACACCATGCTACTGGTATTCTTCGACACCTTCTCGCAATGGACCGAACTAGTGCCACTTAAGAAAGCTACCACATTCTAAGCCACTTTTGGCGTGCCAAAACGATTTGTCTGCGACAACGGAACGCAGTTCGCCAGCCGCTCGTTTCGTACGTTTTTGCAAACAGCCGGCGTGAATTTGCAACACACCGCACCATACTGCCCCAGGAAAACCCTACCGAACGGGCCAATCGGACGGTGAAGACCATGATCGCACAATTCGTGGAGGACCACCAAAACACATGGGATGAGCTGATACCCGAGATTTCACTGGCAATCAACTCCAGCGTCTCGAAACCACTGGTTTCAGCCCCTCATTCCTGCTACACGGAGAGAACCTCGCTTACCTGGAGAACTGTACGATGAAATCACACCAGGGACAGGAAGCCCACCGGACACAGCACACGCGAAGGCAACGCGACTTAAAGAAGTATTTGCAATAGTACGAAACAACATCCAGCGGGAAAGTCAAGAACAAACCCGGCACTACAATCTCCGCCGCCGACAATGGCGTCCCACGGTGGGCTCACTAGTACGAATTCGCCAACATCACCTATCTAATGCAGTCGACGGTTTTGCGGCAAAATTGGCCCCAAAGTATGACGGGCCCTACAAAGTCAAAGGCTTTACGTCGGCAAATATCGTGAAATTACAGCACCCCGGAAGCCGAAAACAAAAGGTGGCGAACATCAACGACCTAAAAAGAATTCCGCGACGCAGTGGACAGCGGGTTCGCTGATGAAGCAAACGACACCCATAGTACTACTGACCCACTCCCGGGTATGCCAACCGCCAATTCCGCTGATGGAGCAAACGTAGGCAACAGTACTACTGACCCACTCCCGGGTATGCCAACCGACGATTCCGCTGATGGAGCAAACGTAGGCAACAGTACTACTGACCCACTCCGGGTATGCCAACCGACGATTCCGCTGATGGAGCACACGTACACAACAGTACTACTGACCCACTCCCGGGTGTGCCAACCTCAATTTCGCTGATGGAGCAACACGCGGGCGACAGTACTGCTAACCCCGGCCAAAATACACCAAATTCCGCTGACGGAGCAGACGTAAGCAACCGCACCACCAACCCCAACCAGAACACCACGATACGCCGACCCGTAGAAACGCCGACGACAGCGGAAATGGCAAACAAGTCGCGAAACACCAAGTTTCTAATAGGAAGAAGATCACCCCGGGGCGGTATATAAATCTGGACCACAGAGCAACAAGCCACCAGAAGACAACAGACACACCGGCAAACATACCACCGTGACCATCAACCATCACCAATCACTATCAACATCAACCTAAGATGCACATCACCAAGCGATCATCCAGCCAGCGCGGAAGCCAAGAGGGACTGGCGCCGCTGCGACACTCCTGTTAATCCTGGTCACCAGGACAGCCGCCACAATAACCTCGACAATGAAGTCAGCGACTATTCGAACACCAACTACACCCACCACCTTTCATCCGCCCGGAAGAAGGGGAGACATGTAACGGACCACAACGGTCCGCCACAATGAATATATATAATGTAAGACTCACACAATATAACCAAAAGCTAAATAATATAAGACTATTATTAAAACAACACTACACCTGACACTACCAATACACTGCACCCAGTTTCGCGCTGCTATGTTAGCAAAACACGCCGACTAGGTCACCCACATTACACGAAATCTGACACTGCAATCAAGTTCCGCGATCACAGCGAAACGGTGCCCCAACTCTCCATAAACCCACTAAAACGCGGACTCAGCAGCCTCACAACCCCAGGTGCCGGCTTTAAATAGCTGCGCGCGCCGTGGATCAATGGGGCAGTCCATCAGCAGTGCATCAGCAGTCCATCAGCCGACCATAGGCAGTCACACAACATCCGATAACACAGTCACACAACCTCCGACAATTAAAACAATAAAGAACAATAAAGAAACTCAACAAATCGAAGCGTCATCATTTCTTCGCCGAGCGCGAACGCGGGTAAGATAGCACAAAAGATATTACCGCACACCGAAACTTAGGTGTCAGCGCTTCCTCCATCGCCAAGTGCGAATACAGAATTACCTGCACGGTAACCCGACGCTCCGCCCGCTCCACTTTCGGTCTCACGGCCACCCCCCTTGCCCTAAAGTGCCAACACTTCTACAAATTTCTTGTAGAAAGAACCTTGGACAGACTGAGCCTAGTTTAGCCTGGGATAGGTCTCCTACAAGTGGCGCCCGAGCAGGGACTTTACTGGCAACTTTAAGGAGATTTCAAAGCCGACTTTCTGGCAACTTTAAGGAAACTTAAAAGAAAACCTTAACACGGGGATACGTGGACTAAAGACCCACGGCCACCGAGAAAGAGAACAGAGCTAGGAACTAAACACACAAATCCAGTCGCGAGTGGCACCGAAAGTATACGCAGTGCCCGAGTACCGAAAAACAGTGATCAAGTGCCCAAAACACCCCAGAAGCAACACAAAACACCATGGAATCCCACGAAGAGGACTCAGGCAGCGAACTCCACGCCGTAGAAAACCACTAACCCAGGCGTCAGCATCGGCTGGATTTACAAGCGTCGTCGAGAGGATCTGGAGGCTTTCGCCAAGGAATTTGGATTCAGTGGTGAAGGAACTGTCGACGAGATGCGTAGGAACTTTGCCATACTAGTCGCCGGACCACTCCCGCCGAGTAATTGGGTTCGCCTGGCAGAACTTGAGCGGAAATACGCCCGACTAGCCGGACGCTCCAAGTCCCCGATGCCCCCACCACCCCGGGTCCATCAGGCACCCAGAGGCAGGACCCAAAACCCAGCTTACAAATACCCACAATCGCTGAGAACGAGCCCCGACCACCAGCCAGCACTCTCCCCAGGCCACCAACCACGGAAACTTGCCGCTCACCCACGCAGAGAATTGTGCCAGCGATCGATCCACACATAGACGGGCCCGACTACAACCGCATCGCACGAACCGCGGAACGCATCCGCGGATGGGGCATCCAGTTCAGCGGAGAAAATTACCCAATATCATTTCTGGAACTACTCGAGGAACGCGCAAGCTCGTATGGAGTGGACGCCAACCAGCTGCCTCGGGCCATGGCCGAACTACTCACCGACCGGGCTAGCCGTTGGTACCGTACCAGCCAACTACAGTGTAGCTCCTGGGGATACTTCCGCCAGGAATTTCTGGCGTATTTTCTGCCGCCAAGGTATTTCGAACAATTGGACGACCAGATCCGGGGCCGCAAGCAAGCGGTGAAGAACCGTTCAAAGATTACCTCATCGAGATACGGCTACTCATGCACCATGCCGGGTACGATCCAGTTAAACAGCTGCACAGAATCTACGACAACGCCTTGCCAGGAATCCAGCTATACGTGCGACGAGACCAATTGGAAAGCTTTTCACAGCTGACACGGCTGGCCTCTGAGTACGAAATCATCCACGAGAGGGAACATGAGATCACCCCGCACCCATCCGAAGCGCACCAAGAGACACCAGGCCGGCAAGGCGCCCAGATCGCAGAGAAGATGACTCCTACCGGACGCCAGCTCGGAGACCCCATTGGGTCTCAGCGGACACATCTCGGAGACAGTCAGCAAATCCAACAGATGCGACGGGCCCGGACGTGGCCCATCGCATGATCACCACGCCCATTTCAATCCACGCACAGCCTGTCGCCGGTGTGGTCAAGCTGGGCACGCCGCCTACGACTGCACCCACCCCTCGATCTAATTCTGCTGGGAATGTTGAAAACGCGGCACTCGGACTATCGACTGTTGTCGCCAGGCCACGTCGGGAAAACGACACGCGTCTTCGACTGACACGGATCAGCCGAAAACGATGCCTCCCCAGACCCGCGCCTAAGCCGCCCGCTCCACATGAACGACGGCCGGATAGTGGCGATAGTGACGACAGGAGGACAAAGAACAAAGGCCACTATCGATACCGGGGCATCGAAGTTTCGTCAGTGCCAACCTGGCCCGACAACTAGACAATAACTCCAACCTGCAATATGCATGCGTCCGCATACGCTTGGCTGTCGGCTCAGTCAGAGAGACCACACAAGTTCTACTGGCGCCCATCAAGCTGGATCATCGAGAGGTTCAAATCCCACTCCTGGTCCTACCAAACATGTTGGAGCAAGTTATTGTCGGCATGGACTTCCTATGTGCCATCGAAACGACGATCCAATGCGGCACCACGCTGCTAAAACTACGAGATCACCGCCCTACGCCAACGCCACCGTCAGTTCTGACCAACCACGTCCAAGACGCCGAAACAAGCAACCAGAAACCTAAGCCAACCGCAGCAAACACACGTCCCCGACCTACCACAAAGAAAAACGGCACCCAATACCGCAACGAAGAATACGACACCGAATCCAACCGCAGCGCAAGCAAAACACCGGCCCACAACGAAAAACACGAATCCGAAACAAGCACCGGTAAACTGCAACCAAGCAAACGGGAAAACGAATCCCACGGACGCTACGGAGCACCCGCGTCCTAAGCCAACCACAGGGAACACCCATCACAAACAAACCACAAGGAACTCACCCATGAGACAAACACAAACGCACCTGGCGCTCGACACAGGTAGCCCAGGATCAAAACAAACTACGGGGCACACGCACCCCGAACCCACCACAAGGATCTCACCCACGAGACAAACCGCAACGAACTTGAACCCGCTCGACACAGGAAGCCCAGGACCAAGTTCAGCCACCGCGCACCCCTGCACCCTACCCTCAACGGAGAAGGTGAACCCACGGACAACCTCAGAGACGACAACCAGCCCCGAACAACGACACAGACAACGGCAGCAGCAATGCAACAACCAAACCACGAGGGAAACAGCCACGCAAATCCCTGGTCGGGTCAATCATCGAACTAATATCCACAGAACCCCTCCACCCGGGACCGGAATCTAGCCCGATGACTCCCCGAAACACCGACCGCAGCCCTGTCGTACCCACGGCCGACGCCATCCCGATCTTCGCCAACCCACTGGAGTACCTTCCGCGTACTGACGTGCCCACTAGCGCCATGCACCACGCCATGCCTAACACCACGTCCGAAATCTTCGTCGCGCAAACAAGTCGTTGCTGCGAGCACAGAGTCGTCACTGAGACCCGCCTGGCCATACGTAGATCTGGAGACACTACAACCCAGGTATACCGCCAGACCCACGAAGCTACGCCACTCACGGCCAACGCTACCCCGATCGTCGCCCACATAAGCGACTACCCACGTAGGATCGAACCCCCCAGTGCGTTCGACACCACTATCCTCCCAGAAGACCCAAGCCAGCCCACGGACCCCGAGATCACCGATCCCTCAGAACACGATCCAGAACCGGTCTCCAAGCCCTGGCCGCCGGACCTGGCACCACAGATCAAGAATTTCTGGACGCAGAACTTCCAAAATTCAATAATCTCCACGGAACCTCGGACATCGCCGAGCACACTATCGTCATGAGGGATAATCGACCCATCAAGCAGCGGTACTACCCAAAGAACCCAGCCATGATGCGGATTATCGACGAGCAAGTCGACCAATTGATCCAAGAAGGTCTCATCGAACCCTCACGAAGCCCGCACAGCGCCCCATCGTACTCGTACGTAAAAAGAACGGCAAATGGCGCATGTGCGTGGACTTTCGACAACTCAACACTCACTCTATCCCTGACGCATACCCACTGCCCAGTACAACTACATCTTGGAGCGCCTACAGAACGCACGCTTCATAACCACCCTCGATCTGAAGAACGGATACTGGCAAATACCCATGGCCAACGGAAGTAGAGAAGCCACCGCCTTCACGGTCCCCGGCAGAGGTCTCTATCAATGGAAAGTGATGCCCTTCGGATTACACTCTGCACCAGCAACATTCCAACGGGCCCTTGATACTGTGATCGGTGCCAACATGGAACCCTACGCATTCGCATATTTAGACGACATTGTCGTCGTCGGACGAACTTCAAGGACCACCTACACAACCTGGCAATAGTCCTCTCTCGCCTTCGAAAAGCGAACCTTCGGATAAACGCGGAAAAGTGCACCTTTTTCCAAAGCCGGATCAAATATCTTTGTCACGTCATCAGCGAAGAAGGTATCCACACAGACCCCGACAAGATCGCTGCCGTCAAAGAACTCAAGCCACCCACAAACCTAAAGGAACTACGTCAGTGCATCGGAATGGCATCATGGTACCGAAGATTCGTTCCAAACTTTGCTACAGTCGTCCAACCAATGTCTCAGCTACTCAAGAAAGGACAAACATGGACATGGACAGCAGATCAACAAGCGGCCTTCGACCAACTAAAGGAACTACTCACGACCGCCCCTGTACTTGCTTGCCCCTTTTTTCAACGTCAAGTTCTCACTACAAACCGATGCGAGCAACCTCGGCATAGGCGCCGTACTCACGCAAAGAGATCGAAGGAAGGCGTCATCGCCTATGTCAGCCGACGCCTGAACCAGGCCGAAGGAAACTCGACTCCGCCACCGACAAGGAATGCCTCGCCGTCATTTGGGCAATCCGAAAACTACGCTGCTACCTAGAGGGATACCGGTTCGACGTTATAACAGACCATCTCGCGCTAAAATGGTTGAACACTTTGGAGAGCCCCTACGGAAGAGTAGCGAGATGGGCGCTCGAACTCCAACAGTATCAGTACGACGTCCACTATAGAGCGGGGAAACAAAACGTAGTCGCCGACGACCTGTCTCGACAACCTTTGGAAACGCTAGCCAAGATCAAAGAGGACGCAACAACCTGCCCCTGGCTCACACGAAGGATTCAACAAACCAAAGACGAACCCGATAAATACGCAGACTACGTCTTCGAGAATGGAGAACTCTATAGGCATCTAGGCCACGGAGCTGACGATCACGATTACGTGTCATGGAAACTCTGCGTCCCAAAGGACCGACGCCAAAAGAGTCCTCAAGGAATGCCATGACCAGTCCACGGCAGGCCACCTCGGCGTTCGGAAAACCATCACACGGATCGCACAACGATATTATTGGCCCGGCCTATACCGCGATGTGAGGAAGTACGTACGCAGCTGCTTGAGCTGTCAAAAGTTCAAGGCACTGCAACGCAAGCCCGTGGGTAAGATGCTCACCCGCAGGGCAGAGGAACCTTTTCGCCACACTATGCGCCGACTTCGTCGGGCCACTGCCCCGATCAAACGAGGAAACACCATGCTACTGGTATTCTTCGACACCTTCTCGCAATGGACCGAACTAGTGCCTAAAGAAAGCTACCACATTCTAAGCCACTTTGGCGTGCCAAAACGATTTGTCTGCGACAACGGAACGCAGTTCGCCAGCCGCTCGTTTCGTACGTTTTTGCAAACAGCCGGCGTGAATTTGCAACACACCGCACCATACTGCCCCAGGAAAACCCTACCGAACGGGCCAATCGGACGGTGAAGACCATGATCGCACAATTCGTGGAGGACCACCAAAACACATGGGATGAGCTGATACCCGAGATTTCACTGGCAATCAACTCCAGCGTCTCCGAAACCACTGGTTTCAGCCCCTCATTCCTGCTACACGGGAGAGAACCTCGCTTACCTGGAGCACTGTACGATGAAATCACACCAGGGACAGGAAGCCCACCGGACACAGCACACGCGAAGGCAACGCGACTTAAAAAAAGTATTTGCAATAGTACGAAACAACATCCAGCGGGAAAGTCAAGAACAAACCCGGCACTACAATCTCCGCCGCCGACAATGGCGTCCCACGGTGGGCTCACTAGTACGAATTCGCCAACATCACCTATCTAATGCAGTCGACGGTTTTGCGGCAAAATTGGCCCCAAAGTATGACGGGCCCTACAAAGTCAAAGGCTTTACGTCGGCAAATATCGTGAAATTACAGCACCCCGGAAGCCGAAAACAAAAGGTGGCGAACATCAACGACCTAAAAAAAGAATTCCGCGACGCAGTGGACAGCGGGTTCGCTGATGAAGCAAACGACACCCATAGTACTACTGACCCACTCCCGGGTATGCCAACCGCCAATTCCGCTGATGGAGCAAACGTAGGCAACAGTACTACTGACCCACTCCCGGGTATGCCAACCGACGATTCCGCTGATGGAGCAAACGTAGGCAACAGTACTACTGACCCACTCCCGGGTAATGCCAACCGACGATTCCGCTGATGGAGCACACGTACACAACAGTACTACTGACCCACTCCCGGGTGTGCCAACCTCAATTTCGCTGATGGAGCAACACGCGGGCGACAGTACTGCTAACCCCGGCCAAAATACACCAAATTCCGCTGACGGAGCAGACGTAAGCAACCGCACCACCAACCCCAACCAGAACACCACGATACGCCGACCCGTAGAAACGCCGACGACAGCGGAAATGGCAAACAAGTCGCGAAACACCAAGTTTCTAATAGGAAGAAGATCACCCCGGGGCGGTATATAAATCTGGACCACAGAGCAACAAGCCACCAGAAGACAACAGACACACCGGCAAACATACCACCGTGACCATCAACCATCACCAATCACTATCAACATCAACCTAAGATGCACATCACCAAGCGATCATCCAGCCAGCGCGGAAGCCAAGAGGGACTGGCGCCGCTGCTACTCCTGTTAATCCTGGTCACCAGGACAGCCGCCACAATAACCTCGACAATGAAGTCAGCGACTATTCGAACACCAACTACACCCACCACTTTTCATCCGCCCGGAAGAAAGGGTGGGTGTAATGGACCACAACGGTCCGCCACAATGAATATATATAATGTAAGACTCACACAATATAACCAAAAGCTAAATAATATAAGACTATTATTAAAACAACACTACACCTGACACTACCAATACACTGCACCCAGTTTCGCGCTGCTATGTTAGCAAAAAACACGCCGACTAGGTCACCCACATTACACGAAATCTGACACTGCAATCAAGTTCCGCGATCACAGCGAAACGGTGCCCCAACTCTCCATAAACCCACTAAAACGCGGACTCAGCAGCCTCACACCCCAGGTGCCGGCTTTAAATAGCGCGCGCCGTGGATCAATGGGGCAGTCCATCAGCAGTGCATCAGCAGTCCATCAGCCGACCATAGGCAGTCACACAACATCCGATAACACAGTCACACAACCTCCGACAATTAAAACAATAAAAAGAACAATAAAGAAACTCAACAAATCGAAGCGTCATCATTTCTTCGCCGAGCGCGAACGCGGGTAAGATAGCACAAAAGATATTACCGCACACCGAAACTTAGGTGTCAGCGCTTCCTCCATCGCCAAGTGCGAATACAGAATTACCTGCACGGTAACCCGACGCTCCGCCCGCTCCACTTTCGGTCTCACGGCCACCCCCTTGCCCTAAAGTGCCAACACTTCTACAAATTTCTTGTAGAAAGAACCTTGGACAGACTGAGCCTAGTTTAGCCTGGGATAGGTCTCCTACAAGTGGCGCCCGAGCAGGGACTTTACTGGCAACTTTAAGGAGATTTCAAAGCCGACTTTCTGGCAACTTTAAGGAAACTTAAAAGAAAACCTTAACACGGGGATACGTGGACTAAAGACCCACGGCCACCGAGAAAAGAGAACAGAGCTAGGAACTAAACACACAAATCCAGTCGCGAGTGGCACCGAGAAAGTATACGCAGTGCCCGAGTACCGAAAAACAGTGATCAAGTGCCCAAAACACCCCAGAAGCAAACACAAAACACCATGGAATCCCACGAAGAGGACTCAGGCAGCGAACTCCACGCCGTAGAAAACCACTAACCCAGGCGTCAGCATCGGCTGGATTTACAAGCGTCGTCGAGAGGATCTGGAGGCTTTCGCCAAGGAATTTGGATTCAGTGGTGAAGGAACTGTCGACGAGATGCGTAGGAACTTTGCCATACTAGTCGCCGGACCACCCCCGCCGAGTAATTGGGTTCGCCTGGCAGAACTTGAGCGGAAATACGCCCGACTAGCCGGACGCTCCAAGTCCCCGATGCCCACCACCCCGGGTCCATCAGGCACCCAGAGGCAGGACCCAAAACCCAGCTTACAAATACCCACAATCGCTGAGAACGAGCCCCGACCACCAGCCAGCACTCTCCCCAGGCCACCAACCACGGAAACTTGCCGCTCACCCACGCAGAGAATTGTGCCAGCGATCGATCCACACATAGACGGGCCCGACTACAACCGCATCGCACGAACCGCGGAACGCATCCGCGGATGGGGCATCCAGTTCAGCGGAGAAAATTACCCAATATCATTTCTGGAACTACTCGAGGAACGCGCAAGCTCGTATGGAGTGGACGCCAACCAGCTGCCTCGGGCCATGGCCGAACTACTCACCGACCGGGCTAGCCGTTGGTACCGTACCAGCCAACTACAGTGTAGCTCCTGGGGATACTTCCGCCAGGAATTTCTGGCGTATTTTCTGCCGCCAAGGTATTTCGAACAATTGGACGACCAGATCCGGGGCCGCAAAGCAAGCGGTGAGAGAACCGTTCAAAGATTACCTCATCGAGATACGGCTACTAATGCACCATGCCGGGTACGATCCAGTTAAACAGCTGCACAGAATCTACGACAACGCCTTGCCAGGAATCCAGCTATACGTGCGACGAGACCAATTGGAAAGCTTTTCACAGCTGACACGGCTGGCCTCTGAGAGTACGAAATCATCCACGAGAGGGAACATGAGATCACCCCCCCGCACCCATCCGAAGCGCACCAAGAGACACCAGGCCGGCAAGGCGCCCAGATCGCAGAGAAGATGACTCCTACCGGACGCCAGCTAAATAATATAAGACTATTATTAAAAACTTTCGGTCTCACGGCCACCCCCTTGCCCTAAAGTGCCAACACTTCTACAAATTTCTTGTAGAAAGAACCTTGGACAGACTGAGCCTACCTCAGCCTGGGATAGGTCTCCTACACGTTAATAATGGTTGCTTCAATCAAATTCGGCATAAGTCTTTTTACCGAAAGTCGAGTACCGTTGCAAAGTCGCGGTGGATTCAAATTACGCAATATCATAATAACTGTACCAACTTTGAGTTGCAAGTTATGTGGTGGAAATCCTGGTAACTCCAGAGTGTTCAAAAACTCCGTTGGATAATTTACTACATCATCGGGATTTGTTATGGAATCAACAGATTTGTATGTCACCAAATCGCCAGCAATTTTTGATTGAATTGTTAAATTCAGTGCGTGTACATCATTATTCTTTGCGGCAAGAATTCCTCGTTGACTTAACCAAGCATAATTCTGATAATTCTCACTAATGTTTGGGAAAAAATTTTCAATAAGAGCTAATTGAGAGTCTACAAATCGGCAAAAGTAAGAGTAATTAATCCAGATGTCGCATCAACTGGGACTTTTCTATTTCCAACAGCTAACAATTGTTTGGAAAATTTTGCACCACTTTGATCATTTTGAAGTTGAACTCAGTTGAACTCTCATATTAGTTGTTAGCGATAATGTTTTTACGTTATTCCATAAAGGTGATGCCAAGAGCAAGCATTCAATTCATCTGCAGGCGTTCCACGGGAATTACTGGCAAGTGATTTCTTATGTGCCATTGTGCACTCATCCCAAACAATCAGCTTGCATTGCATCAAAAATTTTCCCATTGCACTGGATCGGGAAATATTGCATGTTGGAGTATCAATTTTGTTTAAATTGAGTGGCAACTTAAACGCAGAATGTGCAGTACGACCGCCATCTAGAAGAGTCGCCGCAATTCCAGATGATGCTAACGCCAAAGCTATGTCACATCTTGATCGAATAGTGGCCAAAATCAATGAAATGACAAATGTTTTCCCTGTTCCTCCAGGTGCATCCAGGAAGAATAGACCACCAGTATTATTATTCACAGCATTATTAGCGTGAAAAAATGCTTGCAAATGTTCAATAATTCGTCTCTTTAACTGTTGAGTTCCTGTATATTGCACCGCACATTCAGCTGATCCACCATCGACGAAATGAAATATATTTGCAGAAATTGATGCGGTTCATCTGGTGTTGGCACCATTGAACCATGCAAATGATATATTTGTCCTTGTATCTGTAACAACAATCAACAATCAATTGTTGAAGAATACGGTGTAATTTCTGATCGTGTGGTGTAGTGTGTGGTGTATATGTAGTTGTTACGTGTTGCAATTCATTGTGTTGAGTGATTGGTTATGTGTGTTGTATCTTTTAACTTGCAAGTCGGTATGAAGCCGCCTTCTCGAATGATATTAGCTCCAAAGGAAGTCATACGAAAGCAGTTATTGTATCCAAGGATGTGTTGAAGAAAATGGCTGGAATCGGGATCACTTCCATCGAACAATGGTTTCAGTGGCTGTGGTGGTGTAAGCAATGGATCCAGTTTGACTTTTCCACTTGCGCAGCACAGTCCAGCCGTTTCTCTTTTGAACTTTAACGCATTACAATATCGGCATATAGTCGTCATTGGTCCAATATCTAAATTTTCATCATCACTGTAGTTCGCAGTGGGATCATATTGGAATGCCAAGCGATTGTATGATGCCAATGATCTTCGAGTCCTCACGCGCTGTCCCAATCGGGAATTTTCTCTTATTATATTTTGTCTTTCTTCGCTTAAGTTCTGTGAATACACTTGTTGCTGGCTTGCATGTCTTGTGCGGCGGCCGATGTTCGCACGTCGTCCTTTAGGCATTTTTGACTGTGGACAGAGTGGTGAATTTAACCTCAAATGCACGATCCACATAATTTACACAGTTCAACTTACCACCTTAAAGACAAATGCCTGCTGTTGAAATTGAATAAAAATTTTCACAATACACGTGATTGATTTGATGGTTTCCAACTGAAATGTGAGGAAACGAATAACTTTTTTTTTAAATTTCGTTTTCGTTTTTCAGTGAACACAATACCGGTTTGTCACATGGAATTAACTGAGCAGAGAACAATGAGTAGCTGTCAAACAATGTATCACGCACCGGGGCCTACTTAAAATATTGGTTTGTAGTACATGCTATGTATCAGAGATGGCGCTGTATGTAGTATATAGTAGATAATACAAATACATTTTGTACATTTCCCGCTTTTCTGTTGAAATTTTTCGTGAATTTTCTTTGCTATAAACCTCACGGAGCCCGAGACCTTCGGTTCGTGCGTTCTGGAGTTATTGCGTCAAAAGGAAAACCCGACTTATTTTTTTAAAGTAGAGATTTATTTATATATATATTTATATTTATTTATATATAAAAATGAATATAAAATTAAATGTTTTGAATATTTATTACCAAAAATATAGAAATAAAACAAAACAAGGTTTATAAATAAATATATTTTTTATTTAATTTACAATTAATTATGATCTAGAATAGTAATATACAGGATTGTAAATAAAGTAAATGCAGGAGAGGAAGGAATGACAGGTTTACAAATTTTCTAGGCTAAAGTGATGGTCAATGTTACTGAAAATCATATCAAGGAATATTTCGGGGAAAGGAATTATAATTATTACAAAAGAACACGGAAAGGGTCCTGCTGGGCGTAGATCTGCAGAAGTGTAACCGGATAGGCCGGAAAGTCCTGGTGGTCTGGAATGAACTGTAAAGTCCATCTGCCCCAGCAGAGTTTGGGAGTCAACAAGCCCGAGAAGATCTTATTCATGCCAATGACGCCATTGCAAATTCTGCGATGGTGTAAGGAAGGTAGGTCGATTATTTTTTAGCCTAGATCGGTATGGAGGTTACACTCAGCCAGAGCCAACGAGACGTATAGCGATGTTACCCTTTTTATACCCGTACTCGAAGAGTAAAAAAGGGTATATTGTATGTGTGCTAAAAGTGGATGTGTGTAACAAAGAGAAGGAATCATTTCCGACCCTATAAAGTATATATATTCTTGATCAGCATCAATAGCTAAGTCTATATAGCCATGTCTGCCCGTCCGTCCGTCTTGCTTGTCGCTCATTGCTCGGAGGCTATAAGAGCTAGAGCAACCAACTTTTTTTCCCAGACTGATGTGATATCTCTCTCCTAGAAATGTGTTTCAAAAAATTTCGCCCCGCCCCCTTGCGACCCACAAAGGGGCGCACATCTGTGGCGTCCACAATTTTGAAGATAGCAGAATCATAGAAAGCCCATATCTATTAGAGGCCCAAATCTGAATCGAATCGGAACATTAGTATAGCCACAATGGAGAAAACCATTTCAAAAGTCATCGTTCCCTCTCGCTCTCTCTCACACAAAAACGAGTCGATTTGGTTTTTCGTATTTTATGTCGCCTGGATCTCAGAGACTATAAGAGCTAGAGCAACCAAACTTTCTGTCCAGACTCCTGTGATACCCAACCAAGACAAGTGTATTTGAAAATTTTGCCACGCCTCATTATTACTGTAGCCACAATGATGAAATGAATTTTCAGCAGCTAACCGCCAACCATACTATCCCCTGATACCACTGTACATACACATAATACTAGTTATTAAGCCCACTGTAATTGTCCCGATCGAATAAGCTGTTAAGCCCACCGTAATTGTCCCGATCGAATTAGCTGTTAAGTCTTCTGTCTTGTGCTCACAGCACACACTTATGTAAATACACTCTCATGGTAGAGAGAGCGCAAAGAATAAGAAGGAGTAAAGAAGAGAATAAAATTGAGAGCGAGATCAGTTTTGGATCGAGCGGAAACAAAAAGCACGCGTTGCAAGTTAATGTCCGGACTATAATTTCAGAAGTGGTTGAAAACGCCCACTAAAGTTAAAACGCCCACTCATCTACTGACTAAAACAATTTAAAATGGATTGTCTCCACATTAACAACTATACGCTTGTTGGATTGAAAGCTTGGTGTGCTCGATTAAATCTGCCAACAGAAGGCAGTAAGGCTAGCTTAATTGCAATGCTAAATGAAATTCCTGCAGTTGAGCGTGGACCTGGACCCATAATCGAGAATCAAGGCGCAATTCGAAACTCAAAAAGGTGATGAAATCAATGACGCAATAAAAGACATCGAAGAAATTTCTGGACAGACTAACGGTTTTTTTTATCAATAGCTTCAGCCAGCAGTGTGTCAGACAAGGACGGATGTACTGACCTGCTCGTTGCTTTCGACGCACACAGCGAAACGTTGACGAAGGAAGAATAGCAGATTGAAGTGGTAGTGCAAACCACTAAAGAGATGTCGTTAGAATTCAAAAAAGACAACAAAGAAACAATCGGAAACGTAGTAGAATGAGGCAACTCCAGTCCGATTCCGATATATAGGAGTTTTGCCACACTAGAACAAACCATCAAAATCCTACAACACGAAAATGAACAGCTGCGCAAAAATCAGCTGTCCCATTTAATATAATAAAGGAGTGTGTTCCCGAGTTCACTGGCGAAGGCGATATTGACGTTTGGCTAACCTGCATCAAAAATGTTCAAGTTATTTTTTGATGTGGACGATGATATTATGCGCTCACTTATTTGCGCACGCATCAAAGCAAAGCCAGTGATTGGTTTTTGCAAACTATTCGCCCCTCTCCCCTAGTATTGATCAGTTGATACATAAACTTCGTATCAGGTTTGGAAACAACGATAACATACTCGAAACTCGTCGCAAGATTGAACAGCACAAATGGATATACGAAGAGAAGTTTGTGGTGTACTATCACGAAAAAGTTGCTACTGGCCAAAGCTCTGAAAATGAGCGAAGCTGAAACCATACAATACCTGATTGATGGAATCCCGGATCAACAGTTACACAATCAAGCCTTGCTACAATGTTTCGTATCATCAGAGGCTATGCTAATGGCATTCCAGCACCTGAACAGACCTCGTCCACCACCCACTAAGATGCGCCCATCCATGTTGGACTTCAAGAAGTACACAGGACCCAAGCCAGATGCACGCCAACCAGGGGCAACCGCTACTACTTCGGAGGCAATGAAATGCTATAATTGCCATAGTTTGGGCCATGCCGCGGCCGATTGTCGCAAGCCTGTACGTCCAGATGGAGCTTGCTATGCCTCTGGTGAGCACGGCCATTTGGCCAGAGACTGCAAGCGGTATAAGAAGAACCTCAAAGAAGCTAAAAAATGATTTCGTAAGATATTATAATATAATGTTTCCTCATTGTTCTGACAAATTATTTTACATAGAGTGCCTCCTAGACACGAGAAGTCCGATCACATTTCTAAAGCAATCAACAGTTCCTGAAGGATTTAAAATTTGTAACACTGAAGATCATGAAGATTATGTTGGAATTAATAACAGTAAATTGATCATTTTTGGAAAAATATTTTTGTAACATTATAAGTTCAAATAAAACTATTAAAATAGAAGCTTTTGGTCGTGAACAACGAGTCAACAAGGTACAACATGGTACTAGGTAGAGATTTCTTAGAGCTATACAATTTACAATTGATTTCAGTGAACAATATTAAAACTAGATTGATCGATGTGAAATGGTTTGATAACGGTGAGCAGCCTGTAAGAGAAGGAAGCACTAATACAACAAGGAGCAACAAAGACCATGTATAGAGCCAAATGTAGAGTCAAAAGTAGTCAAAAGTTGAATCAAAAGTAGAATCAAAAGTAGAATCAAAAGTAGAGCCAAAAGTAGAGTCAATAGTAGCGGAAATATTGAAACCAAAAGAAAAAGTTAATGTAGCGAGCTATCACAAAGTTAACTCGATTTATAAAAGTAATATGACAAATTTAAAGCAAGAAGTAGAGAAAACGAGTCCTTTTAAAAACAATGTACCTGTAGAAGGCAATGAATACGTAGACGTCAACATAGAAAGTGCGCCAAACGATTTTGACAAAAGAAATGTTAGCCATCAAATGTTGTGCAAGAGGGCAACGCCACTTACAAAGTTGGGGAAGAAATTAGTTATAAAGTAAAGGGAACAATTCGAACGTATTTTCGAAGAAAAATACTTGCGATCCAATAGATCGCGAGAACCCAAAGTGAAAACTGTAATGAAAATCACTGTGGAGAGTGATAAGCCATTCAATTATCCACCAAGGAGATTATCTTTTATGGAAAAAACAGAAGTACAAAAGATTCTAGTTGAAATCCTAGAATTAGGTTATATACGTCCCACCGAATCAGAGTTCGTGTCACCAATAGTTCTGATTAAAAAGAAGACTGGTGAGCTTAGATTATGTGTAGACTATCGTAGGCTGAACAAAGTTACTATAAAAAAAGACAACTATCCGATTCCCTGATAGATAATCTATTAGAAAGGTTAGCGAACAAGAAGTTATTTTCCAAGCTAGATCTAAGAAATGGGTTTCATCATGTATTCATGCATGAAGATTCTATCAAATTCACCCCGTTTCCGCCTTCAGGACAATTTGAATACACTAGAATGCCATTTGGCCTAAAGAATGCATCTCCTACATTTCAAAGATATATAAATAAAAATTTTTTTTGACATGGTCAAGGATGGTAGAGTAATTATTTATTTAGATGACATAATGATTGCTTCAGAAGATATCAACACCCACTTTGAGATACTTAAAAAGTTTTAAAAAAGAGTAGTAGACAACAGTTTAAACCTTCGACTAGATAAATGCGAATTTTTGCAATCGTCTGTAAATTATCTAGGATATAGAGTAACAGTAAATGGCAAACGTGCAAATGAGACTGGCATAGACGCCATAAACAATTTCCCAGTACCCAAAAAAGTGCACGAAATTCAAAGCTTCATTGGTTTATGTTCTTATTTTAGAAGGTTCATCAAAGATTTCGCAATAATAGTAAAGCCGTTATATGATGCAACGAGAAAGGATAGAAAGTTTGAGTTTGGAGAAGTAGAACTAGAAGCATTTCAAAAGTTAAAAAATAAACTGGTAGAAACTCCGATTCGAGCAATTTACAATCCACATGACGAAACGGAGCTACACTGTGATGCAAGCTCGTTAGGTTATCGAGCCATTCTTCTTCAAAGGAAGAGTGATGGTAAGTTCCATCAATATTTTACTTCTCCAAGAGAACTACAGATGTCGAGTCAAGATATCATAGCTTCGAGCTAGAAACATTAGCAATCATAAATGCACTCAAAAGATTTCGTGTCTATCTACAAGGTATTAAATTCAAAATAGTGACCGACTGCAATTCATTAACGTTAACGTTAAATAAAAACGAGAAAGAACGTACGGAGTCGCTGTTGCCGCGACTCTACTTTTATACCCGTACTCAGTCAGCACACATGTGATTTATGTGGAATTTTCAAATTTTTTACATCTTACATTTGTTTGCTACATCAGTCATCTACATCTACTTCATCTACATCACTTCTCACAACAACACACGTACACTGCACGAGGCAGCATGTTTGTGCGTAAGTGTGTGAATCAAAAAAGAATCATTAGCGAAAATCATCACCATAAATGACTAACGTCGCAAAGGGAAGGGGATGCTCGCAGCTGAAAATTCATTTGATCATTGTGGCTACAATAATGATCCGATCTGAATCTGGTAGATATGGTCATTCTCTACAATACTGCATTTTTATTTTTTTTCTATCTTCAAAATTGTGGATTCGTCTTTTTGTGGGGGCGGAAGGGGCGGGGCGAAATTTTGAAATACACTTGTTCAGGTTTGGTATCACAGCAGTCTTGGCAAAAAATTTGGTTGCTCTAGCTCTTATAGTCTCTGAGATCCAGGCGACACAAATTACAAAAATCCAAATCAACTCGTTTTTGTGTGAGTGCGAAAGAGAGGGAGCGAAGTTTTTTCGTATATTTTCCTCTATTGTGGCTATATTAATGATCCGATCCGATTCAGATTTAGGCCCCTGATAGATATGGACTGTCTCTATGATTCTGCATTTTTCGTTTTCTGCTATCATCGAAATTGTGGACGCCACAGATGTGCGCCCTTTGTGGGGGCGGAAGTGGGCGGGGCGAAATTTTGAAACATTTTTCTAGGAGTGAGATATCACATCAGTTTGGAAAAAGATTTGGTCCCTCTAGCTCTTATAGCCTCCGAGCAATGGGCGACAAACAAGACGGACAGACAGAAATTACCACAAATACAATATACCCTTTTACTCTTCGAGTACGGGTATAAAGAGCTAAACCCTCGTATTGCGAGATGGGCACTCGAACTGCAAAATTATGATTTTGATCTCGAACACAGATCTGGCAAAAGGATGCAGCATGTAGATGCACTCAGTCGTAACAATAATATTTTAATAATAGAAACGAAGATAATTTGATAATATCACAAAGTAGAGATGAAAAGTTAAGAAAAATCAAAGATATGTTGTTAGAAAGGGAACATGAATATTCTGAAATGCGCAACGGTGTAATTTATAAAAAGCACAACGAAGGACTCTTATTTTGTGTACCAGATTCAATGATCGAAAGTGTTTTATACAAAGTATCACGATGAAATGGGACATGTAGGTGTAGACAAAGTAACAGATTTAATAAACAAAAGCTATTGGTTTCCGCAAATAAGAAGAAAAAGTCGATGCACATATCAAGAATTGTGTAAAATAGCCTTCTCATCTAAAACAGGCAAGAAGGAAGGATATCTACACTCAATCCCCAAAAGGCACAACACCGTTCAACGTCGTCCACATTGACCACTACGGTCCCATCATACGCAGTGAATCTAAGAAAAAGCATATACTTTTGGTCATAGATGCCTGCACAAAATTCATAAGGCTATATCCTACAAAAACAACTAGTTCAAAAGAAGCAATAGATGCTTTGAAAAATTATTTCAAGGCGTACAGTCGCCCTAAGCACCTAGTTTCCGACAGAGGTTCTTGCTTTACCTTCCACGAATTTCAGTCATTCATAGAATCACAAAACATCAATCACATAAAAATAGCAACAGGATCTCCGCAAGCTAACGGGCAAGTAGAAAAGAATTAATAGAGACTTAGGACCTATGATTGCCAAGATTCGAGACGTAGAAAAAAAATGACCAATGGCATAAGGTTTTGGACAAAGTGGAGTTTGCAATGAATAACACAAGAAATAGAAGTATAGACGAATACCCGAGCGTAATGCTCTTTGGTGTATTACAAAAGGGTGATAGTATAGATAGCTTACAAGAAAACATAGTTGAAGAAAATCAAAGTAGCGAGCAAAGAGACCTAGAATATACAAGGTGTAAAGCAGCAATAGTTCAACAGAAAGTTTAAGAGTACAATAAAAGTTATGTTGATACAAAGCGACAGAGACCCAGATTATATTCTATTGATGATAGAATACCAGGAACGTCCAGTAAACTAGCTCCAAAGTTCAAGGGACCGTACAGAATTTTAAAAGTATTAGATAACGATAGGTATGTTGTGCAAAATATAGAAGGATTCCAACAAACTCAAAACCCTATTCAGGAATATGGGCTGTCCACAATATCAAACCATGGATCTGTGATCAAAATGTAAATAATGAATTAGTTGATGAAGAAAATGTAAATAATGAACGAAATGTAAATATTGAGTTAGATAAATAAAGAAAATGTATCTGCTGAATCTGAAAATGAACATTTTAACGATGTATATGAAGATATAGCTAATTCAAGAAATAAGAGCTAGAGCTAGAGCAACCAAACTTTTGGCCAAGACTCCTGTGATACCCAACCAAGACAAGTGTATTTGAAAATTTTGCCACGCCTCATTATTACTGTAGCCACAATGATGAAATGAATTTTCAGCAGCTAACCGCCAACCATTGACAGATGCAGGAAAAAATGTTAAATGTGTAGCAGTACTATCCCCTGATACCACTGTACATACACATAATACTAGTTATTAAGCCCACTGTAATTGTCCTGATCGAATAAGCTGTTAAGCCCACTGTAATTGTCCCGATCGAATTAGCTGTTAAGTCTTCTGTAATTGTGCTCACAGCACACACTTATGTAAATACACTCTCATGGTAGAGAGCGCAAAAGAATAAGAAGGAGTAAAGAAGAGAATAAAATTGAGAGCGAGATCAGTTTTGGATCGAGCAGAAACAAAAAGCACGCGTTACAAGTTAATGTCGGACTACAAATGTAATGTCGGGTTTCCCAGCCCGATGTATAGTTATGAAATCCTTATGTTAGTTAGTGGATTGTAAATTGTAAATATTGTAATTGCTTATGCTTATGTTTATGGTTACGCTTATGCTGGTTTCGCTACTACAGCTGCAGCATCTATGCTGTTCTCCCGCGCTCTCTCTCTCTCTATCTATCGCTCGCACTCGGCTCAGCAGCAGCCCGAGCTGGGGACACAATGTGTCCCTTCTCGTTTTGTGAATAGGAATACGGTAGGTCAAACGAACTAACGAAAAAAAGTCTAAAAATCGGATTTAACTTATTAAAATTATTATTTACTTGAGTATAGTCCATACTTAAACAATAGTCTATAAAAGGATTTCGTGCGAAAAGGGCACATTGCTCGACAACATAGCCTACGATTGGGGATTGCTGATTGCTGGTTTAGTCTGCTGGACTATACCAGGAACCCAGATTGAAAGTGCCGACAACGCAGAGATGCTGACAGTCTCGAAGATTGCTATAAATGTTCGCAATATTTCGAGTGTGCGCTTTATAGATTTCATACCTTTCATTCTTAAAATTTTTAAATTCCACATAAACCATAAGTGACATATGTATAAACTGACTGAGAAAGAATATAAAAGTAGAGTTGCACCCACTGCGACTCACAACGTTCCCTCTCGGTGACAACTTGAGTCGTGCATCCATGAACTTTAAGTAAAACGCGTAACATTATAGGACTGCTTTTCACTTAAATAATGTATAATCAGTCGTCTACGAACTGTCATATCAATAGTAGAGCGATATACCATTTTTATTTTCGTACTAGAAGAGTTAAGGGGTATGTAAGATTTGCGGTAAAAGTGAATGAGTGTAACATACAGAAGGGAACGTTTCTGCCACATAAAGTAATTATTCTTGATAAGAATTAATAGCCTAGTCGATATAGCCATGTCCGTCCGTCCGTATCGATGAGCACCTAGTTCTCAAATATTATAAGAGCTAGAGCAACGAAAAAATTGTTTGCAGACACATGTGACATCACACTGTTACAAGCGCACTTCAAAATTTTGCCCCGCCCTCTGCCGACCACACAAATAACGAGAATCTGTATCATCCAGAATTTTAAACATACAAGGAAATGAAACAAATCAGTATCGGAGAGAATGACCATATCTACCTGGTTCCCGAATCTGGGTAAGATCATTATTATATCAAAAATGATGAAATTCATTTTCAGTTGCTAACCCCCTATGCCATGCCTCTTTTAGTGTGCGGCCTCTGGATAACGGCGTGTTGTTGTGAGAAGTGATGTAGATGTAGCAAAAATATATTAAATGATAAAAAATTACAAATTCATCCTGAATCGCCCACGACGAAACGATAAGAAATGAACTTCCGTTGATGTTTATATATATATTTATTTATATATATATTTATAATATTTATTTATATATACAAATGAATATAAAATTAAATTTTTTGAATATTTATTACCAAAAATATAGAAATAAAACAAAACAAGGTTTATTCTTCTACTATATAAAAATAAGTCGGGTTTTCCATTTGACGCTATAACTCCAGAACGCACGAACCGATTTCCACGGTTTTGCATTCGTTGGAAAGGTCTCGGGCTCCGTGAGGTTTATAGCAAAGAAAATTCAAGAAAAATTTCAACAGAAAAGCGGGAAAATGTACAAAATGTATTTGTATTATCTACTATATACTACATACAGCGCCATCTCTGATACATAGCATGTACTACAAACCAATATTTTAAGTAGGCCCCGGTGCGTGATACATTGTTTGACAGCTACTCATTGTTCTCTGCTCAGGTAATTCCATGTGACAAACCGGTATTGTGTTCACTGAAAAACGAAAACGAAACTAAAAAAAAAAGTTATTCGTTTCCTCACATTTCAGTTGGAAACCATCAAATCAATCACGTGTATTGTGAACATTTTTATTCAATTTCAACAGCAGGCATTTGTCTTTAAGGTGGTAAGTTGAGCTGTGTAAATTATGTGGATCGTGCATTTGAGGTTAAATTCACCACTCTGTCCACAGTCCAAAATGCCTAAAGGACGACGTGCGAACATCGGCCGCCGCACAAGACATGCAAGCCAGCAATAAGTGTATTCACAGAACTTAAGCGAAGAAAGACAAAATATAATAAGAGAAAATTCCCGATTGGGACAACGCGTGAGGACACGAAGATCATTGGCATCATACAATCGCTTGGCATTCCAATATGATCCCACTGCGAACTACAGTGATGATGAAAATTTAGATATTGGACCAATGACGACTATATGCCGCCGATATTGCAATGCGTTAAAGTTTAATGAGAAACGGCTGGATTGTGCTGCGCAAGTGGAAAAGTCAAACTGGATCCATTACTAACACCACCACAGCCACTGAAACCTTTGTTCGATGGAAGTGATCCCGATTCCAGCCATTTTCCTTGAATACAATAACTGCTTTCGCATGACTTCCTTTGGAGCTAATATCATTCGAGAAGGCGGCTTCAGGCCGACTTGCAAGGTAAAAGATACAACACACATAACCAATCACTCACACCAACAATGAATTGCAACACGCAACAACTACATATACACCACACACTACACCATCACACGATCAGAAGTAACACCGTATTCTTCAACAAATGATTGTTTGCAATTACAGATACAAGGACAAATATATCATTTGCCTGGTTCAATGGTGCCAACACCAGATGAACCGCATCAATTTCTGCAAATATATTTCATTTCGTCGATGGTGGATCAGCTGAATGTGCGGTGCAATATACAGGGAACACAACAGTTAAAGAGACGAATTATTGAACAGTTGCAATCATTTTTACACGCTAATAATGCTGTGGTTAATATGTTCAAACAGCTTTGGAACGAATGCCATCGGATACGCACAAATTTGTCATAAGAGCGGATTGTTCACCAACAGGTTAACATGTGCGAAGATTCAATGCACCCACCGTTAATGATGTTGCTGCAATTATTGTTGGCGATCCAACTAAATCGCGAGACATTGTCGTTCAGCGAAGAAGCAATATCATGCATCGTGTAAACGAGACACATCGTTTGCACGATGCGTTACAATATCCAATCATTTATTGGCAAGGGCAAGACGGATACGACATCACGTTGAAGATGGTCGATCCAATTACAGGTAAAATATTCACACAATAATTATTGCTATTATTATTATTATTTATTATTAGTGTTTGCGGGATAAATTTAGAAAATCATTGTTTTTCACATGGGCAGTTATACGTTTCATGTTCACGAGTTGGGAAACCATCCGCTTTTGTTTGTGTTAACATCAGACCAAAAACAAAAAATGTGGTTTACCAAAGTGCACTTCAATGAAACGGATAATTTGCGAACACGTATAACGCTTCGATTCAGTATTTACTTTGGATTCACTTTCATTTACTTAGAGAATTTCAACTAAATAACACTTCATTTTTGTAATCGAAATGAATTCATTACTGTTGTGAAATGAAATAAAATTTTTCCTTTTCAAATATAAAACAAACAAAAAATTGTTCTTCATCTTTTTAATCACCAAACGAAATATTACATAAAAACGAAGCCATCTGGTGGCGAAACGGAGTTCGCCGGGTTTTCTAGTAAATAAATATTTTTTTATTTAATTAACAATTGATTATGATCTAGAATAGTAATATACAAGATTGTAAATAAATGCAGGAGAGGAAGGAATGACAGGTTTACAAATTTTCTAGGTTAAGGTGATGGTCAATGTTACTGACAATCATATCAAGGGATATTTCGGGGAAAGGAATTATAATTATTACAAAGAACACAGAAAGGGTCCTGCTGGGCGTTGTTGGATCTGCAGAAGGGTAACCGGATAGGCCGGAAAGTCCTGGTTGGTCTGGAAGGAACTGTAACGTCCATCTGTCCCAGCAGAGTTTGGGAGTCAACAAGCCCGAGAATGATCTTATTCATGAAAATGACGCCATTGCAAATTCTGCGATGGTGTAAGGAAGGTAGGTCGATTATTTTTAGCCTAGATCGGTATGGAGGTTACACTCAGCCAGATTCCTAAGGGCGAAGATTAAAACTAGTTTTGAACGAATTCCATGAGAATTTGTTACTCTTTGTATTGAGAGCTCCTTACACAGGAACAGAGATCCAATATCGGACGTACCAACGAGACGTAAAGCGATTTTACCCTTTTTATACCCGTACTCGAAGAGTAAAAGGGTATATTGTATTTGTGGTAGAAGTGGATGTGTGTAACATAGAGAAGGAATCATTTCCGACCCTATAAAGTATATGTCGCAGAATCATTGATCGAAATATGTTAAGTTTAAACGCAACGGAAAGAATGTTAGTCAATAAGAAACTTGAACATTTGAATAAAGAGGAATGAATAGAATAACATTCTGTTAAACTGACTGAGCAGTGTAACTCAAGTGAGCATGGCGCCGGGTATTTTTCTGTATGTGAGAGTTATTGCATAAGATGATGCAATGGTTATGCGAAATGGTCAAATAGAAGAAGTGAGAGAGTGAGGACGATGGCCTGCGAGTCAGTCGGTTTTTGAGTACTCATCAGAAAACATCACTCGGCCGACTTGCTGTGCTTAAATAAGAAATTAACAGAAAATGGAGGGAAGAAGATGCACCGTTGTCTCCGATGCCACAACCTTTTGTTCCGACATCAGAAGTGGGATCGGCTTCTCCACAAAACTTATCAAACGATCAGTGGTGTGCGTTATTGGAAGCGCAAAAGTAGCTATTATATAGGCACTCAACTATAGGATAGTATTAGGAAAACAAAACAAAGAAAAAATTTAAGCATAATAGTAAAAAAAAAGGTCAACGAGATCCTTTCACAGGGAAATGCTTGGAAAAAAACTACCTCTAAACTATCACATCAAAATATATTTCAAGGTTATGAAAAAACCTGTTTTGACACTGGTTTCGAACCCGTCAAATAAACAAGTACATTATAAACAAGAGAGAGGAAAAAGAGCATGAGTGAGAGGGAGGATCTAAGGGTATAACTCGTTTAGAGAGAGGGAGAATGTAAGGAATGATTTTGATTTGTCAGAATTTACAGGTAAAGTAATCGATATTTATTTTACAGATTTTCCAGAGGAGAAAGGAACTTTTGTAGCCGATAGGTAGCGCCACCAAGTAGTAACAATGATATAGGCACTCCTGCATGTTGCAAGTGAATTACAAATTCGCAAAATGTTGCAGAAGGATCAAAACATGATATTTTGTTCAACAACCCTTTTCTCAGAAAACATGTGGTTTTCAAATAAATGGTTTCAGTTTCTGATATTTACCATGATCATGTTAACATAACATATTTTATAACATTGAGTTGGAAAATAAATGGTTTCAGTTTCTGATATTTACCATGATCATGTTAAAATAAAAATGTTATGACATTGAGTTGGAAAATAAATGGTTTCAGTTTCTGATATTTACCATGATCAAGTTAAATAAAAAAATTGTATTACATTGAGTTGAGAAAATAAATGGTTTCAGTTTCTGATATTTACCATGATCATATACTTTAAGAGTAGAGTTATAACTCTATTTGTATATAGTACGTGCAATTAATGCATAAAAAGTATAAGATGAACTCTAAGACAACTTCTTATAGTAAATATACGCAGGAGTGCCTATATCATTACTACTTAGTGGCGCCACCTATCGGCGAAAATCGGCAACAAAGTTCCTTTCTTTTCTGAAAATCTGTAAAATAAATATCGATTATTTTACCTGTAAATTCTGACAAATCAAAACAATCCTTACATTGGCCCTCTCTAAACGAGTTCTACCCTTAGATCCCTCCCTGCTCACTCATGCTCCTTTCCCTTCCCTCTTTGTTTATAATGTACTTGTTTATTTGACGGGTTCGAAAACCAGTGTCAAAACAGGTTTTTCATAACCTTGAAAATATATTTGATGTGATAGTTTAGAGGTAGTTTTTTTCCAAGCATTTCCTGTGAAAGGATCTCGTTGACTTTTTTTACTATTATGCATAAATTTTTCTTTGTTTTGTTTTCCCAATACTATCCTATAGTTGAGTGCCTATATAATAGCTACTCATAGCTATAAGCTATTACAGTAATTACTAATCTCTGACAAAACATGGATGACCTAGAGATCATAAATCTAGACTCTCAGCCAGACTCTGGGGACCTTTTTCCTTTTTATTTTTGGGATTCGCACCCAAAATTATCGAGAAGGATTTGGGATCCCGTTCATCCCATTCAATGGGATGTTAGTGATGATGATGACCAAATGGTTCCAACGTCATCAATATTCTGGGAATATGCTTGTGGTGCTGAAGACTCCCATAGTGAAGCACCATACGTTTTCCCGGATGATGATGAAATTTTCGATTTGGTCGATGATCAAAACTGCGGCTAAGGGATCGACTCCGGGATCGACTCCGGATCTACTTCGGGATGAAGATGACGCTGAGTTAATAGCAGCGTTGGAAAAACTGAGGCTGGATTTAAATAATGTATAATAAGAATATTCAATGTATTTTTCTAATCATAATATTATATACATACATAGGTATAATAAAAAGAATACTACATTTAACGAGAAAGAACGTACGGAGTCGCTTCGAACGCGACTCTACTTTTATACCCGTACTCAGTGATTTATGTGGAATTTTTAAAATGTTTTATCAGTTTTACATTTTACATTTTTTGCTACATCTGTCATCGACATCTACATCTACATCATCTACATCAGTTCGCACAACAACACACGTACACTGCACGAGGCAGCATGTTTTGAGCGTGAGTGTGCGTGTGAGAGAAGCTGCAGCAACAATCAACCCCAATAATTGACTTATTCTGCAAGAGGAATGGGGGGATTGGTGCTGAACGGTCATTTGATCATTGTGGCTACAATAATGATCCGATCTGAACCAAATTCGAGAATCTGGTAGATATGGTCATTTTCTACGATACTGCATTTTTGGGGGGGCGGAAGGGGCGGGGAGTAGCTATTATATAGGCACTCAACTATGGGATAGTATAAGGAAAACAAAACAAAGAAAAATTTTAGCGTAATAGTAAAAAGGTCAACGAGATCCTTTTACAGGGAAATGCTTGGAAAAAAAAAACTACCTCTAAACTATCACATCAAATATATTTCAAGGATATGAAAAACCTGTTTGACACTGGTTTCGAACCCGTACAATAAACAAAGTACATTATAAACAAGAGGGAAAGGGAAAGTGCATGAGTGAGAGGGAGGATCGAAGGGTAGAACTGGTTTAGAGAGAGGGGGAGGGAAAGGGAAAGTGCATGAGTGAGAGGGAGGATCGAAGGGTAGAACTGGTTTAGAGAGAGGGGAAATGTAAGGATTGATTTTGATTTGTCAGAATTTACAGGTCAAAAAATCGATATTTATTTTACAGAATTTCCGTGGGAAAAAAGAAATTTGTTGCCGTTTTTCGCCGATAGGGGGCGCCACCAAGTAGCACTCCTGCATGTTGCAAGTTAATTACAAATTCGCAACATGTTGCAGAAGGATGTGAAACATGATATTTTGTTCAACAACCCTGTTTTTAGCAACATGTGGTTTTCAAATAAATGGTTTCAGTTTCTGATATTTACCATGATCATGTTAACATAAAATATTTTATAACATTGAGTTGGAAAAATAAATGGTTTCAGTTTCGGATATTTACCATGATCAAGTCAAATAAAAAAAAATTGTATTACATTGAGTTGGGAAAATAAATGGTTTCAGTTTCTGATATTTACCATGATCATATACTTTAAGAGTAGAGTTATAACTCTATTTGTATATAGGAGTACAATCAATGCATAAAAGTATAAGATGAACTCTAAGAGAACTTTCTTATAGTAAATATACGCAGGAGTGCCTATATCATTACTACTTGGTGGCGCCCTATCGGCGAAAAACGGCAACAAATTTATTTTTTCCCACGGAAATTCTGTAAAATAAATATCGATTTTTTGACCTGTAAATTCTGACAAATCAAAATCAATCCTTACATTTCCCCCTCTCTAAACCAAAGTTCTACCCTTCGATCCTCCCTCTCTCACTCATGCACTTTCCTTTCCCTCCCCTCTCTAAAACCAGTTCTACCCTTCGATCCTCCCTCTCACTCATGCACTTTCCCTTTCCCTCCCCCTCTCTCTAAACCAGTTCTACCCTTCGATCCTCCCTCTCTCCTCATGCACTTTCCCTTTCCCTCTTGTTTATAATGTACTTGTTTATTGTACGGGTTCGAAACCAGTGTCAAACAGGTTTTTTCATATACTTGAAATATATTTGATGTGATAGTTTAGAGGTAGTTTTTTTTTCCAAGCATTTCCCTGTAAAAGGATCTCGTTGACCTTTTTCACTATTACGCTAAAAAATTTTTCTTTGTTTTGTTTTTCCTTATACTATCCCATAGTTGAGTGCCTATATAATAGCTACTCATAGCTATAAGCTATTACAGTAATTACTAATCTCTGACAAAACATGGATGACCAAGAGATCATATTTCTAGACTCTCAGCCAGAGTCTGAGGACCTTTCCCTTATATTTGGGATTCGCACCCAAAGTTATCTAGAGAGGATTTGGGATCCCGTTCATCCCATTCAATGGGATGTTAGTGATGATGATGACCAAATGGTTCCAACGTCATCAATTTTCTGGGAGTATGCTTGTGGTGCTGAAGACTCTGATAGTGAAGCACCATACGTTTTCCCGGATGATGATCAAATTTTCGATTTGGTCGATGATCAGAACTGCGGTGAAAGGGATCGACTCCGGGAACTACTTCGGGATGAAGATGACGCTGAGTTAATGGCGGCGTTGGAAGAACTGAGGCTGGATTTAAATAATGTATAATAAGAATATTCGATGTATTTTTCTAATCATTATATAATATACATACATACATAGGTATAATAAAAAGAATACTACATTTAAAAATTTATTCTCAATGTTTCCTTTACTTCTGATTGGGTGAATTTCACTTCCTACTATTACATGTTACATCCCCAGAGAATCATATGATTCGTTGAAACAGGTTGTTCCCAGCGAGGATTACACAAAAGAATAAGTGCATTTCAGGTAGCATATAGGTACCTGGTATTGAATGTATTTATTGGTTGAATTTCACATCCTATTAATATAGGTACAATAGTGTAAATTCACTTACATTTAAAGATATACATATACTGGTTAAATTATTTTTATTTGTTTGTAATTTTCATTTATTTTGCTTTTAATTCTTTTGTTATGCTTCAATAAAATATGCATATTGAATCAAATTTTAGCCAAAACATCTGTTCGAGCAGCAGCAGCTACATAATTACTAAGAGCAGCTCGCCTTGTTTTACATGTATACTCTCTTTATACGCTCTTATACTAGTTTGCTATTGTCGCGCTCATCGCTCCCTCTTACAGTGCATAGAAGCGCACGCATATGTATGCACCCTTCGTACTGTTTATATTGCAGTGCTTTTTGCCCTTTTTATAGTCTCAGTCTAAAATATTGTCGATCGCCGCGCATCTCCGAGCAGTCCAAATTAGTTCTACAAAATTCAACTCGAACCCGTTATATTAATCGAGCTCGCAAATATTGTAAAGTTTAACACACCGAATCGCAGTTCACGGCCACGCTCCTTCAAATTGTATAAAATCGTCGAATAATAAACAGAAATATTAAAAACTAAATACGGAGAATAATTGTCGTAAATGTGGAGTCAGAGTTGCCGAAAAGCTCGGCAGCTTCCAACATTTTGGTGACCCCGACGTGATCGCCGTGAACTTATAGTGCGTTAAA
>CM019042.1:34423434-34444490 GCA_009664405.1 Drosophila bifasciata
AATTTTCAAATGTTGTATCAGTTTTTACATTTTACAAACATTTGTTTGCTGCATCTGTCATCTACATCTACATCAGTTCTCACAACAACAAACGTACACCGCACGAGGCAGCATGTTTGAGCGTGAGTGTGCGTGTACGTGTGAAAGAATTTGCAACGAAATCAACCACAATAATTGACTTACGCTGCATGATGCGTGGGGAATTGCTGCTGTAAATTCATTTGATCATTGTGGCTACAATAATGATCCGATCTGGACCAAATTCGGGAATCTGGTAGATATGGTCATTTTCTACAATACTGCGTTTTCGTTTTTCCTATTTTCAAAATTGTGGATTTTCGTATTTTGGGGAGCGGGAGTGGGCGTGGCAAAATTTTGAAATAAACTTGCACTGAAGGATATCACAGGAGTCTAGGCAAAAATTTGGTTGTTCTAGCTCTTATAGTCTCTGAGAACGAGGCGCTCATTTATACGAAAACCAAAACGACTCGATTTTGTGTGAGTGCGAAAGGGAGGGCGAAGTTTTTTGCTTATGTTTTTGTCTTTGTGGCTATATTAATGATCCGATCCGATTCAGATTTGGGCCCCTGATAAATATGGGCTGTCTCTATGATTCTGCATTTTTAGTTTTTGTTATTTTCAAAATTGTGGCCGCCACAGATGTGTGCCCTTTGTGGGGCGGAAGTGGGCGGGGCGAAATTTTGAAACACTTTTCTAGGAGTGAGATATCACATCAGACTGGATAAAAGTTTGGTTGCTCTAGCTCTTATAGCCTTCGAGCAATGGGCGACAAACAAGACGGACAGACAGACAGACGGACAGACAGGGCTATATCGACTCGGCTATTGATGCTGATTAAGAATATATATACTTTATATGGTCGGAAATTACTCCTACTCTATGTTACACACATCAACTTTTACCACAAATACAATATACCCTTTTACTCTTCGAGTACGGGTATAACGAGAAAAGTACGTAGTCGCTTCGAACGCGACTCTATTTTTTATACCGTACTCAGTGATTTATGGAATTTTAAAGTGTTTCCAGTTTTTTACATTTTACATTTTTGCTACACATCTGTCATCGACATCTACATCTACATCTAAGTTCTCACAACAACACACGTACACTGCACGAGGCAGCATGTTTGAGCGTGGTGTGAAATGAAGAATCTCTGCGACAATCAACCCCAATAAATGACTTACACAACAAACTGGCGAGGAAACACAACGGCGAGGTATTCCCGCTGCTGAAAGTCATTTGATCATTGTGGCTACAATGATCCATTTCAGACAAATTCGGGAATCTGGTAGATATGATCATTTCCTTTGATGCTGCATTTTTTGGTTTTATACCCGTACTCGAAGAGTAAAGGGGTATATTGTATAAATGCTAATTGCTGTCACTTGTCCGTCTGTCCGTCTTGTTTGTCGCCCATTGCTCGAAGGCTATAACTACTCTAGACTCCTGTGATATCGCTTCAGTGCAAGTTTATTTCAAAATTGTCCCACGCCCACTCCACTTTTAAAATACGAAAATCCACAATTTTGAAGATAGAAAAAAACCAAAAATGCAGTATCGTAGAAAAATCACCATATCTACCAGATTCCCGAATTTGGTTCAGATCGGATCATTATTGTAGCCACAATGATAAAAATGAATTTTCAGCAGCAGCTGCCCCGGCCGCCACTACAACCAAAACCAAATATACATTTATTTTGAGGGTTTGCTGCTGCTGATTCTCGCACACTCACACTCGCACGCTCTGTCTCGTGCAGTGTACGTGTGTTGTTGTGAGAAACCGATGTAGATGTAGATGACAGATGCATCAAACAAATGTAAAATGTAAAAAATGATGATTTTAAAAATTCCACATAAATCACATGTGTACTGACTGAGTACGGGTATAAAAAAGTAGAGTCGCGTTTACAGCGACTCCGTACGTTCTTCTCGTTTCTATTTTCAAAATTGTGGATTTTCGTCTTTTTGGGGGGGGAAGGGGGGGCGGGGCGAAATTTTGAAATACACTTGTTCAGGTTTGGTATGACAGGAGTCTTGGCCAAAAGTTTGGTTGCTCTAGCTCTTATAGTCTCTGAGATCCAGGCTATATTAGAAGTCCGATGGATTCAGATTTGGGCCCCTACATACATATGGGCTGTCTCTATGATTCTGTTTTTAGTTTTGTTATTTTCAAAATTGTGGACAAAAAGATGTGCGCCCCTTTTGTGGGGCGGAAGTGGGCGGATTGAATTTTTAAACTTTCTAGGAGCAAGAAACACATCAGTCTGGAAAAAAAAATTTGGTTGCTCTATATCTCTTTTAGCCATCGAGCAATGGGCGACGAACAAGACGGACAGACGGACGGACAGAAGAGGGGGCTATATCGACTCGGCTATTGATGCTGATCAAGAATATATATATTTACATATGGTCGGAAATACTCCTTCTCTATGTTATGTACATCCACTTTTACCACAAATACAATATACCTATTACTCTTCGAGTACGGGTATAATCACCGACGACTCAGACGCTTACACTTCAAAAGGTGGAGAATCAAAAGATGTCCCTAACCATTACTCACGGGAAAACAATCCTCTAAATGACTTCGTACGCATGCTAGCCGGCGACTGCAATAGGTCGGTTGGCCCACTCATTCTGCGATGCCAACGCTCATCACACCTAATAGAGGAGCTTCAGTTTTGGGAACTCGGACAAAATGTTAAGCTGACAAGAAGTTTTTGACCAGAATGGTGGTGTTAGATCCTGTCAGACATCGTCAAGTTCTGGAAAATCTTCATGGACAACTTCTGCCTGACCACAGGTAAATAGAGACGAGACTATCCCACGATAGTCCCCTATTTTTTAAGCCCACATAACTTTTCCAACAATTTAATATTTTTCGGGCTGTTAAAGTCGAATGATGTTTTGCTTTAATAATCGTAAATTAAAGATAAGAGTAATAACTGGGAGAGTTGCGAATGAGTGGACTGATATTGATGGTGTATAGGTTAACATAATATATGTATATAATTTAATAACCGTACTTGAAGAGTAAAAGGGTATATATTTTATTTGTGGAAAAAAGTGGATGTGTGTAACGCAGATTAGGAATCGTTCCGACCCCATGAAGTATATATATTCTTGATCCGCATCAATAGCCGAGTTCATATAGCCATGCCTGTCTGTCCGTCCGTCCGTCTGCCGTGTTTTTGTCGTCCAGTGCTTGGTGACTATGAGAGCTAGAGCAACCAAATTTTCTTTCAGACTGGTGGGATATCTCACTCCTTCAAGTGTATTTCAAAATTTCGTCCCGCCCCCTTCCTCCCTCTATCTTCAATTTTGAATAATCATAGCATAAACATAATCATAGAGAATGTCCGAATCTGGATCGAATCGGATCATTAATATAGCCGCAATGAAGAAAGCCATGTCGAGAAGCATTTTTTTTTCCCTCTCGCTCTCTCTCTTACAGACCAAGGCGTCTGCTTTGATTGTTCGTCTTATGTGTCGCCTGGATCTCAGAGACTACAAGAGCTAAGAGCTGACCACGTTTACCAGACTGCCGAGTCTGGTTCAGATCGTATCATAATTATATCCGCATAGGCGCAAAACACAATTATATACATCAAAATAGGTGATTTTAGTGTTAGATTAAATTGATATGCATATGAATAGGGAAAGTAATACAAAGCCATAATTAATGAAACGATACAATGTAAACGAATATTTCCTTTTTTTTTACCAAAAAGTAGTCGGTATTTTTTCCTAATTAATCTACTTAATTATTCTTTAATTTAATTTATATCCTTGACCGCGGCTGCATGCGTAATGATTGTGTAAAAAGCACAACTTTTTTTAATTCATTTTGTGCATCGGTTAATTATGTGTTTGTGTTGTTGCTTTCTGTAAGTATATCCTTATTACATTTAGACGCGCTTTTGTTTTTCTTATTGCCGCTATCACTCTCTCTCTCTCTCCATCATCCAAACATAAAATAATGTTCTTTCTCTCTCGCTCTTGAAACTTTCTGTGCACTAGCACTCTCACTCATAAGCTGTTTTCTGTAGTCTACTCTCCTCTTATTTTTCCGATTTCGCTTTAAGCCTTTGCCTTGCACTGTGAGCTGATTGCAATTTGTATTAAACTTATTTTTTAATTTATTTTTTAAGACTTTTTAAGACTTTCTTATTATGGATTTTTTTGTCGTCTGAGCCAAATAAACCTGCAAGATCACTCACGATCAGCCGAGCATCCATTGCTGGCTTTGTGACAGCGAAGTGCAAGCAAAATGTGCAAGAATCTCTGGCCGTGTGAGGGATGCCATTTCCTAACGTACCGGCCTGCATTATAGTTATAAGGAATTCCGTGCTGTTGAAAACGACATGCGGTCGTTCATGAGGCAGACGCGAAGTGGCCTCAAAGAGCTGAACGTGACTTTTAAGAAGCAATTTGATCGGCTTTTTGGCCATGGATACTCCGTTCTGCAGCTTACAGCTGCTGGCTGACTCTCCGCGTCGCAAGAAGTTTACTCCGCGCGACTTGCCAACTGCCTCACGGTCGCAGGCAACCGAAAAACTAACTCAGACCACAGCAAATAACTTCAGTACAGGAAAAAATTTCGCTCGCTATTCCAAGGAAAACGATCGCTGTTGGTGATACAGATTCGGGAGCCGAATACATCACCTCGGAGCATGCAGCCAGAAACGACTGTAGTGTCCGTAGTGTCCGCACCCAACTATCCCACCCATTTCGTACCCACCAGTTGATGTACGTCCGGACAACCCATCACGGGTACTGGACCTGTGATGCCAAAACGACTGGTGGGTGTCCCCCCAAAGCGGCAAGTTTTTCGTCTCTCGGCTTGCCTCAGACCTCACATCTATTGATTTAACTGCTTTTATCCAAAGCAAAATAAAGACGATGGTCTAAAAGGTGGAGATCCTTTCATTGATCCTTTCCCAACTTCCCGATCTTCTTCCACCCATCCAAAAAACTAGCTTCTTCTCTTTTAGGTTAGGTTAGGTTTATAGGGCTGCTCGACCGAAGTCGAGGTCACTCGGAGGCAAAGAGTTGCCCATTGTGATGCCCACACTCGTCCTGGGATTACGTCCGGTGCCTAGGGAGGTTGCGTGAACCATCCTGAGGCCTTAACAAAGAGCATCAGCCTCTCTAAAGGCGTGTTTGCCAGGCTATCCAAGTCCTCGTGAAAGGCGCTGCCGAGTATTCGGTAACGCCTTTCCATGAGTGCAGGACAGCCACAGAGAAAACGCTGGATACTCTCTATTTCCTCCTCGTCCTGCAGCTGCGGCGAAGTCCGCGATGTCGGTGTGACCCGGGACCCAAGTGAGTGTGATAGAGTGCGCCCTGATCCGGTTTAGCGCGTACACCGTGTCACGTACGAGTCTGCTCGTGATTTTTACAGGAAACCAGGGCTTTGATAGCAGCTTGGCTGTCAACACAGATTGCTATGTTCCTCTGAGGGTATCTCCAAGGTGTATACCAACTTTGCCGCTTTCCATACTGCGTATATCTCCGCCTGAAAAACACTGCACCAGTCTGGTAGTCTTGGGGATATGTTGGTTGCTAGTTCTTCGTGAGAAGATTCCAGCTCCTGTCCTTCGACTGTCTTTGACCCGTCAGTGAAGATGGAGAGCACGTTCTGCCCAAGAGCAGCGTTACGCGTCCATTCCTATCTTTCCGGTATGTGTCCTTTAAAATTTCTCTTCCACGAAAACTCCGAGACACAGAAGTCGCTCCGTTCGCCCGTTCCACTTTCCTCCCTTATGAAGTATTGTGGCGTGGCCATAAGGCGATGGTTTGAAGAACCACGCGGATGAAAGCCTCGCGGCACTTGTCTCAGCCTTCTTGCCCTAAGGTGGAGGTCTATGGGCTCCAGGTTTAGCATGGTGTCCAGAGCAGCCTGTGGGGTGGATTTGAGAGATCCAGTGACCTCAAGGCATGCCTTCCGTTGGACTTTCCGGAGGTTCTCTAGGTGGGATTTGGCTCGCTATTCCAAGGGAAACGATCGCTGTTGGTGATACAGATTCGGGAGCCGAATACATCACCTCGGAGAGCATGCAGCCAGAAACGACTGTAGTGTCCGTAGTGTCCGCACCCAACTATCCCACCCATTTCGTACCCACCAGTTGATGTACGTCCCGGACAACCATCACGGGTACTGGACCTGTGATGCCAAAACGACTGGTGTGGGTGTCCCACCAAAGCGGCAAGTTTTCGTCTCTCGGCTTGCCTCAGACCTCACATCTATTGATTTAACTGCTTTTATCCAAAGCAAAATAAAAGACGATGGTCTAAAGGTGGAGATCCTTTCATTGATCCTTTCCCAACTTCCCGATCTTCTTCCACCCATCAAAAACTAGCTTCTTCTCTTTTAGGTTAGGTTAGGTTTATAGGGGCTGCTCGACCGAAGTCGAGGTCACTCGGAGGCAAGAGTTGCCCATTGTGATGCCCACACTCGTCCTGGGATTACGTCCGGTGCCTAGGGAGGTTGCGTGAACCATCGAGGCCTTAACAAAGAGCATCAGCCTCTCTAAAGGCGTGTTTGCCAGGCTATCAGAAAGTCCTCTTGAAGGCGCTGCCGAGTATTCGGTAACGCCTTTTCCATGAGTGCAGGACAGCCACAGAGAAAACGCTGGATACTCTCTATTTCCTCCTCGTCCCTGCAGCTGCGGCAGAAGTCCGCGATGTCGGTGTGACCAGGACCCAAGTGAGTGTGATAGAGTGCGCCCTGATCCGGTTTAGCGCGTACACCGTGTCACGTACGAGTTCTGCTCGTGATTTTACAGGAAACCAGGGCTTTGATAGCAGCTTGGCTGTCAACACAGATTGCTATGTTCCTCTGAGGGGTATCTCCAAGGTGTATACCAACTTTGCCGCTTTCCATACTGCGTATATCTCCGCCTGAAAAACACTGCACCAGTCTGGTAGTCTTAGGGATATGTTGGTTGCTAGTTCTTCAGAGAAGATTCCAGCTCCTGTCCCTTCGACTGTCTTTTGACCCGTCAGTGAAGATGGAGAGCACGTTCTGCCCAAGAGCAGCGCGTTACGCGTCCATTCCTATCTTTCCGGTATGTGTCCTTTAAAATTTCTCTTCCACGAAAACTCCGAGACACAGAAGTCGCTCCGTTCGCCCGTTCCACTTTCCTCCTTACGAAGTATTGTGGCGTGGCCATAAGGCGATGGCTTGAAGAACCACGCGGATGAAAGCCTCGCGGCACTTGTCTCAGCCTTGCACTTAAGGTGGAGGTCTATGGGCTCCAGGTTTAGCATGGTGTCCAGAGCAGCCTGTGGGGTGGATTTGAGAGATCCAGTGACCTCAAGGCATGCCTTCCGTTGGACTTTCGGAGGTTCTCTAGGTGGGATTTGGTGTTGGCCGCTTCCCACCACACCAAGCTTCCCGTACGTCAGAATGGGTCTTATTACCGCTGTATACATCCAATGGATGATGTGCGGTTGTAAGCCCCATGTTCATAAAGGTCTTCCTACAAATGTGAAAGCAGCCATTGCCTTTTTCCTTTCCTCCGTGGTTCTTCCAGGAGAGTTTGGAGTCTAGGATGATAACAAGATACTTGGCTTCGTTTGATAACTCAAGCGTCGTTCCACCATATTTTCGTGAGAACAACACCAGTTCTGTCTTTTTGGGGATTAACCCCCAGACCGTTTTGGTGTGCCCAGCTCACGGTCGTTCCCAGTGCAGATTCCAGAAGATCACTGATTGTAGGTAGGAATTTACCCGTTACCAGTATCACTAGATCATCCCGCATAGGTTACAACCTTGTATCCGCTCCTCCCCAACTGAAGAAGAAGGTCGTTGAGGACTAAGTTCCACAGGAGAGGGATATAACCCCTGCGGAGTACCTCGTGTGACCGTCTTCCTTGAAGAGGAGGTGCCGAGACCAGCGCTGATCGTTCTGCTCCTGAGAACGCTGTCCAGCGATAAGGTTACCGTCGGGTGTGTGCCAATCTTGGTCAGTGCGGCCGTTATTGACTCGATCCTGACGTTGTTGAAGGCTCCCTCTGTGTCTAGGAAGGCCGCCAAAGCATATTCCTTATGGCTGAGAGTATTTTCGATACTCCCAACAACTTCGTGTAGTGCGGTCTCAACTGATCTACCTTTGAGGTAGGCGTGCTGAGCTCCGCTGAACACTTGTCTGTCGAGTTTTTGGTCTTATGTGTAGATCGATCAGCCTTTCTATCGTTTTCAGCAAAAATTAGGATAGACTGATTGGTCTGTAGTCCTTGGGAGAGATGTGGTTTATCTTCCCGGCTTTGGGGATGAAGACTCTCTCCACCTTTCCATGCTTGGGGAACGTACCCAATTCGGAGACATCCTTCGAAGATTTTTCTTTTAGGCCATGGTAGCGGGGGCAGGCAAGCTGCCTGCAACATGGCTGGTCGTATATCATCCGGCCCTGGTGACTTGTAGGGATCGAAGGATTTAATGGCCCAGATATGTTGTCTGGTGCCATAATGTCACGTATGATATACTCAGTGTCCTCTCCCTGGTATGGCTCAGTGTCGTTGATGTCGTTGGATTCGTCACCGGTAACATCTGAGCATCCGGGAAGTGGGTGCTCATGAGGAGCTCTAGGGATTCCTGATTGTTTTTTGCAAAGACACCATCCTGGTTGCGGAGCAGTCAGGTGTGGTTAGCGCCTTTGATAGCACCCGTCGAAGCCCTTGAAGCCTCGGTGGTACCATCTTTATGGCATCGCAGAAGGCAGCCCAAGACTCCCTTTTCGCCTTCCTACAGGTGTTCCTGTAGGTGTTAAAGCTGCGACGATATTCGTCAGCGCTTCTGTGTGTTTTCCACTTTTGCCCTGTTGAAGAGCCTCCTTGACTCCCTCCTGACTTCGCTCAGCTCCCGCGTCCACCACGGATTGCGATTGGACTTTGAGGTCGGCTGATCGGGCAAGATTCAGAAGGCCCCCTCTGGAGCTTTAGTGACATTTTGAGACGTTTCCTCTAGTGCTTCCGTTTTGAAGGATGTTCCCTTCCGGTGGGGGAGGGTAGTGCCTTCTTTACGGTTGCGGAGAAGCGGCTCCAGTCCGTAATCCGCTTGGGATTGCGGTAGGCCTTGGGCCTTTCTCTGTTCCATTTGATGCTGAACACTATCCTGAAGTGGTCCGGAGAAGGAGCACTCACCGGACACATGCCAATCATCAATGGTTGGGGAGTCACTGTCGAGGCAAGTGTTATATCAATAACCTCTGCACGGTTCTTGTTGCGGAAGGTGGGGTGGTCTCCCCGGTTGCACATAACAAGATTTGTGGACAGGAATGTACTCGAACAGTGACTCTCCTCTGGAATTTGTGCCCGTGCTTCCCCAAAGGGAGTGGTGGGCATTCGCGTCTCAACCTAGTACGATGTCGAGACCCTCTTTCCGCGCTTGGTGGATTAGGGCCCTGACATCCCCGAGGGTGGGTCCTCTTCCTCGTACGGCAGGTATGCCGAGGCCAGGTATAGGTTCTTCCCGTCCTTCCTCTCACATAGTGCCACCGTTAGGTCCGGAGTGCTGTACCTGCAAGAAAACAGAACATTAAGCTCGCTTCTTACCACGATACAGGTTCTTGGCTTACCCACGGGGTGTGGCGTGAAAGGCGGTATCCGCGACCGTTCAGTCCCCGAACCCTCCCTTAACGGTCCAGGGCTCTTGGATGAGGCCACGTCTACCGCCTTCTCGTCCATAAACCGCAGCAGGTCCGCCGATGGTACACTTGAGTGATGCAGATTAATCTGCACCACCTTCATGCTGTTCAGAGGACCTGGGCTGTCGCGGTACTACTACCGCCAGTGTGCCCATACCAAAAGATATGCGGCAGTCCTTTTCAAGGAGTTTGATCCAGAGTTCCTTTGCCGTTCCCCTTGTCTCGCGCTATCGCCCGTATGATGGTCCAGTCCGACGTTCCCAGGATCCGGTTCGAGCCTTGATCAGGACAAGTGTGTCCGCATCCGCCTTGATTGGGGAAGAATCCACACCTTCATGATCGTCCTCCTGGGAATCTCATCGATGGGGTCCACGCAGAGAGCCGCTCCCTGGCCAAAGTTCACCAAAACCTTGGACCGTGGTTTTGAGAAACTTAAGAGTTTCTGCGTTACCACAGGCCACTGTTTTGGCTGCTTTGGCATCCTTCATGGCGGTGAGGATCTCTGATTCTGCCTTCAGCCAATTAGCGTCCGATATCTTCCCTTCCGGGTGGCTTCGGTCTATAATGGCTGTCTGCAGCTCAGGCGGTGCTCCTAGGCTGGCCAGAATGTCCTCTGGTTTCGCCTTCTTCGGCTCGGAAGCTCGTATGGAGTCATCCGTTTCTCTGCCGCTTGAACCTTGGCTCTCGGCCAGTCGGTTCCACCGTTGTCTTCTGTACAGAGGGCGTTGGTGGTCCCTTGGAGCTTGCCGTGTTCTGCGGTAGAGGTGAGGTCTTCTCCCTCTGCTTCCCGGATGCCTTCTTCCCCCTTTTCTCCCTCGCGAGTTCGCAGACGATGACGTTGAAGGTTGGTCCAACATCGTCTTCGTGCCAGCTGCAGCTGACGGTGAAGACGGTGGCTTGGGGTCCCTGCCACCGTCGCGTGTACGCTTGGGGACTGGTTTTCGCTGGCAGGAGCGACTCCGTTCAGCCGCTCGTACCTCCGTACGTTCTGCTCGTGCTTCTTCCTAAAGCCTCTCCTTTCCCTCGCGGTCAGCGTTTTCGGGGGCCTTTGGCTCATACCACGAAGGTATTTCACCGATGCCCTGTATCCAGAAAGCCGTTTGCGTCGGGTTTGAGCCTCATCCTCCGTCCCAGGTAGTGGACTCGAGTCGACCTGGATGGTGGGAACCGTGACTTGCGGCTCCGCCCTCGGCAGCTCCTCGCTATGTCCAAGGCGAGAAGGCCTTGGCCAATCCTGCCTCCGACCTTCCCGGTTCCAGATCCTCAATCGTCCTTTCTGCCTGCGGATCCTCCTTTCGCTTGTGGCATTACACGAGCTGGCAGCCAAGCTCTCCACTGCCAACTCGGGGTTGCTGCAGTCGCAGGATGTCGACGCCGCGGGGCCTGCGCTCGCACCCACAATCACCGCCGGTACTGGGTCTCCGACTCCCTGCACCGTAATGTTTTTTTCGTTAACGGACATTCCCATTGAACGATGCGTTTTAGCCCTACCGCCAGGGTGAACTACTTTTTGGCTTCAGCGCTCGCCCTTGACCTGCCCGGCTTGGGCCTCTTTTGGCAGCATGTGCTGCCGCCGGTAAACTTTCTCGGGGTCCTTACGTTTACTAAGCCCCTCATCGCGGCAAGATGGTAGTTCGCCGAGGGGTTCTCTTTTAGTTACTTACCAAAAAGCAGAGGGGTTGTGTAGTAAGCTCAGCACTCTTTATCTGGAGAGTCTCATATCTGCGTCCCCTATTATTGTGTTTACTGAAACCTGTTGAAACCGTACATCCTTAATTCCGAAGTTTTTGGCATGTCGGTACACAATATTTAGAAAATACCGTTCGTCTCGACATCGAGAGAGGGTCCTCTCTGCAGTGGACTCCGACTTATCGTCGAAGCATTTCATATTTTAGGGTTCAACAAGACCTGGAATTCCTGTGCGTAAAACTGATTCCTCCAGGCTTTTTATTTACATTACATGCTCGTACATTCCACCTTCTTCGGATACCTCTAAATACGAGCAGCACCTGTCCCCTTTTAAAAACTGTTTCTTCCTCGCTATCAAGTTATGACCATTCTTGTTGATTAAAATTGCCAGGTACTGTTTGGTCTTCGGTAAACGAGTCTAATAACCTTGTGCCCATGTCACGACATGACATTATTGACGGCTTGCTAGACCTGTCCCTGTTTCCAAGTCAACCATGTGAAATATTGGACCTTCTGTATTGGATCGATTGGGTAGGCTATCTGAACATGTCTGCTGCGTTCGAAAAGCCGAGTTTACGGATTGGATAGCATGATTAGTGATTTTGATTGGTCCACTCTGTACTTGTGCATTGACGTTATAAAAGGCACACACATTTTGTATACCCGTACTTGAGGAGATACGGAGATGGAGATACGCGACCTCGACTCCCTCGCAACGGAGCGGGAGATCTGCGGCGCCATCGCGAGCCAGCACAAAATCGAGGAGGGCCAAATCCGAGTGCGGAGCTTGCGACGAGGCTACTCGAGTCGCAGCTGGCGGTGGTCAGCTTGCCTTTTCCCCGTGGGCAAAGCCGTTTTGGAGCGCGGCGAGGTGCGGATCGGCTGGACCGTCTGCAGGATCCGAGAAGGAGAGGGTCTCCCAAGATGCTACAGGTGCCTGGAACCCGGGCATATTGCAAGCAAAATTGCAAGAGCTCGGTGGACAGGAGCGGCTGCTGCATCAAATGCGGTGGAGGGGGCACAAGGCAGCCGAGTGCAGCAAGGAGCCATCGTGCTTTATCTGCTCAGCAGCTGGGATGAAGGAGACGAGGCATCAGGCAGGCAGTAGGAGCTGCCCAGCCGCAAGCAGCGGGGTCAAGAACGCCAGATCCTCATGCAGTTGATCCAATTAAAATTTGAATCACTGCAGAGCGGCGCAGGATCTCCTGGTGCAGACGGTGCGTGAGCTGGGCTCGGAGGTAGCAATCCTCAGTGAACCCTACAAGGTGGGGAGCAGCAGCGTGTGGGCCACGGACAGCACTGGCAAAAGCTTCCCTGTGGCTCTGCGGAGTGAATGCTCCACAGATGCGCGACGTCAAGTCAGTAGAAGGATTCGTCCGGGCGAACGTGGGAGGTACGTGGCTGTACAGTTGCTACCTGGCGCCCAGTCTCTCGCTGGAGAGCTTCAGCAAGATCCTGGACGATCTGTGCAGCGACCTGAGAGGACGGAGCAACGTCGTGGTCGGGGGCGACTTTAATGCCTGGGCCCAGGAATGGGGGTCCTCCCGTACCAATGCCAGAGGTCGCACGGTGCTGGAGGCTTTCGCCACGCTGGACATCGTCCTGCTGAACGAAGGGTCCCCGACAAACCTGCAGCAGGGCAGGCACGGGGTCAGTGATTGACATCACATACGTCAGCAGCGCGCTGGCACGCCACGCTCGATGGAAGGTCAGCGAGGTCTACACCGCCAGCGACCACGAGGCAATCCAGTGCTCGGTGGGCGTGCCTGGGCGAGGGGCAGAACCTCCCCAAAGGAAGGCGTACCGGCAGGACACGCTGAGGCCGCAGATCTTGGCAGGAGCACTGGGGAGCTTCACGGCGACAGAAGCGGATGGAGCAAATGAGAGGGCCAACAAATTGGCCTCGCATTGGAGGGCGCATGCGACCAAAGCATGCTCCCCGAGGCGGATATTCCGGTCGCAAGTGCCGGTGTTCTGGGTGGAGCGAGGAGATCGCTGAACTCCGCAGGACATGCCTCCGCGCCAGAAGGCTTCTGCAACGGGCTGGGGGCACTTCGCGCCTGGACAGCTGCAGCGAGCGCTACAAGGCGGCAAGGAAGGGAGCTGAAGACAGCCATCAGGAGCAGCAAGAGGGAATGCTTCCTCGCTGTGCGATGCAGTTGAAGAAGATCCCTGGGGACGTGCGTACCAGATGGTGGTGAAGAGGATCAACGCGGGAGGCAAAGCCCCAACTGATCCCGAGGAGCTGGAGGGGATAGTTAGCGCCCTGTTCCCACGAGGGCAACGGGTCGAGAGCTCTCCACGGTCGGAGTCAAGACGAGGCGAGATATCCGAGGTCACGGAAGACGAGGTTCGGCGTGCGGGCAGACGCCCAAAGCCCAAGAAGGCACCGGGCCCAGATGGGATCCCCAACAGGGCGCTAAAGCTGGCGCTAGCGCTGCTCCCGACGGAGGTTGCTGGCCTGTTTAACCAGTGCCTACAGGAGGGCACGTTCCCCGAGAGGTGGAAGAGGCAGCGGCTGCTACTTCTGGCCAAGCCGGGCAAGCCACCAGGAGAGCCCTCCTCCTACAGGCCCATCTGTCTGCTGGACACCATCGGGAAGGTCTTCGAGAGGGTGGTCGCAACGAGGCTGAGTGCAGCCATCGAAGCGGCTGGCGGTCTCTCCCCGGCCAATACGGCATCAGGAAGGGAAGTCAACGCTGGACGCCATCTCTAGAGTTGTAGAAACGGCAAAGGATGCATGCGCGGGAACCAGGTGGGAGGTGGAAGTAAGTCCTACTGTCTGGTGGTGACGCTGGATGTAAGGAACGCCTTCAACTCTGCCGATTGGGGCCGAACGCTGGAGGCCCTCAGGAAGCTTCAACATCCCGGGGTACCTGCTGAATATAGCTTACAGCTATTTCAGCACCAGGGTACTCACGATGGACACGAGTCTGGGTTCCAGAGCATACGAAGTCTCAGCCGGAGTCCCGCAGGGGCCTCCGTTTTGGGACCCCTGCTCTGGAACGCCATGTACGATGGAGTTTTGAGGTTGCCGTTGCCAGCCAGCACAAGCTTGGTAGGCTTCGCGGACGACGTCGCGATAGTGGTAATCGCAAAGGACCTTGCCGCCGTGGTAAACCTCGCCAACGAGGCTATCCGCCGTGGAATCGTGGCTGGGCGGTAGCAGGCCTCGAGCTGGCGGCCCACAAGACGGAGGCGGTGCTCATATCGAGCCGGAAAGCGGTGGAGACTGCCATCGTGCAGGTCGGAGGGACGACGATCACCTCCCAAAAGGTCGATAAAGTACCTGGGTGTCCACATAGACACGAGGCTATCCTTCAAGGAGCACCTAGAGTACGTGAACAAGAAGGCCAGCGGAACCGCAGGATCGCTCTCGAGGCTGCTGCTCAACACCAGAGGCCCAAAGCAGGCAACGAGGAAGCTGTTGACGAGCGTGGTGACGGCGCAAATGCTCTACGCCGCGCCGGTGTGGGCGAAGGCCGCAACGGTAAAAGAGCTATATGCGGGGCTGGAGGCCACGTATCGGCTATGCGCCATCAGGACCGCATGCGCGTTTCGGACCATCTCGGACGAGGCAGCGCTGGTCATCGCCGGGCATATTCCTCTGGGGAGCTGATCCGGGAGCGCAGAGAAATTTACGACGCCCCGCAGGACGACGAAGCAGGAATCAGCAAGGCAGAGCTGAAGGCTGCCGCTAGAAGAGCAGCATGGAGAAATGGCAGAGGAGGTGGGACAGCTCCCAAAAGGGCGCTGGACGCACTCCATCATCCCACACATCTCGTCCTGGGTCGGAAGGAAGCACGGGCAGGTAGACCACTACCTAACCCAGGCGCTGAGCGGACATGGCTGCTTCCGCAGCTACCTCAAGCGCTTTGGGCACGATACGGAGACTGGTGCCCGGAGTGCGGCTCTGGCATAGTGGAGGACGCTCAGCACGTCCTCTTCGAGTGCCACCGGTTCACATACGAGCGACAGGAGCTTGAGGCCATTGCAGGGTCTGCAATACGCGTTGACAGCCTGGTGCCGCTGATGCTGGCAGACCAGAGGATCTGGGAAGCTGCCGCGGTATTCGCCGCGAGCGTGACGAAAACGCTCAGGGCCATGGAGAGAAGGCGGAAGGAGCAAATGGAGTAGGTGTCTCCGCGCGGGCGAAGCAATGCCTTGCGGCAGTACCGCTAGTCGCACGACCCCTATCCCATCTGTCCCCAACTGTTCGTATCATAATGTTTTTTTGTTCTTAGGTATAAAGCACTATTGAAAGCCATTAAATGAATAAAAAAACCCGTACTTGAGGTACTTTTGAACCACTGCAGAGCTGCGCAGGATCTCCTGGCGCAGACGGTGCCTGAGCTGGGTTCGGAGGTGGCAATCCTCAGCGAACCTAAAAAGGTGGGAAGCAGCAGCGTGTGGGCCACGGACAGCACTGGCAAAGCCTCCTTGTGGCTCTGGGGTGGATGCTCCGCAGATGCGCAACACCAAGTCGGCAGAAGGGGTTCGTCGAGCGAACGTTGGAGGTACGTGGCTGTACAGCTGCTATCTGGCGCCCAGTCTCTCTCGGGAAGCTTCAGCAGGATCCTGGATGATTTGAGCAGCGATCTGAGAGGACGGACAACGTCGTGGGGGACGACTTTAATGCCTGGGCCCAGGAATGGGGTTCCTCCCGTACCAATGCCAGAGGACGCACGGTGCTATAGGCTTTCGCCATGTTGGACATCGTCCTGCTAAACGAAGAGTCCCGGAAAACCTTCAGCAGGGCAGGCGCGTGGTCAGGAATTGACACACCTACGTCAGAAGCGCGACGGCACGCCACGCTCGATGGAGGATGAGCGAGGTCTGCACCGCCAAAGCGACCACGAGGCAATCGAGTGCTCGGTGGGCTTGCCTGGGCGAGGGGGAGAACTTCCCCCCCGGCCGAGGAAGGCGTACTGGCAGGACACGTTGAGGCCGCAGACCTTTGCACGCGCACTGGGAGCTTTTTACGGTGACAGAAACGGATGGAGCCAACAAGAGGGCGAAAAAAACTGGCTGCCGCATTTGAGGGCGCTTTGCCACCTTTCTGGTGGAGCAGGGAGATCACAGAGCTCCGCAAACATGCCTCCGCGCCAGAAAGGCTTCTTCAACGGGCTAGGGCACCCCTGCGCCTGACAGCTGCAGCGAGCGCTACAACAGGAACAGCACCAGGGAAACCAGCACCAGGGAAACCACCGTACCAAAATGGTGGTGAAGAGGATCAACGCAGGCGGAAAAGCCGCAACTGATCCCAAGGAGCTGGAGGGGATAGTCAGCGCCCTGTTCCCGCGAGGGCAGCGGGTTGTGAGCTCTCCACGGTGGGGAGTCAAGCCTAGGCGAGATATCCGAGGTCACGGAAGACGAGGTAAGGCATGCGGGCAGACCCCTAAGGCCCAAGAAGGCATCGGGCCTAGATGCGATCCCCAACAGGGCGCTAAAGCTGGCGCTAGCGCTGCTCCCCACGGAGGTTGCTGGCCTGTTCAACCAGTGCCTACAGGAGGGGCACGTTCCCCGATAGGTGGAAGAGGCAGCGGCTGCTACTTCTGGCCAAGCCGAGCAAGCCACCAGGAGAGGCCTCCTCCTACAGGCCCATCTGTCTGTTGGACACCATTAAGAAGGTCTTTGAGAGGGGGTGGTTGCACGAGGCTGAGTGCAGCCATCGAAAAGTCAACGCTGGACGCCATCTCGAGGGTGGTCGAAACGGCAAAAGAGGCATGTGCGGGAACCAGGAGGAGAGGTGGAAGCAAGTCCTACTGTCTGGTGATGACGCTGGACATCAGGAACGCCCTTCAACTCGGCCGATTGGGGCCGAACGGAGGACTGGTGCCCGAGTGCGGCTCGGGCATTGTGGAGGACGCTCAGCATCCTCTTCGTGTGCCAATAACGGATCGGAAGCGCTTTTGTACATATGTATATACAGCACAATCGTTTGTGCGCTGCCCCTGTGCTGGTGTAGTGCATACACGGACAGTCGTTCACCGCTGCTTTTCGCAATTGTAGTTTTCTACCTGACTTCGCCCGCGTTCGACCCAACTAACGCTCGCTTCGTTAGATCTGCGCAGACGCTTCAAAAACTCTGTTTTGTGGAGAGTTTACAGTTTAACTATATATTAAATATACTAAAATCCCAAAATAACTATCAGTGACGAAAATCCAAATCTAAATCTAAAAATCGAATATCTAAAATCTCTCCGCCTCGGATGGCGCTCCTGTTGGTGAAGTGGGGATCAGTGCTGATTTAGCTTGAAGCCGGACTGCGTTCTGAACCTCAAGACAAGGCCCACAATTGGATGCTGAAAAGTCGCGCAGCTTGACGAGTACGACCTGAAAGGCTTTCTGGAGCTTCTGGACAAATTGGAGTCGATTTTTTATGTCATCCCGACCGACTGGAGGAGCAGGATTTTCAAGCTGTTACTAGCGATTTGGCTGTGCAGTTTGGCACTGCCTTGCTTAAAATGAAACCATTCTGCAGCGCGAGTTGGGTAAGCATTCGCAGCTTACGCATTGTTCTACCTTTCGGATAAATCCCAGTGAAATCCCAATCCCATCATGTACATGGCCAATCGAACGTGCTGTTGGAACTGCAGCTGACCAAGTTCAGCGGAGTCTATACAGAGTGGTCGCTTCTATCGAGAAGTTGCAACATTTACGTTCATGTTTGAGCGGCGCGGCGTTGGACACCATCAGCTCGTTGAGATAACCCAGGCTAATTACAATACACAATTAGATATTCTCAAAAACGATTTGATAATAGGCGTTTTTATCCTACAGGCACACATTAGAGAGATATCTGGGCTGGAGGGCGCGGATTCATCGGTTGTCAAGCTGCGGCCGTTTACGGACACCGACACTGAATATCTTCGAAATTTCATAATTGTTTACGTCAGTAAGTAGTTGGACCAGGCGACTAAATCTAAATGGGAAAAAGACCCGTCGAACTAAGAATTTCCCCTCTTAGGAGAAACATCTGCATTTCTGCACAAAAGATTTCGTTCTCTTGGAAATGCTGATTACGACATGCTTGGCATTTTCTGGTCTGATTTCAAGCCAGTAAAGACCAGTAAAAATCGTTTGTTTCATCGGGCTTAGTTTTTTGAACTATTCCATGCCGATAGTAATAGTTTGAAAGTATTTCCCCTAGAGCGCGGTATAAGGTGAACAAGCGATTGTCGCTATGCATTAACGCTTGCCCATAAGGGGCCGTCAGAGATTGCCGATCAGTCCCTGTCGTACCTGTCAATCAAAAGCACTATACGCTGTTTCATTATATGCCATCACCCGTATCTACTCAGCCTGGGCAGTCAATGGATCTGCCGTTGTTAGATAGTTTGATGGTTGCAGTTTCGCACAGCATGCTTCAGTCCCTCGTATCTCGTCTAATGTGGTGCTTTTTAGATACAGCTGTTGTGCTCTTAGGATCTAGCTGGCACGTTTGTACCATGTCGAGCTTCCTCTTGGATTCTGGTTCCCAAGTTTTATTTCGTCAATTCTCGTTTTTTGGGAGCAGCTAAATCTTCGAAAAACGGCTTCGCTAAAACGACTGAGGATACCAGTGGAACTCGTCTTTTAAAAATCTCCTATTTCGAGTACGCAAAAACCTTTCTAGGGAGATCTTGAGCGCAAAGTTTAGTCGGAATACAAAGATTAAAAGACAAAAACTCAGCATTCATTAATGAATATTTTGCCTCAAGCATATGTCGTGCCTAGCTCGCAAATACAAGAGTGTAATTATTTCCTACCGCACCATTTCGTCCGGAAAGTCCGTGTCCAAAATTAAGGGTCGTGTTCGATGGCTCCACAGTGACTTTTGTCTGTTTATAATTGAATGAACTCAAAATGTCAGGGGCCTACAATTCAGGCAAGCTCGTCAGTACTCTCGTTCGATTTCGTACATTTCCATTTGGAATTACCGGAGATATATGCAACATGTACCAGTGTGTGAGCGTGGCTGAGCCAGATTTTTTGTTACAGTGTATTTTTTGGCGTGACTCACCCAAAGATGACACCTAAGTCTTTTAAGCTGGACACGGTCACATATGGTACCAAGCCGGCCTCATTTTTTGGTAATTCGTGCAATGCAAGAACTCGTTATGGAAGGGTCCTTGTCGTATCATTGGGCTCCAAAATCGTTTTACTAGATTTTTTATGTTGATGACATGATATCAAGAGGCAATTACGTTGAAGAAGTTCGGAAGGTTATGTAACAAAACCACACAACGCCTCTGGTCGTGTAAAGTTTCGTCTTCGGAAGTGGTTTTCTAGCTCCATAAGAGCGCTGTAACGAACCGTTTCTTTCCGATCTGATCAGCAGGGCTGGCTCAGCGGCCGACGAGCTCGTTGAAACAAAATTTATATGTTGCCTCGCAGACAACAAATAAAGGAAACGCGCACAGATTGGTTTTTGGGGAAATATATAATCACTCTTTACAGGTATCTACGCCTAAGGATCTTACGCGCTAATCTTATAATATGCTACCCGTTGGCCTCCGCTATCTTCCGTTATGACTTTACTTCGCAGTACCACCGCTTGTTCCTCGGTTTAGCGTGGATCCCGCGTGCTACGGCTGGGGTTCTGACGTGACAACCGCCTCGTCCGCCACCACAGCTCCGCACACACCTGGGCTCACCCTTGCTGTTACTCACCCTAAGCGGTGAGTAGTATCCTGCGTGCCACTCGTCTTTATCCTTCAGCTCCTTGCTGAAGTGCTACTTGATTTCTCCACCCGCGTCGCACGATCATTCACTGCGTTTCCCGTCACTCGGTTATATTCGCGCACTTGTCCGCTTACTGCTCCTCGGCGTAATGTCCCGCGCCGCTGTCGCCGGGCTTCCTTTATACCCTCCGGCGACGCCGGCGCCCGTGTCGCTGCCTAGCAACAACGGGACAACCACGCGTTCCGTCGGTACTTTTCCATCGCGCCTCCGCGGGTTTCCACCGCTTTCTTAACGGGACCAAGCCGGTGGCGTGATCTCATGCCCTTATTTGGGTATGCGCTGGACCGCTGCCGGCCCGATCCGCCGTCTCCTGAGCGGCGTGAGCGCCGCTGGGCGCTCCTCCATTCCCGGCCTCGGCGCCAGGCGTGCTCTCACGGCCACCATTGGCCATGGTCCCGCCGACCACTCTTCGTTTTGGTCGGCTCTCCGGCCCGGCCGAATTCGCCGTGCTCTCTCCGGCTTAACCCTATATCGGCCCCTGAGAGGAAATTCAATTCCTCACACTTCCACCTCTCTTCACTAGAGGACCACTCCCCTCGTGTCCTCTTCCAGCCACCCGCCAAACTGACCACATTTAAATTTGGTCTAGCTCCCGCCAGATTTGACCGTTGCGCGCGCGCGCCAACCCGTGCGTTCCGTCAATCGGTTCGCCGGCGACGAACTGGATCGCTCCCCAGTTGATCGGTTCACTCCCGCCGAACTGGTTCGCTCACCCGTCGATCGGTTCTCCCAACCATCGATAGTCTCCGCCGATATATTCTCGGCACTACTTTTGCGCATTATGTGTACGATAGGTGCACCTATGCGCACAAACGGTAGGGCCGCCCCGGATCGGGCTGCCATACCTATCAATTCACGCCTCTTCCGGTTGCGGTACTTGTAGTACCCACGCCGGTCGTGTTTTTTCTCTTTTTTTGTGTGTTTCCTTTTTCCGGGCCATGGAGAACCGAACGCCATAACCACGAG